>CM033463.1:9931104-10595278 GCA_019425755.1 Amaranthus cruentus | reverse complement strand
AAAACGCTTTCTTTTGATCTGTCATTTTGTAGAAAAAAAATTCAAGACATTGCAATAGAATGCTAAGGACATTTAAATGAGACTCCTAATGAAAACTCATCTATACTTATAAGTATAAGATATTGCATTAAATGCAAATATTAAATGAGCTACTCGAGAGACCTGCAAGATTATGTTATCAAATTAGATTTTCCAGCTTTATTTAAGCAAATATGCGCACACAAAATCTTTGCACATTTTTTCAATTGATTTTCCATGCTTTGATATTGAACTCAACCATAGAACAATCAATTTAAATGCGAATTAATGATTCAAGCTTCTATACATATTCAATGTTTCTTCCATTTGGCCTCAAACTCAATCTTGAGACGCATTTGCTCTCAGAGTCATCCGATGCCTGAAGAGACACTCTTGAATATAACCAACTATCATTCAGGTGATATATTTGAGTTGCATACACTTAAGGCTTGATGCTTTCACAAGTAAGACAAGCAACGTCGAGCAAAACATTAGGAAGCTTTTAAAACCCATCAACAAAAACTACATCAATTCAATGTGGCTCTAAGACGTTCCATTTTGAGCATCGTTTCCAACATCTCCTAAGTTGAAGAGAGCCGCTTAGAGATATAACGCAGTCGGCCATTCAAGTAAACTTTGAGCTAGCAATAAACTGACTAAGTGCATTGATAGCATTTAGCTCCATACTAAACAAGCAGTCGAGCAAATACAGGGTGAGCCTTAAGTCCCATCATCAATAAACAACATTAATATTTAATATCCAATATAAGTTGACAAATTCTCGGATGAAACGGACTCACAGTAGACCATCTCTATTGAATTGAGCAATATTTATGGTCTCAAGCTGATCATTATAACTATAAAGATTACTTACAATCTTAAAAGACTACTTATAACGTTGAAGTGCAGTCTTAAAGTGATCAATCAGATTATTAAGCTGATTATTTAGGTTCATTTCATGGTGAAACAATCTTATATGACTTGCTGATATAAGTTCATTCGAAGTGTTTCTTTTGAAAAACCAAGCTAGTGATTTTACGAATCAACAGGCAATAAATTATGCGAAAAAGTTGATCATTATAAATTTAAATATAATCACTTACAAAATAAAGCCGACTATTTAGGTACGTCTCATGGTGAGACAGTATTATATGACTCGCTGATATAAGTTGATGCAAAGTGTTTTTTTCAAAAAACCAAGCTAGTGATATTACAAATCAACAGGCAATAAATTATACAAAAAAGCTGATCATATATCTCGTTATCTACCATCAAATCAAGCTCCAAAGCTTTCGGTAAGAATCAACAGTGGCTTATAAGCAATTACCTGAGTGTAACACTTTATTGCAGTAGCTAAATCTTTAGCCCTAATCGTCGTGTCTCCATGTTTCTTGCATTTAAGTGTTTTCTTGAATTTGACTCGTCCAAACTTGGAATGATAACTAGAAGTGTTTAATGGGTCAGTGTCCGCTAAAAGCCCATGACCCGGTCCATCCTAAAAGGGTCTACCCCGTTAATTTTCGGGCCAGGCTTTTAACAAGTTGGGTTGATTTTTAATATTAAGGGGTCGGGGCGGGCTTGTCATGAGTCAAACATCACCATGTAGTATATAAGAGTCAGGTATTGTTCGCAGGGCCGGCCTAGTGAGGGGGCGAAGTGGGCCTGCGCCCAGGGCCCACTACCAAAAGTTAGAAAACCCCTTAAAATAGAGGCCCCATATTTGCTATAAAAATTACAATAAAACTAAAAAAAATACATGAAATACATAAAAAAAATACATACGGTTAAGATTAGGATATTTTTTTTAATTTTCTTTATTGTCACAATTCAATGAATTACATGTATTCTCTTTTAAAAAGTGAAAGAGGATTATAATTTATAATTTTGTGTATTATCTTAGTAATATTGTGTTAATTTTGTTAAAATTTTTGAAGTTATAGGTCTCCATTGATGTCATATCATTACAATTTTAGTAAGAGTAATAGTTTTAAGAGGAGTCTCTAATATAATTTTTTAATTTATTCAGAATTAATAAGATGATGCCAAAACGTTGAAGATATTAAAAAATTACTTAAAATCGTCAATTTCACAAGAACGCTTGAATGGTCTTGCTATGCTGTGCATTGAGAAAAATATGACTAAGTCTCTTCATTTAGACACTGTTATTAGTGATTTTACATCGAAAAATGCTCGTAGGAATATTTTTATCTGATTTTATATTATCTATTCTATATTAATTCATATACCTTTTCCTTTCGTGAAATTAAATTTTTTTTATATAATTAGGGCCCCACAAAATATATTCGCCCCGGGCCCCCGAAAATTCAGGGTCGGCCCTGATTGTTCGGTGATAATGAACTCCACATAAAAGCTAATACAGGTCCTATGGCCTGTGAAACTGGCAAACAAAAGCATGTAAGCATTTCAGCGTAAATCCTATACCAAGCGGAGGTTAGTATTTAACCAAAAATCACTAGAGAAAAAAAGTCCCCATCGACCATAGCAGTATTTATGAGGTAAGCAAGACCGGAACAGAGCATAATTGTAGTTTTGCAGCAATAATAAGGTACACATGACAATCTCTTATATGTTAAGACATCATCATAATAATTTTGTAGCAATTATGAGCCATGTAGGACCCAAATTGTTGTATAGCCTAAACTGATTATTGTGAGAGTTGGGAAAATGAAAGGGAAAAAACTGTTCATGGAAAATGACATCTCGTGAAATAAAAATGATATGTGTTTGAAGATCATAAAGTTTGTAACCCTTTTGCCCATGTGGATAACCCATAAAAACACAAGGAGTAGCTCGCGGATCAAATTTAAGTCTCCCGGGTTTAGATGTGGAAGCAAAACACAAACACCCAAATGACCTTAGATGATCAAACGATGGCGGATAACCAAATAACTTCTTATAAGGAGTGAGACCATTCAAAGAGGAAAGAGGAGTACGGTTGATCAAGTACGTGGCACATTGTACACATTCACCCCAAAAACTCAAAGGAACATTGGATTGAAAGTAGAGGGCGCGAGCTATCTCAAGCGAATGACGATGTCTCCTCTCCACTACACCATTTTGCTGAGGTGTATGAGGACAACTTGTTTGATGTGAAATACCCTATGAAGGTAGAATTGAAGTGCACCCCCTTCACAAAATTCCTTAGCATTGTCTGAGCGAATGCTTTTCACAAGAACATTAAACTGTTTTTCAACATAACCAAGTGGTACGAGTGAAATCATCTACTATTGTAAGAAACATATTACAACCACTTCTTGTCTTATGCCTATAAGGTCCCCATATATCTACATGCAATAGTTCCATGGGATAGGACGTCTTGATAACACTATGAGGAAAATACAATCTGGTTTGTTTTGCCATTGGACAAAGTCTACAAAATTAATGTGATGACAAAGATTCATGATGAAAAATGGGAAAAAGCAACTTTAGCTTGTGAAAAGGCATATGACCTAATCGTAGATGCCACAAGTTGGCTTTATTATGCAAATCATGATTAGCTACATGAGAGCTAGAGTATAGCTGGTGCGTGGACAAATTGCTTTGTTGAGATGGAGTGAAAGCTGGACCAGAAGGAGCATGTGTCAAATTATCAACATAATAGAGACCTTGCTGGAGTTTACCAAGAAGCCAGGGCTCTTTCATCGAAAGGTCCTAAACAAAACATCCACGTGAGTCAAAAATCACACTACATTGTAAATCATGGCATAATTTATGAGTAGAAATCAAGTTGAAGTGGATGTGAGGAACATAAAGGACTCCTTTCAAACGAAGACCATTGGGAAGAAGGACCGTTCCAATACATTGCACTGATATTTGCCTACTATCCGGGATAGTGATGGTATGGTCCTTATTTCCTAAGGAATGATAACTTTCAAAGAGGCTCAAATCAAAAGTCATGTGATCCGAAACGCCACTATCAACAATCCATGTATGAGTATGGTGTGCTATTAAACAAAATGTACCTGCTAGTAATGCAGTGGTGGTGTCTCCAGCATGTGTATTATCATTAGTCTCAAGACCAGATGCAGTGGCTTCATGATGCTGCAACAAGTGCATAAGTTGCTTGTATTGAGTACTGGTAAGAGAAGTGTTGACAACATCATTAGTATCCCCAGGTAAATCAGAAGTAGTTGCCACATGTGCAGTACCATTATTCCTTCTCCACACATTCTTAAAATGACTTGGATAGCCATGGATTTTGTAGCATCAGTCTATGGTATGTCCTTGCATCTTGCAATGTTCGCAGAAATGAGAGTTCGAGCGTTGTTGTCCTGGCTTAGGTGTGGTGTCAAGACTACCAGTATGAGATTTGAAGACTTTCACAGGAGAAACACGTTGAGATATTGTTTTCTGAAAATTATTCTCATGATACCTTCTCTTTTCAACACGGAAAGCAAGAGAATCATTTATGTCATTGGTATACTTGCTCAATTCCTGATGCTTTTGTTCTTGCATCAAGATCCTGTAAGCTTGTGCAAGAGTTGGTAGCTCACTCATCATTAACAAATTACTCCTTACATGGCTATATCTAGTGTCTCATTTCATCAGAAAATGAATTAATCGATGGCTTTGTTGCATTTTATAAAACTTTTGGGTAAGGTTGCAAGAACAGCCCGTACACGAACAAGTAGGTAATGGATCCAGGTTGTCTGATTCATCCCAAAGTGACTTCATCTTAGTGAAAAATTCAGCAACACTAACATACATTTGTTTGAATTGTGCTATTAATCTCTTCTTGCAAAGAAAATAATTAAGCAGAGGAAGATTGACCATATCTCTCCTCTAATTCGGTCCAAATCTCCCTAGCAGTTCTAAACCATAGGACACTCTTAGCAATAGAAGGTTCAAGAGTATTCAACAACCATCCTATGACAATATTGTTCACTCTATCCCATGCCTTAACATTAGGTGAGTTCGGTTCTGGTTTGTTCAAGGTACCATCAACAAAACATAATTTGTTCTTGCCAGACAAAGCAATCATCATAGCACGTTTCCAATCACTATATCCACTTCCATTAAAAACATCACTAATGAGTTTCTGTCCACAATCGGAAGCATGTAAAAATAGACACTAGCAGGATTAACAGTAGGATCCAGAGAAGTATTGGTGTTTTGATTGTTTGACATAATTGAGGTATTTCAAGAAATCAAGAAAGAGTACCAAAAAAGGAGAAAGAAATCAAATCAGAATTATGTTTGAACAATTTGATAGCATATCAATTGAAGATCAGAACCAAAAGCAAAGAAATGGAGACTTAGAGAACAAACACAAATTCAATTGAAACATGCAATCAACGTTCGTCAAGAAATATACGAACCAAAAAAATGCACAAAAACGCATAATCAGAGAAAGAAATCAGAGTAGTCGAATCAAGAATTCGATGAAGAACATACACTATGTTGCGGAAATTTCTAGTAGATCAGTGATCTTTGAATCTTGCTCTGATACCATGATAAAATTGGAGTGCAAGATCATAAAGAAAGAAGAAGAGGGAGAGAGATCTTCATTAGAAAGAATGTTTTTGTACAACACTCAAAATATACCCAATGCAGGTATATATAGGAGTAGTTTGTTACCCAGAGAGAGAAAAGAAATAACAAACTATGTACTACTGTTTATTATAACAAATGTCTAATAAAAGGGAGTAAGCTAGGCTATAGTAGAGCTCTTAGTAGCTGTATTACGCTCAACAACTGCACCCATTTTTGAGACACTAAAAAACCTGAAATAGCAACAATCAAGATTTATATGATTACACTAAGCTTTAGAAGGTCCCATTGGACATAGCCTGGCTGCGTTACGAGTTTTTCACGGATAAAGGCTGGAAGATCTATGAAATGAAAACCAAATATAATACATGACCCCGAAAAAAAGTTGTGCCCATCCCACCTCTTACCCTCACTCCCGAACTAAAAGTCCTAACCTCTACGGTATCAGGGCGAATCCAAAATAAAATCAAATGATGTCAATGTATTAATTATTGTGTTTAAAAAATGTTAATAGTGAGGCGTGAACCTGAGATATTAATGTCACATACTTAGTTATTAGCATATTGAGATATGTAACTTGTAAAATGCTGTCAGTTGATAGCATTGAACAGGGCTGCATCCGCCCTTCCCTAGTGTTCGAGTGAGATAAATGCATTCTACACAAACATGGATTCTTTCGGCTTATTGCCAAGACACTTACCAAAAAGATAAAACTTGAAAAGAAAAAATGGAACATAATTTACCTCATTTGCAATCCACTCGTCATCCTTGTATCCAATATCTTCTAACATTTCATGTATGGCAGTAAGATCTTGTCTTGAACAAGCATCAACAAGAGGTGTTAATGATGGTGAATCCTGTATTGCTATGCCATATGGTATACCCATTAGAACATAAGAAATAACCTGCCATGGTTTATGGAAAAACGCCAAAAGAATTGAGTATTCTCGTGCTGCTATTCAAGTAACATGTTACATGTAAAACAATAAGCTTAGCACGAATCAAGGGAGAAAAATAGACATGTGAAAAGGATAATGTTTCAAGAAAAGTTACGAATAACACACACCTCAGTTGCTTTCTGAAGCGGAACAAGTGTTGCCACAAGGCTCTTAGCCTTCAGCCTTTCACGAGCTTCATACTACAAGCAACGTGATGCTAATCGTACTAATTCAGTTCCATCATTATCCGAGAAATGGCCCTCCAGATAAGAATCTATCGGCATCCTAAAGTTTTTCACTTTAATGAGATCAAGTGCCTGGAAAAATCAAGATATATATCATTCGCGGAAGGAAAGTCACATTGCCAACCTAGACTCATAACTGAAAATGAATATAGGATCTATCCCACAACTTCAATAAAAGAAAATTGAAGGTGAAACAGGTGTTCAATACAAATCGAAGCTCGAAGATGGATGCCAAAATATTTGTGCAGTTTAGTAATTTTTATATTCGTAAAATATAATTTAAAGAAATAATTTGCGAATTACAGCCTTAAAGTTTAGCACTTTTGCAAATTACAACCTCAATGTTTATTTTTTGCGAATTACAACCACCAAATTATCAAAGTTTACAAGTTCAGGCCATAACACAGAACTACGAAATTACTCTTATATTAGTTTGCTGTGATCATTGAATCACAGGTCGAATTCAGTTCAGACCACCATAAGTCTTTCGCTGTGTTGTGGACAGTATTATTATTAGCGGTGTTCAAAATTACCCGACCCGCCGACCCGCCGACCCGGCTCTTAAATGGCGGGTCAAAAAGTAAATAAAATCCAAAATTCCGGGTCGGGTCATGGGCCGATTTTATATTGACCCGGGTACCCGATAATGACCCGGTAAGAATTTAATATATATACTCTCTTTTTTTAGGGTTTCATCATTTCATATTTTCATTTCCCTGTATCCCACTTTCCCTGCTGTGCTGCCTGCCTGCCCGCCGTTTCCCATAGTTTTCTAGGGTTCGATAATTCAGCCGTCACTCACGCCTCAAACCATTGTCATCTTCAAGGTATGTGCTCCAAAGTCCAAGCACAGCCGTTCTCTTTCTTCTACCTTAGGGTTTTTTTTTACCTTCTCCAAGGCACAAGCAACCATTTTCATCTACCTTCTACCTTTCATTATCCTCTTCATCTCTCATATTTCTCAACCATTCATCCTCTTCTTCTACTCTTATATTTGTACTTTGTTATGTACTTGCTGACATCTAGGACTAGTAGTCTTGGTTTTGCTTTGGCTCCCATGAGCTTTTTAATTTGCAAAACAAAAGGATGCTCCAGAGGCTTTAGCTTTAAGCCTTGAATTTGTTGATTTAAATTATCTTTTTTTCTTTTTTTAAGGTATTTTCGTATTTTTTACATTTCTTGATTTTTTTTTAATTTCGTTTGATATCATTGATTCACAGGTGTTGATTACTTGATTCATCTTTAATCCAGCTTTAGCTTTCCAATTTGTTTTTTTTTTAATTTCGTTTTGTTATTTTGTAATTTGCATGGTCTGCTTTTTGTTTCTTACTAAGGTATTTCGTATTTTATGGTCTGCTTTTTGTTGTAAGTGAAATCAGTGAGGTCTTCCCCTGCATATGATACAGGATTCCATAATTTTATATTTAAAATTATAATTAAATCTGTAAAAATAATCAAAAATAATAATCGGGTACCCGATGTCCCAACCCGTCTTATCCGGGTACCCGCATTAAATGGGACGGGACACGGGCCGTTAAAAAAGGTACCCGGCTTTCCGGGTACCCAACTAATCAGATACCCGGTAATGAACACCCCTAATTATTATACTGTTACGCTGGTTTGGGCTGTTTCAGGTTAGCAAGCCATGACTATCAATTCTAATAGTTTGAAATAGGCGCCCGATCCCACAATTCATCCTTAAAACAAGTGGTTAAGAAAGGATCTCACCACACGGAGTCTAAGACTCTCATACCGATCACAATGGGTATAAGTGGACCTCACTTTTGGGTATGTTAGCCAAGATCAACAACCTCACTCAAGTGTATAAAGTTACGCTTATTCTCTCATCCTATGGCTCAAAGTGATGTGAGCCTCGAAATAAAGATCTGTCAAAGTTTTGCACCTTGGTACTTAGCAACTCAAAGGTTAAGACTTCACTAAAAGTAAGTGGATTGATCTAAAGGGTAGAATTTAATAAAACGATGAAATGTGATGAAAGGCTAGTGAATGGAGGCTAAATGAAGGTGGTGTAATGAAAAGAATATCATAACTAGTTCGCTTGATCTATGGTTTACACAAGATAGCACTGCTAATATTTTTTGACATTTTTCTTTTCTTTTTTTCTTCTTCCTTTTTTTTGACATGAGAATATACATTGGTGATAGGTCAAGATAAATATGAAATAGTAACAATAAGGTGAAGAGCTATATACATAGTCGTTGACCTTACAATTTGTACTAAAGAATGGTCAACCAAGAGCAAAAATGAGGCTTATAAGGATTAAGGATGCATAACAACAAACTAAAATTTCAATCACCATAATATGTGGTGATTAAAATGAAAAAAAATAAAGACCAGTAATAACTAAGAGTGCAAAAGATGATTAACCATAGTTTATTAAACCAAAACTAAGCTAAACTAGTATGCAAATAGGAAAGAAATGCGTGAGAAATGGATGGGGTTTAATGTTGGATAAAATGAGTTGAAAAAAGGAATAGATACAATCCAATACCAACAGCTAGATCCATACAAACCCAAGTTGCCAAATCATGCCTAGTGCACTGTAGATCCACAATCTCATCAATCTACATGAATGCACGGTAGAGGCTTAATAAATACTCACGGGTTTAAAATATGTCCACAAATATGCAAAGGCGGTGCCACAAACTAAATCCTGCTTGACTATTGTTTTGAAAACTCAAAGGTTCACTGGTTTGCAAGTCAAAAATTTAGAAAAAATAGTCCAAGCTTGCTAAAATAACATACATGAGTCAAAAATTGTTTTGAAAGCTCCATGGCCGATTCATTACTTAGGCCATTCTCCCGTGATGATATTGTTGAAGCTCTTGCATCCATGCATCCTTGCAAATCCCCGTGTCCGGATGGTTTTCCTAAGCTTTTTTATAAGCAACATTGGGAACTTGTTGGTGATGATATTTGTGGAGTTGTGTTAGATTTTTTAAGTGAGGGGATTTTACCAAAACGAATTAATCATACACATGTTGTTCTTGTTCCTAAAGTTCCTCATCCTTGTGAGATGAACGACCTTAGGCTGATTAGTTTGTGTAATGACTCTTACAAGTTGATTTCCAAGGTGCTCGCTAATAGGCTCAAGTGTATTTTGCCTTCGATCATTGACGTCAATGAAAGTGCTTTTGTGCCCGTTTGTTTAGTTACCGATAATATTCTCTTATCCTCGGAGGTGTTTCATTTTATTAATCATAATCAAGCCAAGAAGAGAGGATACATGGCTATGAAGTTGAATATGAGCAAGGCATACAATAAGGTGGAATGAGATTTTTTGGCTTGCATGATGGCTAAGTTGGGTTTTCCGAGTCTTTGGATTGATCGAGTTATGGCTTGAGTCACGACGTTTTTTTTTGGTGAAGGGGATGCTTACTGATGGTGTACTGCCTAGTAGAGGACTTCGGCAAGGGGATCCTATTTCCCTGTATTTGTTTCTTTTATGCTTTAAAGGGCTCGGTGCTCTTATAAAGAAGGCTATTTTGCAGGGGCTTCCTTAGGGTATATCCTTAGCTCGTAATGCTCCAAGGATTTCACATTTATTTTTTGACGACGATTGTATTGTTTTTGCTCGTGCCAATAAAGATGAAGCTCAGGCTATCAGGGTTTTGCTTTCTTTGTTTGAGTCTCTTTCGGGGCAAAACGATTAATCTGGATAAGTGTGAAGTTTTTTTCAATAAATGCTTAGATGGGTATTATAAGGGTAAATTGAGCAGTATTTTGGGTATTAAGGAGGTCCGTAGCCACAATAAATACTTGGGTCTTCCTATGGTTTTCTTGAGATCCAAAATGTTTTCTTTCTCTAACCTTAGGGATCGTATCTGGAAAAAGCTTCAAGGTTGGAAAGAGAAGCTTTTATCCATGGCTGGCAAAGAAGTTCTTATAAAGGTCGTTGCTCAATCTATCCCTACTTACGCTATGAGCCGCTTTAAGCTCCCCTCCACCTTTTGTAGTGAAGTTACTATCATCCGTAATTTTTGGTGGGGTATGACTATAGTTACCTGTAACGCAATACGGTTTGGAACGTGGTACGGGAACGGAACGCGGAACGTCACCTTAAGTGACTCCGGAACGATGAGAACGTTTTTTATAATTTATAATTAATTATGAGGGATAGAAAAATAATAAATAAAATAAAAATATAAAATATAAAATAAAATAAAGAAAAAGGGAAATAAGATAGAACAAGAGAAAAAAAGCTAATGTTACCATATGTGACAATGACATGACTGCTAAGTGCCAACTGGCAAAATAAAAAAAGGAGAGTAGGAGTAATAGAAGTATCACAAAATCTCACAAGAGACGGTCTATAGGATAGACCATTGAATTGGGCCAGCCCAATTTTGTATTTTGATAATTTTAAAAAACAAAATAAAAAAGGAAAAAAAAATTGATTCCCAAGGTTTTGAAAGAAAAAAAAACTGATTCCCAAGGTCTTGTCATTTCATCTTCCTAAACTACTCATCATTACTCATTAGGAGAAGAAACCATCCATTCCTCTTCAACTCTTCAAGCCATCCTTGCCATTTTCGCCAAATCTTCAGAGTTTAGTGATCTTTCATCTTCATCTCCATTTTCGACCATAATCTTCAGAGTTCTCAAGCCATCTTCTTTGATTTCTTTGATTAATTGTGGATCATCTCCTGATGTGGCGTATAATTTGGTTTTGGATGCGTTTTGTAAGAATGGCCTGTTTGAGAAAGCTTTGGAATTGTTTGAGAGGATGAAGAACTTGCATAATCCACCTTGGAAGTTGACTGTGAATCTTGGAAGTTATAATGTGATGGTTGATGGGTATTTCTTGGAAGGTCGATTCAAGGAAGCCATTGAAGTTTTTATGAGTATGAATGAAAAAAATTGGAAGTTGCATAATCCACCCGTTTGAGAACTCTTGAAGAAATACCTCGCGTCTTGTTGGAAGAAACCGAACTTCGTCCTGGCAGAGTTAATCTGACTTTTAGACAAAATTATGTATTTCTAAAGATTCAACTTCTTAATGATCACAATTAACGCCTTTATATGTGTTTATATTCATTGGAAGCGTAATGGATTGCTCATGTATGTAGTTTCTAATTTTGTATTTAATTAGAGAAACCAACAAAAAAATTTATTATCTTTGTATTTGTTTTTTTTTTCTGGGTTGATCAACGTTAAATTATGCGTGGGAATACACATTCAGAGCAAGAACATGAGGATTTTGAGGTTGAATTTGTGGAGGATGAATTTACATTTGAGGTTTACATTTTTTTTTTCTTAAGCTTCATCAATGGTGGTTTTTTAATATTTGCTTAAGCTTCATCAATTAAATTGTTTTTTCTATAATGGAGGTTGGAGATGAAGATTAAAACACTTGCATTTAATTATTTTTTCTATAATGTACAAGCTTCATCAATGGCGGTTGGAGATGAAGATGCTGCAAAAAATCCGAATGAAAACGTAGACAATGAAGATGAAGATCTATATGACCGACAATTATATTTGAAACTATATTGTACTATATTTGGAATTATAATGTACTATATTTGGAAATATAATCTAAGTTTTGGAGTTTTATTGACTATGTTTTGAGTTATACTGTTTAAGTTTTTGAGTTGTAATGACTAAGTTTTGGAGTTTTATTGACTATGTTTTGGAGCTATAATGACTGATTTTTTGAGTTATACTGACTTAGTTTTGGAGTTAAAATGAGTTGTAATGATTTTATTTTGGAGTTATAATGACGCATTTTTGGAGTCATACTGACTAAGTTTTGGAGTCTAAATGGCTAAGTTTGCAATTTAAAATAACAAAGTTTTGGAGTAATTTAGAAATCCATAGTATAAATTACAAAAAAAAAAAAAAGAAATCTATAGTATAAAACATCAAAATCCATAATACAAAACATCAACTACATCATCTATATTATATGTTTTTTGGGTATTGAATTTCCAAACTCTTTTTTGTTCGTGCTCTTTCTTTTTTCAAAATGGCCCTTGATCCTCTTTCTTTCGTATCTTCAACACATACCCTACACAACATACATAATACAAAAAAGACATATTAAATTACCAAACATAACATACTATAATAACAAAAGTGACATATTATAATACCAAACATAACACCAAACATATATCATTATACCCCCCAAACATAGACATTATAGTCCCAAAAAGATACCATTATAGCACCAAACATATACCATTATACCCCCAAACACAAACAATATAGTCCCAAACACAAACCATTATAGCACCAAACATATATCATTATACCTACCAAACATAGACATTATAATCCCAAACACTAACCATTATAGCACCAAACATATACCATTAACCCCCAAACACAGACATTATAGTCTCAAAAAGATACCATTATAGATCCAAACACAGACATTATAGCCCCAAAAAAACAAAACCAATATAATTACATGCCCAAACACAGACATTATAGTCCCTGAAAGATACCATTACAATCCCAAAAAAAAAGTATAATTTAAAAAACATTATATCACTATTACAAAACGAAATTCATTACCATCATCTTCTTCGTTTTCCATTAAAAAAAAATACCAGGTATTAAATTAAAAAAAATTGTTTTAATATCAATGAAGCCATTGAAGTAGAAGAAGTTATCACCTTTCCAAACAGTACTACAGCCAAGAATCGAATCATGGGATGTTCATTTTCAGGGCTAAATGCATTATATGATTCTGTTATTGGTGGTGGAGATGTGTGGATCAATGAAAATAGATTCAAAATCGTACGGCAACTTGGTGAAGGTGGATTGGCGTATGTCTGTTTGAGAAAGCTTTGGAATTGTTTGAGAGGATGAAGAACTTGCATAATCCACCTTGGAAGTTGACTGTGAATCTTGGAAGTTATAATGTGATGGTTGATGGGTATTTCTTGGAAGGTCGATTCAAGGAAGCCATTGATGAACCTTAAGGTGTTTGGTGTTCAGTTTCAATATCAATGAAGATTGTCTTTTGGCATTCTAATGATTTTGGGGAAGAAATGAATAGGATTTTAATGGCAGTTAAGAGGAGTTTTTTTGGGGGAAGAGAGGGACGGTTGTTTTCCCAAGTAAATGGTTCCCAGATTTTTTTTTGTTTTTGTTTTTTTCTTTTTCTATAAAACTTAAGATGCTGATTTTTGTTTGGGCTGGGCTTTGATGGTACCCGTCTATAGGATAGACCGTCTCCCATGAGACTTACTGTAGAAGTATTATACAATAAAGTTGAAAGATATGGGCCAGCCCATGACTTTTGACCTACCCATATTAAAACCTAACTATTACATCTTCAAAGGAAAAAGCACAGAAGACAAAACAACAATGGGGCTAAGCTCAAATCTGGTGTAAAAGCTAAGCTTTCTTCTTTTTTACTCTCTTCTCTTCACGTTCTCTTTGCTTCCTTCTCTTTTGCGGGGTCAAAATATCACAATTTCATGGAGTTGGGACTTTTTTTTGGGTTAAAGTAGTTGACAATTGGGTACGCGACCCATGGCGACCCGGTATGTTTGCGTTCCGTGTTTTGGGTCTGTCATCCCCGATCGGAAAACGGTCCACCGTCCCACATTCCGGGTAACTATGGGTACGGCTGATTCGGATTGTGGTATTCCATGGAAGGCTTGGAAGAAGGTTTGTCGTCCTAAGTGTAAAGGGTGTTTAGGTTTCAAAGATCTTGAGAACTTTAATTTAGTTTTTCTCGCAAAACAGTTTTGGAGGTTGCGCCGCCATCGTAATTCTCTGTTGGCTAGGGTTCTAAAGTTCTAATACTTCCCTAATTCTTCTCTATGGGAGGCTAAGGTTAGTCTCAATCCTATCTTTGCGTGGAGAAGTATTTTGGAGTTCTAGGGATATCCTTTTTATAAGGTCTAGATGGAGTATTAGTAATGGTAGCACGGTTCGGTTATGGAAAGATGCATGGCTCGTGGGTCCTGGGTCTGGTAAGATTATTTCTCTGAACAAAGGGTTGGCCGATGATATTACTATGGACTTTCTTATTGATCCCATAACTCCATCTTGGCGTAAGGAGCTTATTGCTGACCTCCTGCTTCCTATTGATGTTGATAGTGTCCTTAATACTCCTATTAGCATCTCTCATGTTGAGGATAGTCTGCATTGGACGACTAGTTTGGATGGTGTGTTTCGGTTTGGGATGCTTATAGGATTTCTTAGTTTAGTCACGAGTTTGCGTCTTGTTCCTCAGGATCTGATCCTCGTTCCAAAACGGTTTGGAGTCTCAACATTCCTCCTAAGGCTCGTATTTTTCTTTGGCGTGCTTTGTGTGATATTTTACCCCATGGTGTGAATCTTCGCAGTAAGGGTATCGATAGGGTGTGTTAATACTCTCGATGTGGTGACATAGAGGATAATATTCACGTTCTCAAAAGCTGCCCTTAGGCTCAGTTGGTTTGGAAGAGGCACCCTAATCTCTCTTGTGCTGAGATGATCGATTCTTTTAAGGAATGGTTTGCTACGATCTTGGCTCATAGGTAAACGTTCAATTTGAGCTCATGGGTATGTTTGTGTGGGGCAGGTTTTGAGTGCCCATAATGATCTTTATTTTGAAAAGGTTGTGGTGCATCCTGATTTTTGATTTGATAGAGCCAATGATATGCTTGTGGAGTATCAAAAGGCTAATTCAAGAAAGGGGAGTTGTTGTAGGCGGGGGAAAATTTCTTGGCAGCGTCCTACTCCTGAATTCATCAAAATCAATGTGGATGTTGCTGTTGATTTGAAGGCTGACAGTGCGGGGCTTGGTCTGGTAGCTCGTAATGCTGGTGGGCGCGTTCTTATGGCAGCTTCAAAGTTTTCGTGGCCTTTCTATGGGGTGGAGAGAGCCGAAATTGATGGTGTTCTATGGGCTGTTCAAACGCCTATATCTTCGGGATGGAACAACTGCTTTTTCGAAGGAGATGCTCGGTCTGTGATTGATGCTCTTAATGGCAAGGTGGCTCGGGCTGTTCATAACCAAGTTCTCATTGATAATATCCTTACCTTTGCTAGTAGGATCGAGCATGCTTCTTTTGCTTTCTGTTTTCGGGAGGCAAATATGGTGGCCCATCGTCTAGCGAGATGGAGTGCTACTAGTTTCTGTGATATGGTTTGGTGTGAGGGTGGTCCGACTAAGATTTCATATCTTATTGTTGTAGATTCGTCTTAGTTTAGCATCCCTTGTAATTCAAAAAAAATAAATAAATAAAAATAAAAATAAGTAGTGCAATATTTCTAATGTTTCAAATAATTTAGAACTAAGAAATTAGTGCTTTCTTATTTGCTAGCTATTTCTATCGAACAACATACCAGCTCAGACAAACGAAGATTTTGATATTTTGATATTAATTATCTTCATTACTATTTGATATTCTCATGATGAGAATCATAAACAATAAAAAATATCAAAAATAAATTAGTAAAAAATTCACAAGTATAATATAAAAATCTAAAAATAAAGGGAATAAATTTTAATATTGTACCATATAAATTATCAATTTAAGCCTAAATTGATAATTGAGTTGATTTATCTTCCTAATTATCATGGCACTGGTTCGTTATTTGTAGCATTAGTTGCCTAATTACTAAAAACGTGCATACTATATAATCAAAAGTATATAATGACATATATTTCATAGATAAAGATTTAGGGAATTGATATTACTAGTGAAATTTGGTAGACCAAATAAAATGTACGTACTTTATATTCTTGTTTCTTCACTTTTGAATTATTATTATTATTATTATTATTATTATTATTATTATTATTATTATTATTATTATTATTATTATTATAATAGACAAAAAACGATTTAAAAGTAAAATACTCAATAATCAAGATGGTGTTTTTAGTTCCATTTCACTGTTAACAACTTATAATGAGGAAGTATTATCATTGTGGAGGAGTTTATGCTTATCCTATAAAGAAGTGCTTCATATTCTATTGGTGTGCACTAAATATGTTAGTAAATTTTGCTTTCAATTGAAGTAAATTATTATTACTGTTACGATTTGGTTTATGATCAATTGATAATAATTAATTAAACCCTTTAATATTCAGTTGTATACCCAAAAAGAAAAGTACTCCTTGCATAGAAATATATACTTTATTAGGTTGGAATATAAATGAAGTAGTATATAGTGGCGGGAAAATTGTATTTAGGAATGGCTTTGATATGATATATGTATATGATATGATATGATAAGAATTGAATTAGTATATTGGACTGTGTGAAAAAACAAATGTTGCAAGTATTTCTGAACAATGAAAGTAATAATTATTGTCCACATAATCTAATAATTTACCCATTTTAAAATGGACGTCACAAATTAAAACGACAATTAATGTAAAATGAGTACGGAGTGAGTAATATACTTACTCCGTTCCATATTACTTGCATATTTACCCATTTTAAAATGGACGTCACAAATTAAAACCACATGAAATTTGTAAGGCGACCACTACTAAAAATGCGACCCTTTGTAATTTTGACATCGGCCCCCTTTACTAATATGATATATGGTTTAAAGAGAGTAAAAATATAACAAAAATTATTGTAGCTCAATGGTTAGAGTAACACATTTATAATCTAAGGTTAAGGAATCAGACCCCCATTTAAACAATTTTTTTTTATAGACTAATATATTTATATTATAATAACATTACTATTTATCTTTCATAATTTAACATCCATCATTTTTAGTGTGTATTTATATTTTTCTATCTTAATTTTATTAGTGTTTTTTTGGAGAATTATTAGACAAATATATAGAGACAAAAACACTTGGTTTTTTCAAAACTAATAATTATAGGGAAGCTTCAACTCAATTTACTGTTAAATATAATTTTTCCAATGATTCAAATTCTTTTCAGTCTGTATGATTTTAATATTTTCATAGCTTAAATTGTGTCTATTGGTGTTCGTTCAGGTCATTGTTGATTTAGGGTTAGGTGTTTCGGGTGGGCTTGAAATCGGATTTTGTGTCCATATATTGTTTTTACATAATTATAAATTATTTTTAAAGTCGAGTCAAATCGAATTCAGTTACAATGTCGAGTAAATTTCGAGTCATCGTGTCTGTTTCTAACACCTTTAGGTTTTATATATCATAAATCAAATTTCTAGTATATCGGCAATTTAGCCCCCCTAATTTAAAATCTTGGCTTCGACCCTGATTGGTCTACTCCGCAAAATGCCGAGATCAAAGGTTTTCTCCTCTCCTATTCCACGAGACTCAGCGATACCTCTATTAATATACACATGAAGTCGTAGGGCTGCATACGGTTTGGTTTAGTTCCACTGATATTAAAATTATACCCAATTTAAAACTTCTTGTCTTAAAAAAAAATTCCAATTCGGATCAGACCCTTCAAATTATTGGATCGAATTGGACTAAATCATTCTACAACAATCTAGTCTGATTTGGTCTACAATTTTTTAATTTTTTTCGAAAATAATATAAAAGTCGCTAATACTTGACCGAGACGGTCTCATTATGAGACCGTTATTTTAATCACATGCCCGCACAATACAAAATATCATACAATGTACGTAATATATACAACTGCTCAGAGTGAAATGAAATATAACTAAAATGTAAAATTTATTTCTTAAAATTTTAATTTTAGTTTATACAAAATTCATTCCAGTGCATTACTATTTAAAATATAGTATTACACAATAATGAAAAATTATGAACAAAAAAAATTTTTATGATCAAAATTTCATTACCATAAAAATGACATGGTTATCATAAAAAATATATATTATAAATCATTTTCATTGCCATCAGTCAACCAAATAAGTCGTTCAGAGTAATATCTTAAAAAAGTTATTCCATTTGGCCATTTTCAGGAAAAGTGACAAAGCACAATGATGTACAAACAAGTTCATTTTCTCAAAGAAAAGGGAGTAGGCATTTAAAATTTGTAGAAAATGATACAAATATTTATATGTTCCTATTTTAGTCCCCTTTGCTCCTTCATTTAGCTATCTTCTAAAAAAGGTTTACTCTTATTTTGTACTTTCATGAATACTGTACAATGATGAAAATACAAATGGGATGGATCCCTTGATCCTTAATTTTACATACTTGCAACAACAGAAGGCAGTTCCGGTTCTGCCTCGGCTTCTCCTTCGGAACCTTCAACCTCTTTTTGTTTTTGTTGTGAAAGATATCGGTCCAACGCTCCCTTTCCGTTGAGAATTCTACCTCCACGTCCTTTCCCCTCCAATCCTACCGCTTCTTCATCGACAACGACAGCATCGATGATATCGTCACCTGTTCTTGTATCAGGAATCTGCACAGCATAACGTATTTGATAAGCACTAACGTAATACTCCCATCCCGAAGAAAACATCTGAATAAGAAAGAGACAAAGGGACGTGATCACGTTACCTCGTACATGGCATCCATAAGAATGTTCTCCAGTATAGCCCTCAATCCCCGAGCCCCTGTATTCTTACTGATTGCCCTTTTGGCAATTAATCTCAATGCCTTGTCTGTCAAGTGTAGTTTCACCTTAAAAGAAAAAAAAGAGAATCAGCATAAATAGCCTCGATTGTGTTTCGGTTTGAATAGTTAAATCCCGTATTAGAGAGGGAAGCATGAAATGGAAACAATACTTACTCCGTTCATTTGAAACATCTTTTTGTACTGCTTCCCCAGAGCATTCTTTGGCTCCGTCAGAACCTATACAACAATTATATCAATGCAACTATGTCAGCAGTTTTCAACTGAGATAGGAAAAAAAACAAAATAAACTGATAGCGATTCGGCGGTCAACACGGACGGTATTCAGAGAACAAAAGTTTTGTTTCCATTTTTGGAAATTTTGTTTATTTAAGCAAATATTTAGGGGGGACATCAAACATGCCATTCTTCACTCTTACTATCCGAGTTATCTACATGAAAATTTCTTGAAAAATAGGCATCCTCCAATACCGACCTAAAAAACAACTTTTTCGTTCCACCAGAGAAGGCTACTTTGTTTTAAAGAGAATAAGTCGTATCAAGGCGGAATTCATGTATATGTGCCCAAATATCATAGACACTGTAGTTCATACATAAAGCAAAAGTATTTACCTCAACAAGTTGATCTTCGGTAAGGGCTGACAGATTAACAAGGATTGGAAATCTTCCAACAAACTCGGGTATCAAACCATAGGCGATAAGATCACTACTTTCTACCTGGTAAAAGCAAACACCACATACATTCAGGTGGGCTTCAGAGAATTAGGGAACTTAGACTCGCATCAAACTTACATTATCCAATAAAGATGAAGTTATAGCGGCACTTGTAGGACCACTTGTTCGCATGTTTGCACGTACAGGAGCACCAAAACCTATAGAAGAATCGTGGCGCCTGGAACAAAATATAAACTATTTCTTCAACACAACAAAGATCTTACATTTCTAGAGGAAGAAATGAAAAAAGCAGAACAAATATATAAAACCTTTCTGAAATGGTTTTCTCCAGATCAATAAAAGCACCCCCACAGATGAAAAGGATATCTTTCGTATCAATCTGCCAAATAAACCAAGAACGAAAAACCATCAACAGAAAGTATATATATTATCAACGCTACAATATTCCCAGGCTGGGCCAGGTGTGATCTTGAGTCTTACTGTCTTAGCATGTCAAAGTACATATACTTTAGCTTGCTAATTGCGCTTTAAAAAGCCTTGCCCATTACAGTGTAAAAACACAGTAGTGGTCGCGATCGCGGTATTGAAATGGTGATGCGGTAGCGGGAGTGATACGGTTATCGTAACACGTAAACGTCAGTCAAAAACATTCCTTGAGACGGCCTAAAATGCGGTTTTTTTACACCTTTACGACGCAGAAATATCAGTTTGTTTTTTTCTTAAACCTTGACAATGCGACCGACACAATGCGATGGGGCCTTATTTTTACACTATGGCAATTCACGTTATGAAGTTCTATAAATATTCCTTTTGTTTCTAATTAATGGCAACCGTTGACCAATTTATGTGGGAGAGTTTTTGGTAGAAGTTTGCAAAAAATTAGAAATAGAGGAAGTACATCTGAATCAGTCATTATAATCCATTGTGCAATCATGTGTCAACATATCTAATATGCATCTATGCTACCCGGTAACTGAATATCCTCTTAGCTCTAATGTACTTGCTAGCTAGCGGAAATCAAGCAGCGAAGGTCAATGGGTATCTCAATTATACTTCTTATCAATTAGGCCATTATATATTCCATCAATTTAATGTAGTATCAACAGCAATGAGCTACACTTGGAGACCATCGGTATTCCAATAATTAGAAGAAAAGGAACAAAAAGAGCTAGTGGCAAGTCGCACATGCAACTGATTGACAATTGCACCTATTTCATGCCAACCCAAAACCTTATTTATTTGATTTAACTAATTTGAATACTGTTTGCACAAGTCACAACTGGGCAGCTAAAATTGACAACGACTTCACCCTTTAAATGAAATTTCTCGAGGGAAACATAGTGAGGAATGGAAGTTATCATGTAAGCAGATCATTTATGTTGAAATAAAAAATAAAAAAAAGAATAACTAAAATACATTAATACCTGAATGTTGTCACCTCTAGGGTGCTTCCGAGCTCCTTTCTCGGGAACGTTGACAATCTGGTCGAGAAAATATCAAGATCAGCTAATGAAATATTGCTTCAATTAGCTAACAAAACCATAAAAATGAGAAAGCTCAATTGGTCATGCAACTGAAATGCGACAAAAGGTTCTCTGAAATTTTAAATATAGCATAAAACAATTCAGAAAATTGTAATTGTATAAAATTAATTGAGTTTCTTTTATGCACCAAGGAGCAAAAGAAAAATCCAAATTCTACTCTATTTTTATTTATTCTTTTGTTATTTATTCTAAATTTAATAAGTATAGCCACATGACATCCCTCTTTCGCTTTATCTGATCCTCCTCTTATGCATAAGGGGCATATTTAGGCACAAGATTCACTTTCTTTCGTAGATTACATGCTGTAGCAAGTCTTTTCCATCTGCATATCAAGCTATCCTAAGGCTCATTCAAGAGTCCATCCTACTTCCAAGTACCATTGTCATGGCATCAAAAAGACAGAGATGCCTATCTAGCAGACAATTCCCTTCCTCCTTTCCAGATGTTCATCCATTAATTGCCAATATAAGTGTATAACAGCATTCATAAATTGATTTTCGCCCGCAAAGTTGAGAAATATCAGTATGAGTCCATTGAGAAACCTCCGATACCTCTTGCTTTATAAGCAACTGGAACAAGTAGAACTACCAAGAGGAACTCCAAATACCATATCAGAGCGTACCTCTCCACACAAGCACTATTCACCAAAATTATTAGTTTTAACTCCCCCGCACCATCAAAGATAAAGCTCGACTTACTCAGACTATTATATAAAACAGAACATCTAGGAAGCTCGGGTGCAACCATAAGAAGCCAAGTGGTTCATCACAATGGAATGGGAAGGAAAGGAATTGAAAAATCAAATAAAGGAAAGCACAAGACCCAAATCCCTTTACTTAATTGGTAAGAGATGGAGTGGTTTACCACAATGAAACAGAAAGGAACTGAAACCCAAAAGAAAGGAAAGGATAACACACCCAAATCCCTTAACAAAATTAGGAGCAAATGGAAAATGGAATTGACATGAAACTTCCATATCAGCTGTTGGCTTGAAAGGGAGAGAAAGAACTTCAGCATTTCCATTCCCGGTAGTCCACTCCATTAGCAGAAGCCATGGTGGCAAAGTTCTTAGTGATGGACAATGGTGGCAAAGTTCTTAGTCTCACTTCAATGACCCCGCCATGGTGGCAAAGTTCTTAGCTGATGGTAAGTAGTCAAAAAGGTTCATGACTTTAAGGGTTTTGAGAACATAAGTGCAAAGAAAATCAGGCATGAGGAATGAAGGTGCATTTAAACTGCAAAAGAGGAAAATGTAATTGCAAATAAAAGCAAACAACAATAGAATTAAATCCCTTCGTAACTCCACAAACATGCAAGTAAACCAACCAAGTAAAATTACAAGAATAGAATCCAGTAGCTACCTTAATCATGACATAGCGAGTAATTTTTCCTATTATAGTACTTTCAAGAGTACAAGCCATATATATAGTGTGAAAGATGACCCAAAATTCACAGAAATTAGCTGTTCTGCCTTTGGACCAATTAGCACTATGTAAGCTCGTGACCTTAAGCATGCTATTAATAATTAACTTGCTACATTGTCGATCACTCATAGATAAGTAAGCAACAAGGAATCAGCCTGAATTCAATCACATCAGCAGGATATTCACTGTTGGGCACCAATGCTTTATGTTCACTTGTTTCAAAAAAAAAATCCTCAAAGAAAAAAGATCCTTCTTACAATCTTTTATACCATGTAGCCTTTTATAGCAAAAATAAAATTATCAGTCCTCATAGCTTTGTGAACATCAGCAATGTTCAAAAGCCTCCCTTTTTCTGAGATGATCCCACACCAGCATGTGTCGCAAAACTTCAGGCATTCAGAATTCAGACATCTTGAGTAGCAAAACATTATCAAGACTCGCATGAATATTACTCAGTACCAAGTAGGAGTAGGTAGTCATCAACAAACATGCAGCCTTATACATCCCCATTTCTCCAGTACCAATCTAACATTTCTATTTTATATAGGGCCCAGTTCGTGATCATTTATCTTTCATATGTACACCGTAATATTAGTACTCTGCCTACTCATAGTAAACAAGATAAATCCTGACTAACAACCTTGGATAAGATGATTCCAACACAAGTGGCATCATCAAAATCATGAAAGCTTTGTATCAAATATCAATTTATCTTGCTTCTAAATACTGACCCAAATACGCACAAAGCAGCATCAATAACACGCAGAAAAGCGAAAGGCAAAGCTTCATGACATCTAATTTCTCATACCAACAAAACAACAAAGCATTTCTAGTATTTGCGAGTTCTTTATATAACACAACATATGTCAGACAGCAACAAATAGACTTACAGTTCCTTCCAACATTTTCAGTAGTGCCTGTTGGACACCCTCTCCTGAAACATCTCTACTAATATTCATGCTCTCAGCCTGCAATTTCAACAAATCAAATTCAGTCGTGTAAAAATAAAAGAGTTGACTGCAAAAACCGCATAACAAGATATAACCAAAGAACACCTTTTTTGTTATTTTATCGACTTCATCGATGTACACAATGCCTTGTTGTGCAGCAGCTACATTATAATCAGCCACCTGGAACAGAAAACGCAAAAGAAAATAGCATCTGGTTCCACATAGAAATCATCAACTCTCCATTTAATATTGGAGTTCTAGTCAACATGCATTGAGCTAAATAGCACCTAAAGTAGCTTCAAAATCGCAACATTGCTTGAGTGACTATAACTGACAACATTTCCAAATAATAAACTAAAAGTGACATTTCCCCTCAAACATGTCACTATCAATAGCAATTTCAACAGAATAGTAGTAATACAACTAAACATGTATGACAATAGAACACACGAATATTAACAAATGCATTGATGCACTCTCCATCCATGTAAGCTGACACCAAGAAAACTACAAAATGGCAAGTATTGGAATAGAAATGCGTATTTTAGCTGTATTAATTTCCTCACCATCCTCCAGTCTCAGTTCCACAAAAACGAGAAACTATTTATGGCAATGTGAACCTGCAACCAGAGTAGCCAATGCTTAAAAGTTTGACTCCATGTGCAAGACTAGATAGGAAGCTCTTGCAAAAGGTAACACTTCCAATAAATGAAGCTCTTTAGAACATCGTAAATTATAGGGAAAGGTTCTATAGTGAGTTGGTGAAGAAAAATTTAACACTGTCTCTCAACAGACACAGAGGGTGTTTGATATGACAAGTTAAAATGTAATGGAAAGGAAATGTATAAATAGAGGTAAGGGTGATGGTAAGTGTCAATGTTATTATTTGTTTGGTATGACGAGAGCAAAGAGAATGAGGTAAGTGAATTTGTTAGACCACTATTACAACCGGTAACAAATTAGAGGATTTCATTTCATGAAAGTAACCTAAACGATTACTTTAGAATCGAAACAAACAATATGTGACGGATTCAGCTATGCTTTTCTGTTAGCGACCTTCAAAAAATGGATACCAAACACGTCTTGAGTACCTTTTTCTTTTGGGTCACCTAATTAAAGGATTCAATTATTTGTTTAAAGACAGTTTCACTTTACAGAGAACCAACAATGAATAATAGGCATGAGCAACATTGCCAAAGCCTTAATCCCAACAATATGATTCGACTACAAAAACCAAAACAAATCTACATTAGAGATCGTCACTAACAATAATTATACTTCATTTGGCCTTATCCAATACTAATATACAACTAAGAAGATCAATTCAAATAATCGTCCACATATATTCTCCTCCTCCATTAATTCTTATATAGTGTCATAAGCTCTTGTAAATCCCAATTATTTATAGCTAAAACAGAACCACAGAAAAAATATTTTGTCCTCACACTGCTAGCACTTTCCTCATTTTGTCAACTCGTTATCACCGACATTAACAAACTTATATCGTAGTATTATTACTAACACAACTTAACTGTAAAATAAAGCTTTCAGTCCTCTTGAACTTAAACATGCTTCCATGAATATGAAAGACTAAAATGCACCAAACCTAATTGGACATGGGGCCAAGTAATGAATTTGCCACCAAAAAAATTCTTCTATCTAAACATCATAAGCTTAGCATCTATCACAAGGAGAATCAGAAATTACCATGAGAAGCTTATATAAAATTGACTCCACATCTTCACCAACATATCCTGCCTGCAGGTATCAAAGTATCACATATGTTAGAGGCAATTGACAAATCATAACAATGTTTAATAAGAAGACCTCCATCAGGAGTTTCTCATACTTGATCCCAGTCAAATACAACTTTCATATTTGTCAAGCTATTGAAGCAACGATAAGATTTACCGTAAAGGCGCAAATACATGTATCTCGTATATAATTGATGCTAAACACTATTGATAGTGGTGTCGAAATCATGGAAATAAACAGTGGTCATGAATGCATTTGCGGAAACGAAACCGGTACAGCAGAAAACGTCTATGATGAACTAATAACGCAAATAGCAGCCGATGCGGTGTGAATTTTTGGGGAAAAAAATCACATAAGGGGAGTTTTGAACATAAAATTGCATTTTTGTTGGTGAACTATGATTATGCAATAATATGCCCATATCTATTATTATAGCACTATATGAGTACTTTTAATGGATTATTAATTAAGTTATAATTTGATTATTTTGTTTAACAGCGATAATATGGGCAACTATAATTTAAATGATAATTTAAGCTAATGTGTAATAATGAAATTTTAACAAAAGAGACAAATATAGTTGTAACGGTGAAATAATGGTTGTTACACGTTACATAACAGTCAACGCAGCGTTTCAGCCGTGAAAATTCATGCACTGTTATACAATAGGATTTAACGCCGCAAAAAATCTAAAACTAGGGGCGTTACGTCACGTATTGGAGGAGTTTCTATTCCATGGTCATGATGGCACAAAACCCCAAACCATATATTCTTAGAAATTAACTCGGGAAAAACATTCATTGAAAGAATGGTGCCGCAAAAAAAGAAGGAAAAGGAAACACAGATTCCCAAGGATTTATCCATCATATATTTAGACTAACTGACTAACATAGAGGTTGGTTCCTTGTAGTAGTAAAGTGATGAGCTACCAAAGATAGGCCAACCCAAGCCACAAATTAATCTACATGAAACTACAGGCGCATGAAGGAGGAAGTTCCATAATTTAGGCAAAGTCTGTTATAAAGATGGCAATATTTCAGGGGGGGTCATTATGTAGCATTCTCCTCCCTCATTACTAAATATACTAGAACCAAGTATGACATTCCATCACCCACTCAAAGTTTATAATAAATAATCAAACCAACAATTGTTGGAGTTTTGGACACAATCTACTTCTACCACAAATTAAGCAAGGAATGCGCATTTAAAAGAAAAGGGCACATATTAGATTACTTCTATAAAAGCAAAAGTCGATATATGTAAAACAGATAGTTTTAAGACACTTCGAGAGATATTTTGGCCAGATGATTGATTTAAATATTATTCCAAAGTGGTGTAATGAAAATAAATAATCGGTTGATTGTAGCTTGGCCACAAAAGTCAAGCTAGTCTATTAACCAGTGTCACATAGTTTGCGGTTCGTATTGTTCGTTGACAGATTTGGGTTAGCGATTACTAATTGATAGACCAGCTTGACTTTTGTCTGACATTGGTTAATAAACCAGTTTGCAGTTTGCGGTTCATATTATTAACCAGTGTCGCATAGTTTACGATTGCTGGAATAACCGACTCAGAAGTAGAAGACAAAATAATAAATCTGATTGGACTCGATAGTCCCCAACTAAATGGACAAACTGATCCCAACTTGTTATTTTATCTTCTACTTCTGATTTATTCTTGTCTTCTATTTCTGACTTGGTTATTCCACGGATTTGAGCAGCAATTCATTGCTATTTAAGCATTGAACTAACTCCGATCGGGGACGATAGAATCCAATCGAGGTTTGTGGGTGAGATGGGCGAACCATGTGACACTGGTATGGACAATTTCATTTCCATTAATATTATCTCTTCGATAGCAACAAGACACTCATCACAAAGAAATGAATTATTTTGGACCATTACATAGGTCATTATATATTAAATCACAGGCACAATTCATCAGAACTCCTTTCATGGTTACTTTTTAAAATGAGACAAAAAAAATTTTAAAAAAGGTTTCAAAATTCAATACTTCAATTGTTAAAAACATAGTAACGGAAACTAACGACATTTTTTAATTAATAATAGATCTAAAATCTGACTGACCTGAGTTAATGTGGTCGCATCTGCAATTACAAAGGGCACATTCACCAGCCTTGCCAAAGTTTTTGCAAGTAATGTCTTCCCTGTCCTTGAGAAAACACACACAAGTTCAAATGAGACAACTAAGTGGCAATTTTTCAAAGAGCTAGAGCAAAGAAGTTTCAGCGCCCTCTAAACTCTAAATAGTAGCAATTGGCAATTTTTCACATAACACAACCCCCCCCGCCCCCCCCCCAAACATAAAAAAAATAAAATAAATAAATAAAAGCTCCAAGTAGTTGAAAATGGCAATATTTCACAAGCCAAAACTACAATATATCACACACATCTCCCATTTAATTACTAAAAGTAGTACTCACATCCTAGAAAAAATATGAAGTGCTTTAGTGAATCAAATACTATTAAAAAAGAAGGATGGCCCTTACAGTTCCACGTTATAGGAAAAAAGAAAAGGTACGTGAACATATAAGTTTCTTGAAAGATATTGCATAAAGTAGGAGAAAACAATTCCTCTAAGGACCTCACACGGATGAGTTCGCAAATTGTAACTACTTCCACATAGTAGGATAATCACCCTACTTATATATAGAAAATCTGAAACACAAGAAGCAAAAGTATACTCGAAAGAGTAAAAGTGTAAAACAAGGCCACAAAACAAAGAAACACCATATAAGAAGATCATTAGTAGATCAGAAAGCAAAAGTGATCAAATGTGTCATAAGATGTGGCAAAGAAGTTCCGGAAACCAGAAAAATTAAGACAAAAGCACAACTTTGGCAGAGACCAATCTCACTAGAACAATAACAATTCTTATGAGACATGCCACATTTTCGTAGAAATTGTCTCCTACCCTACGTTATCCCCCGAGTCTAGAAGTATGCAACAACCCATATGTAGCTAGAGAGGCAATTTCCAAAAGATCCACAATTTCAGAATTCAATAGAAGAATGAAATTAATTAAATAGGGAGTTGAAGCCTTTTCCTAGACATAAGGGCGGAAAAAGATAATACAGTACATGTAGTTAAAACAAGAACACCAATAAACCACCCTAAAGGGTAAAATTAAAGCCAAACTGTCAAAGCACATTTAAAGAAAAAGAAAGGAGCCACATAATATTCCACAAAAGAACAAAAATAACTTGAGAAAAACAAGTAACGACAAATGAGTCCAAAAGGAAAACAATAGAAATCTTCAACTAATTTCTTCTTCTCTTCAAACTCCTCAACAGTTTCTTTGCATCTCATAAAAGAGCGCCATCATGCATCCTGGTTTTTCGCTATTCTTATCACTTCATTCCCAAACCCCAATTCCATATATTCTTGTTTGGTAGCGCATTAAATGGTTTCTTCATGACTGTTATCTTATGAGCATTTGCCTAATAAATTTAACGTATACATGACCGAATGTAAAACTTAACCTTAAAAGTGGAACCTTATTATCTCTTCTAAGTTCTAACATCAGAGGACTCCATTTAAACCACTCAACATCAATATATGGTGAAGTAAAACATGTCTTGCATCACATCCTTATTATTTAATTGTAGGCATTGTCTTTAGTATAACAGCAAGTTTTGAGATCCCAAGTCTTCCTACCTTCCTTAGACTCACATTCCATGTACTCCATTCAAAATGAGTATTTTTAAGTATGGTCCTTATAAACCTTGTATGACTCCTAGATATTGCTCCAAATTATTTTTAAAATAATGTCTTTTTTATTTATAATTAAAACTCCCATCTGATCTCCATAATCCCTTCAACCAGCCATTTTCCAGAAACATCATCCACCAAAGTGAAGAGAAACAGTGATAGTAGGTACCTCTAATGCAACTCTGACAACTAGTTTCTAAGAGGAATCTTTTTTATTTATAATTAAAACTCACATAAAATAGCAGCCTCTAATTCAGAGCCTCCATCGGCCATCACGTCCCTTTCTCTCAAAGTCGACATGAAGGATGACATAAAAGAAATTATCACAGATTTAAATATATTGGAAGTAGATGTCTATGTTGTTTTTCTTAATATCTATCACCATATACAGATGGTTTGAGAGCATGCACAGCCCGAGGAAAATATAAAAGCAAAGTCAAAAGCACACTCTGAAACCAAAGAAAGCAGAATGGCGTTCAAGCTAGAGGAATTCATATTAGCAAATCAAGCACTCCATCTTCACCACAAAGGAAAAACTAAGATAATTTACATCTGAAATATTACGAAAAACACGGAGAACATGTTAAAAAAAATCGGCATCAAGGATGACAACAGATTACCTGACCCTGTGGGACCCATTACAAGTATGTTGCTTTTTTCGAGCTCCACAACTTCATCAGCAGAATCTGATTTAACATTCCCTGACTCCCCTGATTGCCTAACTTTCCATGTCACATATTAGAACTAGCTAAAATCAGCAAGCTTTTTTCACAAAAGATGAATCTTATCATGTATTAAAACTGTAACTCTAAGCAAGACAATCATGAAAACAAAGGCCTTTAGGAAAGTTAACAATTGAATGTTGTATCTTATAACTCATGACAATTGACATCAGACACCAAAACAGTTTATCAAAAACCACATTGTAAGACCTCAATATAATAAATTTACCACATTAAAGCATTTGCGTTTCCTTATCCCTAACAAACAATCAACTACTTGCAAGTAATACAGATCCATGTAGGATATTCCTACAAAAGGTGACAAAAGGTTAGTTCAACTATTCAACGAAGATTTTATCCGCGGTATTCTTCATCATCTTGGGATACAACAGCCAAAAGCAATTTTGCCCATTGTTTAAATAAAGAGTGTCAACCGTTGGTATTTCAGCATATGTGAACTACAAAATAATCAAAATTTTGCACTATTAGCGCAATATACGCCATTTAATTCTAGATCAGACTTCGCACTTTAAAATACACTGAAACAACATAACAGGTTTCATATTCCACCACTATGCTCGCTATAACCTATATACGAGAGACACACCAAATGCAACAAAAACACACCTTTGCAAGGCCTCATAATAAATTCTCTTATAGTGATTGTAAACAGCAACAGAGAGCACCTGCAAACAACATATTAAACAAGAAGAGTGTTACAAGATTTGAGTACTGATTTATGCATAATAAGAAACCACTAGTCAATGAAAAACAGTACTGCAGTGACTCAAGAACAAAAACTGAACTGAAACACTTCCCACATATCAATATCTATTTCACCCTCAAATAACCAACCTCATAGTGTTTGATCATCAAGATACTAACTAATGCATACACAACACACTACCAAACAGGTAATACATGTAACATAATTTTTCAAAACTCTATTAGCAACAACAAAATGGGAGTGTTTGGCAAATGATTGATAGCTGGTAGCTGATTACAGTGACCGATTTGACCCTCTGAGTTTATTAACTGGTTTGACCAGCTCATTTTGAACCCACTGCTATTAGTGGCTTATTCAAAAACAGTTTATCCATATTAGCATTGGGTGGTTTGACCATCCAACCCTCTAATTGTATCAAAATAAGCTAAAATTGTCTAATAAGCTATTTTGCCAAACACCCCCTAAAACCCCTAAATAGGCACACTACCATAACCACACTCCTTTTCTTCAATGTGTAACATCAAACACATCAATACAAATCAATGCAATATCATACAAACAAAAATAACAATTCAATTTATAAAAGGTAATTAATAAGGCAAAAAGATGCTACCTTCTTAGCTTTCTCTTGTCCAATCACAAACTTATCAAGTCCTTTGCAAATCTCTTTAGGAGTAGGAAAACTACTACCCAAATTTGACCCACCCCAACACCCATCCTTTGAATTGGATCCAAACCCAGCGCCTCCACCCGCACCGGCATTTGAACCACCACTACCACCTCCTCCTCCTCCTCCACCTCCACTGCCTCGACCTCGAACCACAACCCCATCAGAAGGAGGCTGCCACAACTCTGGTGGGTCCCCAGAACACTTCAAAACACTAGTACCATAACCCAATTTCCTCTTATGATGACTAAAACCCATGAAGTTATTAAATTTATTATCATCAATAAATCCCCCACGAAGTGAAACAGGCTTAATTGACATGAAATGAAAAGGGGTGTTTATACAGTAATCTTCTTGTCTAGCTTTGTGGATAGTGTGATAGCTTGTCATCCTAGTACCTATATGCATCTGATTCATCACAAAATGTCTGAAATGGTAAGCTGTTAATACTGCAGTTTCTTTGGTAGATTTCGATCTTAAAGCTGCTGCTGCCATGATGCCTATCAGATAAGGAAAAATTCAGAGAAAACAGAGAAAATTCAAACAAAACGGATAGATTGAGAAATTAGAGAAATTGAGACATGGGTTTTACAGATTTGAGGATGAATCAAAATGGGTTGGACTAAGACTTTGCAAATACTTCTAATTAATATAGATATACATGAATAAAATGGAAATTTTTGAGATAAGAAAGAGATATTGTTTTATTTTAAACTTGGGTATGTTTTTGAAATATGTAAGATGTAAAATGATGAAATTGGATAGTTATTAATTTTATTGTTTTTCTGGGGAAATTAAAAACCGTAAAATTGGGAAGAAGAATGATGATGATTTAGAGGGGTAGATATTTACACACAAAGAACATGAAGATGAAGACATAGAACAACCCAGTACTTTCTCTCTCCTCTAACCTCTTTCTTACTTATTACCTTATTAAAACTATGTCGTTTTAGTCTTTTGTAGTCATTGTAGATTTCTGGAATCTTTCGCTTGCTTCCTGTCTAAAATTGTGACCTGTCATTTCATCTCGGGGGCTTTGTTTAAATGGATTTCTTAATCCATAGAGGGGAGATGGAGAAAATTTGAAATCGATAAATATTATAAAAAAATATAAAATAAGAGTAAAAAGAACTTGTTTTTAAATGTAAGCGTTTTCAGCTTTAGAGCTCGAGTTCGATGTTGTTTGCAATTACTAACTGCAAATAGAAACAAGCTGGTCAAAAAAATCAAACAAGTTGTTCCCACTTATTAAGCGCGAACAGAGGAAAACCTGGTCAAATCGGATCACACCCCTGTTCGCAGCGAACATGGGGTTTTCCTCTGTTCCCAGGCGCTTACATTTAAAAATAAGTTTATTTAGCTCTTATTTTGTGCTTTTTTTTATAATTAATCTTGTCTATTTCAAATTTTTAGAGATTGACAAAAGGGATTTTTTTCAAATTAATATGTACACTATTTGTAATCACAAATTGTTAACAGAGGTTTTTAAAGAAACAATCTCATTTGGGTCGGTCGATTAGATTTTTTAAAAATGAAAAATATAGTGTAACTGCAGACTTACTCGGTAGAATTAGGATACTTTAAGTAGGCATTTTGTATACATTAAATAGGGATTTACAGTATGTAAAATATGTGTTTTAAATATGCTGAAGTTATCAAATACCATGTGTTGTGTTGTAGCTTTTTAGGATACATGTTCTCAAAAGACCTATTAATTTGTACTTTGTTTTCAGATTAAATTTTTGATTTCTGATTTATTGAAAAGTCAAATAAAGAATTTAGTAAATGGCTGTTTTAGATTAAAAGTTAAAATAAAAAGCTTATTTGGTTAGTATTTTTATAAGTAGATTGTCTCACTTTATTCTAATAAACAATCAACAGCGAATATATAAATTTACCAAATATCGTCACAAATAGCTTTATTCGGCTAGCTTAAAAGGCAACAAAAAACTAACATTTCAAGTTGGTCAAACAAGTCAACTAAAAAAACTAACAACCATTTGTTAAACTCATCAGCCAACCCTATATCTAAGTTGTTTTAGTTTTGGTAGGAATAAGTAATTTGACGAGTAATGAATACATGAGAGTGTTAAAATATTAATTTGTGATATGTTCATAGAATCATAGTAGTGGATAGAGGATGGATATAAGGTCTTATCAGGCTCATAATTACTCAATTTATCTATATCTGACTGTCTTTCCTCTATCTTACCTATCTATACTCACAATTTATTATTATATTAAATTTTTCTAAATGACGTAAATATAATACGTAGTTTCTAAGATGGTTGAGTCCTATAGCAACTAATCAAACACACTTATAAGTTTCTCATAACTTTCAACTAATAACTAGTAGAAAGTATGACTTACATTATCTTAGTGATCGGTTGAATAAAAGTTTTAGGTAAGAGTTGGAACGAGATCAAGATAAGACAACTAGGATTTTGGTGCAATTCTTACAACTTACAAGCTAGTAGGCTTATGATCAATAGTGGTAAGGCATTAGGTGGAGTAGACATCTCTTAGCTTCTAGGCCTAGACACCACCTAGTGAATGATAGAGGGGCTTAGTCTTAGGCTTTTAAGCCCTTGACAATATTATGATCATCCACATCACCTTAACTTGACCTCGATGATTCATGATTTATAGACAATTAGAGTAATTATTTTTCCTCCATTTAAATTTCTAGTTAGTAGAGGAACTAAAGAAATTTGATTTCTAATGTTCTTGTTTATTGATAAAGTTTACACTAGTAACTTTGCAGAATCAGTAAAAGAATCAAAAATTGCTTCAAACAGAATCAATTCTTTCTCTTTCAAATTTATTAGGCTATACTATAGGAATCATATACATTGGAATTAATTTGGTATATAATAGTTTAATCTAACATGCTATTACTTGTCCTTAACCTAAATATGAAGTTACTTGCTGACTTGGCTAGTCAAGGAGCGAGCCCACTAACATGACAGGTTATACATGACTATCATGACATTGTACGCATTTATTTAATTTTTTTTTTACTTTTAAAATTTCTTTATATCTACATCTTTCTTGTATCATCAACATCTTCAAGATGAACCCATATAGTTGCCTAGTTGGAGCATATAAGGGTAAGGATGAAATCATATAACCAATGAAATCATATAAACCATCATTCAAATTATACACTTAGATAGTTGACTACTAAGCATGCATTTATTTCATATGTTAATGAGAGTACCTATAATTTTTACTCTTACTGAAAGGTAAGACATGAATTCTAATTTTAAAAGAGCTCTTTTATTGATATACTGATTTGCTTAATCTTATGATCTAGAGGTGGGAGATTAATATCCTTGTAGGCTTGTAGCTAGTCGATTTGTGACTACAATGAGATCTCAAATCTAAAGCTAATTTTCAAACATTTAAATATGCGAACAAATACAACAATGAGATGAATGGTGAATCAATTAAAGCACGAATAGCTCAAGTGTCGCCTTTACGACAATCTAAAACCTCATTCGAAATCAATCTTCAGTTTATTAAACTCTTTCACTACGGAATCTGCAGCATAAAGTGCCATCTTTTTCACCTAAAATAAAGTCAGATGTACGTTGAATCAGATAACAAAAAATATATAGTTCCACTACCACACAACCAGTACAAGTGATAACGAATTGATAAAAGATGCAAGATGATTGAACTAGTGTTAAAAGGTTTGAACAAACATTCAATTAAGGTACATCGAGCTTTATGTTTGGCTCACCTATTTCAGGCACACAAATTCTTGTGATTCTCAGCTACTCTTGTGAGAGACCGTCTTTCAAATAGACGAATTCAAAACAAGAAGCCCACATTCTAATTATCTCTTTAATTTGTATTAATTGGACTATTTAGCCCGTAAATCTAATGCGTTTCTTGGAGAGACCGTCTCTCACAACAATTTGTGATTCTTGTATGAGATGGTCTTACCGTAAGACCGCCTTATATATGGGTTAAATATCCCAATAATATAAACTATTAACATAAAGATTTCTTATTTTGAGATTATCTCATCAAGAGTCAGTCTCTCATAAGAGTAGCTCTTTCAGGTACTAAGGAAAGCCCATTAAAAATCCCTTGTGTATGAGGGGCGACCGGCGAGGTTGATGAATTCCTAAGCCTTGCCCACCTAAATTAAGGTGAGCCCATATACAATCCCTCACATACAAGGGGAATGCATTACCATGATCATGCATGAAGGCTTTCTACCTGTGCCAATGTCTACAAGACTTGCAACTAATGCATTATAACAAATATCCAACCTCATGCAAAGTACTTCAAACATAAATGAACAGCTATGGAAGGAGAAATAGTATTCACAAACCTCCAATTTGTCCTCCTTAGATCTATGGTTCTTGGGGAGCAAGCGAAACTCTTCCGTCAATCTAATGCATTCTTCAACGTTCTCAGGGGATACAAAGTCAAGCGCCACTTTGATGCAAGACTGAAAAAGATAACGTTTTAGACAAGGTCACTCTTCTTACGATTGAAATGATGCCAAATATATTTCTCGTTTGCCAGAAAAGAGACAATGTATGTGAAACTTTGATATTGACAATGTTTAAGAATGCCAATCATCAAGCAGATGGATCAATTCAAGGCTGAAAGTCTTTCTAAAGCTACATGATCTATTACAAAGCCTAAACATACTCGTACCACTCTAGCACGTCATCAAACATTGATGTCCTAGTCAAAAAAAATACTCCCTCCTATTCTAATCAAATGTCCCATTTGATTTTGCACACTTAGCGATGCACGGATTTATCCTTAATATCTCTAATTGCGCATAAATTAAAAATTATACTGTTGATATTAATAAAATTTATATTGACACAAATCAGATAAGAACCCTTTTAGCTATGCCTACACTGACAAATTGAGAAGAAAAAAAGTGATTAGTCAATAATGTCAAAAAACAACTGGGACATATGATTAGAATAGGAGGGAGTACAAACATGATGGATGAACACATCATAAGAAAATTCTCACATCTGAACCAACAACTTGTGAGCATGTTGAAACCATCACATATTCCATATGAAAATAAGCTACTATAAGATGGTTTTAAGGACTTACTACTCTATTTCTAACTTGATGTGGACATCCAGCAGGTATGAAAACTGCCTCGCCTAGGTGTTGTTCAAATGTCCAAGGTTCCACCCCTGCAACAAATTTTCTTTATACGTTAGGAAAGGTGGTAAGACGGTTGTACAAATAGCAAAATAACTACACTTTTCTTACCGAACTCTTCCTTCAGTTGCTTCTTGTGGGTTTTAGTCAAATAGAAGGTCTGATCATGGATGGGATGAATAACCTAGGTACAAAATAACAGCAAGGTAAATTCATAAGTGGGCAAATCGAACAAAAGTGTTAACAAATTAAGAGCTTCATGAGCCAATACAGATTTCACAGGAAGATTGTTGATGTGATAAAATTCTTGTTGATGCCTTTTCAAATATTCTTGAAGCTTAGGAGCATCTTCCCTTCTGAATATATCCCATATAGCACCTCCTTTGACTATGTTATCATCTAAGCCAGGGTTTGCCGAAAATAAGTCCGGCTCTCCATCAACGCAGGTAAGCTCTGGATAGTCAATACTTCTTGAGAAGCCAGCTCCATTAGCAAATTGAATTTCATTATAATTTACTTTGTGATCATTCTCCCTTTTTTGTGCAGAAAAAGATATTTCTGACAAACGATCAACACTTGCAGAACCAGCTTCCTCTGCACACGGGAAGTCATTAGCAGAACACTTTTCACCTGCATCAAAGTGTGATTTTGATTCATGTTAGCACAAAGTATTCGCCAACACTTATTACAGTATCAACTCAGTTAGCACAGAGAATTCAAACATTAAAGTGTTCTTTTGTATCATTTTCAAAAGTATTAGCAGAAAACGGAAAGGCAGAAAAGTACCAGTTCCACACGCGCAGAAAACCGTGTCGGTGGAAAAGTTGAGGCCAACATCAACGGTTTTTGTAGTATCATTGTCCAATTTATCTGAAGACAATGGTGTTTGAACTCTAGAGCTTTTTTGCAAATTGTGTATGACTCGCTGCTGCGTGGAGCAGACATTAACCTTTGTTGTATGCATCAACACATTAACCTGAAGCAGCATAAGTGAAGACCTACGTGAATGCTTTAACAGACATGAATCATAATAGCACAACAATGCGAAACCCTTAACATGAATCTTAATAGCATAGGTAACTGTTACATGATTCGCCAGTTAATTCGCTTTTTGAATTCACGATTCGCTCAAAATGACCCTAAAATAGCCCAAAAACGACCATAATTCGCTTTTTTTTATTCGCGATTTGCAAGGAGATTAGTGAATTATGTAACAGTGCCATAGGTATGATATAGAAGTGTCAAGTGTGATATAAAAGCTCTGCTAGTTTTCCTATAAATTTCGGAATGCTATTCATACCGCATCAGATATATCACAATGCAGCTTTGTCACAGAGTCACCCTGGCCAAGTTCTTCCACTATGCCATAAGCAATGTATGTCTTTGGTCCCAAATCTGGCTTTGGAGCTCCGTTGGGAACTTTTGTAGCAAGGTTGAGAATACCTGATTCAGGATGCGTGTAATTGCTATACGGAAGCATCATAATAAACTCAGCAAAGTGCCTTGGTAAGCACTCTTCAAATAAATTTGAAGCAGGCCAATCCTTTAGTTTTAAGATCTCTGGCCAACCATTACTATGCTGCCGACCTTGCAAGTAACCTTTGAAAAAATTATAAATATCAATCTCTACCTGCAAAGGAATAAGTGATTTAGAAAGGTTGTTCTGTACCTTCTAGCTATGATGAAACATGTACCGTAATCTTCGATCAGAAAATAAATTTAAAAGAACACCACAACATTTTGTCAAGCTACTAAATTCCAACCAATGTTGCCAAAAGAAATAAGAGAAATTAAGACTTAATGTTGTTGATAATTTAGAGCATTCAAGGATCAGTTTTGTAATAGAAGAACCAAGTTAGTGCATGGAGATAGGAGCGCAATGCACATGCATGCTAGATCATGAAGGAGCATGAATCTACTTGGTTTAGTAGTGTCGCTAAACAAGGGCTCAACGAGTAGTCAAGGTATCTATCAACTGGTCGTCAAGGCTGCACAAAAAAGCAAAAATGAAACGTGTGTGGCAGACTGTCAAAGGCTCGACGAGACGTTGAGGTTAGGCTCGACGAGTCATCAAGTGCTCAACTTTGCACTGCTTCGTACTGTTGCAGGTTTGCAGTTATGCATATTTCCGTACGTATTGGGTAGTTGATACCAATATTGTGCTCCACAGTCTTGAGACTAATAATTCAAAAAATTGAGAAGTTATATTTTGCCCATTTGTTGATGTTATATAAAGTTGCTCTAAAGAAAAATACAGATTTCTCGCACAAATTTCTCAAAATACATGTTCTTTGTGACCTAACAAACTGCAATTGAGTTCAATTCTTGTCCTTTCTCATCAATTGATTCTTTCATTTGGACACTTTCCTAGTGCTAAGGTTTGAGTAATTCTCTCTTTGTATCTGTTAGGTTTGTTTCGGTATCATTCCCTAGAATCAAGTAGTAGAAATAAAGCTTTAGTAAAGACTCGTGTTGCCTCGAGCGAAGTATCAAACTTCTGATTTTCTCTCTACATTAATTTTCTTATTTATCAATTTTGTAATCAAACTAGCGGTTTAATCTCAAGTTTATTAATAAAGCTTTTACATTTTTGATCTTGGTGCTTACTTCCAAACAATTGTTCTAATCAGAGTATGTCACGGAATGAATATACGATGCTTCCATCAGCATCGCAGCAACAAGAATGTCACTTAAAGGATCGGCCTAGCCCTAGGCATAGCATATATACTGGTAAGCAAGGCGAACCACATTACAAATTTCAACATATGAAACAATTCAGGTCAATCACATAGCAAGTTCAGAATCCAATAGCATACCTTAAAAACCTAACACGTACCTCACACCAGTCCAGACAATCAATGGCTTTCACATTAAGAGTGTCTTCCTTCATTATCTTTTTAGCTCCTCTGAACGCCCGCCACATCACCATCGGCTCCCAACTCAAGCCAGATCCTTCTTTGAATACATCTCTAACAATCACAGGTTCACCCCGCATCCAATGCTTTTGAAAATGGTCAATTTGATGTTCATCGATATCTGCCGCACTTGTACAGTATAAAAAATTATCATGCATCTTTTCTCTTGAAGCAGCCTTTCTTGTTTCAGAAGGATCCGAGAAGCTGAGGCATATGGGGCATTCTTGACAAGAATCTATCTCGGGTAGATGAAAATCAGTAGTGACCTCATCTATACTTTCAATTAGCATGTCTACCCAGTTAGGTTCAAATATACGTCGTAGTTCAAGTATGTGGAGTCCACAACCACCACATCCTTCTGGAGGGCAAATAATGCTACCGTCTATGTTTGATTTCTGGCTACCTCTACCTGGTTGTAATTTATCAGCATCAAGTTTGTGGTAATTAGCCAATGGACCATGATATGAGGATCCAGGATCCAGGTCTTCAGATCTCAGACCTAATCTAAGTTCTTGACAACAGGATAGACAGAGATCATATGAGCAACTGGGGCAGCTTCTGTGGAAATTAACAATGGATGTGTTGCAATTATCACTGTTACATAAGAACATTGTTAAGTTCCAAATGCTAGACATAATTTTCAAGTTAAGTATCGGGGAAAGATTAGCGTATAAAGAACAAACATGATGGCCAAATTTAAAATGTCACATTTTGAGTACTTGTGGAAGTAGCAACAACATTAAATTCATGCAGTGCAAGCCAATAACAGAACTCCAACACTATAAGCAGTCGAATTAGCCAAAGGAATACAAGTTAAGTAGGGAAATAGAATCAGGCTTAGCCCGAATCCCAACAATATGGTGTCGGCTACATGAAACAAAAAATTAACATGAGTGATCAGCGCTTACAAAAATAATACTTGTATATGGTCCTATCTGAGACTAATCTACAACTCAAAAATCAATTAATGACCATCAACATACATTATCCTTCTCCTTTCGTTCCAGTGATAATCGTTTATCGGTCCCCTCTTTCACGGTTAGACAACAGAATATGAATCTATGGTACTTGAACTTCCATTTCACACAAAGTACCCGTGTTAAATCCTGCGAGCACAAACATGGATATGGGAAATGCGACACTTTGTTTAAGACCATAAACATAAAAGATCTTAGATAGCTGAGGATGAAACTCGCAAGTGTCCGACTCATAAACATAAACAACAGCACCATATACACTCAATTGTCTTCTGCATGTTCTTTAAACTTTTTCATGTGCATTTCTGGGTTTTTTTTTCTCTGATAAATATACCTGAGATTTGGGTTTTAACAAGCAGTCCCAAGTCCCCTACAAATTCATTTTAGCTGACGTCAAATTTTAAAATTATGGATCTTAATAGTTCAATCAGCAAGACCACAAACGAAAATTTCAACTTGATCTAATTTGAAATATATTTTCAGCAAGAATTTTAGCAGCAAAAGAAACTAATGCAATTTTTCAAGGTCTTCAAGTACTAATAATCCACAATCGGGAACAATCAAATATATTATCAAACTGCTAAATTAAAACAAAGGGAATTTTCATCAACTACTCGTTGGTGCAGTAAAAATACACTCCTATTAAGTTCTGCACCAGTCACATGCCCAGGATCAAGTTACAGATTTGAGATGTATCATTTATGGCAAGCCAAAAGGATAGGCACATACCAATATATGCGGTCATCTTGATCAAGTCCAGTCGTCTTTATATCTTTTTCTTTAAGAGCTTTTCCTACAAAGAGAAGCAAATTACATGATAAAGACTCTCTAGAGTATACCAACAGCTCGAAAGCTTGAAAGTAACGATGAATTCAAAAGTTGTCGAAATATATCCGACATTAAGCAAAATTGCTTACCAAGTGTTATAGCTTCCACTTCTAGCTCTACTTTCTGCTCCTTTTGTATACGCTTTAGGACGGGATTGATTTTGCACATTATGTACATAAGCCTCTCTAATTTGATCTTTCTATCCATATTTTTATGTCTATCCTGAAAACATATTTCTTTTCAAACATTCAAATTCTAAGCATCAAGAGGGACAAAAATCGCACAAAAGAGAAAGCACGCATTTTCACCTTCATAACTAGCTTATCCTGGAGGCATAATTTGCAATTGCAGTTACCACGGCAGAAAGGACATACCTCCTCTACTTCCTTCCTTGTTCTTTCAGGATACCTGAACGATTGTACTTTTTTAGAGATCAGAATGTTCATCAACTGATGAATGATAGTAAAATCATAACTTTGAAATGCAAATGATCATATCATAAAACGTCAATTCTATGAAAAGATGAAAGAGCAATCGTTGTAATGGTAAAGCTCGAGTTTTCCGAACATACCAATTTGAAATACAAGGGTAACAATAGCGCTTCTTTTTGCAATATGAGCAAACGATAACATCTTTTTTCTCAGACCTGCGGCACTGGTGGCACATTAAGGCTCGCTCTCTTTTCAAATTATTGCCACCCTGACGACAAAATTAATGAGTGATATACATAACCTGAGCATGATATTAACACATTATTACGCAAGCGATTAGCTACAATGCTGCTTATGTAACCATGCACAACAATTTTTATTTTAGGGACTACAACAAGATAAAAACTCAAACTTCTAGCATCTTCATAAGTTTCCTCGTTCTAGAAATTTATCCATATCAAAGAAGGCTCCATGATTAATATGCAAGTTAGCAAGGATAACTTTAGAAATTACAATGAAATAATATTATGTCAGAAATTTATCCATAACGAAGAAGGCTCCATATATATAGACGTAGGATCAATTAAGAAGCTACATATACAAGAATTTTTTTGGTCACTATATTATGTTATAAATTAAGAGCATTTCTCATTTAACGTAGTATTCTCTCTGTATAGATAGATAGTGACCTTTACAATTTAGCTTTTCCTAGCTCTGCATTGACCTTAGATTTTTTTATCTTCTTGAAAACAAGGGTGTATAATGCTTATTATCCTTCTTATTTTAAACACCCTTCTTATTGAATCTCACTCTTCTCGCTATTTATTTAAGCATTAAATTTGAATTTGTCATCCATCCCAATTTCTATGACTTAAGAGACATTCAAACCCGACAAATATAACATAACTAATAGTATGAAACATCTCAAAGCATTTTCTACAAGCTGGGGATCTAGACCAACCAAAAACAAATCATAGATATCATTTAATTGTTATTTCATATTCTTACAAAGTGTAAACAGAGATCCTAGCATACTCTTTTCAATTTTCAAGAACTCCATTAAAGATGATATTAGCACACAAATACTACAAAATCTCAAAATTTCAAGGAAGCTTTACCTCCACCCCAATTCTTGCTCTCAACTGGCGGTCAGAGATCTTCTGTATGCTAGTTGATTCATCAAACACTTTTTCTTCATCCACCTTTTCATTTACACACTGCCCTTGAAATCCCAAAATCTCCATATCTTCCTGCACAATGAATCCCCTTCCCCCTTGTGATATAACTTTGTGAATGACTCCATCAGCAAGAATTAACCGTTTGTTTCGCAATCCTTTAGGCCGCCCACGCTTCTTTCGTTTCAAAGAAGGGAAAGCTTTAACCCCATTAGTCCCCTTAAAACATGGATCATCCTTAACATCCTGCATTCTACTCTTCAACCCCTCAGGCCGCCCACGCTTCTTTCGTTTCAGAGAAGGGCAAGCTTTAACCCCATTAGTTTCCTTAAAACTTGGACCATCCTTCACATCCTGCATTCTACTCTTCGACCCTTTAGGCTGCCCACGCCTCTCAACTTTCTTCTCAAACTCAGTCACTACAATGATATCCTTCATTGTGTCCATTGAACCTTTGTGGGTCCTACACTCTTCCACCTTATCCCCCATTACAGATTCATGGCGCTCCAAAGCAATCACAATTTCATGATTCATTTCACCAGAAAAGGATACATCCTTATTTCTCTTCTTTGAACCATTCTTAATATTAGCATAACGAAACCCCATTGCTGCATTAGCATGAACTTGTTCCTTCTCTTTCTCACTGTATTTAACACCCAATTTTGGCTTATTCTTCACGCCCTTTGGTCTCCCTCTCTTCTTCTTTGCCTTAACAACTTGTTCATCAACACTTACTTTTTGATCTTCAAAACCCACATCTTTTATACCCAGAAAGCAATCTTCTTGTTCACTATCAGACTCAAACAATTGCCTAACCCTCTTACCAACATCATCATTTCTCTCAGCATCAAAAACCCCACTAACACTTTTTGACTGCTGAATTCTACTCCTATTTCTCATTTTTTGATCATCAACCATCTTTTTCTTGCTCTTTGAACCTTTTGGTCTACCCCTTTTCCGTTTTTGCCCTTGACCCATCATTTCTTCGATTCTAACTTCACTACATTGGACGTGAATTTCATCAAAATTCCCATCAACCTTGTTTTTCCCAATCATTTTTGATATACTTTTGCTTACCATCTGTTCATCTACAATTAGTACACCCTTTTCTTTACACTCTCTCTGTCCATATATTATTCCACCAGGTTGAGCTCCTACACATGTAGTACTTTTTTCACCATCACACCCAAGGATATTATAGTCTTTTGCAACTCCCAAAACCCTCCCTTTTCCTTCAAAACCCGAACCCGGTTCACTAATAACAAAACCATCATTTCCACCAGAAAACCCCGGTTCTACTAAACCAAGGGCAGTGCTGGTATTTTCGTTACCGCCTCCGATCGAAATTTGATCATTTGGTTTAAGGTTCGGTTCATCACTCGTCATTAGAAGGGCTACATTGTCATTTTCACTGCCGCTTTTTAATAAAATCTGTTTTTTGGGATCAAAACCGGGTTCAGTATAAACCCAATCAAACGGATCTCTAAGTGCATTATTATAAGCATTTCCAATCATATCCACTTCTCTAACGCCAAAACCCGGTTCACTAACGAAAATTCCATCATTCCCTACAAAACCCTGTTCACCAACGGTCCAACCGGAATTATCTTGCAACTCGAAATCAATCACCGGTCGATACGGTTCAACAGCAATAGTAGAAGAAGAAGAAGAATCTCCAACCAGATTATCGTCGGAGATTTCCTTTTTAGGGCGGTGAAGTTGGCTCCGGTTAATGCTGTAATTATAATGTTTCTGACAGTAAATTCTTCCAAGGAGAGCTCTTTCACGACACCTCCAATTCCGTGTCCCTGTTCTCCGACATCTTTCGCCGTTTCCCGGCGTCGGAATCTCCATTTTTCCCCTTTCAATAAATTAATAATTGGATGTATTGAATTTGATGGGTATCTCCGTACGATGGTATCAGGGAAAATGGAGTAAATGATAATATGATAATAATGTTTTTGGCATTGATTTGATATCAAAAAATGTTTTGCATTGATTTGATATCAAAAATTGTTAATGTGAATTTATTGGTTGTCATACTGTCATCTAGTGAATAGGGAGTGTATAAGAACTAAGAAGTGGGGAAAGATTAGAGATTGGCTCTTTATTCAATGCCTTACCAGTACCACTACTTATGACATTTTCCCAAATTAATCGTAAAACTTTTTATTAGGAAAACTTGTTTTGAATTATTCATTTTATTGTCCTTTTATGTCTCACAGGGAAACAGTCTCTCAAGAGACTGACGGTTTCTAATAATCTAATATTTACGTATTTTTTATTGCGATAAAACCTTTATTGCAAGAATTGATTACAACAGGTAAATTTCTTTTCCTTTTAAAATATTCAAAAACTTTTAATTTTTCTAAATAAAAAAATCTTTTTGACCCTTAATAAAGTCACAATCTACCTCTTCTTCATTTTTAATACAAATAAAAATTCTCACCAGCCCGGAAATCTTCCATCGACCTTTGCAACTTTGTTTTGAAACCATACTAACATTTCACATAAATTCTGGAAATTGAACCGACACTTCATGAAGAAGAGAAATTACAGGTATTACCTTTTAAGTTTATTAAGAGTTTCGCTAAATTGAAAGTGTACATGCTTTTTTCTCTTTCCAATGTTTTGGGGTTGAATATGGTGTTACCATGGAACCAGGCTTATAAAGAAGGAGAAGGATGACATGTTGAATGTAGCCGCAAAAAATAACATGGAATAATCGGTTTTTTTTTTTAAGGGTTCATTCACAACAAAATGAATGCAAATGTTAGATTATTTAAAATTTTTCAAAAGTTAAGATTATTCACATGTATTATTGGTCAATCGATTGGATTATTCAAAATAATTTTTCCTATTTATAATTTATTTTCACTTTAGTAATAGTATTACTTGGGGTAAGCCTGTTATGAAGATAAATATTTATTAATAAAATCAAATCAAATAATACACATGAAGGTAAATATTTATTAATAAAAGAAAAATTAAACAAAACATATTAAAAATGAAAGATGATATAGAAAGATTAGGAAAAATTACCTTGAATAATCTTAGTTTTTATTGATTTTCTTTTTTTTTTTTTTGAAAGCTACCGATTTTCTTAAAACAATTCTAACTTTTGATTTTTTTTTTTTTTTTGAGAACTTCTAACTTTTGATTAAATATGAATAATTTCAACTGTATGACGTACCATCTCATCATTTTTATGTGGTACAACTTGCTAATTAAATTAAGCCAAATAAGCATACATTAAGCCATGTCATTAAGAAAGATTAAGAGTCATGCTAAAAAAAAGCCTCATTTTATAGCATATTAAAATAAAAGTGAGAAATGCTCCTCCCGCTTCTTTCACCCAGCTAAAGTTAGAATGTTTATTCTCTTCTCCACTACTTCAAGTGAAGAACCATTTATGAAGAACTACGGTTTGCTGAAGCACTAAGCAATTGAAATTTACTACAAATTAAATTAAAGATTCTACTTTTTTCTTCAAATATTTATTATATAGTATTAAAATCTGGAATTATAAAAACAACTTAGATTGGAGAATCAATGACCAAAAACATGCAATTCATAGAACACTTCAATTTTACACACTTCACAAATGTAGAAGTATGAACTTACGTCTTCTTCATTACTTAGATGCTGAAGAAGAGTATTAAAAAGAGAATAAAACTTTAAATTTGACAAGTTTTTAGAATTATCTAATGGACAATATCTTATTATGTGGCAAAATTTAAATGGAATGATGTACCACATAATACATGTGAGATGTTACAGCAGCTGTACCAAAAATTCACTGCTAAATTTAGGGTAACCCACTAATTTTTTATAAAAATTTTGAGTACCTACCTGTGAACACCCATTTTGTTAGTGTCAAGGAACTAATTCAACCAAAAGCTTAAGCCGATGGTTGAGGCACTAAGATATGTTATATACTCTAACACGCCCCCTCATACGAGAGCCCTTTGGGCTAGAAGTGTGGATGCAACACAGGCCCTCCTCATACCTGGTGCTAAATATTTCCACTTTAAATGAGGGGTGGTTGAGATTTGAACCCGTGACCTCTAGTCACACTGTCTCTGATACCATGTCAATGAACCAACTCAACCTAAAGCTTAAGCTGATGGTTGAGATCCTAAGATATGTTATATACTCTAATAGTTAGCGAACAATTACATATTCCTATGCATTATGTTTTACTACATGACATTGCTATTCAGACTTCAGAGTAGTAATTCACAAAGTTAAAATGTTTCTAAATTAGAAAAAATCGTGATGTGCAACAATTGTTTTCTTAAAGAACAGTAATTGTGAGTCACAGTTCAAAACAGATTTTTTAGAAAAAAATAATCTTCTTTAAAAATACTTAACCTCCTATTAATAATAGTATTTTTACACTTAAGTAAAAAAAATCAGGAAACAAATCTAAAAAAAATCAATTTTTTACTATTTTTCTAAAATAATCTCAACTTTTAATTGATCATGAATTATCCAATTTTATGAGGTATTTTCTATCACTTCTACAAATTTCACTTTTTACGATATTGGATTTAGTGGCATCAAAAAAATGTCACTAATTTATATTTTTGATGTAATAATTATGTTGTAAATTATGACTTTAATTTTATAAATCAAACATATAAAATAAAGTACATAAATTTAATATGTTACAAAACATATGACAAGTTCAAACCTTTGTTTAACATACACCAAATGTGAACTTCATCATCGGGAATCACCATATATCGAACACAGTAACAAGAAGATTTTGTTTGATCTTGATATTAATTCTAGGCGAGATGCTCTTTCCTAAAACACCATTTCCTCCCTACTATTGGTGCTTGGGAATGTATACTGGAAATATGTTTTGAGATACAAAGAATTACACTAAATTTCGAGCACACGGAATTTAAAATGATATAAGAGAAACTTAAATGGAAGAAGAAACGGAAAATTACAAACGAGAATTGCAAGTTCTCAATGTAAAGTGCAAGAGAAGAAAAGAAATCAGATTATTGCATTTAGTCAATAACCACACAAGTCTCCTATATTTATAGAATAGCTCACACCATTTCACAAAACAACATATTACTTCACGAAATACGAGGTCGATTCACGAACTAATATCGCCTTTCAATCAACCTATTCTTCCCAAAGAACATGATCAAAATAACCATAATAACTAGGTGTGTTCAAAAAAATCCGTTTTACAAAATCCGACCCGGATAACCCGGTATCTGGTTTCAAAAACCAGATAATTAACCCGATTTATTAAAAACGGGTATTTCGAATCGGGTACCCGGTTTATAAACCGGGTATTCGGGTCGGATCCGGGTAGCATTTTATGTGAAACCGGGTACCCGGTATCCGATTTTGTGTTTTTTATTTTTTATTTTTTTTAATAACCTAGGTATTTGAATCTAAATCCCCAATTCCCCATCTAAAATCTAAAACTCAATAACCCTACTCTCTGCGACGCACCATTGGCATCTTCTTCCTCTTTGCCTTCACCTTTTGCGGCGCACCAACCACCAATAGTCCGACACCAACTCCAGACTACCAGTACGACAGCCTTATACCCTACTCTCAAGCTAGAATCCATTGAAAAGTTCCATTCTTCTTATATGCAGTTTTTTTAATTATTTGCTGCTCGTATAGATTTCATTACAATTTTTTATTTTATTATGGAAAAAGCAATATAAACTAATACTCCCTCCTATTCAACCAAAATGTCCCATTTCCATTTTGGATCAAGTCACCCAAAATGTCTCATTTCTATTTTTGGCATGGATTTTTTTACCCTTATACCCTTATTCACTTTACCTATTTACTTTTTAACCTTATTAAAATTATCTAATTTTTCCCAAACATTTAATTAAACTAACCTAATTAAACCCTACCATTTCCCATTCCCTCCATTTTGTACGTACCTTTTCCATTTCCTATTTCTATTTTCCAGAACCTTCATCTCCCTCATAACCTCTCATCTTCATCCTCTCTCTCAAGAACATTCACTATTCTTCCTACCCAGATTTGGGTTTTTCTTCGTCACTATTCACCATTCTTCTTCATACTCTCTCTTCTCTTTCTTCTCTGTCATGGAAAACCCTAATTCCTCACCTGATGTTTCCCCTCTGAAAATTCGCAACTCCCCTCTCTCAAATCCTAAGTATTACGACGATGGGTTTTATGATTCTTATGAAGATGATGATTCTTCAACTGAGATTGATCCAAAGTGGGGTAGAGAACTAGACTCTGAAGGAGAGCCCATCTACACTCCAGAGCCTGATCTTAACCCAGATCGTGAGTATACTTCTGTTGATGTTGTGTTCTCTAACACTGATTGTGAGGATGAACATTGGCTTGATAAGCTTGGCCCATTTTCGAGTACGTTTCTGTTCTTGTGGGTGCGTTTTGACTGATGATGTTTTGTGCTTGCTATTTTGGTTAATTTATGTCGATGCATGTTGCTCAATGATTTTTTTTTGAGAGCACTTAAATTTGCCACACAAAAAGAAACGAACAAAAAATTAGGGTTTGGAAATTTTTCCCAAAACTAAAGCGCAATTTATGTTCGTTTTTTTCAATGATTTGAAGTTGTTAAGTATTCTGAGAGTTTTAAATTAAACAACCACTACTTCCATTCATGTAAACTTGAGTACCAACGTTTCATTGTAAACAACAACAAAATTTTTTACATTTTTTGTTTAGATTTGAAACATCCCATTTTAAAGATCTCAAAAAGTTGTCCAAAAATGATTTTTCTCCTTTGTTCTTCAACTGGTAAGTGGTTGTGGGTATTTGTTGTTGCTTTTTCTTTCCATTCGTCTCCCAAAAATAAATGTTCATTTTGCATTTTGAGTCCATTTACATGCTTGATGCTCCTTAATTCTGCACATTTGTGGTAGTTGTTGTTGTGAGTACTTGCTGTTGCTGGGTTTCTGTTGGTGCTTGTTGTTGTGGCACTTGCTGTTTGTGTTGTTGTTCTGTGTTGTTCTGTTGTTGTTGTTGTTGTTGGGTTTCTGTTGGTGCTTGTTGTTGTGGCAGTTGCTGTTGGTGTTGTTGTTCAGTGGTGGTCTGTTGTTGTTGTTGGTGGGTTTCTGTGGTGTTCTGTTGTTGCTGGTTTAACACATTTTGTGCATCATCAACACCCCCTTGATACCCTATCATGTCAGTCAATTGGTTCATTGTTTGTGAACTTATTCTTGTGAATAAGTGTTGTAGGGAGTCCAACACTAATTGTTTTTCTACACTAAGGTAGTCTGGCAAAGTCCCTTCCCTAGCAGCTTTTGTTTTGTTCATATGTGGGATATGATAATCAATACCCCCTTGCCTCTTGATTGTTTCAATCATATAAGCTTGAAGTGAACACAAATTTCAAACACTGGTGACTTAAATTTTCAAATGCATCGTTCACAGCACTAAGTAATTGTGGTACATTGTAGGCTACATTTTGATATTGCAAAGCCTGGATTCACCTAAAAAATCCTAGGTCGAGTACATTCATATCAGGTGAATTTGGTGGTTGTTGTACAAGTTGTATAAAGAAATCATCTTTCATTGCTTCCTCCATGAATTCCCTGTCATTGTGTGCAATGTGTGGCTTTGCATTATCTTGTTGAATGAATATGTGCTTGGACATGCCGTGTGGCCACTTAGCTCTTATTGTGGGTAAAACATTCGTGATAAGCATATCTCTCATGTGCTCTTTAGTGATTGATTGCACTGGTTTGGTCTCCAATTCCCCTCTCTTTCTGTTCTTTGAACTTCTTTTGGCAGGTTCTTGAGTAATAAAATGCCATATTCCTATCTTACCATCAAAAAGTACATCACCATTAGATAAATAAATAGGGTTTGCAACTGCACACATGAACATAATCTTTGGGATGAATCTTTTTGATTGACATTCCCGGGGTGGTTCAACCTCACCTGGTGCTAGGTAGTACGTCTATGACTGTCGTGTTAAATAAAAATGCTTCTCATCTATGTGAACAATGTTAGTGTGTGGTTTAACTTGAAATGAATCATTGTTTTCATCATATTGCAACTTAGATAATGCAAAGCTTAACCTGTGTAATTTGTTGTTGTCATTGAGAGTTGGCGTTTGTGTGCTTTATTCTAATAATTCTATCCTTCTTCCAGCTACACATAGTGGACTGTGACACCTCCATTTGTTTGGCTACTGAGTGTTGAGTACCTTTGAGCTCAAACTTGATTGACTTGAATCTCTCCTCATCAAATTGGATTTTGTTTGGTGCTTGTCTCCCAACCCTCTTATTGTTAAGATTTATGGTTGTGTTGTTGTTCTCCATTTGTTTGTGAACCTCCTGCCACAATCTTGTAATGGTTTTCCTACTAACTTGATATTCATTTGCAATCTCATTTATTGTACCTAACATTGGTTTCCCTTTTTTGTTTAATTTGCTCAACAATTTTTGCATTATTTGGGTTTTTTGTTGGCTGTCAAGATTTTTTGTTCCCACCATTTTTTTTGGATTTTTTTGAGTGCATTGAATGCAATATATGCTTCTGTATTTATTGAAGCTGTTGGTTTCTGTTGAAATTGCCTTCTGTTGAAATTTTTGGCGCCTGTGTTTGATTTTTTGGACATTTCATTGATTTTCATTTTAAATGGGATTTGTACAATGATGATTTTTGGTTTTACAAATAAATTGAACTTTTGGTTGTTTAAAATAACGTGGCATTTTTTGAGAATTTTAATGCATCGATTTTTTTGTTAACGTGCTAAATCTGAAGTCGCCGATCGGAAAAAAATTCGCACCCACATGATCAAGAACGACATGAATTACACCGAGGCCGTCGAAGAATTGAGAAGGCTTGAGGAGATAAAGTAATTTAATCAATGTAATTTTTCATTAGGGGTTACGTATGTTATGTATTGGTAGGAACAATGTAATTTAGTTATTTAACCCGAACAATGTATTTCCTGGCTATTATAAAAATTAAATGTACTTTTTATGGTGTAAATTATTCTATATTTAAATATTCCAACCAATATTTTCAAAAAAGGAGGGAATCATTAATTCCCTAATCAATTCATTAAAACCCATAATATCACTCTCTCTCCTACTCAAAGGGACCCACTTTGACTCACCTTAAAATCCGTGAAAAGTCAAATGTCCCATTTGAGCTGGAGGGAGTACTAGATTGTGAATTTTCATTCTGAAATTTAATTTCTTTCTCTTTTTATTGGTCCTTGTAACGGTGCAATTTATGAGACAAATGTTTGATGTATGTGTTGATGTACGGTGCAATTTCTTTCTCTGTTTAATATTTTGAACTTAAATGCAATTTCTTTTCACAACATGATTTAGAAAATAAAAAAAACCGGGTATCTGAAAATCGGGTACCCGATTTAAACTGGGTCAGAACCGAGTCGCAATTTCAGATACCCGAAAAAGCGGGTACCTGGATTTCCGGATTCGGGTCGACCCGATACCCGATTTTGAACACCCCTAATAATAACCGTTGGAAGTTATCAAATAACCAACAAACCAAGACACAACATCGCAAGAAAAAACCCCAGAAAAATTGGGTGACTCGCGACCCGCGACCTAGGTGTTTCCCAAAACAGAAACTTTCTATTCTACTTTCACGAGCCGTAAATATCTTCACGACCAGTGACTTTTATTTTCCTTAAATCACATTTCCTTTTCAACCTTGAGATATACTTAATTAAACTAATTAAATTTAATTAATTAATTTAATTATTTAACTTCTGATAACCATTATACACCTCTAAATTACAACAATCCTCCCCCATTTAGAGTGTATAATCATTTTCCTCTTTCGCGATCCATAATTTCAAACTCATTTCATGCATCAATGCCAATGTCCTTCCGGATTGAATTGACACCTAGTACTACGCATCTTTACAATTGATCATATCCCCTAATGTCCTTCCGGATTGAATTAAGCAAATATATCCAACCAATTGAAGGAGTAGTACACATGCAATAATTCATTAATCTTACATCCTTGACACGTTAAAGGTCATGTGTCCGTATCTATTCGTAAGTTCATTGAAATCATAAGTATACCCCTTGATTTCTTTGAGGCGGCCCAACCTCAAACTTATATAGGTAGCTTCTCCTGGTTTACCATGCTTTCGTGAATTAAGCACTTCAATCTAGAGATCTTCATAACTCTAGAAAGTGGAGACCTCGAGGGACTACTCTACTACCTCGTTTTTCAACATCACGAACAAAGCAACTTAGGATCACTTAAGTGTTACTTCCCAACATCTGATGAGTGATCAATCCACATTGAATTCAAGATTAGATGTTTCTTTTAGCGTCGAATTGGGTTTTACTCATGGTGTTGAAGAATGGGCATTTCAATTTCATTAAACCATGAAATTCCTAGACTAGAAAATAACACATGGCGTCTTCTAATAGCTTTGCTAAATGTATTAATTTAATAGGACTGTAATTGATTGTGTTGCAATTTATTTTCTTAAATAAATTTGAGTTAAATTAGGTAAGTATTTTTAGTAGATTGTGTGAAAATTTATTTTTCTCAATAAATTTAAAACTAAATAAGATAATTATTAACAGATTTCATTACATTATTTTTTATACCAAAATAAAAATCTTTTAAAAAATAATTTTTTCAAAAGCTAACATTTTATACATAAGTAAAAATTAATTTTAAAAAATATTTATTTAAATTATTAAATGTTGTTTGAATCAGTTCAAAATTAAAACCAAAAAATTTGTTTAAACTGACTAAAAATAAGCTCAATTCATTTAAATTTGGTCGGAAATTTACAACTATTTCGAGTTAGTCAGAATTATTACATTTTTTGTAGCGCATAAATAGTTAGTTAATTTTATTTAATTAATTTTAGAAGAGCATAGAAAATATCTTTTGGTAAAATTTATGAGCTAAATTAGAGTAAATATTTAGTAAGTTATATATATCATTGTATATCCAAAGTTATTATTTAATTAAAATATTATAGTATTTACATACTTTTCTTAAATAAGAGTTTTTATCTTGCATTATTCATTGAAAATTTTATCTATATATGTCTTAATGCAAATCTTCATGCATATCACGGCCTTTTAAGCCAGTATACTCGAACAAGTCTCCTCATATGAGAGTCCTAACTTTAAGATAATGTAAATGTAGCACAAACCATCATCATATCTGGTAGAATCGGCTCAACCACATGAACCATTATTTTCAGTAGCATGAATACGTAGTTATAAGTATTTTTCTAGACTTGTTTAATTACAGTATTAGTTGCCCTAATCTCTTTGGCACCTTTTGGCATATTTTTTTGAATTTTTTATTGTTGCAACATCTTTGATAAATGGAAAATTTCCAATTTTTCCAACGAACATGCATTGCCCATATTTATTCTACTGTCAAGGAACCAACTCAACTAAAAGATTAAGCTGATGGTTCCAAAATATGTTATATGGTAACTAAAATTGTTGTAACTAGTTTGAATGTTCCATACGGTAAAGTGTCTCCATTTTTAATTGAAAGTAAAACATATTTTTTCCATGCTCAGTGATTGACCACTTCAACTTCCTTATGTGTTTAATGTTTTGAATATAAATAATTCATCAATGAATGCACGAATTTGTTAATGCGAAATATATATAAAAACAATTTCAAATAATAATGTAAGTACTGTATATTATCGTTCTTAGATTTACCAAAATCATGATTTTTAAAATCAAAACATATTTACTGATGTTTATTTTAATTATTTACCTGATACATAACTTTTTTTTTATTCAATTGAACATATTAAATTCTAAGTTAACAAAATACAATTGCTATAAGATATCATACAAATACTTTACCTAATTTAGTTTCAAACTTAAACAAAAATATTAGATTCTAAATTTGATAAATATTTTTATGCATCTTTAAATGATGACACTTGGAATTTCCAAAGACTTTTATAGTATTGTATGATTTGATAAATATTTTTATGCCTCTTTAAATGATGACACTTGGAATTTTCCAAGACTTTTATATTATTGTATGATGATAAATAATGACACTTGGAATTTTCCAAGACTTTTATAGTATTGTATGATTGTATGATACCCTAAAATACCGAGCGCCTCCTAATTCACCATCAGAAGGTAAATCATTGTGGTTTAAACTCTAATAAAGCCAGTATAGGTAATGAGGCAAAATTATTTTCGTACTAATGTTGTTGAATCATTAAACCTCATGATTTTCGCATGTGTAGACTTTAATTTGATGATTTTTTTAGATAAAAGTAGTCTTTATGAATAATTTTTATAGGTCTATGTTTGAAGAATAGTAAACATGTAATACAACAAAAATACATCTTTATTGGGATACAAAATGCAAATCTGAGGAGCGAGGAGAGAGGTTAGGCGATAAAACTGACATGTTGCATATTTTGTCGCTTACAGATAGATTGTCCCCTAACATGTTGCATAAGCATGTTAGCGGAAAAAAAAATTGTTCTTTTTTTTAAAATGAATATCAGTCGCTTATTTGGTCGCATACCATTTGGTTTTTGCTTATATAATCAGCTAAATGTTAGTCATTGTGTATACGCCAAATTCTAAAAGATTCATATACATTGTATAGTACTTGGTCGTGAAGGAACGCAACAAAGCTAGATACGCGGAAAGGTATATTTCTATTTTTTTTGGAATTGTATTTATTTAATTTTGTACATGTACGTGGAAAGGTGTATTTCTAGTTTTTGACATTGTATTTATTTAATTTGTACTTGTATGATTATCATTATTATTCTATATATTTATATTTACACATGTTTATAATATGATACTTATATGTTTATTATTTGTTTTATTTGTGTAAAATTATTACATATTAAATTTTTTAATATTATTTGATATTTGTATTTTTATGATAATGAAAAAATTAAAAATTAATTATATTAGTTTAATATTTTGTTTAATTATGTACGATTATTTGATGTATCAATTTGGGTTGTGACATGTGTTATTTTTGTTTATTTTTGCATGTAGTTGTTATATATTTGATTGTGTTTTTAATTTTAATATAGGTTTACGCAATGACGAATGACAATAGTTATTATTTGTACAATAGAAATTGGATGTATGAAAGAGAATTTGATGACGGGTCTTTTGATATAGAGTTTATTAGGGGATTAGAAGAATTTATAAAATTTGCATTGTCCAAAAGTCGTTCATCAAAAATTAGATGTCCTTATGCGAAATGCAAAAATGTGGTTTTTAAAAATCCAAATGATGTGAGGGAGCATTTGTTAAGAAAATGTTTTGTGGAAGATTATTACGATTGGAGGTATCATTACGATATTGTCGCCGATAAAGGTAACAGCGACAATAACGCGTTTGTTCGGGAACAAATGCCTGAAGATGTAGTACCCGTAGACGCGATTCCGGAGGAAAATAATTACGTTCGTATGGTTCATGATGCTGCTGCGAGTAGATTTCCGGAGACGTACCAAAATATGTTTTCGCAAAATGACCACGATTACGTGGAGGCACAGTTGCCTGATGATGTCATTACGGAAGAGCCAAATTCGGAGGCGAAAAAGTTTTTTGAAATGTTTAGTGCCGCAAACAATCCACTTTTGGAAGGTTGCGAAAATTACTCTCAGATGTCGATTATAGGGATGATGACGAATCTAAAGACAAAACATAATTGCTCCGAGAGGATGTATGACGATATGTGCACTTTGATGCAGGAGGCTTTACCTCAACCGAACGCGATGACATCCAGTTTTTATGACACAAAGAAGCAAATAGCGGGACTTGGGTTGCCATCAAAGAGGATTGATTGTTGCATTAACGTGCTCGAAAACAAGGTGGGTCAGAGACGACGTTGGAAATAGACGAATTCCAAGGAAACAATTTATATATCTTCCGATAGGTCTACGCTTACAAAGGTTGTATGCGTCTTGAGTGATAGCCGGTGAAATGAGATAGCACGCTGAGCACCACAACGAATAGGGGGAAATGTGTCACCCGTCAGACTCAGAGGCCTGACAACATTTTAACGCAACACACCCAGATTTTGCTGTCGAGATTAGAAATGTAAGGCTTGGTTTGTGTACAGACGAATTTAATCCGTTTGGATGCTCAGGAAGGCAGTATTCATCATGGCCAGTGATCCTTACACCGTACAATCTCCCTCCGTGGATGTGCATGAAGACACCATACATGTTCTTGACAGTCATTGCGCCAAGGCCTAATAATCCTAAGCAAAACATCGATATTTAGCTTCTGCCTTTGATTAAGGAGCTTAAGATGTTGTGGAGAGACGGCATCCTGACATATGATGTGTACACGGGGTAGAACTTTTGTCTAAGGGCGGCATTGATGTGGACAATAAGTGACTTTTTGACATATTCGATGTTATCTAGATGGAGTACTCACGGTAAAAATGCATGTCCGATTCAAAGGCCTTTTATCTGAGACACAGTAGGAAGATGTGTTGGTTTGACTGTCATTGTTTGTTTTTGCTTGACCGTCATCCGTTCAGAAGGGACAGGGTTAACTTCATGGGAAGGGTTCAAGAGGAGGGTCATGCCCCACCTTTTCGCACAGGTGTTGAGTTACTTGCGGAGCTTAACATGTATAGGATGAAGAAAGTATATGAGGATGGTGCACGCGAATATAACGACACTTATGGTCCGTATACTGGGGGGTAGAAAAAGAGAAGTGTGTTTTGGAACTTACTGTACTGGAAAACTGATATGATCAGGCACTGTCTTGATCTGATGCACATTGAAAAGAACTTTTTCGATAACATTTTTAATACAGTGATGCGCGTTGAAAAGGGAACCAAGGATCATATTGCTGCATGTAGAGACTTGCAAGAACTCGGCATCAGAAGTGCATTGCATCCTGTGGGGAACGAAATCCCAATGGCATCGTATACTCTACATGATAGAGGAATTTATGCTCTGCTTGACTAGCTGAAGACGTTAATGTTTCTAGATGGTTATGTGTCCGACTTGGCTAGGAACATTGACATGAACAAACATTCCCGATTCGGAATGAAAAGCCACGATTGTCACATTTTCATGCAAAGTTTTATCTCAGGCGTCAAAGAATGCGTCAGAATTTATCTCAGGCGACAAAGTTTTAGGCGACCCACCTTTTAGTCGCCTATTTTGTCGCATAACATGTTATGAGACAAAATGGGCGACTTTTTCGCTTTGTCGCCTATTGCAATTGTATTTACTATGTAAAGCTAATGGGAAGAAAGTTGTCGCCTATTGCAATTCTGAGTCGACTATCAAGTAAGGAAAACTAGAAATTGAAAGGCAAAAGAAAATAAGAAAGAAAAAGCAATTGGAAAAAGAGGGAAAAGTTAGTTCAAATTTCTTGGCCCGCAAATTCAGTACGCGACAAGTATTTTCGTCAAAGACATCAATGCTCCAAGCTGGGAGAGGTTTAAGGAAAAATTACTTGCAAAATTAAATTAGTAACTTTGTAGAGGAGTTTCATTGAGTGTTTTTTTTTTTTTTTGCAAACAACAACCTTCAAGTTATCAAACACGATATCGATACAACCACTTCACTGGATGACCTGCTCAATGACTGTTGACTTTCAATTTAATTCATTAATCTAACCTAATTACCCAATCACCCCCAACTAAACCCTTCTTCCCCAACCTCTCTCTACCCCTCTCCAACCACCACCATTCCCCCACCCCATCAATGTCGTATACAAAGATCTATTGGGGACCGCAGATAAAGTGTGTTGGGCTACTGTTGTGTGGAACCGAGCTGTCATCCCTAGAAGCCGCTTTGTGATCTGGCTAGCCTACCATCAAAGACTCAAAGCAAAACAACGGCTCAAAAGTATGGGTGTGGTGGATGATGATCTATGCCCCATTTGTGGAATGTACAATGAAACGATAGAACACCTCTTCTTCAAGTGCAACTTCAGCGCTCAATGTACAAAAACAATGGTAAATTGGTTGGGAGTAAATTGGAACATTGAGAACATGAAAGACATTCTCCGCAAACGTCGTATGCCCAAGGCAAAATCACGAATCATCACTGCAATCTTCTGCAACCTTGTATATGCTATCTGGAATGTTAGAAACGACGCAGTTTGGTAGAAGAAGGTAATGACAGTAGGGAGAGTAGTAGACACCATCAAAACTGATTCCAAAATCATATTCGCCCCCCTATCTCTAAATGAGGCCACTGCACTCTGGATGAGGACCCTATAGTCGAGTCTTTTTACTTGTTGGCTCAACTTGTTGATTGCATGTTTATTTTCGTAGTTAGTTTAGCCATTTCCTTTACCGCCGTATGAGGCTTTTTTGAGATACCCCGACTTCTCCCGTGCACATGAAGAGTGAGGTGGGAAAACTCTTCCTAGAAGGTCACACTGACACAGTTATAAGGGAGAGCCCTGAAAATCTGGGTTTATACCCTGGTTGTAAAGTTTTTGTTTTGTGTTAATAGAAAATCGTTTGTCAAAAAAAAAATAATAATAATATATCTATATCTATAATAAATAAAAGACTTTTCATTTTCATATGAATGATAGAACTTTATTTTTTTAATTTATGTTGTGACTCTTGATGAGCTTAATAGACTTAATAAGATTTGCATGGTTTTCATTAAACGTAGTTATTATTTAAAAGTATTTATTTTTACTAAATATAGCTATTATTTAAAGTTTAAGATATTATAAATTAACAATTGAAGGTTATGCCCACAAAATTTAAATAACAAGTTCCTTGATTACCTCCAGTAAATTCTTAGTAAACTATAGTATATGATTATTATTAATAATGTGAAAAACTTAGATTATTCTATAAACTCTTTTATATATTTATCAAGTTTCAAGACAAGAAGAAATAGCATTAGTTTTTTCACACCTCAACTTTATTCCAAAAATATTGTATTTTATTTATGTCAAATTGTTATTTGTATCCTGAGAAGTTTAATACATATATGGCTTACTAGATTTGGTTTTGGTGTTTACATAATAAAGGAGTAATAAGTTTTGTTATTTTATTTTTTTGTTATAAGTTGTATTTTTTAATTTACTTTATTCTTCTTATTTCGATACACTAATTGTTAGATTGAGATTAATAAATTGCAATTTGGTACAATTTTAATTTCTGTGTAAGTTATTATTAGTTTTTTATATTATACCTTTTTGTTGTAGGAATTGGAATGCAATCAAATACCTCTAAAACAATTTGATTTTGTGAAATTGCATTCTTAATAATGAAATTTTTTATGAAATTAAATTAAATAATATAAAACACATACTTTTTGGTTTGTTTTGATATTCTTTCAAAATTTCCATGATTTATTTATATTGTTTGTTTTGATATTCTTAATAATGAAATTTTTTATGAAATTAATTGCTAATATTTGCATGTCCTTTAACTCTTAGTTTCAATCAAATCTTCATTGTAGAAAAGATCTATAATCAAGAAAAAAAAGTCATTTGATTCATGAATAATATAGGGAGAATTATTTTTTAAGTATAATAATTAAATAATAATGTTTTATGTGTAATAATTAAATAATAAATAAGGTATTGACATAAATGTGTTGTTATTGTTTAATCATGTTGATTACTTAAATCTTTTTTGTAATTTAGCACTATTGGTTAAAAATATTTTATAAATTTGTAATAACAAAATCTTTTCAATAGCGTGCATAGCACGGGTAAATACCTAGTAGAGATATATAAACATTGAATTTAAGAAGCATGCTTGGGAGTAGGGGTGTTCAATGGGTCGAGCCTCCATTTTGAGCCCTTATTCAGCCCGTTTTTAAAAGAGCTTTGTAAGGGTCGGACCGAAAACAGGCTATACTACATTAAAATGAAGCGATTTATAAAAAGACTCAATAAGGGTCAAAAATGGACCGGCCAAAAATGGGTTGTACTAAATTAAAATAAAGCGGGTTATAAAAGGGGTCAATAAGGGCCAAAAACGGGCCTTTATAAATAATATAATTAAGAAAAATTTACCTAGAATAATCCAACTTACTTGTGATTTTCCTACAATAATCCCACCTATTGATTAACTATGAATAATCCCAACTTTAAGGGGTATTTGCCTAGAGTAAACTTAGGTAACCCGATGACCTGCTATAGTAGGTAATTCAACAAAAAATTAAATTGAAAATTAAATTAGAGAAAAAAATTTGAAATATTACATAAAATTTTCTAAATAATAAAAAAAATCATAAATTTTCTTTGAGCATTTTTTAACATTTTTTTCGACATTTTATTTTAATTTTGTTTTTTTATAAAAAATAAAACTTGTTATAGCAAGTTATCCGGTCACCGGGTTTACTCTAGGAAAATACCCCTCAAAGTTGGGATTATTCAAGGCAATTTTTCCTATAATTAATGTATGATTTAAATATTATAAATGACAATGTCAATGGGATTACTAAAATTTTTTCAAATTAATTATATTAAACGATAGTTTAATTGTTCTAAATTGATAAATGGAGATTAAAATAATTTTTAGTAGTAGATATGGGCCGGGTTGGGTTGGATCGGGCTTTAAAAGCCAAGTCCATTTTAAGCCCATTTAATTATAAAGAGCCCTTATCTGACCTGACTCATGATCATTTAAGCCCGACTCGACCCTTATCATGCCCATTAAACACCCATACTAGTTAGGGAGAGAGCAATGGAACCAACTCAAGTGACCCTCGCTTAATGTACTTTATAGGAGCACAAGATAAGTTTGGCATATGTTCCTCGCTTAATGTTGTATTCTGTTTCAGGCATAAAAATACATTCTTCTTGAAAAATAAGTAGAGCTTATGGAAGACAAAATTTGGCATATTTTGCACTTTATATCGTTTTAGAAGGAATAAGATCCAAAGTAGTCCCTCACTTGTATCATCCAAGATAACTTAAATAATTCTTTCTTTCATCTTTTGCATAATGCTTACTTACTTTTAATTGGTACTCTCTCTAGTCTAGCATTATCACAATTCACAAATATGAATCATCATTCTTCCCCCAAACTTACTAGTACTCCATCCGTATTTTGTTGATTTCATTGACTTTATGCAGTTTCCGGTATAATTTAAATTTCAATATCTATAAATACGTTTTATAAATATTATAAAAACTGTATATTAAAATATTATACATGGAGACAAATCTAATAAAATACCATATAAATATATTTTAATTCTTATGTATCTATCTATAAAATATTACAAACATAACGGCTATTACACTAATGATTGTATCTTTTTACCATAAGAACTTCATGAGAAATCACGAGTAACTTCATTCAAAGTTTAGTGAGGTCCATAAACAATCAAAACTTTAAATATTTAAAACCTATTTGGTAGATGTATTTAAACAATGCTAATGAAAATAAAAATTAATGTAATTTTGGTTAGAAAATTTCTTCATAAAATTTATTTCAATGCATTACCATTAGAAAAGGTGATATTAAGTGGTAATGCAAATTTATACACTAAAAAAGTATGATCAAATTACTAACTAAACAAGTTACTTGATTGCAACATTTCTGACACAATACCACTAAGTGATTAGAGCTTCTGAGTAATAGTACAAATACTCCATCCCTTCGGCACACACAACCTTATTTGTTTTTTTTTGACAATATTCATCATTCACTTTATTTTGTATTTTGTTCTAAAACTTGTTTCAATCATCTCAACATAAATTTAATTAATATCACCTTTTATAATTTTAAATATGCACAATTAAGGATATCAAGATAGTTTAATACATTGGCAAGTATGCAACTAAATGGGACACATGTACTCCTCTGTCCTTTCGAGTTTGCTATTAGTGACATTTCTTTCACATGTAACTCTCTTGTAACATGATGAACAGAGTACTAAAAGTGAGATGGTAGTATACAAACTCCAAAATATCAATATTAAAGCCAAAGAAGCTGCTCAATATATTAGTACAGCACTAGTTTTCCATAATCCATGTACACATTTCATATAGGTAAGGGGGAAAAAAGTAGGAATACCTTGTTTCAATATTCAGAAAATTATAGCAAAGCTTTCAAAGGCCACAGTTATTCCATTCACATATTTGAGTTTATAAAAATGCAGGTTAGATCAGTTTCAAACCAAGATTTAACTAAAAAAAATTTGATCCTTGTTAACAGGCAAGATAGAGATGGAAGGCATTCATTTAGTACATAATACTGCTATTCCAACTAAAAAGAATGAACTAACTCACAACCTGAAGTGTAAACGACCACCAACTGGACCGCTTGAAAAACGACAAACTTGACTTACAACTTGACCCAAACATTTCTCGTTCTTTATCGAGAAGTTGTGGTCCAATGGGAACACATCATCGAGGAACTTGTCTGTTTTGTATGGAAGCTGTCTGCATTTGATGCTGCTTATCAAAAAATTAGTTAAGTATTCAGCAATTTAAATTAAACGTTCATTCACTAGTGATCAAAAGCGAAAATAACTACCTGAGCCATGAAAGTCGAGCTCTCTGCTAAAAAATGTAGGAAATTTTGTTTTTTCGTTTTGAAGATTGCATTTTCTTGATCCAACAATGCCTGCTCTCTTCGCATATCTTGTTGAAGTCTCTCTTTCTCCCATTTCTTCTGCTGGATTTGATTTTCAAGCTCAAAGTATTTTTCAGGGAGACTAGTTCTTATTGAGCATTTTGGGAACCTCACATCTATATCTTCCCTTGTTTCCAGAACATTAAGAAAAACAGTGGAGGGCAAATTCAGTAAAATTTCAGAAAGATAAGAGGAAAAAAAAGGACATTAGTATACAAACAAAGAAGCTGGTAATTTTCAAAGTGAGAATCCACAATCGAGAGCAAAGAATGGCATTTTTCGATAGTACAAGTCTTCAGGATAACAAACGAAAAGAACATAAGTATTCAAACAAGGTAGGGCAAGTATGTATTTGCCAACTTCAGAAAACAACGAAAGAACATGACATCAGCATATATACAATATAATTGGTATCTTAAAAATTGCACTTGATAGTGAAGAAGGTATTTGCCAATCTTACAACTCTATCAAGAATACAAATAAAGGTTTCAAACCTCTTAGTATGGCAGCAAACTATGTGATGCAATATCAAGTGACTATTGTAATACACCCAAAAGAGAGGATCAACATAACATGACTACACCATACCAGACCAGCAGTCAAGAAAGAGGCTCTGTTAGTTGCCAGTTGCCCAGGTGTTGAACTAGAAAAAAGCACTGAATTGCAAACCAACCACACTATACACGTTCTATTTCACACAGGAATACATCATTCACATTGATCAATAATAATTCATATAAATACAGAATTAGATAAACAAGTGTGCCCATTGAGGCATCAAATCTAATTTTCCTATAGTTGCATTTATCCAGGCTTCTTCTGTGATGAAAAGTGATGCATAACAACCTTTTTCAAGCACTAGATGCATATAAAGTATTCTGAAGATTACAAGAACATGCTCAGAAGATTCAAGAATTACCTGCTACCAAGGGAGAACACACCAGTAGATCTAATCATTCCACCATCCAAAGAGACAGCTCCATCACAAATGCATGGAAGAGCAAGCAGCATTTCAGCTCTTGTTTTATAGACTTGGAGACGTGAAAAGAGACTGTAGAACAAAGTCTCCCTGAGACCCCACCCACTTGAAGTTAGGCAAAAGATATTGGGCCTATCCACATGAATCATATTTACAGCATAGCCAAGAAAGCCAGATGGCATGTCACCACTAGGCAGTCTTGGCTTAGGAATATCAAGTCTTCTCTGGGGATCATTGGACAAAAATTCACCAGCATATGGTCTGCACAAGGGAAAGAGTTAATAGTGACTAATATACAAGCTCTTCTAACAACATAAAGCTTTGAATATCATGCCTTAAGTTTTCAAGACATATCACGGAAAAACGACCCTTCAAATCTCGTCCAACAGAAGCTCCAAGGCCATATATACCAGAACTTTTATTTACAATTCCTTCACCGTCATATATTTCCAAAGCTTTGACACCTTCAGAAGTTTTACAGACGATTGCGAGCATAGTTTGCAAGCCCAAATACTCTGAAAAAAGCCTGAGTTGGGATTTGACAAGCACAAGCAAAAGTAGAAAGTCAGTCTACTCTAGAGATTTGGAAGACAGTTTAATGAGTAGTTAATTGGAAGGTTTTAACTATTTGCAATAGTAATACTGTCCCGTATTAAAGACAACAAAAAAAACTTAATAGTTTCAATAGTTTGGGCACTTTTGGTCCAGCAGGGATTCTGTATGAACTACAGAATAATTTTAACTTCAAGCTACCTGCTGAGGTTATCATCTTCTACTTTGCCGAGGAAAGCAACAACACCGAGAACATCTTCAAAGGAACTAATATTTGAAAGTTGATTTTTGAACTTGCAATATATACCCGCAGCAGAATTTTCATGCTTTACTATTTGGTCAATAGTTTCTGCCTCACTTCGAATTTGAGAATTATCACCATCTTGAGTCTTCGGTGCACCTGAAGAAATGTACTTGCCAAGGCTAACTGCAAAAGATACGAACGAATTGCTTTAGATATGAATCTACAGCACCAACAGGCATACTAGTACAAAAAAAAAGTTTTCTTCAAGAGGGCTAAGTGAGGTTCCATTTGTTGATGCCTTAAATCATAGAAGAAAGTATAAAATATAGTTCTGGGATCTTGTGAAGTGAATCTAGTGAACAGCAGTGTAATGATTGCACCTGGTAATCAAGGCACCCTGAAGAAAATCTCAACACAGTAATGCAGACAGAAAAGAAGTAAAGAAGAAAAGAAAGAGGACCGTCGCAAGAAAAAGAGAGTTGGGTTGAAAGCTTGTATATTATTATAGTAGTAAGGCAGGGAGCCAAGCCTCAACTCTTTGAGCGGTTGAGTAACTCCAAAATGTGTAAATACTAAATACACACTGCGGTGAATACAAGATTGAGATTAAGGATCATTCCATACCCCTTATATATCCATGATGTCATTACAGAATTCTAGCAAATTGTAAGCAAGATTCATTGTATAGTAGAACTATATTTTTCCCCCACCAGAATTGAAGAGCGTCACTAAGAAATCATAAAGTCCTTTGTAAGTGCGGAATGTTGTCTTGTGGGTGTCTTGCTCGCGGACTCTTATTTGATTATATCCTAATTGAGGTCCAATTTCGGAAAAGAAATGCAGCTCCATGTAGTTCATCTAATAAATCTTCAATCACCATAATTGTGTTTTGCCGGCCATTTCTTTGTTCAAAGGCTAATAATCTACACAAAACCTCTACCGTTTTCTCTATCTCATCTTTAAGCACTTCACGGTAACTATAGGTTCGCACACTAATGGGATCACAACCTTGATTATGACATGGTGTCTGCTCCTTTTGGGTGGCAAACCTTCTGGCATGTTAAGCATGCCAAAAACCTTGCTAAAACCTCCTTAATTCAATCGAGGTCTCAATTCAATTTGATTCAACTCCACCAAGAATTCTCGTTCTCTTTTCATAACATTTTCATCTTTGCCTTCAACGAAACTATCAACCAGCCCTGACTAGGATCCCCTTTCAAGATCACAAATTGTACCCAGTTTTCCCAACCATTGTATTGCTAGGATCACATCAGACTGTCCCGGATCTAGAGTAAAAAAGTTCCACAGATTTCCACTGCCCCTAATTCCAAAAGTATGTCCCCGCATTACTTACCTTTTACGATTTACCCAGTTCCCAAGGTCACCCCAAACTCATATGTACTTGTAATCGGCAATCTGAGCTTTACTATCATCGCCAAGGAAAAGAAGTTATTTATTACAGCAGGATGAATCATCACCACATCTTTTAAATTCGTAATAACTCTAGTTGAGACTTTTGTATTGTATATGCTAATGACTGAGTTGAGAAAAACAATAATTGAAGAAGGCGTTGGGTTTTCCTCGACTACATCGTCAGAGTTTGTTTAATGACTGCCACTCATCTTCCTCGTCATCATGAATCAATATCACACTCAACTCTCTTTTCTTACATTGGTATCCCAAACTCCATTTCTCATCACACCTACAACACAAGCCCTTGCTTGTCTTTTCTTAAACTCTTTTTCTGTGGGTCTTTTGAAGTTATCATTAAGGTGTCGGGGGTCATGAGAGGTATGGGTGTTATAAATCAAAGTGCAACACAAAATATAAAGAGAAGCAAGAATAGAAAAGAGAAGGGAGAGAGAGAATACAGAAAGAGAAGAAGAATTAGAAGAGAGGAGACAGAGAAGGAGGATAGAGAGAAAGAGGAATGTATTAGTATTTCATTGTATGATCACCCATTATTACATAACCATATTTATAGAGCTACACAAGGCCTAACAAGATTCCCTTCTAGAAGGTTTCCCTTACTACCCTTACAGAATTCTGTTATCCAGCTGACACCTTATCATTCATCCTCTTTTTCTTTCACCTTTGATACACCTTCAGCCCCTTAGTATGTTGTGTAGGCATGACAATGGGTTATGTTGGACAATTGGAGTATTGGTTTTGGCCATATTTTGGATTTGGGCTTAGTGTTTGGAATGTTTTTGGAAAGGTAAAAAGATGTGGTTTAGGGTTGGTTAAATTTGGGCGGGTATTATATAAATAGGGCATATAAGTGTTTTTGTGGACCACTATTGGCTATATGTCTTTATTCTATTCTACTAGCTCATTCCATTGCCTCCTCTAGAGTTTTAGGGGCTAAAACCCTAAGATCAGTTCTTAGTTTCACCTCCAACCCTTTAATAAAAATTGACAACATAATTTCCTCTAATGAGCAAAATTAAGGATTAACATACTGAACAAATTTTTTGCAGTCCTTCCGGTTGAATTGACAACCATTGTTCACATAAAGATCCCCCCTCCTTTGCACAAAAACAATGCAACATTATCTTCTTCAAGTCGGCCCACATGATGATCAGCTTTCGTTGGTTTTCCCACCGCCCCATCCAGTGCCACCACGGATGTGTATGCCTTTTCCTCCTCCCAATCGTAAAAAGTGAAGTGCCTCTCAACTCGTGAAATCCATCCGTCTGAATTGTTTCCAAAGAAGAGTGGTAAATCCAACTTCTTAAACTTCCAACTTAATCCATCAGCATGCTAGTTTTGCCCAATGGAACTTCAAAACCACCACCACTTACGTATAAGGCATTTCGATTGTTGTGTGGTCTTTTGTTATCCACTGACTCTGAGTTGTATGCCTCTTTGGACTATTGGCAAAGCACTGAGCCTTAAGGGCTATGTCAATCAGCGAATTTATCAGTTCCTACTTCCTACTGGTTCTTTTGGAATCCTTTCAGGTTTTCTTACTTTCCTCATCTCTAAGCATCTAAGACTTTTTGTGCAACATCATTATATCATTTGAGATGGAGTATGTTAAAATGCAACTCATGGAGTCCTTCCTTTACTTGTTCTAACCTTTGAACTTGAAAGGACACCATTATCGTAACCACTCTGAGGAAGAGGAGGAGGAGGAGGAGGAAGGGAAAGAGAGTAGGGTGGAAAGGTTGTATATTATGATAGAAGCACGGCAAGGTGCAAGCCTCAACTCTTCAAGTGGTTGAGTAATTCTATGTGTTAATACTGAATGTAGTGTATACAAGCTTGAGATTAAGGATTATTCCATACCCACTATATATACATGATTTCATAGCAAAAATCATTGTATAAGAGAACTATATTTACCCCCACCAGAACTGAAAAAAAAAAAAAAAAAAAAAAGGTTTCCTTTTGGTCAACAGGACAACTCTACCAAATTTAGTTATGTTATTCTGACTTTTTCTTTCCTCCTTCGATAAGTAAGAAGTGGGTGTGGGCTTGCCTCCTTTATATCGTATAGGCTTATCTCCTTAGTTGGGTCTGACCATGTATAATTCATCACAACTAGCTAGTGAGGAATGTAAGCCTACTACAATAAAATCGCAAAGCCTTAATCCTAACAATATGGGGTCGACTACATTATATCATGAACTAAAGATAGATCAAAATGACTGATTGTCGCTAACAAAGATTAAACTTAATTCATCCCTTTCAAAAATCATTCTACAACTCAATTTCAATGATTATTTTTACATATTTTTTACTTATTCACACCTACTCTCATATGCTCTTATGAATTCAAATTACTCATGTCGTTTTTCACTCATGTTATTAAAATCATTGTGACCTACCTTTCTCTTTCAAACACCTCAAAGTTGTAACCTTTCTCATTTTCTACCCAAGTAATTCATGTCATGAACTAAAGATAAATTACAAATAAATTTTAATTGGTGTTTATTTTCCATAATAGAGCAGACCACGTGAAAAAAATAATATACCTTGCAAATCAAGAATTGCATCATCAAGCTGGTTTTGTTGAGTCTTCAAAAATTTTAAATTGTCCTCATGTTGTTTCAGTTTACTCCCAGAATTTTCTAACTCGTCTTGCAATCTCTGCATACCAAATAATCAAAAGACATTGGGCATGCCGTTCTCCTTAACAGTTAACAACTTAGAATTACAATGAATTATTTGCAACTCTATCTTCCCAACGATAAAGCAGATTTTCATACGCAGAATGAACAATTTAAGAAGTGTTACAAATGAAGATAGGATGCAATTCAAAAATAACAACCAATGCAAATGTATAGACTACCAACAAAACCCACCTTAGAACTAGACATTAAGTTATTTGCAAAAGGAAGAGTCTCATTTGGTACATCATTCCCATTATTTACAAAGGCATTACTTGAATCTGCACGTTGTAAAGCTGGAACGTTTTGAACAACAAGCGCTTGCGTATTTAGTGGAGCCTGCAAGAGAGAAAAAGGAAAAAATATGAGTTATAGACTGGGATGCAGGGAAATTACAACAATGTAAGTCAATAATTGAGTTGGGTCAAAACTAAACATAAATAAACATTTACTACTTAAAGAATCAAGCAGCCAAAAAGATATGCAAAACAATTTGTAGTATTAGAAACAAGTTTTAATTCTCAACAACTTGAGGCATGCTCATGGCTACCTTAAGATTGAGACAAAACTTCTCATCTTAGTTCCTTCATAAAATAAGAGTGCACCACCATCATAACTTAACAAGAAAAAGAAAACTTTCAATTAATTAGGGTAAGGCCAGAGAATCTTGTACAGCAAGAGGAAATGGAAATCAATCCATCCCTTGCCACAAGGGTGAAAGGGAAAATCTTCATCCGCTAAGCCAACCCATAATTCTCATGCAGAATAAAGAAAACTTATAAAAAGCCAAGCAGTACTAAAACCATACATATCTAATTTGGTGCAAAAGTACATTTATCTCTGCATTTGATCATATCATTGCCTTTGAGAACACATTCTATCTTCTCAAAAACTTCAAATAAGATGAAAAATTGCAAAATCTATAATAAGAAAAACACTTGTTAGTCAAAGCGAGCCTACTACTACCACTTCAAACAGAATCCAAAAAGAAGTTCATCATGCACATGGCATAGAAGGTCAATCACATTCCAAACAACATAAATATTTTCTTCTGAGAACATACAAGAATTTTCCTATTGAATACTTGGTAATCATGAATAACATAAGTTTCATATATCAAGATTGTATCAATCAATATGCTTAAAAACAATTGAGAACAATACATCACAGTGCATAAAAGAATTAATCCACAAAAAATCCAATTGTAATCGGTTGTTGGTCATACTCTAATAGCGGGGGTGAAGGTCGGCTACAACCCACTAAAAAAACAATCAAAATGTAGTTTATTTGTAGCATATGACTCACAAATTATATTAACTCTACGTTTATGTCACATCACTTACTCATCCTAACTAACCAACAATGCCTAACACAAAATAGAAGATAGAGAAATATAAGGTGAAACAAATGTTTATTGATTTTTGAATGAACTCCTTTACACAAGCATCAACTTATTTATAATTTGCAAAAGCTCAACAAAGAAGTCGAACAAACTAATCAAAACAAACAAAGCTACAAAATAAAGAAAGAGTTTGTTGAGAGGAAGTTACAATCCATTTTACCAACAATACTAACATAACAAGTTGTCAACATAACAAAACTACTCAAATACACTATTATATTTCCAACTTTCGACCCCTCATCTAATGTTTGGGCTTCGACTTGGCCCAAGAGCAACAACATTCTGAATCTAGGAATAACTTCAGAAATAATGGCAAAAGGAAAATGCTCAACCAACCCAAAATTTCTCACACATTAATTTTCTAAGAAAAGAAACAAACCTACCACCAACTATCATGTTAAAGTGCTTAGGCACAGTGGCTATATAAGAATCAAAACATCTTCTCCGACGAACACTTGAGGTTATCCAACTTGCTCTCCTCACTAAAATTGAATCATAAGTGTTTTGTCTTAGATGTCATATTTGCGGTCTTTTCCTTCTAGGGTTACCCGTCCGTCCCTCTTCACTAGTTTCCACTACGAGCACAATATTATAGACTACTTTCACTAGGCACCAATACTGATCAAGTTAAATACTAAATTGTCTAACTTCACCAAAAATTTCACAAGAAACTAATAAATATGAAGAATTAAAACACACTCATAAATCACATGTTGATATTTGGTGACTTGAACTGAGTCTGGAACATGGGAAAATACAACAAAAGTGGGCAATTTCCGGAAACTTGAGACAAGTTGTCACTTCTATGAAAGTGAAAGTGACTAATCATAACTCTTTTTCTGATGGCCAGACGTATTCCAGAAACTAGCAACGAGCCGTCGCTTTTGGCATTGGTGAAAGCGACAAGTTGTCGTTTTCTTCTAATGTTCAATTGATATTCCAGTGATCAAGCAGAGTCGTTGATCTTAGCAACAAGTCGTAGCTTTCTGCCTGCAACAGTTACACGTTTCTTTTTTAGTTTTCATGTTTTGTTTAACCTGCTTTCAAGCGGGATATTGGGTATGATGATGATGTTTTGTTTAACCTAACTTCCGTTGTAAATGAGGGTTATTATATAAACCCCCCATTCCTTAGTGTTAGGGTTTGAGCAAATAGAAGGAACAAAATCTAGACTAAAAAAGAAAATTTAATTGGAGAGCCGCAATATTGTTCTTTGCTTTATCTTATTTATGTAATTCTCCATTCATAGTGAAATTTTGTTCTCGGTGCCTACTGAAATTAGCTATCACATTGATAGTGAACCACGTTAAATTCTTGGTGTGTTTTCTTATTGTTCTTGAATACTCAATTGTTTCTTGATTGTATCGTAATTGCTTCCGTAGTCCACACAGCAATTGGCATTAAGAGGACATGTTTCAACCTTGAAATGTTTTAAGAAACAATGGTTGGAAATTCAAGAATTAGAATTGAGAAATAAACTGACAAGTACAGTTTTGAGCTATTGTTGATTATGATAAATTTGTTGCTAAAGCACCAAAACATTTGGCGTACAGTGATCCCTAAAAGTGCAGCATCAACTTCGAGATCTGGAGAGTGGAGACGGATTGACTGAGGGGCAGTTAGAGGTGATGGAAAAGAAGGCTCATTATACCATTTTGCTATGTCTGGATGATAATATCAACACGGAGATTGCTCATCATGTTACGAACAATGCGCTATAATTTTGCAAAGATGAGTCTAATGAATTCTGTACCAATGAGGGTATCAGCGGCATCATACTGTCAAGAAGACACCACAACAAAACGGTATTGCAGAACGGGTTGATTAGACACTGCTAAAGAGAGTCCAATGCATGCTCTCTAATGCATGACTTGAGAGGAGGTACAAGAGTGAAGTTGTTATGACAACTCATTATACCATCAATAGGGGGTCCTTATTCAAAAATCGACTTCAAAATTCCCTTTGAGATGTGGAGTGGTAAGCTACCTAACTTTTCCGATTTGAAGATTTTTTATTGTGTTAATTATTATCATGTTGTTAAGAGTAAGCTAGATCCACAAGCCAAGAAGGGGTGTCTTGTTGGGTACAGGGATGGTGTGAAGGGGTTTAGAATCTATTCACCTTCTAAAGGTTGGGTTATTCTTAGTAGGTTTGTGCTATGACTTGGTATTAAGGGATTTACGAAAGGGTATAATAGTAATTTTCATATTAGAAAGACTTGGGGAAAAAGTTAATAGTTCATTATAAATAAGGGGAATTAAAGACCTATAATCATCAAGAAACTAGTAAACACATTTTGGGTGAGTTAATACTCATTTTAGGACACCTCAAGCTTCTCAAAGTGCTTGAATCTATATTTTGTTATCTTGTAATCGTTCTTTAATCATCAATTTCATAGTATATTCTCTCTTTTGTCATTTTACTATTTCACTCTCTATTTTACTGTTTTAGTGAATTAGTCAGTTCATAACAAACATGGTATCAGAGCAGTACGATTCCGGTGACCGGAAAACCACTGGAGATGGTGTAAGTCCAGAAAACACTGAAGGGGTTGATCTTGATACGTTCTTTAGGGGCTTTGGGACTGAAATTTCACCATTAGAGATGTCTAAGAAGGTTATCCAAGAAAATGTCATTAACTCATTCAAACCGACCTCGATGAATGAGATTTATGAAAAATGGGAAAAAAGAATCTGAGTTTTTTGATGAACAAATGGAGGAAACAGAAATTTCGGATCATGAGTGTAGCCACAAGGAGCATTCAATGTTCATCTTCAATCAAGGGATGACGGATGAATTAATGGTACTTGTTTACCATAAAATAACAGTAGAAGCAGAAAATGTAGAGGATGAGGAGGATGTAAGTGTTCAAGAGCTGAGAGACAAAGATGGAGACCAAGAAATAGATGAAGCTCATCTAATAGAGGCTCAAATACCATTTCAAAATTCAGATCTGGGTGGAAAATGTGAGGTTCAACTCACAGGATTTGGGGAGAAAATCAAGAACAAAATAAGAAAGGTAAAAAGGATGAAGTGTAGAACAAGAAGTGGGTTTGGAGGGATGAAGCCACTGTACACAAGAAAAAAAGGATCAATGAAGAAGAACAATAAAAAGAAAAAAGTGAGAAAGAAAAAGAATTGTGGGTCGGATTCCATTGAGGCCGGAGTAGGTGAAAAGGGCGGTGGGAGTGAGTGTGGTATTCAAGGAGAGAGAGAGAGAGAACGTGAGTTATGGGAGTTGTGGGTCAGGTGGTGGACCGGGAATGAAGAGACGAGGGGAGATGGAGGGAAGAGACAACTATGTGGGGAAGACGACAAATGGTGCAGGGAAAAGAGAAGAAAAATCAGAGGTGAAAATGGAAATTGTTGCCGGTGATGATGGGGGCAACGGAGGCGCCTGGAAGATGATGGCGGTAGGCTGCGTTGAGAAGCAATGGAGTAAGGGAAAAGAAGATTCAGGAAAAGAGGGAAAAGACGGACGTGGTATCTGCGGCGAGAGTACCTGGTCGGTGAAAATGTTGGCCGGAAAATTTGGCGTCGCCAGCAAGGGAAGGATGGCATTATTCATTTAGGGCTCTTGAATTGTGAAGAGAGAGTGGTCAACCAAGATGCAAGAAGGATGATGGTATTTAGGTTTTTTACTGGGAAGAAGGGTATATTAGGGATTTTGGATGAAAATGTCACTGATGTCACCAATGACATCACCAAGGAAGGAAATCAGAAATTGATTTTGGTGGCAGACTCAATATCCCTTTTTCAGAATTATTCCACTCTAATTTCTGACCTTCTCATGTTAAATCCTCAATTTCATCCATTATTTTTTGTGAAGCTCAAACTTAATTTTCAGAGTGAATATCCATATTACTCATTCAAGTCGACCCATCACAAAATATTTTCTCTAGACTATTTTCAGACTGATTTTTTCTTACTGACAGTGGAAGGCCAAGCAAATTTTTATCCACCTTGAGGGCAAGGTGGAACTTCAGGCGGTCGGTATTGCTATGACTTGGTATTGAGGGATTTACGAAAGGGTATAATAGTAATTTTCATATTAGAAAGACTTGGGGAAAAAGTTACTAGTTCATTATAAATAAGGGGAATTAGAGACCTATAATCATCAAGAAACTAGTAAACACATTTTGGGTGAGTTAATACTCATTTTAGGACACCTCAAGCTTCTCGAAGTGCTTGATTCTATATTTTGTTATCTTGTAATCGTTCTTTAATCATCAATTTCATAGTATATTCTCTCCTTTGTCATTTTACTATTTCAATCTCTATTTTACTGTTTTAGTGAATTAGTTGGTTCATAACAGTTTGTTAAATCCGATGAAAGCACCATATATTCGTTGAAAAACACTAAAAATTCATATTTAGAGAAAGAGCGGGAGAACTTACGGCACATGGATAGTGTTCTTCAGGTGCGTCCATCTATTATTTTTGATTTATCAAGGTACAATTTATTGATGATGATGCCTAACCTTTGATCATTCCTACTCCGTTAAACTCTGGGGAGGAGGTGGAGCAATCTAATCAAGAGACATGTGTTCAGTTGGATACTATTCTTGAGAAGACTAAACGAGTTTTGAAGAAGTCTGTCAACTTGATTGAGGAGATAGAAGGTAGAAATTATTGTGTTGAAGAGTTGACAGGTTGTGCATTGAATGTAGTTTTTGAAATTGAGCCATTTAAACCTGGCAATCAGTTGCAATGCATCAGCGCAATGGCTTATTGCGATGGGTGAAGAGATGCAGTCTCTTTGTTCACAAGAGCATAGTATGGGAACCAGTGAAGGTGTTGGAAGGGAGAAAGCTTGTGAGCCGTAAGTGGATATTTAAAAAGAAAGAAGGATCATTAGAAACTAAGGGAGTTCGTTTCAAGGCTAGGCTAGTTGCAAAAGGGTTCAATTAGGTAGAAAAGGGGTTAATTTTGTAGAGATTTTCTCTCTCGTGATTCAGCATACTTCTATATGGGTGTTACTATCAATTATGGCACACTTTGTTCTTGAACTTGAGCATTTAAATGTTAAAACGACTTTCCTTCAAGGTGATTTGAAGGAGATTTTAATGAAGCAACCCGAGGTATTCTTCAGGTAGAAAAGGGGTTGATTTTGTAGAGATCTTATCTTCCGTGGTTCAGCATACTTCTATACGGGTGTTACTATCATTTATGGCACACTTTGTTCTTGAACTTGAGCATTTAAATGTTAAACCAGCTTTCCTTCAAGGTGATTTGGAGAAAATTTTGATGAAGCAACTCGAGGTATTCTAGGTTCTTGAGAACGAACATTATGCCTGGAGATTGCTTAAGTCCTTGAATGGACTGAAACAATCTCCCAGATAGTGGTACAACAGGTTTGATTCTTTTATGGTTTCACATGGTTTTGATAGGAATTCATATAATTGTTTGCGTGTATCGTAGTAACCTTGATAATGGTTCAATGATATATCTATTATTATATGTTGATGAAATGTTGGTTGCGACAAAGTATAAAATAGATATTGCTAGATTGAAGGTGATGCTCAGCTCTGAATTTGACATGAAATATTTGGGTGCGGCTCGGAAAATATTGGGTATAGACATCTATCGTGATCGAGGTAAAGGTAAACGTTTCTTGTCAAAGAGAAGTTACACTACAAAGATTACGTCTCATTTTGGAATGGAACAGTCAAAGCCAATAAGTACACCAACTACTGTGAGTTGTAAATTGTTTATGTCTATGTCACCTCAAAGTGAGTCAGGGATTTCATATATGTCTAGAGATCCTTATGCCAACGTTGTTGGCTATTTGATGTATGGTATGGTGTGTACTAGAGTGGATATTGTGTATGATGTTAGTGTTGTCAGCAGATCTATGGCTCGCCTAGGTAAGGAACACTAGCAAGGAAATAAAAGAATTTTCACTACCTGGCAGTGGCGTACCTAGATATTAAAATATGGGGTTGCAGAATACAAAAAAGACAACATTTAAATTTTTTATTAGATTTTTTTTTAATTCAACAAATCAAATTCGAAAAAATAATCAATAAAATATGTAATGGTTTATATAAATGAAAAAATTACCTCAAATAATTAAATCTATATATGATTTTCCTACAATAATCTTACCAATTGATTAACCATGAATAATCACGATTTTGGAAGGTATTTTCCTAAAGTAAACCGTGTAACCGGATGACTTGTTATAACATGTTTAATTTTTAGAAAAAAATAATTTAAAATAAAATGTCGAAAAAAATGTTAGAAATTTTTGTACAAAATTTTGATTTTAATACTTATTCATAAATTTTTATGTAGATTTTTAAAATTTTTCTCTAATTTTACATTAATTTTTTGTTTACTTTTTTAGTGAATTACCTACTATGGCAGGTCATCGGGTTACCCAAGCATACTCTAGGCAAATTACCCCATAAAGTTGGGATTATTCATGGTTAATCAATAGGTGGAATTATTGTAGCAAAATAATGAAAAAGTTGGATTATATTAGGAAATTTTTCCTATAAAAATTATTATATAATCATTCTGTTTCTTAAAGAAATTCTCACAAAAAATATTCACGGGAAATTCCCACAACAAATTTTAATAATAAGTAATATATATATATAAAAAAATAAGAGAATAAATTTAAATAAAAACAAATTCAATTTATTTATGATACTTAAACCAAAATCATACTCATTATTAAAGTGTAATTGAGATTGTATATTAATGATAATTATACTCAAACAAGGTTAATGTACATTTGAGGAATTTTGATTATATTTAAGTATTGGAATTTGGAACAATTGGAAGAACAAATGTCGGGGCATTGAAAAAACGCAAAATTATATTATTTTAATCGGATATAAAATTTATCACAGAAATTGCAGGTGACTTGGTAGTAATACTGTTGTCTACATTCTTGTTCCCCTAGGTTCTATGTTCGACACCCTGCAGTACCAATGATTTTTTAATGGGGTTGCATATGCAACCCCTTGTTTCAAGCTGGGTCCGCCTCTACTACCTGGTTGATATTGGGCTTGAGTATGAGAATGATAAGAAGTGTTTGATTACTGGATATTCTGATTTGGATTATGCAGCAAATGTGGATACCAAGAGTGGTTGTGTGTTTACCTTAGGCGATTCTGTGGTGAGTTAGAAGTCTACATTACAATCTTCAGTGACTTTGTCTTCTACTAAAGCAGAGTATATGACATTAACTTTTGCACCAAAGGAGTCTATTTAGCTCAAAGGTCTTGTAGGTGAGCTACGGTATTCCTGGGGTGGTTGCGCACATTATGCACATTAATGTCGGGTATCATTTTCTCCTTATTTCTTAACTAAGTTTATTCCATTAAGTAAGTTTACACATTGTTTAAACTTATTGAATATTGATTACTATATTATGTAGGCCCTTTGAGGCGGTGTCGGGGAAGCTCCAACACGTGTGATGGTCTCTAGATAAAGCTTGCCCTATAGGCCTGTGATGCCGGTGGAGCATTGTGAGTATTTGTTACTTGATTAAAAGTAGGTAATGAGTCTTTGTGTAGGACTTGTTGGGATGCTTAGTTTGTGCATGGCTTCATTATGGAGTTTGATGGATTCGTTGCGGAACACGAGGTCATGTCAAGGTGGAGATTGTTGATATTTGTTGATTGAAACTAAGTCAGGAACATGGGAAGAAACAAGAGAAGTGATTGCTTTCCAAAAACTTGAGACGAGTCTTCACTTCTGGAAAGAGTGAAGATGGCAAGTCGTCCCTCTTTTTATGATGACTTGACATTTTCCAGAAACTAGCAACAAGTTGTTGCTACTAACATTGGTGAAAGCAACAAGTCGTCGTTTTCTTCTGATGTTCAATTGATATTCCAGTGACCAAGCGACAAGTCATCGCTTTCTGGGGCTGTGGCGTTGATGCGTTTCTTTTCAGTTTTCTTGTGACGTTTAACTTAATTTCCTTTGCAAATGAAGGTTACTATATAAACCCTTATTCCTTAGGTTTAGGGTTACAGCAATTGGAGACAAAATTGAGAGTTTCTTTGTTTCATCTTGTTTCTGTAATTCTCCATTCATAGTGAAATTTTGTTCTCGGTGCTTGAACGTAGCTATCACATTGATACTAAATTACATTAAATTTTTGGTGTGCTTTCTTATTGTTCTTAATTTTTTTTGACAATTGCTTCTGTTGTCCGCACAACTTCACAATTAGCATTATATCACGCAACATACAAAATTATTAATATTTACAATAATCGAAAACAGTGAAAAAAATGACTGAAGTAAAACAATTAGACGCCATTAATCAAAATGAATCCTCAATTCAAATTCCAACTAAAAAACAACCACAAATTCCAATAACATTGCATGCATAAGAGAGAATCAGAAACCCTAGAATTGTATTAAAGAGAGAAAAGGAGGAAAAGTGGAATAATTACCGGAGCATGCGTCGGAAACATAGTTAGCTAGTTGAAAAACACTCTTTATCTCTCTACACCGCTTTTTTGTTCTATTTTCCTCTGTCTTAGATTTGTTAACGAAGCAGACTTTAGAGGAGACACAGATGGTCTTTGCGTCACCAAATTTACGTGAATATTTGATTTTGTAATTTGGGTCGGATTTATTACCAAGTCCGGTGTGAGTTATGTTTAAAAAAACACAAATTTTTACTTGAGACCGTCTATACAATACATCTCAAGTTTTGGGTTGGCTCAATTTATAAATTAAAAGAAAAAATTAATTGGTGGTTAATTTATAAATTTAAAAAAAAAACTAATTGGTGATTTTGTAAGTTAAAAGGAAAATATGGGTTGGGTTCTTAAGAGGCGTCTATATTATAGACGGTCTCTTAAGAGAGAGTCTGTTAAAAAATTCTCAAATTAGGTGGGTTGTAGTCTTGTAGATTTGGCTTAAGGAGGTTGACCAAAATCGTTGTCTCAGATAGTGATTTCACTTCAAGTAAAAAGTTGCCTAAGACAACGAATTCTCACGCCATTACATTCTCCGGTTATTGACTTTGCCTTTGAGTATCAGTAGTGCGTGTATCGTCTTCATAAATAATATCTAGACTTGGATAAACTAGAGGCTACAGGGGTACACTTACTATCTGGTTGATCTTGAACCCTAAAGTTATAAGGATGAACAAGAGATACACATGAATACTCGCCATTATTGGGTCCAAGAGTCGTCCTATGGTAATGGTCGATGCAGATGCTCATAACCAAGGCCCACCATTACATTGTCGCACATCTTAAGCACTTTGTTTAACTGTTTAGATATATGTCGCTATGACTACATGTAGTCACGAATGTTTAGCATTTATTGCGTCTACAAAAAGCAGATCAAGGACAAATTAGTTTATAAACATTAAATATTAACTACATTAAAATAAAAAAGAAAGGACTTTATGACATATAATTGCACGCCAGACAAATTGTATTTCAGAGATAGTGGATGCTCTGGTTGATATCCTCGATTGATGAACTGTATGGTGATACCACGATACAATGTCATTGGCTACTTTTCCCTCTCTTGATCGAAGCAGCTCAACATAAATGATTGTAGTGGAAAGCAAGTGTGGCACTAGCCCAACTATATCATGCGATATCACGCCAGTCTCGATCTAGGAGCTCTAAAAACATCCATTACATCTCGTTTCTGGACTTGTCGATAAATAAATAGCCCAATATAAGTACCCTACAATGTGATGCGACCATAACACTCTACATCTTTTTTTAATTGGAAATATAATTACAAAAATATTGAAGATGAAAAATTAAGACTGTCGGCATAAAAAACCCCAGGGAGGAGAAAACGCCTTTGGATATTGGTCCTCAAATCAGGGCCACTCAAGGAGAAAATCACATAGAAGTGGACCATGCAAACAACACCGATCTATTACAGGCTCATGTAGAGTCCTTTAAACCTTATAAAGAAAATACATAAAAGAAAAAATAATACCAAATCAAAATATGATTACAATTCCACTAGCATTGATATGTAACAAGTATCATGTATGCACCCTTTTGAAAGTATTGTCAAACATTCACAATATTCTTCCCTTCATCAGGTTTATTAAACCACACCAGCGCAAGCAAATCCATTTTATGTGAATATTTCTTTATGTAAGTAAGATACAACAATCAACAGCAGTCGGATACACCATGTGTGTCATCTGAATATCAGTTGAAAGAGCACAACTTCTCCGCTTGTTGAAAACCCAATGTGCACAGCAGAGGGGAGACAAAACTAGCACAAGAGATGTGCATCCTCAGCATCGGGCGCTAATAAATGACTGAATATGCGAAGTAACCACATTTGCTTCACTAAACACCCTATCATCAGTTTATCAGGTGGTAGTACCCCCACTGTTAAAGATTTAATCAAAAAAATCTAGTAAAAGAAAGAACATTTTAGAGATGTAGATAAAAATTCTAGACTAGTAGTCACTCAAGTCACCTAGGCTATGAATAGATAGCCGGTGAAAGAAAAAGGGTGGTGAGAAAAAGCCAAATCAAATAGGCTTATTTCACACAACAAAAAAGTAAGTATGCTCACAAAAAGTGAGGATGTGAGTGTACATCAAAATATGAGAGATTGGTGAGACATGAACTCACGTAAAAATATAAGTGAATAGTATATTGGTGATGAACAAGTGCCCCACTAAAATATTGTTGTACAATTTATGATGTAATCAAATATTTGTATTCAGTTAATGTAATATAATATTTATTTGGGTCCAGCTATAATTTCGCGTGCGTCCAAAATTTCTATCACCACCAACATCCTTTGTATCCTTTCTCAAGTGTGGCTTGGACTAGGACCGATGGTTGCCCTTCTACTCACTGAAATTATTATAGGAAAACTAACAAAAAGTTATATTATGCACGATAATTTTTCCAATAAAAAATTACGTAAACAAAACCACACAATAAATTTTTAAGATTTAACACTTCACCCAAGCATTTCCTAAAATAGTAAAATGTTGTAACTTATAATACTGGTATAAGGCTACCACATTAAACAAACTCTACATAACCATAGGATAGATTGTCAAGTTTGTCACCATTTCTTTTCCAATGTGCGATAGCGAAGTTAGATTAAAGATACATTTCATTTTAAACTAGGTAAGTGTCATAGGGTGAGTGATTAGTACCACATATAAATAAAAAATAAAATAAAACCTAATGAATTATCGTAATTTGTAAATCAACAAAAAAAAAAAAACAAATACCAATAAAGTAAACAAAACATAAAAAATTAAAATCCTAAAATCTTCATCCCATCAAATTCTTCCACATAAGGGTGATTTGTTAATGTTATAAATTATCACTATTTAGTTAGACTACGTGGGTGTTTAGTTCAATGTTCATTGCTTTTTTGTTTAGTTTTTTTTTTTGGTTTTTGACTTATTGATTAACCAAACAGTCATGAAAAGTGTTTAGTACATGACATTAAGCCAAAATTAAAAAATTACTCCATTTGACATTTTTGTTAACTTTTGACTTATTAATCCATTATTGCTCTAATAAACAACCAACAAGCAAAACCTAAATCAACCAAACATCTCCATAAGTAGATGATTTTTTCAATTATCTTAAAAGACAACAAAAACAACCAATATTTTCAGCTGATCAAATAACCACATAAAAAAATCAATAGCCAATTGACAAACAATGTTACCTCGCACCAAAATGAGAATGTAAAAACTAATGTGAACACAAAACCCAATTTTAATCCGACCCGAAAAATCTAACCCAAAATCAACTCGATGACCCGAATGAATACATCGTAGTATCACACTGTCATTGTATTCTCACAAGATCCGTCATATAATAATATCTGACGTTTTTGAAATACTTTACCTTTTACTTGTAATATAGGAGAGTTACTCATTAATGCACTTTATTATTATTTATTTTTTCTTTCTTTCCTTATTCATCGTTAATTTTCCTGCCCGCCATGGACACTTTTTCTCTGCAATCTTCTCATATCAATGCCTTATGTCGGTCTAATCGTAATTCTGGAAGCAACCCATTGGAGATTAGAGCTAATAAACTTCTGGGTTTTGCTTATTATTGTAAACAGAGGAGTCTAAGATGGTCTAATTTATCACTTAAATGTCGGACTTTTGTTGACGGAATTGAAGGGGTCGTTTCTAGCTCTACAGATGGGTCTAAACCTGTTGAAGTACAACATGAAGGAAATGAAGAGTTGAAGGGTCATTTAGTTGGACCTGTTAAGCCTTCTTCGGCTTCTATTGTTCGGTTTCATTTGCTTTCTCAACCAGGTTTGTGATTGAATCTCTTTGTTTTTGTTGCATTTTGATTGAATAAATGGCATTAACATTTTCATGATTGCATTAGCCCAATGTATTAACTATTAACGCATAGGGATGTCAGACAGGTGTAATTTTACGTTTTTGCAACGCATCCCCCGTTGGGTGCATATAGATGTGTAAAGTGTAATGGTGAAGCTACAGCACTGTATTATCCATGCCTATTAACGGATAGGCAGAGGGGTCTTTGAAAGTGTGTAAGGTGCTCGATTGCACGTAGCCTCTTTATCCGGTATATGAAAAGGTTAATATGTTAATTTTATTAATAAAATAAATATATTTACTATATATAAGACACAAAATAAAAGTTTTGCACAGCACCCCATTTTTTTCAAGACGGCTCTGCGGATAGGGATGGTAGACTGTTAGAGTATATAACGGGCTTAAAATCATATGTTGAGGTTTTAGAATATGTTATACATTCTAACAAATTTAAATTTATCATGATATTAGAGTCGACAGATTACGATCAATTGAAAACAAAAATATCTCCAATTAAAAATATATAGGCTCACATGTGAGAGGAGTGTTGGAAAATAACTCACACATATGATCTTACATTGAAAAGTTAGAGAAATATTGACTAACATATAAGTTTGATGGACTACTTTCTTCTATTATCAATTGGTTTTAAGATTTAACCTCATCAGGTTTGTGTGCAATCAATTCACCTCTTATGCGGGTCTTGTCGTGTACAAGCCAATAACAAATTCATAATAGACGGATACAATTTTACGGTTTCGCAATGCAGCCCCATTTGGGCGAATATAGATATGAATTTGGCGGGTAGTGTTTGGACTTTTTTTAGTTGTGGTTAGTTTGGATTGTGTATGGTTATGTTTAGTCTTTGAAGAAGGAATGTACAACTTGTTAATTATGCAACATTTGGTAGGGAAACCAGAAATGGTAGGCATTTCAAGCATAGGCAATCTGAGAATTAAGATTGTAAGATCAAAATAGGGCCATTACTAATCTTTTATGTGGCAATCACTTGAATCATGTGGTAGGATCATGTGGAACAGGCTAAACCTACCCTTTTATACCCTTAATTCTGCCATTTAGACATCATAAAACATTCATGACTACTGATAGTTATATTTTTGGGCGAGTTTTTTTTACTAATGATTGTTATGGTCTATCTATGGTGTTGCTACATGATAGATGGATTATTATGTTGTATTGGGGTGATTGATAGTCAGATGATAACATATTCATTCAGTTCTTTATTCCAAATCCGACATAGCATGTTCTTCTGTTTGCGCTGTTATAGCTACAAAATCAATAGGCATTATAACTAACATTGCTAATGATCTTGTATTCATGAATCAACTTTCATGTTTCTTCTATTTGATCATCTCATCAAAATTTGTGCTTTTAAAAACTGAACAGCTAACGCAGACGATAGTAACTCAAAGGCTACCGGAACCCTTGATCTGGATGAACAAGTTAGTGAACAGGAAGTGCAGGAAGAAGATGATGTTGAAGAAGACGAGTGGGGGATTAGGAAATTAACTATTAGTAACTCAAATGTTAATGGAACCCAAGACTTTGATAAGCTAGATAAGGATCAGGAAGTGCAGGAGGAAAACAATGTTGAAGAACAAAACTGGCGAGTTAAGGAGGCAATTGACCGTGAAGGAGAGGATGAAACCCCAGCCGGAGTACCTTCTAGTGTCATCCCTGAACAAGAAGTAGGTAATGAGAGCATGGTTGAAGACGATTTACAGGAAGAAACTGTTTTTGAAGGAGAGGAGAAACTCCTTACCAAACTGAGGTTAAGCATCGTCTTTGTTGCTTCAGAAGTTGCACCATATTCCAAGACAGGAGGTTTAGGAGATGTTTGTGGTTCCTTACCTATAGCTCTAGCTGCACGTGGGCATCGTGTAATGGTAGTTTCCCCTCGATACATGCATGGTACAGCTGCAGATAAGGTTTATGCAGGTGCATTTGATGCCAACTGTCGCATTAAGGTCAACTGCTTTGGTGGGCTGCAAGAAGTCGCATTTTTTCGCGAGTATAAAAATGGTGTTGATTGGGTAAGGAAAGATAATAATACTTGAATTATTAGTAAGTTCTGATGGTGTGCTTGTTTTTTGGGTCTAATTAAAAATCTCCCGTTTTGTGGATCTTGTATGAGATCCAAGGATACAAATTCTTGATAATTTATTTGTGTCCCGTGATGTAATAATCAGTCCATTTTGTATTATAGGTTTTTGTCGATCATTATTCCTATCATCGACCAGGAAATCCATATGGCGACAGCTATGGTGCTTTTGGGGACAATCAGGTATATGCCGATTTATTTTATTGATATTTATGATTCTGCTCATTTGATTAAGAGTGTTTCTTGACTCTCTTTATCAGACTTGGCTATTTTCTTAAAATTTCTCGTGTTAATGATGTCCATGTCAATTTGACCGGACACGGGTATATAGTATACTTACCTTGAAACTTGTGTAAAGTCCTAATACCATATGTTGTGGTCGTATACTGCAGTTGAATAAATTTTACTTGTTTTATCTAGCAAAAGTAACAAACTTACATCTTTGGTTGGACAGTTCCGGTTCACTTTGCTTTGTCATGCTGCGTGTGAAGCTCCTCTTGTCCTTCCTTTAGGAGGGTACACCTATGGGGATAACTGTTTGTTCCTTGTCAATGATTGGCATGCAGGCCTTGTACCAGTGTAAGTTTCTTTTGCTGTCATTTATTTCCTTATGCATGGACTCTCTGATTTCCGAAAGTAATTAATCTGTTTCTTACGTTTCGTAAGAAATTTAGTGACGGTATTGAAGTTATCTTGTCAGTTATCTATAGCAATGGTGCATTTTACATTATTTAAATTGCTGATTTTCCTTTATCATCTCTGCTAAGGAAAATGAATCATTTATGAAAGAACTCATGTTAGATCATTGATGGGAATGATGTGAATGCAAGGGGTAAGGGGCAGCATGGTGATGGAGCAATGAGGAAACAAGAGAAGGAGGTGCAATGGGGTACCTCGACCAAGTGCAGCAGTAGCACACAGTAGTCGCATCTGGCAGCTGCTCGTTCGAGCACTCGCATGGATCATTCGAGCAGCCTTATGCAGGCCAACTGTCGAGCTTTTGTATTGGCTGTGTGGGTTTTAGGACGCGTATTGTCATTGTGCTAGTGTTCTTCTACTAATTTAGTGAGCTATATATAAGACTTAAATTAGTATTAGAATGTAATGTGATGGCTAAAACATAAAGAGAGATAGGGTTTGAGAGCCTCGAGAGTGTCTTTCATGTATTAGTGTGAACTCTCCATTAAAGGAGTAAACTTTGAGCTTAAGTAAGTTCTACAATGTATTGTTGAATCCTTAATGAAATATGATGCTATTTGAGTGGGAGGTGTCCAAGGCACCATTTATATTGTGTGTGCTTTGTACGTTAAATCTTTGATCTTTTTGCTTGTGTGTGTACTCTGTTTTTCCATCTTCTTTTACACCACTTCTCACCATATAAGGGTCCAATATGTGATTGCTATTCAGTAGTTCCCGGCAGAAATCTATTGGTACTTATAGAACAATCATATTTATCCCTCAGCTAACTACTTTGAGCCCGGCTATCTGGATGATTTTATCATCACTTATCATGCATTTTTTTCCATGTAAATTTTTGATAACACTTTGTTTAACGGAAAATAGATTGATGGCTCTCTTGGTTTTGCAGACTTCTTGCTGCTAAATACCGTCCATATGGAGTTTACAAGGGTGCACGCAGTGTACTTGTTATACACAACTTGTCTCATCAAGTATGTTTTTCTTTCATGGTTGTCGATTTGTGGTGATATTCTACTCGTGCTATCTGTTTTCTCAATTAACTATAACGTACAGAATTATTAGATAACTATCTAGATTTCGAAAGCTTGAATAACACCCATCTGATTTTCAAGCTTTAATTTAAGATATAAGCATATAGTCTGATAAATTTCTCTCCATTCTCACCTTGTTTAGAATATTTATCTCCTCATTTAACTCTAACCAGCGGCTTCTATGTCTTCCTTGAAAACCCTTTCTCTAAAATAACAACATATCATAACCCAAGGCCATTAAGTGGCTCCCACCTAGGGTGGGGTTTAGGAAGGTGTGATGTACGCAACCTAACCTTTGTTAAAATTAACAAAGAGGTTGTTTCTGATTGATTCTCGGTAACAAATGTCATGTGCAGCTTCACGTAAATATAAAGTGCAATGATTAAATGCGTCAATTTACTTTAGTTCCTTATAATCTGAAACCAAAGAACTATAAATCTTTGGCCCCATCGAAATAAAGGATATAACTAGGTCTTTAAAAGAATAACATCTATTTTCCCCTGACGTCCTCTCCTAATCCATTACGCGACCATCATTTCTGTGATCAATTTTATGATTTTGAATCCTTAAGATTTTGAAAGTAATTGCTTAAGATTAAAAGACTGCGATTTGGCAAATTTGGAGCCTCGATACTTCATGTGATGCCCATTGAATGAATGAAGATACAAAGTTAGATTTCTAATAAATGACTTAATAAACTAATAAATTGTAGATTTCAATTATAAAATAATAAATGAAGAATTTGAGATTGAAAAGCTTTGGGTAGTCATTCTCAAATTCTCAACTTTAATTACTTTTGAAAGTTAAGGTGAAATTGACTCAAATAAAAATTTGAATTGTTTGATTTGTCAAATACTAATTTTGAGCCGGTTCAAGATTTCCAAATGAAATCATTATTTCCAAACACAACATTAGAGATTTTTGTGTCTCCCAAACTCCCACTTTCTTCTATCCTTATGCATATACACTTGGTTCAAAGAGTGAAGTTTTCTACTATGAGTCGTATTGATCGAACACAATTCAAAAGTAGGCCACAACATTACATTTCCCTAATGCAACATAGTTGTTCCGTCTTAAGTGGGGTAAGGGTTAATAAGGGGTGGGGTGGATCTATGAAACTTTACCCTTGTGATTGCAAAGAAACTCTTCTTCATGTAAACAAATACACATCATTTATGAGCAAATGGACACACAATAAAAAGTAGAGGACATCCAATTCTTAAAGGATGTTGATTCTATCATATTGACACTGATAGTTTTCTTTCTTACAAGGGTGTGGAGCCTGGAGTAACCTATGACAATTTAGGACTTCCATCGCATTGGTATGGAGCCCTAGAATGGGTATTTCCGGAGTGGGCCAGAGCACATGAACTTGACAAAGGTGAGGCAGTCAACATTTTGAAGGGAGCCATTGTGACTGCTGATAGAATTCTTACTGTCAGCAAGGTAATGTTTTTAAATGCAAGCTCGTTTCGCTTGACATTCAATCTTTTCGAACTAGACATTGATCGATCGAGTAATCATTGTTAAGTAATCGATCATATGATCCATGTTTGATAACAGGGTTATTCATGGGAAATAACAACTGTGGAGGGCGGCTATGGTTTGCATGAATTACTAACCAACAGGAAATTTGTATTAAATGGTACTTATTCTACTATAATTTTATTCCATGCCCGAGAATACGAGATTTTTATTTACTTAGAGATGTGCGTCTTGAACTTCATGCTTTATATTCTTTATTTATTCTTATCATTCATGTATATACATATTTCATGTGATAGGGATTATAAATGGCATCAATGTTGATGAATGGAATCCATCTAATGATCCGCTTATCGCTGCCCCTTACTCTGTTGATGATCTCTCTGGAAAGGTCTCAAGAATTTTCAAATCTGCGAAAAGCTAAATCTTTTAGCATTAGAAGCGCTGTATCATATATTTTGTAATCTTTTTTAATTCACTTGGCTGGAATTTCTAGGCCGAATGCAAGGCGGCTCTACAAAAGGAGCTTGGTCTTCCTATCAAGCCTGATTGCCCATTGGTAAGACAATTATGACCACTTCTACATATGACTGACGAAATCCTTTCTTACATGAACTATTGGGTTTTGTTAGATCGGCTTTATTGGTAGACTGGACTACCAAAAGGGTATTGATATAATTCAAGAAGCATTTCCACAACTTATGGGAGATGATGTGCAATTTGTAAGTAATAAAGTTTTGGCTTTATCCTTGTTCTCCAATAGTGGAATAGAGTGTTACATGTCAATAATCTTGATCTTTGCAAGGGTAGAAATCCTATTTCTCTAATTTGACACATTGTTCTCTTCATCCGATCTTTTCCGAACAGAAATTAATTTTACAAAAACTTACTTGAATATGATTGAAAATATATTGCTTTTCTGATTCTTGTTTCTCGTGAAATTACTAATCATTAATTGTAACTTAAGCTAATGGTTGAGGCCCCTGAATATGTTATATACTCTAACACACTCCCTCATACAAGAGCCCTCTGGGCTAGAAATGTGTATCCAGCACATGTCATCCTCATACCTGGCGTAAAATCTTCCACTTTGAGTGAGGAGTGGTTGAAATTCGAACCCGTGACCTCTTTTCACGCTGACTTCTGATACTATGTCAAGGAACCAACTCAACCAAACGCTTAAGCTGATGGTTGAGGCCCACGATATGTTGTATACTCTAACATTTCCGTCTAGCCAATGCCCATTCCTCTTTTCAGCTGTACACTTTTCCATTAATATGTTGGAAACTCTACTTCCACTCACATTATCACTACCTAATCTGCACCAGGTTATGTTAGGTTCAGGGGATGCTAGATATGAGCGTTGGATGAGAGCAGCAGAGGGTGCGTGCAAAGACAAGTTCCGAGGTTGGGTTGGCTTTAATATCCCAATATCTCATAAAATCACTGCAGGGTAAAGTGAAGTATAATCTAAGATTCGAAAAGTCGTGTTTGGAAAAAAATGTATTTCTTGAGCAGAGTTTTATGAAACAGGTGTGACATCCTTTTGATGCCTTCAAGATTTGAACCGTGTGGACTAAATCAGCTCTATGCAATGAGATATGGAACTATACCAGTTGTTCATGCCACAGGAGGACTTCGAGTGAGTATTAAGCTACATTTTCAACGTTTTCTATCTCGAGTTAACAGACTGTTATTCATAGTATGTTCTGCATGCACCACAGGATACTGTTGAAACATACAATCCTTTTGCAGTTGGAACCGATGGTACTAGTACCGGTACTGGTACAGGGTATGTATATCTCTAGTACTACGTCTTTGTTACAATTAACATGATTCGCTAGCTAATTCTCTTTTTGAATTCGTGATTCGCTCAAGTTTGACCAAGAATAGCCCAAAATTGACAATAATTCACATTTTTCGATTCACTATTTACAAAAAGATTAGTAAATCATGTGACACTGTTTTGTTATTTTGGCTTCTCTGATTCACTTGTTTTTCCTTTTGTTTTTTGTTGTATGAAACTCACATTTACGTTCATTGCGTAAATTTGTTTTGCAATGGCAGTTGGGCCTTTTCTCCATTGGCGAAGGAGAGTATGTTGTCGGTGAGTATCTCTACTGTCGATCTCTATTTTTTCTGAATTAACAACTAAAAAGAATGAATATTTTACCAATCTACCTCCGGCTAATTCCATATAGTTGGTGCCACATTAGATGTGTTCATATTGCTCCATATAGAAGTAGCTTTCGATCTGGTTGGTTGTGGTGTTACTTCAAATAGTGTCGGTGATGCGTTAGATTCGAACCCAAACCAACGCATCCAAAAGCTTAAGCTGATGGTTGAGGTCCCATGATATGTTATATACTCTAACAGTGGTGTTACACTAAATAATGCCAATGATGCATTAGATAATTGTTGTGATTGAGACGAGGGTGAAGCCATGATTTACCTTTATATTTCTTTTTCATGATGCCCAAGATAAAATTTGTCTGATCAAATGGACATTTAAACCCGACTTTTAGCAATTTCTCAGCATCACACCCTGCCCCTACTTAAGACCATCAAAATTTAGTCAAATGTCTAGTATCAACCTTACTCGTCGAATCATGTTGTGCAAAATTTTGCGGTGTATTCGAATTGATTTCTTCCCCCGAGTAATGTTTATGGCAACTTGGTATTGTGGCAGGCTTTGAGAAATGCAATAAGAACATACAGGGATTACAAGGAGTCATGGGTAGGGTTGATGAAGAGAGGGATGCTACAGGATTTCACATGGGATACTGCTGCTTCTCAGTATGAGCAGGTGTTTGAATGGGCTTTCATTGATCCTCCATACTGCTAAGATCATACACAAGGCATTGTGTACCGATACCGATACCGAAACCCATACGAGTACGACACATTAATAAGGAATAAGCTAAAGAAATGGCATAAAATAAGCCTTGTTTCTTACTATCAGCTCAGTTTCTAGGTTTGTTTGTGCAGTTGTGTTTGTGTCAATAAGAAAAAAATAAGTCCTTTCAATTCATACCCTTAAATTAAATGCATGTATATACTAACAAATAGTTAAAGATATAGAGAATAATGAACTGATCGATCAAAGTCAATAGTATTTTGTACCTATAAATTATTACAAGCACTAATTATTTTCCATTTCTCTTTTTTATTGTTATACCATTTTATTCTAAAATAATCAAATGTGTCAATAAGATCTCTAAAAATTTGATTCAACTTAAGAACTCGTTCGAAATGCAGCTACTAATAGCGAACAAAAACAAGTCAAAAAGAAGTCAAATTGTTTGTTCGCAGTTAATAATTGCGAACAAAAGGAGACAACGTTATAACGTTAGAAGGGCCAAAAAATAGAAATAATGTTTGTTTGCAGTTACTAATTACAAACAAACAATTCTTTTGTCCTTTCTAACGTTATGACATGTCTCCCTTTTGTTCGCAATTACTAACTGCGAACAAACAATTTTGACTTTTTTTGATTGATTTTTTGTTTGTTGTTAATAACTGTAAACATACTTGACCTTATGCGTGGACATGAAGACGCTTATTTTTGAAATTAAGTTTACTTGAAGCTTTTTTTTTTTATTATTTTATTTGTTAAAATTGCTTACTTGTTTCAAATTTTTCGTGGATTGATAAGTATCAACTACTCTTTTATGTCCATATAATTTCGCACATTATTTCCCTCTCACCTATATGCTCTATTTCCTTACCAAGAAAAAGTGTACGTAATTCCTTCCTTGCCCTATATGTGCTATATTTGACCTTTTACGCAAATTTAATGTGTTGTTTTGATAATTTACAAATTGAACTATACACATCTAAAAATATTACAAACTTAATATTATGAAAGTAATTAGCGATTAGATGATTCAAACAAGATCTCATTTGACTGTATATTTTTTAACACATTTGCCCCAATATATAAATAAGTTTAAACGATAAATAGCGTCAAAAACACACATATAGCAAGTATTTCAGAACAGAGGAAGTATTTTTTTAATCCTAATCCATAAATTTTAATATTTTTTAATTTTATTTATTAATTATTTATTCTTCTAATCTCAATCTCTTATTATTCCACTCGTTTGTTTTGTAAAATAATGAATAAATTTTTTTTTTAAAATAAAGTATTTACTTTGAGTATTGTTTTATTAGGAGTACTAGATTATCCCCATGCGATGCACAGTTTTTTTCACTTTGGTTTTTTTCATTTTATTGTTTTTTATTATTTTAAAAAAAACTGAAAAGAAATTGTAAATTATTGGCTATTGATTTTCAATGAATTAATAATTGCATATAATAGCTATTATTTAATTAATGTTTAATTTTAAAAATACTATTCTATAAGTTATGTATGATGTTATTGATATTATTTTAATATTTACTAAGTAAGCATAACAAACTATGTTAAAAATAAATTCTAATATTAATAAATTGTTTTGAGCATATATTACAATATTAAATTGAATAAAATATTTTAAATAACGATAACATTGATATACAAAAAATAATTTAAATGATGATACAAAATGTCAAATTAAAAATAGCTTCTCTTGTATGAGACTATTTGAATGTTGAAACGAATCCATGTAATTAGCTTAATTATTTTATTGATCACTATAAGGTTGTAATTGACACTTAAAGAATTTATGAATAGAAAAACATTTAAAGTAATTGTGTCTATTTAAATAAATAAATAATACAAATATAAAACTAAAGTTGTTTGCTTTACAAATGCAAATATTTGTTTTCATGTTTGTTTGACATTCAATCTTTATTCATCAATTTATCTCTCCTCTCACCTCTAGATACATTAAGTAGATTCTTGAAAAGTTGATTGCATTATCCAATTCTAATAGTGCATTTACATATTTTGACTAAATAAACAAATTTCAATGCATTTAGACATTGTTGAGAAAAGTCACCAATTTCAATTATTAATTATGATAATATTTATTAGGATTAATCAATACCAATGGAAAACCCAATTCCATTATATTTAAGGATGACATCATCATTTCACATTGGAGGGAAAATTTTAATCCACAAAGTGACACCTCATAAGTTTAAGAGTATGATGATGTCAGCGTTTTTTGTTTTAGTTATAGGTATAGATAGATTATATCATTATTTTATTGTAGTAATGAAATGGAGCACTCCGTAGGACGAGTAAGTCTTAGTAAATAACGGTTATGTGTGAGGTTAACAAATTATCCTTATATGGTAGGATGTGATAGGATGAGAGTTTTGATATTTTTATTTATCTATTTTAGTTCTGTTTATTTTAATATTATTTTTTTGTTTTTTTATGGTGATTAATTGATTATTGATTAGGAATGTTTGTGGTAATACGTTAGGAGGATAGTCTAGAGACAAAGCTAATCAAAGTTGACCGACCATGTTTCGTGGAACTTATCCACATACCATTTTACACGTGGATCACTCATGGATAATAATTTGAGAAATACAACACGCTTTTATAACCGATCAACCCATGATGACCCAACTCATTAGAATTGTAATTTTTGTTTCACAAATTCTTTTAGTGTTAGACGTGTATGATATTTGGATCAAATATCTTTATAATAGAAGTTATAGTGTAATAGACCTTTTGCATGGAGTAATGAATTCATTTCATGGTGAAATGGTCTCATGCAAGAGGGGTTCTCATTATGAGACGGGCTCATATAAGGCTACAAGCAGCCCAAAATAAATATTTATCTCAAAAATATTTAAAATAATTGATTTTTGATTTAACAAATCATCATCATTATCATACCCAGTGTATTCCGCTCATAAAAAACTATGATTAGGGTCTGAGGAGGGAAGAACGACGGCAGCTCATAACCGTAAAGGAGAGTACTGTTAAAGAGCCCCACGGCTCGAGAAAGGTCTTCAAAGAGAGAGAAACATCTAACTTACAAATAGAATAAATAGAATTACAAATAACTAAAAATAATGATAAAAGTAATGAAGGAGGTAAAGAGCAATAATTAAAGGCAATGAACAATAACAAACGATGGGTAAAAGGGACGAGTTTAGTAATCTAAGAGGTGGATAAGGCGCCGCCAACTGCCCCTATCCCTGGTTAGGTCCTTGGAGAGGTGAAGTTCATGCATGTCACTTTTAATTTGTTCCTCCCAGGTTCTCCTAAGTCTTCCTGAACTTCTCTTGCCCTCCACTATGATGCATTTGATCCTTCTTACCGGGGCGTCATGTGTCTTTCTCTGCACATGCCTCCCGCATCTTTGCGGAGAGAGGAGCAACCCTTAACTTCTTCCCGAACTCCTGGTTTCTTATCCTATCCATCATACTATTACCACACATCCACTTCAGTATACGCAATTCTGTTACATATATCCTCTGTTCGAAAACCTTCTTTACGGGCCAACATTTTGTCCCATATAACAATGTCGACCTCATTGCAACGCGGTAAAATTTACCTTTTAATATCCTCGGGAACTTGTTATCACAAAGCACCCCGGATGTTGTGCTTGTATACTATTAATAACGTCTCCATCAATCTCCCCATTACTCTGAATCACCGATCTTAAATATTTGAACTTGGACGTACATGCAATAACTTCTCCCCCTATGGTCACCTCTGGTTCCCCTACCGATTTTGTCCTACTGAAATTGAATCGCAAGTATTCTGTCTTCGTACGACTTATGCGCAACCCCTTACCCTCCAAAGCTTCCCTCCACTCTTCCAATTTACTATTAGCCTCCTCCTTGCTTTCTACGACCAAAACTATATCGTCGGTGAAAGCATACACCATGATACGATTTCCTATATGGATTTAGAGATTTCCTCCATAATGACCGTAAAACTGAAAGGACTTAATGTTAATCCCTGATGTAGTTCCACTTTAATTGGTAAAGACTCTGTCACACCCACCAGTGTATGTATGTTAGTCGCCATTATGTCATACATGTCCTGTATTACTTCAATGTTACCTCTATTCTTGAGGCTATCCCAAACGACGTTTCGTGGTATGCTATCGTACGCTTTCTCCAGGTCAATGAACAATAGATGCAAATCCTTCTTTCGCTCCTTATACTTTTCCATTAGTCTCTTGTTCACACAAATTTATCTCAACATGTGAGTTACCGTAAGTGCACGGTGTTGTAGCACATACGGGTCGAACAGAAGGAGCAAGGGTATGCAATTTTCTTTGCGAATTAGTCAGATAAAAAGGGGGATTTGTTGAATGCAATAATAGAAAGATATGCAAAATAAATAGGGGTTTAACAATCAATGATAAAATGGGGATCAGGTTAACTCATTCATGATGACTATTCAATGGTGATACACTAGCTTCTTAAGGGTAATTAAAGAGTGGCGAATTACACTAAGAGGAGCAATTCGATCCTTGATCGGGCTTGGGATTGCCTCCAAGCTCTTCACCATCCTCACTCTCGTGAGTGAAGATGAGGATCTCGGGCTATAAATTATCCGCTACTTGCTCATCCTTCCCTACTCTCGTAGGTGAATGATAAAGCCCTTAGATGAGGGGGTATATGCAAGGTTCAATCGTCATTGAACCCTTACACTCGATTCCATCCATTGATCAAAGATTAGATTACTCAAAATCCAACTCTCGTTGGTATATTGGAAGCAATCATGAGAATCCTTAGCCAATGGGTAGAATAACCCCTTATCTAAGCATTTAATCAACCCAAAATCAATTAGAGTTTCATTGTCTTCAAGCCATCACAAGGGTTGAGTTAACCCCAACCCTATAAAACTACTCACTACTCATTCTAATGCTTAAAGACACCATAAGTGATAATATAATAAGATATTGAATAATCAACAAACACAAGAACCCAAATCATAAAGCTATTGAGCAACATGGTGAAAGCCACAACCAAGCATAGAAACAAGAACAAACTATCAATAATAACTAAGAAGAAGTATTAGAAGATACCCACAAAATATGAGAACGATTGGAGAAAAAAGTTGTAAAACCCAAAAAATAATGAAGGTCAAACCCTCAACAATGGAGGTTGATGAGGAAGAAAACTCCAAACTTACAATAAACTAGTGGATTGAATGAACAATAACTACAATAAACCTTAACTAAAGTATTTTTGTGATTTTCAAATATTAAGTTGTAGAAATTAAAAGCTAGGGTTCTTAGTAAATGAAAACTAAATAAGCAATAACTAGAGTAATGAAAATAGGGCAAAAACTAAGTGTATTTAATGTTTACACCAACTCTCCTTATATAGCACCTTCCAAAATGGTGAAACCCTTTTAGCCTAAAGTAAAGAATAATTCCTTTGGATGACGTGTAGAGGGTCGCCAAGTCAGAGATAACATCAAAAAGCCCAACTGGGAAAAAAGATCGATCGATTGATCTAAAGTGATCGACCGATCGATCACTTAACTCCTCAAAAGATGCTTCTGGATAGTGTAGGCTACAAGATCGATCGATCGATCTAAAGTGATCGACCAATCAATCTCCTTGCTCTTCATGGAGATGCTTCTGGAGAATGTAAGCTATGAGATGGATCGATCGATCTAAAGTGATCGACCAATCGATCTCCATATGATGTTGCTTAAGGCTTTTGGAAATGTTGTTGCAAGAGATCGACCGATCGATCTCAGGAGATCGACCAATCGATCTCCAAATGCTGTTGCCTTGGTCTTCTGGAATGCTGATGCAAAGGGATCGACCGATCGATCTCTAGGGATCGACCGATCGATCTCATCAAAGGCTCCTAAATTGCTTAATTCCAAGTCCTTTTTGCCTTCTTGCCTTTATGTGAATGCTTGGGACTATCTCCTATCCTCGGTTTAGCTCCATTCTTTGTGATAAACCTCCGAGGGATTAGAGGCGCATTGTCCCCAACTTGCTTTTCTCGGAAAAAGGGGGCCAATCCTGCAAAAACAAGCAAAACACAAGATACCTTACACAAGGGCGATTAAACCCCATAAAAGTAATAAGAAGGAACAACAACCGCATGAAAATACACACTGAATAGGCATAAAACAAGGGTAAAATAAAGAGTTATCAACTCCCCCCATGCAAGCCCTTACTTTTCCTCAAGCAAGGTAAAGATCAATTAGCACGGAGAAATGATGAGGCGAAGAAGGCAAGGAAAGCTCAAAGTCAATCATGTGATGATTATGGAGTTGCATTGAATAAAAATTGGCTACGCAAAATGGAGAACCAAGAAACAACCACACCCGACCAGAGGCTAGCAAATAAACAAGACTTGAACATGAGCAAAACTCTAAGGTTCAAGGATCCACTAGCTTGAAGAGCGAACCCAAGTCCACTTTTTCAGCTGTCTAAGGGACACCACACAACGAACCCAACAAACCAAACTTGAGCACTAAGGCTCCCATGCCAATCACTAAGAGTGGAACAAGCCTCACTATATGGTAGTGGATCACACTCATGTGTTTGTGGGTTTGATTCACTCAACTCACACCTAGAGCTCGAAGAGATGAGAGCTTCCTACACAAAGGTGTTTCAAGGTTTCGCACCTCGGTACCCGGGAACCAAAAGACCAAGACTTCATTGCAAAAAGATGGACCACACCTATAAGGTAGTTAAGGGATTAATGGTTTGAAAAGGTGGAGCGGGTTAAAGCCAGTAAAGAATAAGAGGCAAAAGAAAAAGGGATGCAAATGCTATAGGTTAACCCAAAACAAGCCCAAGGAACCATAAGTGCACACTTGGTAACTAAACAAATAAAATAGAATAAGCTTGTCATTTTCCTTTTTTTTCTTCTCTTTTCTTTTCTTTTCTTTGTTTTACTCGGTAATGAAGATGCTATAATTACAATGACATCATGATTGAACAAATACTAAGATTTTATACCATGTCATTGGCAACAATACTAACCAATCGGGTGCTACTAGCTACCCTTGTTACAATATAACGAAACATGATGTTGTACTACTATGTCACCATGACTATACAAATGGATCAATGACCTTAAAAACTAAAAGAGATGGACGACAATAAATCTAAACCAAGTGTGACTTATCCAACGAGACAATTCGACAATCCAAACCTAAAAGCAATGCAAGGTAAGAAGGTTTTATGGATGAGGTGAGATGGGATGAATTGTGAATGGGGAAAGGTGTAAATATTCAAAGTGTGGATGATTATGCAAGAAAGGGGAAGTTCAAAGGGTCGTGGAAAAGGGTATATTTCATGGCAAGGTGAAAAGGGATGGAGTAAGAAGTTAAGGGCATAGCCTAGGTCCAAGCAATCAAACAAAATCCATTTATGGCCTGGGCTCCTAGATCATGCCTAGTGTGCTACCTATTCACACCTCAAAAACCACACATGATCGCATAATAAGGCTCAATCCTCACCCGGGTTAGGGTGCTTGTTCCAACTCAAAGGCGGCGCCACGCCCCCTAGGTTCAAGATGGCCCCACAAAAAGGCATCAAAGGGCTTACTTGTCGCAAGTCAAAAGAGTGGAGCCCTAAGCCCTAGAGTAATGCCCAAGGTGGTCACAAAAAGGAGTAAACAAGCACACATGATCGGGGTAGCAAAAAGACAGACCACAACGAAGCCAATCAACTCAAGCATGTTACCAATTCATCACATGATCACCTCCAAGAAGGGCATAAATAAGAATAAGCATGCACAAATGAGAGCAAGAGTATTAGAAAAAGACATAAAATGAGAAAAGAAAACATATACGACAAATATGCACAAAAAAGGAAGTGCACCCTCCCCCAAGCAAGACCAAGCATCGTCCCGAATGTTTAAAGGCTCGAAAGAAGGTGCAAAAAGGAAGGAGTGACACACCCGAGCCAACAAGGCTTTAAAGGGCCCTCTAAAGGGTGGGTGGGTGGGATAAAAATAATATATCAAACCAAGTCATATCAATCCAAGTAACCAAGCCTTCCAAACATCCCAAAAACACAAATCACAAACACAAAGACTAACCACAAGAAAATCAAAAATAAAATAAAATAAAATAAATAAAAACAAAACAATTAAAACGTACCTTGTTGGGTTGCCTCCCAACTAGTGCTTTTTTAGGATCACTTGCTTGACCATGATCACTTTGGCACTTGAAGGTGGCTTGAGCACATCGATAGCATCACCATCCTCAAAAAGAGTAAATAGAGAAAGAGTCATGTCACCCTCTAAGCTAGCTTCTTTACATGAAGGGACATAAGGTGGTATCAAATCTCCCAAGATGGCCAAGTTTGAGACACTTTTACCCACATCAAATACCGCATTGGTGGTCTTGAGAAAATCACGGTTAAAGGTCATAGGGTAAAAATGATGCTTCTTTGGATTATAGAACACTCTTTCATATTCCCTTCCTCTCTTTTTTCGCTCTTCTTTCTCCTTTTGTAGCTCAACATTATTTTTCATCTCATTCTCATTCTCATCTTTCTTTTTCTCCTCACCACCAATTTTTCTCATCCCTTCATTTTCCACATTCTTGTTCTCACTCTTCCCTTCCTCATTTTCCATGTTCTCCTCACTCTCAAGTTCCACGAGGCTTTCATATTGGTATTCTTGTGATGGGTGAGTAGTTTGTGGTAATGAAATTGGATTGAAGTTAGCTCTTTGGGGTTCAAAAAGAGGGTTATCATGAGAATCTTGAGGTTCAAATAATGGGTTATCAAGGAATTGAGGATATAAGGTATTGTATGTAGCATTGACATTACCCAAAGGCTTCTCAATAGCATGGGACAAGATGTCCACATCAACAACCTCTTCTCTAGTACGTGCCATCTCCTCTCTCCATAGAGAACTCGAAGCCATCTCTTCAATTATATGCTTGGCGACTTCAAGAGTCTTACCCATAAAAGAACCACCGGAAGCGGCATCCAAAGCAACATGGTAAACCTCCTGCAACCCCATGTAGAAAGTTTGGAAGATAAGCCATTCGGGCAACCCATGGTGTGGACATTTCCTTTGAAATCCCTTAAATCGAACCCAAGCTTCATAGAAGTTCTCTCCCACCTCTTGATGAAAATGAAGGATGACATTTCGAAGTGTAGAAACCTTGCCTGGGGGAAGGAAGTTAAATGTAAATCCCTTGACCAAATCTTCCCATGTAGCATACTTTCCTTTCACCTCAGCCCTTAACCAATCCTTTGCCACCCCTCGGAGTGAGTAAGGGAAGCAAATCAACCTTAGTTGCACATCTATGATGCCAATATGTCTTGTGGTAGCACATTTCCCTATGAACTCTTCAAGATGAGTGAGAGGGCATTCTAAGTCGGTACCCGAGAATCGATCTTGAGAAATGAAGGCTTAATCTCATAATGAGTGGCGGTGATGGTTGGCCACACAATGCTAGTACCAAGTGAAGTAACATCGGGAAACATATATTCTCTAATAGATTTTTGACTTGTCATTGCTCCCAAAATCACATTGTTCCCTCCTCCTTTGCTATGCACTAGGTTCACAAGCAAAACCAAAGAAAACAACGTAAAATCCGGAGGAGGGGATAACAAAGCGAGAAAACTAACAACAAGTCTAAAAACTAATTGCAAAAGAAAAATGACAAGTTGCCTTGCTCCCCGGCAACGGCGCCAAAAACTTGTTCACACAAATTTATCTCAACATGTGAGTTACCGAGAGTGCACGGTGTCGTAGCACATACGGGTCGAACACAAGGAGCAAGGGTATGCAATTTTCTTTGCGGATTAGTCGGATAAAAAGGGGGATTTGTTGAATGCGATAATAGAAAGATATGCAAAATAAATAGGGGTTTAACAATCAATAATAAAATGGGAATCAAGTTAACTCATTCATGATGACTATTCAATGGTGATACACTAACTTCTTAAGGGTAATTAAAGAGTGGCGAATTACACTAAGAGGAGCAATCTGATCCTTGATCGGGCTTGGGATTGCCTCCAAGCTCTTCACCATCCTCACTCTCGTGAGTGAAGATGAAGATCTCGGGCTATAAATTATCCGCTACTTGCTTATCCTTCCCTACTCTCGTAGGTGAATAATAAAGCCCTTAGATGAGAGGGTAGATGCAAGGTTCAATCGTCATTGATCCCTTACACCCATTCCATCCATTGATCAAAGATTAGATTACTCAAAATCCAACTCTCGTTGGTATATTGGAAGCAATCATGAGAATCCTTAGCCAATGGGTAGAATAACCCCTTATCTAAGCATTTAATCAACCCAAAATTAATTAGAGTTTCATTGTCTTCAAGCCATCACAAGGGTTGAGTTAACCCCAACCCTATAAAACTACTCACTACTCATTCTAATGCTTAAAGACACCATAAGTGATAATATAATAAGATATTGAATAATCAACAAACACAAGAACCCAAATAATAAAGCTATTGAGCAACAATAGTGAAAGCCACAAACAAGCATAAAAACAAGAACAAACTATTAATAATAACTAAGAAGAAGTATTAGAAGATACCCACAAAATATGAGAACGATTGGAGAACAAAGTTGTAAAACCCAAAAATTAATGAAGGTCAAACCCTCAACAATGGAGGTTGATGAGGAAGAAAATTCCAAACTTACAATAAACTAGTGGATTGAATGAACAATAACTACAATAAACCTTAACTAAAGTATTTTTGTGATTTTCAAATATTAAGTTGTAGAAATTAAAAGGTAGGGTTCTTAGTAAATGAAAACTAAATAAGCAATAAAACTAGAGTAATGAAAATAGGGCAAAAACTAAGTGTATTTAATGTTTACACCAACTCTCCTTATATAGCACCTTCCAAAATGGTGAAACCCTTTTAGCCTAAAGTAAAGAATAATTCCTTTGGATGACGTGTAGAGGGCCGCCAAGTCAGAGAAAACATCAAAAAGCCCAACTGCGAAAAGAGATCGATCGATCAATCTAAAGTGATCGACCGATCGATCACTTAACTCCTCAAAAGATGCTTCTGGATAGTGTAGGCTATAAGATCGATCGATCGATCTAAAGTGATCGACCAATCGATCTCCTAGCTCTTCATGGAGATGCTTCTGGAGAATGTAAGCTATGAGATCTATCGATCGATCTAAAGTGATCGATCAATCGATCTCCATATGATGTTGCTTAAGGCTTTTGGAAATGCTGTTGCAAGAGATCGACCAATCGATCTCCAAATGCTGTTGCCTTGGTCTTCTGGAATGCTGATGCAAAGGGATCGATCGATCGATCTCATCAAAGGCTCCTAAATTGCTCAATTCCAAGTCCTTTTTCCTTCTTGCCTTTATGTGAATGCTTGGGACTATCTCCTATCCTCGGTTTAGCTCCATTCTTTCTCATAAACCTCCGGGGATTAGAGGCGCATCGTCCCCAATTTACTTTTCTCGGAAAAAGGGGGCTAATCCTGCGAAAACAAGCAAAACACAAGATACCCTACACAAGGGCGATTAAATCCCATAAAAGTAATAAGAAGGAACAACAACCGCATGAAAATACACACTGAATAGGCATAAAACAAGGGTAAAATAGAGAGTTATCATCTCCTCAAAAGATGAATTGCCTCGATGGTTGATCTTCCCGGCATGAATCCGAATTGGTTTTCTCGAACTACCGTCTCTCGTCTAATTGTTTTCTCAATCACTCTTACCCACAGTTTCATAGTGTGACTTAGAAGTTTGATCCCTTTATAGTTCTCGCATACTTGTGCATCACCCTTATTTTGATTTAATAGATCACAATATATAATTGTCGTATATGTATGGAAAAATGGCTTAACAAGTGACATGATCTTTTTTAGTTAATTTTTTTGGTACAGAAAATGGATGCCATTTTTTACAAGAATATGAGATTAAAATATACGTACAATTAACTTTCATTGAACCAGCATTAAATCTTACGCCATTAATAGCCTTTACAAATAAAATTAAACAATATCAAACAAAATTAAACACTATCACTAACGTTCTTAAAGTGATGACTTATTACCTTAAAGTGATGACTTATATTCTTGAATTGATTATCTAATGTATAGAAGTACTCATTATAAGGTTGTACTTCCTCTGTTCCGTTTTAGTTGCACCATTAGGTTTGACACATTTTTTAAGGGCCGTCAAATCAGTATGGTAAAAGTAGGGATGATGTATGATTGATGGTGATATGTGGGATAGAAATAAAAAAATATTATAAGTAGATAATGGTTGTGACTTGTGGGTATATTAAATAATTAGTGGGATGATGTATGATTGATGATGATAGTGGGGTAGAAATAAAGTGAGGATAAAATAAGTAGATTATTTTTGCCAAAAATAGTAATGTTGCAAGTAATATGAAACTTCCAAAAACGGTAAGTGTTGCAAGTAAAATGGAACGGTGGAAGTATGTGATGACCTTAAACTGATTATTTATAGCCCTAAAGTGATGATTTATCATCTTAAAGTGATTACTTATATTGTTAAATTGATTACCTAGTGCTTATAAGTACTAATTTTGAGGCGGTATGTAATCGCTTTAAAGTAGTTACTTGTAGCCTTAAAGTGATACTTACCACTTTAAAGTGATGACTTATATTTTTTAAATGATTACCTAATGCCTGTAAGTATTCATATTAGGGTTTTATGTAATGTTTTTAAAATGATTACTTATAGCAAATTGTAACACCTAATCTTAATCGAAAATCAGCAATTAAGGGTAAAGATGTAAGCTTCCACTTGATTGATAATAAAACATGATAACTCAAAAGCAAAAAAAAAGAACAAATGAAAGAAAGATTCTTCAAACATCTATTAAAAATGCTAAATTTCATAACCCTAAATTTAATCATCAACCAACTACAAAATATTCTTAATTTCATAAAGCCAATAAAAACAAAAAATAGAACAAAAAAAAAAACGATGAAAATCAATCATCAAACGGTAGCTGCTACATCATCTTCTCAAACTTTCGCTTCTTCAGACCCCAAATTTAATCTTTCTAAAGAAATTAGACGTCTCGAACAGGGTATTCCTGAGGGTAATTTTGAGGTGCAACCGCCCAGAGCCCAACTAAATTGAAATTATAAAGGATTGACACATAAAACAATACAACCAATTAAATTGAAATTATATAGTGCATGTGGTTTAATTCAATTTGTCATTATAAGTGCTTATATCAATACAAAGATGTTTACTTTCTATGATTTTACATGGATTTAAGGTGGTAAAATACTAAAATATTAATTGGAAAATATTTTTTTTCTTGTTGGGTGGTGGTTGCCGGTTGGGCTAGGATAAGGGCTAAAGTGAGGATTGTGGATGAGAGGATGGTGAGTTAGTAATTTGTGTTTTTCTTTTCTTTATGTTTTAGGTTTGAAAATTGGAAAATATAGGAAAAAGGAAAACACTGATAATTTTTTAATAAAAAAAATAAGGTAATAATTAAAAAAAGTTAAATAATATAAATATAAGAATCCAAAAAAATTTAAGGTACCACTAATTAGAGGCGTTTATTTGGTGCATCAGACCGATTTTGAGTTAGATGTTTTGGGTGAGTTTGAAATCGAATTTTGTGTCTATATTGGTTTTTTACATAATTGTAAATATATTTTTAAGTTGCATTAAATAAAATTTAATTATAAAAATAAGTACTTATCTTGTCATCGGATCTACTTTAAACACCTTTATTGACATGACCCATATGCATATCAATCTTACACCTTCATGAATCATCCATCCCTATCCTCCCTATTTCTCTCGCCCATTCATTTAAGAAATAAAAAATAAAATGAAATAAAAATATAAAAAAAAATAAAATAAAAAACTAGTCGCCCCAAGTCCCCAACATTATATATCTTCGTCATTTTGGCTCGCTACTTTTCTCTGAATTTGCTCCAAAAATCTCATATTTTCAAAGTCTCCTTTCTCTTTCTCTCAAAACTCTCTCCTCTCTACAATTAGGCACTTCAAAACGATGCCATATTGCAATATTTCTGGTGAGGAATCCACCTCAAAAAATGGGACCCGAATTTTCTATAGAACATATGGAAATGGACCTATAAAAATTCTTTTGATTATTGGTAATTCATTTTTCTGTTGATTTTTGAATCTAGATTTTGTCAATTTTTCTGGGTAATTTTTAGTTTGAACAAAACTTGATGATTTTTTTGATGTTAAATGATCAGGTTTAGCTGGAACCCACGATTCATGGGGGCCTCAAATCAAACGATTAGCAGGGACTGATGTTCCAAATGATGAAAAATCAACGGTTGATGATGCTGGTTTATGCAATGGGAGTATGGAGGTTTGTGCATTTGATAATCGTGGTATGGGTCGGAGCTCCGTTCCCACTAAGAAATCCGAGTACACGTAAGCTTTGTTTGACGAATATCATATACTTCATTATTATGATTATGTCATGTATGAATGGAAAATCAGAATTCAACTAAATGAACAGATGTTTTGATTCATGTAGCCGACCAATCTTTTGGGATTAAATGCTATGCATTGTTGCTATTATTGCTGTTGTTGTTCTGTCATGTAATCAATTTTGAGTGTTTTGGGGGCAAAGCTGCAATTTCTTTTGTGAAATTATGTAATTTTGAATGATGAAATGATCCCTCATTTGGAAGCTGTGTTTAATTTGACATTTTGTTTGAGGGTTCCTCAAATTAAGGTGTCTGTAGTTCTTTTGCTTTATATGATTATGCTTGTTTTTTACTTTCAGCATATTCCGGATACAATGAGGAATAGGATGATAATGATTATGCTTATATCTTTTATCGGGTGTAGGGGAAGGGAGGGATAATTAATCATGTATGTATTGAGAATCGAACTGTTTTCAAATTGGCGAAAGGAAGAGCATTGACCATCCCATGATCCTCAATGCTTATTACTACTGTTAAATTTTAGTCACTGTATTTTTTAGTCTATGACAATTGAGTTTTGAACTGGTAATTTGTTTGCTAAATCTTAATAGAGGTATTTTCTGTAAGAAATAATCGTTTGATTCACATTGGCAAGATTGTTAGTGATTAGTTGATTATAAATGTCTTGATTGAAAAATTCAATTTTATATGTTGCTTTTCTTTACTATTTGAGATATTTTGGGACGATGAAAGTATCTGGTACTCACTTTAGTTGGGTATGTTGTTTGAATATGAATTTGAATTGGTAAACTTTCTGTTGACCCTGATTGCAAGAGGGGAATTAATAATTATGCTTTTTGACAAATGACAAATGAGCTGTTGTTTGCTGAACTAGTGAAGAAAGATGGCTTGTTGATGACCTGAACTTATCCAAGTTGACAATTACTTGAATGAGTCATGTGATTGTTTTTACCCTAACGATATTTGTTGATTTATGAAGTTCTATTGTTGTTTGATGCAGTACGACGATCATGGCGAAAGATACGATAGCCCTAATGAATCATTTGGGCTGGAAAAAAGCACATGTTTTTGGGCATTCAATGGGTGAGTTTAATTGAGGACTGATTGTTGCTTTTGAACCATTTGTTTAAGCCGTTTGAAAGCCTAGCTTTCTGATATTTCCCTTGTGTTCTAACAGGAGGTATGATAGCCTGCAAATTGGCGGCTTTAGTGCCCGACAGAATTTTATCTTTAGCATTACTTAATGTAACTGGAGGAGGATTTCAATGTCTTCCAAAGGTATAGACCATGCCAACCCTTTCATATTAAATGTATTGTTATCCTCATGATATATGGTGCAGGTTGAATTGTTATTCTAAACATAAGTAGTAGTATTTTATATGTATATATCTCTACTATATGTAGATTGATTGGTATTGGTTGATTGTGTCCCAGTGCAACAATTGGTATGATTGACTTGATGTTTGATTAATGATCCGCTTATTCGAAATTCATTTTGGTTGGGGATATTGGTTTATTTATGAATATTTTCAATAACTAACCAATTGAAATATAATGGTCTTTTGAAAATAGAATTATATGACATTAGATAGGCATGAATGGAGGAGGAGATTATAGATGAACAACTATTTTTACTTGTAAATATAGTGATAGATAGGACCAAATGTAGTATAATATTAGTCACTGATGATCTCAACATGGTTTGTTACGGTTTATGTAGCCGACCTCATATTTTGGATAAAGGTCTTAACATTATTGTTGATATAAAGAAAAGTGAATAGAAAGTTTCATGGACCTTTCCTTTCTTATAGCCTCTTGGAAGCATGGAACTCAAGTCCGTGTTTTTAAATTAACATTTCTTTGCAAGATCATGCCTAATATTCAAGTTTTGTACAGCCCAGCTCCTTCTATTTCTTCCGAGTCAATAGCTTTTCTTTGCCGTGTTCAAAGTTAGCATTTTTGTCTTTGTGTGTACTGCGTGTAACTAAGCTAATTAATCTGAATCGAGAACCTAAATGAGTGCTGAGTGGGGACTATACAAAGTTTAGAAAAGGTTAAATTCTGGACTCCATTGCATCGGTGATCATTTTTTGAACAAAATAGCCTCATATTCTACTTGTGTTGTAGTCATGCATGAACGCTTGGATGTTAAAAGTTTGTTGATTTTAATGGAAATTGAAAAGTGAGAATAGCCCTTACTGGGTAGGCAGACTAGTACAAGCTCAATAATGTTAATATCTCAATTTTACTAAAATTGGAATGTCTTATTGGAATTAATACAATATGATGTTGAGGTTTGTTTTTCTTGAATGACCTCGCTATTGTTTATTTCAGCTTGACCGGTTAACTCTATCAGTTGCGGTGCGCTTCTTGTTGGCCAAGACACCAGAGGAAAGGGCTGCTGTGGACTTGGATACGCATTATAGCCAAGTAAATTAATTTCTATGTTTGATTATGCTGCAAAAACAAATCAATGTAATCAGGACTCATAAAGTCATAATGACAAAACTGTATTTGGATGCTTTTGCCTTCTTGCATGAGAAATCATAGTGATGTAAGATACTCATTAGAATTTTTGTGATGGGTACAGGATTATCTTGCTGAGTGTGTTGGACAGAGATCAAGACGATCAATTTTATATCAGGTTAGCATCCTGAAAACATAACACATTTATAGACATATTTTAGTTGTGCAAAAGCTGTTTTGTGTGGCAGAAGCTCTTTGCTTTTCAAGTGGTAGTGATGTAATTTCATGTCATATCAACAAAGACAATTCCCCAATGGCATGTGTTGACATTTTTCAACCTAAACACTTTGTTTGGATAACAATTTAAGGACCCGCTTGGATTGGGTGAACTAAAGGTAAAAAGTACCCCGGTAAAAAGTAAGCCTTATCATAATAGATTGGAATCAAGGAAAATAATTGGGCTCGTAAAAGTTCCCCCAAATAGAGTAATAGAGTACTCCACTCTACCCTTGAATAATATTTACAACAGACTAAACTCAAAATTACTTGCCTCTCCATTTCATACCAATCCTGCCTCTTCATCTTCGTACCATTACTAAAACTACGGATCTCAAACAAAAAAATAAATTGACAAAAAATTATATTGAAAACTCACTCAAACCCCAAAATAGAAATCTGAAGTTTGAGTAGCAAATCAAATCTTCTTATTCCTCCATGGAAAAGATTTAGGACTGGAAGTGTAGGTCAAAATTCCATCAATTCAAGACGCCAATACTGAGCTTGAGAGAGGGACAATAATCTCCATAGACAATTTTGCCAATTGTTGAGGAAGTGTTCGAAATGTTTTGATTTTGATTGATTTTAATAATTTGGACCGGGATCTTCAAGCAATTTATGGAAAATTTGGAAATTTAACATTCTTCTTTTGTAGTGGTGGCCATCTTTTGGTGACAGTGTGGTTGAGGCGCTAGTTTCCAATAGAATGTGGAGTGGGCTTAGTTAGGGTCTTTCTCTCTTGGCCTAAAATCTGGAAAAATCTCTACATTTCCCTTGTAAACATGTCAAACCATATCGATTTTTCTCTTAACAGTTATTTCCTCCATTAAAATGTCCTTGAAATTTACCCCTAAATTAGTTCTTGGATTTCAAGCGATACCTAAGAAGGAAAGAAGGAGAGGAAATAGGAGGGGAGGGAAGGGAAGGGAAGGGAAAGGGGGCCATTATCAATGGATAGTAATTCCTATTACTATGAATCCATCATGCATAAAATAATATTCCCATTACAAAGGATGCATTTTGTTATGCACTTGTATTTGCACATAAAATGTACACACTAAGCAATTAGCATGCTATTTTTCTAATACAATAATGATATTCAATTAAATGAAGTATAAAGATAAACATTGCAAAAATATTTTTATTTTTATTTTTTTACCATACTTCTACATGGTAAATTTAAAATCAAATTATGATCCTGATTAATTAGAGTTTTTGGGGTTATAAGCTTATTGGCTCATGATGTTAAGAAATAGATGAACCATCATTGGTGAAACTTAATTTGAACACCCAATTGCTTATGCCAACGCAAAACTCTAATCCCCCATGGTATGGGATCATCATTGCCTATAAACTTTCTCTTATGTCCCAATTTAATTGGTTAGTAGTTGAATTTTATACCAATGAATGAAAATTACTTTTTCTCTTCTCTATTTCAAATCATTGCAAGTTTATCTCATTTTCTAACTTAAAAGAGACACAACTTAATTCCTTCTAATACATTCGATACAATGTTTTCAATTACACCTTTTTTCTTAAATAATATGGGAAAACTTTTACACTTTGTTTGGATAACATTTTTAAGATGGAAGGGAAGGGAAGGGGAGAGAAAGGGAGGGAAGGGAAATGAAGGGGGATTAGAAAGGAGTTATTTCTATTTACTTCTTTGGAAATATTTGAGAGGAAAATCATGAACCTTCCTCAGCCTTTATTAATTGAACATGTGCATTGTAGAAATTCTTGTAGTTGATGTATTACATGATATTAAGAATATTTAAAAAGAATATGCATGCAACTTGTAAGGGATAAAATTTTATCAAGTTACCAAGCCAACAATATTGACTTTTTCCTACCTGTATCTCAAATTTTACACTTATTTTTATCCATTAATATGCTAGAAATTTCAGACAATGAATGCAAATACTTCAACGAACCTCTTTTTTTCTAAATGTATCTGAAGTTAAAAGTTTTAAACTTATCTTAATTTTGAGAACTTTTACACTTTGTTTGAATAAGGGGAAATCAATGCATAGACTCATAAATAAACTATTTGATTGATACACACATCAACAGATTTCTTCTAATAATAATCAATTGCTTGCTTCGCTCATTGCTAACGTGCAGCTTGATCTAATCGAACCCTTGTTATCATCATAATAAGCTTGATCTTTCTTCGATACAGTTTTAAACTCTTTTTTACAGGGATAAACATGGAGTGTAAGTTTTAGCATAAACAAGTATAAATGTAAAAGTAGGTTTTCATGCATTCCCTCTTTATCGGCTTCTATGGTTTCTTCATATACGTGTGTTCTTTATGATGAAGTAGGAATCGGTAGACTAAGTTAGCCCACAGCTATCTGAATTATTCTTGATGAGTATCGCATCCACTGCTAAATTCACACTTCACTTGCTACTGTAGGAATATGTCAAAGGAATTTCAAAAACTGGGATGCAGTCGAATCATGGTTTTGAAGGACAGATTAATGCATGTTGGACGCATAAAGTGACCAAAACAGACATTGAACGGATTCGTTCAGCTGGTATTCTCATCTCTGTCATTCATGGAAGGCATGACATTATAGCTCAAATTAGCCATGCCAAAAGACTGGCAGAGAAGTTGCATCCTTTTGCGAGAATGATGGATCTACATGGAGGCCATTTAGTGAGCCATGAGAGGACCAATGAGGTATCAATGATTCTTATGTAAATCTAAAACATGGGTTTCTTATGAATAGAGATTGAGAAACCCCATGTGGTGACCATGAGTTTTTGGCATTTCCATAATTTTTTTTTTTTTAAAATTCTCATGGTGAGCTTGAGCTTTCAACTTTTCCATATGACCGACAAAATGTTAAGTTTTTGGTAAAATTAAGCACTTATTTCAACTTGATTTTGAAATATATGGTTAATTAGGGTGATATTACGTTTGATTTTTGAAAAAATATGTCATCACATTGGGTCTAAAAAAATAGTGTAAAGTTAACAAAAACTTTCCTTTTATCTACCACGTGGAAAAGTTGGAAGGTCAAGGTCACTGCGTGGATTGGAAAAAATGTTTTTCTACCACGTGAAAAAGCAGAATCTTCAAAGTTACTACATGAAATTTCCCATAAAGATTTATAGTTCTTTGGTTTTGAATTATAAAGACTATTGTAAAATGGCTCGTTAAATTATGTGCACTTATTTATGTGAAGGTCGAAATGATTTGTGCTAACAAGGGTCAATCGGAAACAACCTTTTTGTTATCACTAACAAGTGTATAACAAGGGTAAGGTTGCGTACGTCCGAACCCTCAAATCCCACCCTAGTTGGGAGCCACTTAATGGCATTGCGGCCAAGAAATATTGTTGTTTTTATGATTTGTTGAAGATATCTAGACCTTTTAAGCTTTACGAATATATTGGTAGTTGGAGTCTCCGTAGGAAGTGGGCGTTCTTGTATCTTTTCATGTGGTATCATCATCAACAAATTTTCTTTTGCTGTTAAACCTCAGGTAAACGAAGCTCTTCTCGATTTGATAAAGGCATCAGAATGCAAGACAAACCCGCATGAATGGACCAATTTACCTGATAAGAAAAGCTCAGGTATGCACTTGCGAAAACTTCGAGCTCAAAGCATTAGTCACCAATCTTTGGGATTCGATCATATCTCACATGATTCTATTCCACAACAACCCTTTAGCTAAATAAAACCTTAAATACACCTACCCCTGTAAAAAAGCCACCGAGATTGTACCAAACTTGGAGACAGATTTGTTATACTCCTTGAAGCTCCCGAGAAATGTTATACTCCATTGTCATTCACCAATTGGTGCTATGAGGATCCAACATTATGCACGCTGCACATCACTTGTCAGTTATCTGTATGGAAGCAGCAGCTATATTCTTATGTTTGCTTCCTTTTCAGATTGGATCCGACAAATGATGATATTGAGCACCACAACCTCAGTCGCGAGAAGCAGTCTATCATCCATGAATAGAGCATTCGAAAAGTTGAATGGTTTCTTGATTTATCTTTTCGGTGTTTTCCTTGTTGTATATGAGTATGTACGAAGAGTAGTGGGAAGATTCAAGCCTGTCAGGATCGGGTCGTCTCTCACCACTTAAGCCCTTTACCAAGGACGTGTTGCTTGTGCTGTTGCAACTCGTATATCTTACAACTTAAGTTTTCTACGTTCGAGGAAGAAGTGAAGCTCATGTTTGGGATCGAAGTTACGAGTCTGCAAGCTTATAATTGGGCCTGAAGTTGGTTTTGTACAGTGAAATTTCCATGCGGCCGACTGCATCGAAAAGGGCAGGGAAGTGTTCTGCCCTGGAGAGAAATTGTATTTGGAAGGGGGTTAATATTTTGTATCCCCCAGTTTACTCCTATTTTCTTGTTTGTGAAGCCATTTTAACAGGCCCAGTTGAAAGAGTAGAAAAACCCCGTATACTTGTAATTGTCATTGTACAAGAAATTGATAATAATTGTGAATTGAAGAGGATTATACAATTCAATTGAGTTTTACTTTTCTAGTGTTCTTTTTATATATTTTTATTTATTTTTTGATAACTAGATGAATGGTGTGCATGATTTTGATGATTACTCCTAATCCCTTTGATTTTGTACATTACTAAATATGAAAAACTAAAGGGACATAGAGAATGTTGAGCAAGTGAAAGTGTGGCAAGCCTAGTTTGAGGCTTGAGTCAATAATGAGAAGGAAATCACGCTTTCAACTAACTTGACGCGTGTTTGGATGGAAGAAAAGGAAAGAAGCGAAGAGATTTGGAGAGCCGAAGGAAATGAGTATGCAATATTTATCTTATCTTATATTTTTTCTGAACCAATTTACCTGTCCTGTTTGCTTGAGCATGATTATTAAGGATGGTGTGAGGTTTATTAAAAAGATGGTAGTTGGAGTATTTTAATTGATTAAATTAATTGTAAAGGTGGTAGTTGGAGTATTGTAAGTAGTACAAGTGGGGTATTTTGGTCTTTACTTGTATAAATATAACATGGGATATTTAGGTAAAAAAATTGACAAAAAAGAAAATATGACAATTGATATGAATTTGCCAAATAAAAAAATGTGACAATTAAATTGGTTCGGAGGGAGTAATAGAAAATTTTGTGTGGAATATTTCAAGAAATTTTGATTGTGGATGTATGATTTATTACTGTCCTTTCTCCATTTATCCAAACTAGTAAAATGTTTCGTATAATATAATAAATGTCGCGAATTTAAAGATAGACTAGAATCATCATGAGTTAGCGTATTAGTTGAAGTGTTTTCCTTTCGCGTTTGGAATAGGGGTTTGATCCTCGCAGTCTATGAGGATTAATCTCTTTGCTATCTGCATCAATTCTCTAGCTTATTCCAGATAGTGAAAAAGAATATTTAATTATGTCAAAGGTTTCCCTCACCCTTATAATAAGACTTATAATAATGGTTTAATTATTAGTACCCCTATATCCGGTGACAGTCGGAGATAATCCTTACCCAAAATAAAAGAAACCTTATATATGATTGCAGTTATATATAGTTACTATATGCACGCACAAACTACTGTATGTGACTGAAAGACAGCTTCATGCATAGATTAATTAACCCATTTAATATATAATATGATAATATATATAGACTTCTTATTTGAGATTTTCTCACGGAGTGCAATCTCATAAAATTATCTCAAACACAAAAGCAAAAAATATACTCCACAATATTATTAATTAATATCAAATAATCAAATTTTAATTATAATTTAAAAAACTTAAATAATAATTAATAGTCAAGCAAGAAATAATCAAATTAACTAAAAATAAAAATGAGAAAACTTGCCTTGAGTTTATGTTGTGGAGAAGCTTATTAAATTAACCACCAAGGTATGATAGTCGAGATTTGAGAGAAATTCATGTGTGTTTAGAAATTAGAAGGCATATAGAGGATGGAAATTGTAATATAATATTCTCCAACCATTATTATTCTATGAGGATATACGAATATGCTGAACGCAAATGCTTTTTCTTTTTTTTACAAAATAAAATAATTTAATTTTTTATGGCTTGTTATGATTTAAAATTCTACGCTTGTAGGGTCGGCCTTGAGATTTGTAAGGCTCGAAGCAAAACATTAATTATGAGTTCAGACTACTAAATATTTATCACAAATTCTTGTGAAAGACGGTTTCTTTGAAAGACCATATTTTATTGGGTTGGCCAATTAAAAAAATGTGAAGTAAGAGTAGAAAGTAAGCTTTGATAGACTAGGTCTAAGAGACGTCTCTCAGAAAGAATATATCCCCCTAACTATTAACTATAAAAACGTCGTTTTTCTAATGTTTTTGGATGTGCCCGGAACACAAGACCTTTTTGCCCTTTCATAATGCCAGCCTTGTACGCTTGTATGTTAATTTCATAAATACAGGTTTCACTACTCACCTATGATATGATAAAGTGTTTGATTTTGCTACATTCGATAATTGATGTTTATGATTAATTTTGAAGTTTGAATTATTCTTAAAAAATTCGTAAAATATTGAATTATTTAGAGCAAATTTTCCTTAAATTTTTTATAATCTGTAACAATTTAAAATTGTACACTTGTGTCATTAATTTTTTAAATACATATTTTATTACTCATCTATGTTATGCTGATTGTTTGATTTTGCTACATTTGATAATTGATGTTTTTAAAATTTTGATTGATAATTTATAAGAAAATAAGATAATAAATAAATTAATAAGAGAACCATCCGTAAAGTACATATGCTTTGAAATATGATACATAGTTGCTGAATGGCTCGAACATATCTAATACTATTATTTAAAAACCAATTACAATTACTTTCCAGTGTAATTTTCTTAGTATTCATCCAAATAAGTATATAATGTTTCATCTTTCTTTGCCTTCCGTCTGCTGAGCAACGCCTTGAGCAGACGCTTGCTTTTGCTGGGATGACGTTCGATTTCCTTGGGCTTCTCCTTCTTGTCAGGGATGCGCATAGAGACCGACTTCCAAGAATCTGAAGGATACTGCTTATAGCAGAGTATAGCATTATCAGATAACAAGTATCGGGGGATTTGTTCGACAATTGAAGAAATTTGAGAATGTTAAAAATTCAACAAGATCATATGTATTACGAATATTACCCGGTGCCTTTCAAGGGCCGGATTTGGAGTAGTTGGCCTACTGGATTTTGGTGCGGTTGGTCTTGAAGCAAGTGATCCCGAACGCAAAAGAGGAAACCGATGGGGTGATAATGATCTTCTCTCTGATTATTGATTTAGTTGCAAGAAACAAAAAATCGATCAATAACAGTAATGTCATAGCCTTAATCCCAAAAGATTGGGATCTGCAATTGAATGAGAAATGCAAACCTTGTTCTTTTCGGGAGGTGGAGCTAGCAATGGTGAATGACGATGGTAACTGGGAAGGTCGTGGGGCGGGTGAAGTAGAGCGTCCTCTTCTGCTTAAGATGTGATCACAAGCTCAAAGTTAGAGTCATCGGCATGATGCAATAACAAGAGCCAAGACGTATTAGGAATTACCTGACAAAGGAAGACGTCTCTCTAATTGTGGATGGTTTTTCACTAATTGAGGGAGGTGTCTTTCTAAATGAAGATCGGGTGTCTCTAAATGTGGCTCTAGCAGCTGAATAAACAATTTAAGACGGATACAAAGATTACAACCCAACAAAGAACAATGATATGATCAATAAGAGTAAAACCTACCACTCCGAAGCCAGTCATCCTCGTCTACACTGCAGTTTTTGTACTTTAAATTTGCAAGATTGCTGCTATTCATGGTCTGACCAGCTGTTGTGATTAACATCAGGGCAGCTAAGTTTAGCGATTTTTCGAATGAAGAAAATGACGATGTAAATAATACCATTAATAAGAGTAAAGTTGTGACATCCGACCATCTCAACCTCCACCCTTATGTTAGAGTATATAACATATCCTGGGGCACGCCTTAACCATCAACTTAAGCTTTTGGTTGAAACCTGAGATGATAAGAGGTCACTTGTTCGAATCTCAACCACCCCTCACTAATAAGTGGAATATCAAGCGTCAGGTACGAGGAGGGCCTGTGTGCTGTGCTGCATCCACACTTCTAGTCTAAAAGACTCTCATGTGAAGGGGCGTATTAGAGTAAATAACATATCCTGGGAACTCAACCATCAGATTAAGCTTTTGGTTGAGTTGGTTCCTTGACGCCTTAGCGGGTGCCACTTAATGGCAATGAGATAATGAAATATTGTATCCACAGTCACAGCAAAAAGAATTAGGTTCTTGCCTGGTAAGACATATCGTTTATGAAACTTCGGTGTATCTATGATTGATGATTGTTGGGTTATGCCCTCTCGTTCCATATACTCTTGGCATGTGCGTAATCTCTGAGAAAAAGCACCACATATGGTTATATCAATCTGCTGAGTTGGTTGTATCAATCATATATTAACACAATCAAAAAATAAACAAAGCAGCTCTTTGTAAGCATGAATTTACATTAGTACTCCTTAATAAGAAAATTTTGATATCCCGATCATCAATAACCTTGAAATAATCATAATTGAAAACGAAGGCATGCATGAGACAAAGAAAAAGAAAACAACCTGCTCGATACATGATACATGAAATTCAGTCTCCGTGACTTCTTCAACATTTTCATCTAACATATCGTTGACCTTGTAAGTCACTGAACCTAAATGGTCTACCGTGTTCACCAAAGCTTTAATAGCATAATCCCTTAATGTTTCAATAACACTGCACGGTTAGCCACAAAATAGCAGAAATTAGCGACAAACCCAAATATATAAAATCACCCAAAAATCAGGGTCTTACAATTGCTTTTGGTCGTCATTGGTGTAAGACAATTCAAAATACTCTGCTGCTGAATACAATTGAGTTCGCAAATTCTTCAAATCCTATATCGACAAGAAAAATAGGGTTCAGAAAGTATCTGATCAACTAGACGATTCCAAAACTCATGTTCGATACCTTCAAAATTCAAATGCAATGATCAATAAAAAAACAACCCCGCAAAAATAGCATAGAAATGAGCGAGTATGAAGTAGAGCTCAATATGCAAAAGCTATCTCCCATGGATTAATCGTTTCACCTTAAGAATTTTGTGTGCATAGCTAGCACTTTGATATACAATAACAATGCCAATGCCAAAGTCTTAATGCCAAATTGACACTTCGACATCAATATGTAAGATTGATACTTTTTTTTTACCATACAATGTCAAAACCTTAATTTCAACAATATAGGACAAGCAAACTGAACCAAAAGGAACTATCATGAGAGATCGGCTTACTAAGGTTATACTTTATTTGACCCTCTCTTAAACTAATCTACTATCGAGAAAATCAATTATAAATTTATGATGATCATCTTGTCATGGACTGGATTAGCCATAGGAGTAATTTGCTAATGACAAAAGATAAATGTATACGAATGAAACAATTTGTATGTAAAATTATAATTGTATAACGAAATATTGGATGTAATCAAAGGACAATCACAAAAGATAGTATACAAGTATTCGAGAGGCTTGCTCTCTTCCAATGACTATAAAACTCCACTTATACTAATTATCACTACCTTTTATTCCCCCAACTAAACTAATCTCTAATTATTATTTGATGCTTAATGCCTATGTTACCCCTTCGTAGCCCTTCATGACACATCCACATATATTATCCTACCCCATTTCACAAATATTTATTGGCATACGCTCTAGCAAATCCTAATTCTTCATATCAATTTTCATATTATTGTATATTGTCATCTTTGAGCTACCTCTTCTAAGCTTCTCAAAGTTTGAACCTCCATTTTCTAATTAATGTATTTTTCGAAATACTTTGTACATGTCCAAACCAACATAAATGATTTTTTCATTAATATGTGCAACTCTATGACCCATTCATATGTTTTCATTTCGAATTCTATCTTTGATAGTTTGTTCACTCATCCATCTTACAACAAAACTCAACTACTCCGTCTTTCTAATACTCCCTCCTATTCAATTTTAATGTCCACTGTGTTTGGACCGCATTTTAAGGAAATAGTAGTGGGGGTATTTTAAGTGATTATAATAATCGTAAAGGTGGTAGTTGGGGTATTTAAGTGATTATAATAATTGAAAATGTGTTGGGTGGGTATTTTAAATAATATAAGTTGGGGTGGTGGGTGATCTTTGCCAAAAATAGAAAGTGGACAATTAGAGTGACTTGACTATAAAAGGAAAGTGGACATTTATTTTGAATAGAAGGGAGTATAATCTATTCTAAAAGCCAAGCATTTCGACCCATATAAGAATATTGGTTTAGTGATAGTGCACTAAACCTTTCCCTTTAACCTTAGCCAAGTGCAATAAGAACAATTTAACAAATAGTCATGTACTCATGTCCAATACTTATGCAAGTATCCAAGTGAAACATGAAAACTCGAGATTGGGAAACATAGAGAATTGCTGTGACTAGAAAAGTACCTTAAGGTTGTCTGCAAAGAGCAAACTCTCATGCATAGATATCTCGTCGTAGTTGGATGTCTCATGATGTACAGGCAAAGCCGCAGCAGAAGTCAGAGTCTCCATGGAGGAGACCAATCAACTCTATAAAGTTTAATGCTGAAACACACACCACCATATGTTCAATTAACTCAACTCAAAATTAGACATTATAACATGAAAAATCCATATATCACCACCCAATTCACAACGAAAAGGAAAAAGACTAATAAATCTGGTCTTTTGATACTTGAAAACACCTTTTCTGATCTTAACCTAGAATTTTGTTCAAAAGGATTGGAGTACACATTTCAACCAATCCACAAGGAAAAACACCAACCCATTTCTACCAAAACTTGAGAGAAATTCCTAATCAATCACCGTGATTTATAAGCAAATCATCCAAAAAACACAAAAATAATAATAGTAAAATAAACAACAAAAAGGTAAATAAAAATCTGAAAACTCTCGCCCTTTCAAATCCTACATTATATCCTATTGCATTGATTTATTAACTTCACAAATCACCGTTATTTACTAAGACCTCCTCCTTTTGATTTTCCCATTTATGTAACATTAAACAATAAAGGAAAAAGTTAAGAACAAAGTAAGAAAAATATGGAAATGGCTTCTAATTGAATGTGTTGAGGGGTGTTGGGAGCCAAATCATATCTAATTACTGATTTTCAGCAGGCCATGTTGAAAAAGCAGTATTATACAAATAATTATCTATATTTCTGTACTACCCACAAAGCAAAATCATAACAAAACTGTCATATTTACAGATAAAAATAATCCAAACAACTCAATTTGTCTCCTAACTTTGCTTAATCTTCAGCAATACACAAATTGTTAATACCCAACAAATTGGCAAAAGAGAAGAATTTCAGACATTAAAAGACATATCCAACCTTCAACAAAACAATTGAGGGAGAATTAGAAGAAAAGGCAAAAAGAAGGGAAATAAACAATTCACCTCAAGTATAATTAATAATTAACAAATCAAAATACAAAAAAAAACACCTTTTAAAATTCATTAATTCAATTGCAAACATTCATTAGCATAATTCTCTTTGTCCTATTTAAGTAATTCACAACAAGAGGAAAAAAGATATTGACATAAATCATCTAATTTATCATTAAAATTTGATTTCAACGTGTGACCTCTTATCACATTCGCTCTGATACCATATTAAGAAATCAACACATCCAAAAAAAGTTAAACTAATTGTTATACAAAGTTTCAAATTTCAATCAAAATCCAAAAATTTAAACAATAATGACTATAGCAAACATAAACAATAGAAATGGAAACAAACCTTGATTTTGGAATTGCCTCACAAAAACACCTAAGTTTCTACCTAATTTGCACCAAAATTGGTGAAAATGAGTTGGGTATAAGATGGGAAACTCCCAAATCACAGGAATTAACAAAAGGAGAAAAATCAAAACTGGGTATTGAATGATAAAGACAGATGAAATGAAAGGTGGAAACTTTGTTTGGGTTTGGTATAGAAAAATGGAAAAAACCCAAGAATTTGAAGTGAAAATGGAAGGTTGATGAGGAGAGAGAGAGAGACTAAGAGAGGAGTTGGAGAATAGAGGGGAGCACGTCGGTATAGAAGAGTAGGAAATGGTACTATGATACTTGATAGTGTGTAGCATGGAATACGGAGGAGCGTTTGGGGTTTTGTACTACCCCATTAAAATGGCGTTTACTTTTGCATATGGAAACTTTGTTTGGTTTTAGTACAACTATGTTTTTGTTTAGGTGAGTTTAGTGAGCAACTTAGCATAAAAAGCTAAACTAATGTGATTATGTGAACCTACTATCACTCATGATTACCTTTTCGGGCTTATAGTATAGACGCTTCTTAAGAGGCCAACTCATATCTCCCTTTTAACTTATAAATCATTAATCAGTTTTTTTTAATTTATAAATTGGACCAGCCAAAACTTGAGATTTCTATTGTATAGACGATCTCAACTAAGAATTTGTGTTACCTTTTCTATGTATATGGGAGGCCAACTCTTTTTTATTTGAAATTTTTAATGGGAATGTTTGGTAAATTAGTTTATTGAGCAATTATAGCTTATTTTGATATAAATAGAAGGTTGGGTGGTGGGTGGTCAAATTAGCTAAATGCTAGTGTTTGAAGAACTAGCTGGTTGAAACAGCTTATTGATATGAATAAGTTGTTTTTGAACAAGTTGCTTATAGTAGCGAGTTCAAAATCAGTTGATCAAACCAATTAATAAAATCAATTATTCAAATTAGTCAATATAATCAGCTATCAGTTGTTTGCCAAACACTTTATAATACTATTTTTTTATTTCGCTTTTAAAAGTTTTAACATTGATTTATCTTTATCTTTTAAGAGATCTAATTTTTAACTAGATTTGGTTTTAAAGATGTTCTGGTTTTAGTAACTAGGATTTATAGGTTACCTTCTTCTTTTCATTGATTTCTTCATCTGAATTCTTCTCTTCAATCATGGCCTCTTCATCATTTTAATCTTTTTCATCTCTTTTGATTTTGTTGGGTTTTTCTGGGTTAATCATTAGAGGTTCACATGTATTACATTTTTCCTTGTTATTTTTCTTGGATATTAGGAAATAGGAAGAAAATTTTTTAATATTGCTTTCTATTGTGAAATTGACAAAAAGTATTGTCGGTTTTATTGGGTTTCTTTTGGTTTTTTCTTCATTTGATATGTATTCACAATTTTACAATTTTATAATGATGCACAAAGTACATATTTGTTTCGACTTATTTAAAAAGGATGAAGATACTGATGACGATAAAATTTAGTGGGACGTATTAACGTACTGAGAAGCTAGTATGCCTAATGTGGGCTTTGTCAATTGGTTAAATTGATGAAAGGATTCTCTGAGAACCAAAAAGATTTAGTGAAAGAAATGGATTTTATGGGCCTTTTAAGTTTAAAGTTGTCGAGAATTTCAACTCCCATGCTAAGTTGCCTTTTAGATTGTTTTGATCCCGATAGTTTTATGTTTTAAAAGATATTTTAAATTTCAAAACATGATGTTTACTATGCATTTTGCCTCTCTTTGCACCAAAACAAAATTGTTGAAATTGCTTTTAGATGTGCCAATGTTTTATCACAGTTTACCCGAATTGTTGTGAGAGACGGTTTCTATAAGAGACGCATTAAGTATATTAGATAAATAACTCAATTAATACAAATTACAGAGAAAATAAGAATGTGAGTTTCTTGTTTTGAGGTCGTTTCTTTGAAAAACGGTCTCAGTTTAAACTTTTTCTTTGGAATTCGGCGTGACAAAGATAAGAATGTAAAAGTCCCTTTTGATGACTAATGGCGAGGATGATTTTAAGCATTTTTTGTTCTTCATGCACTCACTTCTTTCTTAGCACCCACTCATAATAGAACAATTTTCTGAGAAGCTCTTAGTAAATAACGGTTATTTGTGATGTTTATAAATTATCCTTATGTGGTAGGATGTGATAGGATGAGTGTTTTGTTATTTTAATTTATCTTTTTTAATTTTGTTTATTCTAATATTATTCTTTTTGTCTTTTTATGATGATTTACAAATCACGGTTATTAATTAGGAATTTTTGATTCATCTTAAGATCATTAAGTCTATAGTTGACCTTAATAAAATTAGGACGTACATATAATTGGTGCGATTATATTTTGATAACTTGTGTGAATCTGTTATAAAATATTATGAAGGATCAAGATGAATTATTGTGGATGCATTGTTTTACAAGAAATTATATTTTTTTCATTGTTTAAAATTTAGGAAAAATTATCGGGAATAATCTGAACTATTGACAAATTGCTGTGAATAATCCGAAGTATTGATTATTTATGAATAATCCCACCTTTGTAGTTTTTATGCTCGTGGCACCCCAGCCGAAATTTTACCTGTTGTAGCAGGTTTTATCAATTTTCAGCAGGTCATCTTCTCCAAAGGTGTTTTTATAAACTCCATTTACTGGTTTCAATATCTTCTCCATTGTTCTTCTTCCATTTCTTCCATTTTGTTCTTCCTTCTTCACCTTCCTTCTTCCACTAATTTAGGGAGGAATTGCAGATGGTGGTGGAATGTTGATTATGGCGTGACAAAATTTCGAAGGTTGATGATTTTCGAAGGAAGATTTTACTGCAGAATTTTCGAAGGAAGATGGTGGTGAGAAGAAGATGGTGAGACAGTGGGCCTAGGCAGGAATGGAAGATGGTGAGAGTTTGTTTGTTTTTATGGAAAATGACATAAATTAGAAAAAGATGAAAAATGAGATCTCAACCTGCAATAACCGGTCATATAAGTGATGGGGGTGCCACGAGCAAAAACACTACAAAGGTGGGATTATTCATAAATAATCAATAGTTGGGATTATTCACAGCGGTTTGTCAATAGTTCGGATTATTCTCGACAATTTTTCCTAAAATTTAAGAATGTTTCCTTGTTATTCTCTTTAACTCTAATTGCATTGGTAAACAAAAAAAAATCGAGGAAGAATATGCTAAATGCTTTGGTAAGGGAGTTATTTTGAGTTCGTATCCCGATAGCGAGGAGAAGAGGTGTTCATTCGGGTCATCGGGTTGATTTCGGGTCGATTCAAAATTGGATTTTGTGTTCACATTGGATTTTACATAATTGTAGATCTATTTTTAAGTCGGGTCAAATCGGGTTCGATTATAAAGTCGGGTGTCTATCAGGTCATCGGGTCTGTTTTGAACACCTCTAGCGAGGAGATGATTTTTGAGAATGTTCAAACTTTTGGGGTAAAGGTCAATGATGTAGATTCACCTCAAAATGAAGAGCACAAAGGAAAAATTGAATTGAATCTACCTTTAAATAAAGTGCGAAATATATGTATACCTATTAGAGATGTAAGTACAAAAATTTGTAACGGTATCAAATGCTTAATTTTACATAGTTCCTTATTTTTTCAACATAACTTTCATAATAACTTAATTGTTTGTTTACAATTATGAGCCTTTTAATGTAAAATTTTCGAAATTTATACAAAAATTAAAAAAAACAACCATTGTGTAAAATTTTGAAATTCACAGAAAAATTTAAAATTGTAAAAGTCACTATATTACACAGAAAAGTTACTATGACATAAATTTCAATAGTGTACTTTTTTTTTTTAAATTTGAAATTCACAGAAAAATTTCAAAAAATTGTTATAGTGACAAATTAAAAATTTTTCTCATCATTCTCATTTAAAAATCCTTCATCTTCTAAGCAGCCCATTTCCCTCCAAAATGATATTCTATGGCAATAATATCAAAAAATTGATTGGTTATTTATGGCAATAGAATGTAGGTCATTATAATATCATAAATAATAAAAATGATTATTTATGGCAATACACTATAGGTCATTATAATATTGTTTGAAAATTGGTCAAACAATTCTATGCTATGGAAGTTTCATGACGGTCAAATAATATCATAAATAATAAAAATCTATACTATATACTAAAGCCATCTATTTAGAAAGGACACATGTCACTCTCATGTTGATTGTTTTCCCAATTTCTCTCCAAAATACATTCGATTCTATGGCAATAAAAAATTTGTCAAACAATATCAAAGTAAAATTTGACCCATTAAATGTTAATCACATTTAAAGAATGAGAATCAAAGGAATAATTCAAGTAAGAGAATAATGCAAAAGAAAGACAGTTAGAAATATTTGACATGAAAAATTACTTTATTTAAAATAAAAAGTTATTACAATTATATTTGACATAAAAAAATGACAAATTAATATCATATTACGAGCATAAGAAAATGTAAATTGATCGTTTAATTTCTCTTAGACGTCAAATATAATTTTCTCTATATTTATTATAGTTAACAAATGACAAATTAATATCATGATAATTAAATAAATTTGTTTATGTTTAAGAAATTATTTAATTTTTAATATGTATGTAATTGAAGTTTGTTGACGTTGATGGCAATTAAACCCTAATAATTTGTTAGTTTAATGGCTAGTTGGGATCGAGTTATTAGAACTTAGAAGGATAACATTGGAAAAAAAATTCTTAAAATGTAAAATATTTTAAAATAGACAAAGAAGTTAAAACAAACGGTTACAGTAAGGTAAATAAAAAAGTGAGAGCGTGATTGATATTAATATCAAACATAAATACTTCACATAATTCTCTCAAAAAAACCATAAATACATAATTAATTCTCTCAAAAAAAACGTAAATTCATAATTCCAATAAGAATTTTTTTTGAAGCTAATTCATTCTTTTGCTGTTTTATTATATCTGTTAAATTTAATTTTTTACGCAATTTAATGTGTTATTTTGATGATTTATATATTGAGTTACGCACGTCTACAAATTTTAAAAAACATAATATTAAAAAGAACGATTCAAACAAAAACTAGTACTTGACTATATTTTTTCCTATACACTAGTCGAAATATAAATAAGCTTGAAAAATACACAGTTTCATGCCCATAATATAGCAAATATTTATTAAGCTTACAAATAATCGTTATTTACTAATATTTTCTGTATCGAACAAGAATTAGTTCATATAATGTATTCATTGGAAAGGGTGCAAATTGGAGGCGCCAACAAAAATCTAGAAAATTGGAAATGAATAATTAGGATCATTAGATAAGATTTTTAGATTAGCCCCCAACAATTACTCTAATTGATTACTCTACTTAATACTTTAATAATAATAATAATAATATCAGTAACCGTGCATGCCTACTTGAATTTCTCATCATTACATTTCGTTAAATCCAACCTTATTATCATCTTTTACGCAAATTCTTTCTTGAGATGAAAAAGCCCAATTTAGTTCTAAATATATAATTTTACAACTCTATATGTATGGATTTGGGCTGAACTTTTGAGAGTCGTCTTTACAAAATACGATCTCTCAAGAGAGCATCTGTTTCACTGGGCTTTTGAGAGCCGTCTTTACAAAAGACGGTCTCAAGTAAGAATTTATGTTTAATTTATTGTCACAACCTCACTCATAACCCAAGATTTCACTATTCTTAATTTTCACTCGGACTATACTATTACGTCTCGTTCTAAAACTACTTATAACTGATAGTAATATGTTTAATAGAAAATACTAAATATAATAATAATAAATCAGAGGAAGTATATATATATAACTCATTTAATATTTGAATTATTCGATTTCTTATAATTTACATAAAATTACAATTGATAGAAAAATATTTGTTTTTTAAAGTTGAATCCGATATAATTGCTTAGTTATTACGAACTAGTTAAATTGATTTAAGCTTGTTCAACCCAAAAACTAAAAAAGAATTACCGATTGGATAATTATTTTCCTTATCATAATTACTCATGAATTTTCTAATTTACGCCTTTTCACACGCTTTTTTTTCACTATTAAAAGCAATTCTTTGTTACATGTACATTCATGTATAATGTCACAAGTTGATGCAAGAGTAAAATAGTACTAACATATTTTTTACTGTAATAATTTTTTTTCCAAACCAACATTGATACCAAGTGTCATGTTTTGAGTTTATGAATATTGATGAAATTAATTGGAGTATTATAAAGAAAATTCAAAATTGAAGAAGATTGTTTTTCATGGTAGTTCATGAACTAAATAATATGTTTTATTATACTTGCTACGTTACATTTTTTCGCAATTTAATAAGTTATTTTGATTATTTATATATTTTATTATGTATAACTAAAATATTAAAAAAATAAAATATACGTAATCAGACGATTCAAACAAGATTCAATTAGCCACAACATATTAGATAACCTTGACTCATCAATAGTGCCATTAACTAGCAAATATTTAAGAACTTGATACACTAGCTATATTTTTTTCTATCATATTTATATAAGTTAGAAAAAAATAAAGAAATAAATTGTACGTCGTAACACTACAACAAAATTTGCTTTTAGTGGAATATATTTAGCGATATTTAATTTAAATGTAGCTATTTTAGATTTCTTACATATAGAGAATTTAGTGGCATATATTAGACCCTTTAGCATCATAATAAAAAGTTACACTAAAGCCTTTTGCGACATAAGATTTAGTGACATTTCTCCCAAATGTCACTATAGACTATGGTAAAAATTACATATGTCACTAAAGACCAAATAAAATGTCGCTAAATCACTTTATAATGAAACTTAAAATAAAAATCAATAATTATTACACTAAAAATATGAATCGGTGACATTTTTTTAATGTTACTAAACTAAATGTCGCAAAAAATTGAATTTGTTGTAGTGTAAGTTGTAATTGTATTACCTTTCACTTACGAAGTTTTATGCATGTATTAACCTTTTCAATTAGCAATTAATTGTATTTTAATACGAAGTGACTAAATATTTGATTATACGAAGTATCACATATGTTCATATTTTAAAATAACTTTATAAAAGGAACATGGTTAGTTACTATAAAAAACAATTATTAATTTTTGTAATTGTAATAAAAAGACTTACCATTTTTTTAACAAAATTAGATTAGATATTATATTATATTAGAAATTTTTTAAATAAATACTATCTATCTAATCTAATATATAAATGAAATGCATTTTGCAAAGTTAATTTTCAATTTTCAATCTATAACTATTACTAAAATAAAACACTGTTGATGTCATCACTTATCAAAATTTCATACATGTCACTCTCAATAAAATTTTCCCTCCGAAACTTAAGGATGTTGTCATTGTTTTAATGACTATTATTAATATTAATATCTTTGACTTTACTAATTTTTAACTATGACTAATATTATCCAAATAATTGATTTTTTACTCTTTATGTTACATCTTTTAATGTATTAGGAAGTAGAAATATATTTTTTTTTTCAAATTTATTATAAAATCTTTATTATGTTTTTTTATTAAATGAGTATAAGATATTTTGAGATGGTTAAAATACAAAAACGTAAATTCTTTTACTTTTTTTTGGACACGAATATGTCTAAAATTTTATTAAAGTCGTGCATCGCACGTGCATTATCTAGTTCATACTAAAAGAGTACTATTTTGCTACGCTCTCAAGTCATCAAATAATCATAATCAAGCATAAAACATTATTTAATTAAATGCTTTTTTACCATATAAAACATTATTTAATTAAGTATACATTATTTACAAAAAAAACATTGATCCTAATTAATTAAGTATTTTGCACTAATTTGGAAACCAAGCTTTCAAACATGGACGAGTAGAATAATACTTACATAAGTGTAATACTAATTTGGGCCATTTCATTTGCTATATGATTCATCTCTCTTACGAAACTTATCACATTTTTCTTATTAAATTTATTCTATTTAATTTAGATCATGTTTTATATTCTTTCTTTAATTCTTACCCACATATTTCTAAAGAGAAAACTGTCAAAAAGTACTTAATAAATTTTATTTTTTTTCAAAAAAGTACCTAATAAAATTTATTTTTTCCAAAAAATACCTAATAAAAAATTTTCTTTTTAAAAGAGTACCAAAAACACAACATAATCATCTAATACAAAAACAACATAATATATAACTCTAAGAACATAAACCAAAAAAAGAATTCACACATCAATACAAACACAATATTAATAATAATAAAGTGTCAAAAATTACCTAAATTTTTTTTAATAAACGATCAACTTAACACCAACCGTTACTTGCTCTAACTTTGTGTTGGATGATGTTCTTATGTTGTGTTCATATTGGATGATGTGTGAACTTTTTTATGAATGATGCTCTTAGAATTATATATTATGTTGTGTTTGTATTGGATAATTATGTTGTGTTCTTGGTACTTATTTGAAAAGAAATTTTTTATTAGGTACTTTTTTGAAAAGAAAATTTTTATTAGGTACTTCTAAAAAATGGATAAAAAAAGATAACGAAAAAGTTAACCCCAGTCGTCAGTTGGTACTCTTTTGAAAAAACAAATTTTTATTAGGTATTTTTTGGAAAAAAAAAATTTTATTAGGTACTTTTTAAAAAAAATAAATTTTATTAGGCACTTTTTGACACTTTTTTCATTTCTAATTTAAAATTTGCTTTGAAAATAATGCAAAAAGTAAATGAAAAAACAAAAAAAAAAGGAAAGAGTACATGTCTATGAGTCACATTGATGGGATCGAAAGAGTACAATTTTAAACTTATTTAAAAGAAAATTACATAAATAAATTAGAATAGCATTAATTATACAAATTATAACCTTCATAATCACGATTTAAAATACAGCCCCCTTTATTATATTAAAGCTAATTGGTGAATCGCTCTTCTCAAAAAACGTTTAATCCAATTTACTAGATTGGTAACGAAGTTCCTAAGTTCTCTATTAATCATCACATTAGTTAATATTCCTATTCCTATATATACTAAACTACTGTTTATCTACAATTTCTACTTTTCTTCTCCTAGTTCTCTTCAATTATAAATTTTTCATTTACTTTTCTCTCTTTGGTCTCTCCCATAATCATGGAAACTACTTACTTACCAAAGTTTGAGAACCATCCTCATGAATGGTTCTATTTTGAAGATCATTTACATTTAGAAAGGTAATTTATCAACTATTTTATTCAATTATTATTATTATTATTATATTATTATTATTATTATTATATATATATATATATATATTAATATTAATAATATAATAATAATCATCATCATCATACCCAATGTATCCCGTTCATAGAAAACTATGATCAGGGTCTGGGGAGGGAAGAACGATGGCAGACTCATACCCATAAAGGAGAGTGCGATCATAGAGTCTCTCAGCTCGAGAATGGTCTTCCAGAAAGAAGTCTGCAATTGACAAATAATAATAATAATAATTCATGATACGTGTTTATAAATATAATTTTTTAACATACTCACTTAGTGCAAAGGTTTATACTACTATTATATAAAATAAGCAATTTTGTTTAAATTTGATTGAAAATGTTCTTTAAATATTGATTGTATTTTCCAATTTTAGAAAATATAACAAATTAAATTCTAACAAAATTTACCTGTTTTATTACTTTATACTAGTGCATAATTTAGACTTTTTTAAATATATAATATAATGTAATTCTAACCATTATATTGTTTTTTTTTTCAAAAATTCTAACCATTATATTGTTTTTGTTCAAAAATTATCTTGCAGATTGTTTGATCAAGATCCATTCATACCACCATTACCATCAATAAATTTAGATTATGAATCCAATTTATTATCAACTAATTTTGTTGATGAATATCCCAACTCATCATATTTAACCTACCAATCCCAAAACATTGATAATTTTAGCAATGATTTTTACTTTTGGGATGAATGTCCTCCATTATGTGATGATGCATGGGACCCTCTTTCACAACTTCCTCCTACTAATTTCCCATGCATGGATGAGAATTTTAAGCCTTTTGAGAGTAACAATCAAGTTTTAGTTACCAATACATGTTTCTACGACGATCAATCATTAGATATGATCGTCGCAGAAGGTCTTACTATGGCAAAATCCCAAGCTCGGATAAAGGAGGAAGACGAGGGTGTTAAAATAAATAAGGAGGTTCAAAATTCGAAAGCGAATAAAGTTGAATCCATTGATTTTGAAGAAATTAGGAAGTATTTTAATATGCCAATTTCAATGGCAGCTAAAGAGTTGAATGTAGGGTTGACAGTTTTGAAGAAAAGGTGCAGGGAGTTGAATATTAAGAGATGGCCTCATCGGAAGATCAAGAGCTTAGAAGCTCTAATTACTAGTGTTAAGGTACGTCCATATTTCATTTTTCTATTTTTTTAATATTTTGAATTTGAAACGAGCACTCATAATAGTTATTTGGACTAAAAGTCTGAATACAACATATAGCCTCAAACATGAGTTTTTTAGACTAGAAGGTTGAATAAAAGAAATACTTTTTTTTTCATACTCGATGCAAAATATTTAATAAAGGATAAGTGAGATTCAAATGGGTCCCATAATATGTTTTGGTAAATATTTAATTTCTTAGTTTTTATAATTTGTTTGATTTGATTTTTTTAAAATGGATAATTAGGGTTGTAAAAAAAACTAATAAGAAAACATTCAGAAAAAATAAAAGAAATTAAAAGTTATTTATTATCTATGTTTCCGTTCAAAATTCATTTTGTGAAGTATTCACAATATATATAATTAATTAAACGTGTATACATAAATAATTTCTTCTTTTTTATTAGCTATGGGATTTATTTTTTATTAAGGTGGATTAAATGTGTAAAGAAGCGTGAAATGAATTTTTGATTAATCAAATTATAATTATTGTTTCATTTTAATCAATAACACTAACCAAGGGTAATGGGACGGCATTTTTATGAATTTAGTACTATTTTTTCCAATTCTTTTTTTTTTCCTCTTGTAATTAGGGTATTATAAATGTGGTTTTTGATAATCATCCATTCATCCGTTATTTTCCCTTAATTGAAAACATTAAATGTAAAATCTTTATTATATTATTGATATTTAAGATGATATTCTAAAAAAGTTAGTTTTCATGATGTCAACCTTATATTAATAGCATTATTGGACAATATTTGATGCTTATATGATGCATAACGTTCTTTTAGCATTTTCAATATTCAAAACATATTTTTTAGTCTTATTTTTGAACCTAAGGAACTATTTGTATTGCAAATATGTACAATTGGATTGTATAAGTTGATTAATTCTTATTAAAGCTTACGTCGAGAGAAAATGAGAGATATATATATGTAAGAATTGAAGGAGAAATATATTAATATTAATTAATTATACTCCCTCCGTTTTCTAATGTTTTTCCGATTTACTTTTTCAAAGTTTTTAAAGTAAATTTTGAGCTTTAATATCTCTAAATACGCATCACAAAAAATTATAAAATATTTAAACGAATCTTTAAATATCATTTGTCTCAAAAATATTAATCAAATATCTCTCTCGTAAGTAGAGTATTCTAAATGAGAAAAATATTAGAAATCGGATATGGAGTATAATTTAAAATGATGAACTAAAACAAGATTCGATTCTCATATGATAAGCTGTTTAGAAATATATTAATATTTAAATATTAATAACAACCAGTCTCTTGAAAGACGTCTCTCTGAGAGACGCCTCTCAAACCCAATCCATTAAAGTTTATTATCTACTCTTACACTACATTTTCCTTTATGAGCCGATCCGATCATAAATGGTCTCTCAAAAAGACCGTCTCTCACAAAAATTTGTGTATTAATAATTATTAAATTATTTTGCAGGAGGAAGGGCAAATGGAAAAGTTGAATTATTTGGAAGAATACAAGAAGAAATTAGAATATGTGCCAGGATTGGAATTGGATGAAAGCACTAAGAAACTTAGGCAACAATTCTTCAAGGCAAACTATAAGAAGAGAAGAGCCTTTTGTCTTAATTCACATATGATTTAATTTAAATTCTAAACCTTGTGTTTTTCTTGTGGTTTAGATATAATGTTCTTGTTAGTACACAATTAGGAAATTAAGAGTACTATATTTTGTTGTTCTAGATCTAATTAACTTAAGTCTAATTAGTTTTAGCTTGTTTTAATCCGATATAAAAGTTAATTAGTAGTGGATCCTCGTAGGAGTATTAATAGGACAATAAGTAGTGCTTTTTTTTCTTTATTTTTCTCTCTTGTTGAGGAATGTGAGAAATTTAGTTTAGATTAATGTTATGATCCCTTAAATTTAATTTCGTATTTTTAGACATTTATGTATATGGAAAGCTTCCATAGTTTTATGTTTTTTTAGTTTAAAAATATTAGTCAAATATTAACCCTAGTGGAAAAAGAGAAATATTGATATCCCTCCACCCAAATAATACTAACAATAAGGGTTGCACAAAGTTTGGTCTAAACCGTAAACCAAACCGGTCCAAACTGAAATTTTAGCATTTGGGCTGGTCTATGATTTAAATGGTCTGGTCTATTTTTTTTCCAAATTAAATTATGGTTTACGGTCTGGTCTCGGTTTTTTTTATTTTTCAGACCAGACCGGATCGCAAACCATAATATGCTAGAAAATCATAATTTTGTATTTAAAAAATTAAGTTGTTACCTAGTTATTTTAAGATGTAGTTATTTTTATATAGCAATATATACAGTTGATGTTATCAAGTAATTATAAATTATTATATTTATTAAATGTAGGTGTGAAATATTTGCATAAATACATGTATTAATTTGGAGTAAAATAAATCGTAGACCAGACCAGATCATTCTAAAACGCTTTGGTCCCGGTCTTGTCTGGTGATCTAAACGATCCGGTCCGGTCTGGAAGATTTTCAGAGCGGAATTTCTGGTTTGGTTTGATTTTAGTGTCAAATCAGACCAAACCAGACCGTGTTCACCCCTAGTTGCTTGCATTGAGAGCAAATATTTAAGGGCTGAAAATCAAATTAGGAAAATAATTAAAGATAGTTAGATGACTAAAGAAATTTGATTGTTAGAGAGGTGGAAGAATTAATTACCAGAAGGTAATGAAAATTGAAGATTATAGCAATTAGTTTCCTTATTTTTGGGTACAAATTTACCCTAGGGGAGGGTGGGGAAATTCTTTACCTTCAAATTAGGGAAATTAACCTCTTTTTTAATTCATTTTTTCTAACTTACTCTCATTCTACCTCTATTATAATTATTTTAATAACTTCATTTGCATCTTAGTCACCTTGCTACATTAGTTTGACTATTTTTATCCCAGTAATTGTTACTCTAAATCCAAGCGACCCTAATAATTATATTAGAGTCTTGATCCTCAAAAATTAAAATTTGTTATATGAATCAATATATCAGTTTCAATGATCATCTAAACGATTTTTTCTTCTTCATTTATTTCGATTTTCTACGATTGTATATCTTCTTTTTCATCCAAAATAAGATGAGCATAAGTCTTAAATCTTAACTCCCTCTGATCCGTTCTTTTTTATTTGTCTATTTTATGTTTTTTCACTTTATGAAAGAGAAATTTAAATTTGATTTTTGAAGTATATATTTTTGACAAAATATATTCATGTGGGATCTTGTTAGATTTTTTTGATGCAAAGAATTTTAATGTATAATTTTTACAATTTTTTATTATATATGCGTACTATGAGATATCGAGGCTCAAAATTTACATTGAAAATTTGAAATACATGCAAAAGTAAAGTGGCTAAACAAAAAAGAATGAAGAGAGTATTTCATTTGTCCTTCTGTTATTATTGCACTTCTTACGTTCCATAATACTTGCAACTGATAGTGACAAGCAGGAGCGAAGCCAGGATTCTAAGTTTGAGGGGGCCAAATAGTCGATGTACTAGAAATTATATACTAGTGTCGATTATTAGGCTTAGGCTATTCGGGATAGCCGACCGCCTAAGGCCCCAAGAAACAAGAGGCCTCAAATATTGAATGACTATGACGTTATTCAGACCCGGTTCTAAGCAACACTTTTTAAGTAATTTGTTTTTAAACTTTTTTATATTTGAAATAATATAGTGTTACAATACATTTTGTCTTGAATTGGAAAAATTCTATCTTTTAATGAAATAAAGGGTACTATTTTAAATTACATCGTAAAAATAAATAGACTTTCTAAAATTTTTGCTCTGTCCATATTATTTACTTTATAAAAACTAGTTAAATTATAAACTTTTTACAATTATATAGAGTTAAATGAACTTGTATCATAGTAAAAATTACATATAGAGTTAAAGTTTCCCTATAATTATCACATTTGGAAAACCAAGAGTTTTTGACTCCATTTTTCGCTTATTAAGTTTACAAAATTATACTATTAAAATTAAAATATAAAAATATAAATATGTAATGAAAACGATGAATGTAAAATTATGAAAAATATAGAGTAATGACATAATAATATAAATTTATTAGTTTGTTAAAAAAACAGGTTGAATTAGGATTTGATCCCTTAACCTTATGTTACAAATGTAATACTCCAACCATTGAGCTATAGTAAATTTTGTTATATTTTTACACTCATTAAATTAAAAATTTTATATTAGTAAAGGGGGCCAAAGCTAAAAATACAAAGGATTGCGTTTTCGGCAAGGGGGGCCGGGCCTCCCCCAGCCCCCCATGTAGCTTCGCCCCTGGTGACATGTTCCCACACAACATGTCACACTCAGTAGCACACTTATGGACAGACTATAGAGTAAGTATGATCTTTTCTTTGTTATTTTCAATTACCTTTTGTTTACCTATATTTTTGTAACTTGACTTTTATTAAACGCTTAAAATATTTTGTTTACCTTACACATCATTGTAGATATGGAAATGAAGAATCTAATGGCATATCCTAAGAAAAAGTGATTGCTGAGATAAATGTGGAGGAAGATCTTAAGTGAATAAGAGTGATTCCATGCCTGAGACTTTGCCAATATAATGTTGGAGTAGCATGGAGACATACATTTTAATGAATGAGTAGAACGACTCCGTAGTCTAAGTAAATAATGGTATTTATAATATTCACAAATCACCCTTATGTGTAAGAATTTGATAGCATGAGACTTTTGGGATTTTTTTAAATTTTTTGTTTATTTTGTTTACTTTATTGATATTTGTTTTGTCTTTATGTGATGATTTATAAAATACGACAATTGATTAAAAGTTTCTAGTGTTTGATAGAGAAGTGTAATGCCAAAAAGATGGATGATAATTTAATGGAGGTTCGGATCCCATTGCGAGGATAACTCGAACATAGTTCGATCAATTAAACTTAATAACTTGTTGAGAATTATTTAAGTGTGAGCAAAGGAATTCTCAATTTCACGTGAATTTTCAAATTTAAAATCTGCCAAATATTTAAAATCTGCGAAATATAGTATTTGGATCGAATTTGAAATTGTCTACCAAGTTTTTAATCTTGACCAACAATGAAATTATGTACTGTGAATTGATAAAAACAAAAGTCCGTGAGATTAAGCTTTATACAATTTTTGTTATCAAAGGACACATAATAAGAAAGCTATATTCTATAATATCAATTATAAACCTATGTTTTATCATTCAACACTTCTTGAGTTCTCTTGTTTTGGCCGCCGTGTCACTATTTGCTTTAGACACTCAACAATATTTTCCTACAAAATAACAATAATCATATTAAATCCAATGATAAAACATAAAAACAATCAACTCAAAAACAAATACTCCCCCTATTCAGCCTAAATGTCCCATTTAAGTTTTTTTACACTTGCCGACAACATTTTAACCTTGATATCTCAAATTATTCTTAATTAACAATTATAAAATTTGATATTAATAATCCTTGTATTGAGACGAATAAAACAAGATCTCACATGACTATATTTTAACATATAGATTAAGAGTAAAATACAAATTAAGAGTGATGAGTGAATAGTGCCAAAAAACTAAATGAGACATTTGGGTTGAATAGGAGTTAGTATTATACTATGCTTTTAAATAATAATTTTTTCAAAAAAAATAACGAAATGAATGTTTTACTCAAATTTTATTCTATAAATTAAACCTTTTATTTCCTAAATATGGTCTCCAAAAAGCCGCTAGGATGACGTATTAAAAAAATAAATTGTTGCATAAAACGGTCTCACCAAAAGATATATTATGAAAATGATAATATAAACACCTTTGTAAAGGTTATTTCACCGAGAGACGGTCTCTTAAAAAAAATCGTAAGAAAAAATAAGCTAAAGTTATAGACTTACGAGTACACGAGAACTTGCATGTGTTAATTTGTAAAAGCTCCCTTTTGATTTCTTTCTAAATCTTGTAATTTTGACCTCATATTTACTATCTACCCTATCTGAAAAACCATAATTACCCTTATCAAGCTTTTGATTCCATTTTGTACCATTACCACTAGCCCATCTTCTCCAAGGCCCAAACTGTCTTCTCCCATTCCCTTGACCCGGCCGAAGCCCATCAATTTTATTTTCCTCTAAGCCCAAATCAGTACAACTTTCTTGGCCCAATCCTTCAACATAGAATCTATGAGATAAAGATTTAACCAAACGAGGCCCATCTAAAACTGTTGTAGGAGAGGAAGACATATTGTCCTCAACTAATAACCTAGGAGGAAGTTCCAAACACCTTACGCTCTTGGGCTTTAATGGGCTCAATATGCTATTGGGCCTGGGCTTTCCAGGAGCTTCTTCCCATTGAAAGGGAATGGATACCATGGGATGCAATGGTGGTGTTAAAGCCCATGGTGATTCTTGAGCTAGTGGCTTATGACTTGGTAGGTAGGACAATGTTAGCTTGGGTGGCGTACATGTTAGTGCATCGCGTAGTTTAGGTCCCATACCTCATATAACAGATAACAACCAATACCTGCACTCGTTCACTCTAAATTGACGATAAAATTTAAACTTGTAACCTGAAATCGAATTAATATGTAACAACGAAAACTCGAAGTGATTTTTGAGAAATTAGGAGAATATATGTTGTGTTTAGGTGTAGATGTATATATAGTATTTAGGCATAGGGAGACATGCTAGAAGTACAATATTAAATGAAAGGAATGTGAAGAGGAGTTGGAGAAAACGCTCCTAGAGCTATATAATTCACGAGGGATATGAAAATTTGTCAAATTTTATGCAATAAATGGTGGGTTGAGAAATCTAAAAGGGGGCAATTGGACCATAAATTAGTAGTGCTAATTTTATAACGTATAATAATAATAAAAAATGATATAAAAAAATGTTATAACGTATCATTTAATAAATGTGTGTTAGTCATAAAACTATTGTTTTCAATATTATTAGGGACGGCTACCAACGGTCACATTTCATGACTTGTGATAGTGAATTCTCATTGGTTGGTTTGGAAAAATTTGGTGCAAGTAGTCCCATTCTTCTATGATCATGTTGATTAGGAAGTAGGAATTTCAAGCTTCACGTAGAAAACATGACTTTTATGTTTAGGCTTGTCAAATGCTATGACAAAACCAACATCATATAATTCTTTTTAAGAAAGTTTACATAAATTTTGGAAAACATTTTTTTTCTGGTAATTATTGATTTCAATGTGAAGATCACGTCAATTTAGTTATTAGAATGTATAGAAAATCACGTAGTATCAAGACCTTCCTTGAATCGAAGGACTCTTTTGACTGCCTTTTCCTTATGGGTATGAGACGCCGTCGATCTTCCTTCCTCAGACCATGACCATAGATTTCTCTGTGCGGAAACACTGGGTATGATGATGATGATCAATTTTTATTGTCTTTGAGCCAATAGGCTTTATGGGTTTGTCGATACCCTTAAGGTGATGAATTTTAGATTATGTATTATTTTATTTTAAGATTAGATTCGTATAAGTTAAGCCTAAATGTTTGAATTTAGTTTCGCCATGAGTTCGTATTTTAGGTGTGTTATAGGCTAGAGGTGAGTCTTGTTGTTTTTTGATCTCTTAGCTTTCTTATTTCTTTCGATGTGTATTCTTTTACAGTACAACGAGAATTATTGATGGACTTTTTAGATTTTTGAATTAATACTCGCTTTCCGTTCCTTCATTCAAAATGCATGAGCGTGGTGAAAATGATGTGTGAAATCAATGGATCAAGAATGATTTGATAGTTATCGTGAATCAAAGTAGGGGTTTAAAGCGTTCTCGATCTTTGATTTATCCTCTTTTATTTATTTTTATTGTCTGAGTAAAATAGCTGTAACGAAAGTAGAAATGTTCAAAGGGGTGCGACAAGTCAGTTTCTTAACTGGCCAAGTCAGGCTGTTTCAAACAAAAACCTTAACAAGTTGGGTCGTGTTAGGAGCCTGTTTGGCCCAACTCAACCCGACCGATTAAAATATCTTAAATAATAAAAGAGCTACTCTTATGAGACGTGTTTTCTCAGTGAGCCCATATGCGGATTATTAGCTATTTTTGTGAGCATTGGCGGATCTACTAAGTAACAATGGGTAGGATAGGCTACCCATGACTTTTTTAGAAAAATTAATTTTCTTTTTTTTTTGGTATAATGTATTTCCTTCGTTTCACTATATTGGCAATATGCAATATTTGACTTTTTACACTATCTAATATGTTACTCTAATCATTTATGTATTGGTTTTACACATCTGAAATTATATAAAAAGTTGATTTTATGATAGTATGCGATTAGACGATCTAAATAAGATCTCACTTGCATATATTTTTACGTAAATATAGTTGTTCAAAGACCCAGTATTATTCCGAACTTGAAACCAATCTCGATTTTGACCCGACTTAATAATGGATTTACAATTACATAAAAAACCAATATAGACACAAAGCCGAATTTTGAACTAAACACCTAATAAGAAATCAAATCGATGACCCAAATAAAACACCTCGGCGGTCGTAATAAGCTTAAAGGAAGAATAGTATCAATAATAGTAATGTAGCAAGTAGTTTAGAGGAAGTATTTCACTATGTGAATGTCAAACTTTGATCTCGTTGTAAGTAATTTGTATGATGCGGTGTGGATGACATATTTCACCCATTTTATTTTATACTGGTAGTGACATGGGATTATTATTGCAATATTTGCAGTAATGAAAAATTTTTTGGTTGTTCATTTTACAAAATTCTACCGAATTTTTTATTAATTTATTTCAACACGTTGGTGGTACCCTTGATTTTTAATTCTGGATCCGCCACTGCTTGTGAGGGATTTTCTGAAAATTTGAAATAAATAAGATTATTAATAAAAAAATAATAGAATAAGATCAAAATCAAAGTTTTTCCAAATATAAGCGTATGTAGGGTTTAAAGGAAATCACATTTGGGCCCAGCGATTTCCAGGTGGGCTGAAATGTCCAAGATGTCTTAAGGAAAATCGATGCAGTCAGCAGCGATTTCCAAACCGTGTTCTTTTGTCTTTTTTCTTCCTCTTCTTCATTTCCCCAAATCTCCCATTTCAATTAAACCCTAAAATTTCAAATCCCCTTCTTTCTCTCCCTCTGATCTCCTTGTATTCTTTCTCTATTGAAACCTTCAATTTGTTTAATTATAGTCTTTTTTAGTCTTGCTTCACCATTGTTACTCAATTTCGTGGTAAAAGGTATGTAAATTATTCAATTTTGTTCATCTTCTTCCTAATTATTCAATTATATTCATGATTAGGGTTTTATATCCTCTTTAATAATGAGAGTTTTTTTATTATGTAGAACTTGTATTTCCTTATTCATTTGGCTTATTTGAGGTAAGTTTATTGAATTTTATTGTTATTAATTTATTATTGTTCATTAATTTGGGTTTTTGGTCATGAACATAGATACTTTTTTTTATTATTATTATTATTGTTATTATTATTATTATTATTATTATTATTATTATTATTATTATTATTATTATTATTATTCATCATCATCATCATCATCATACCCAGTGTATCCCGTTCAAAGAAAACTATGATCAGGGTCTGGGGAGGGAGGAACGATGGCATGCTCAATTGCTCATACCCATAAGGAGAGTGCGATCAAAGAGTCCCCCGGCTCGAGAACGGTCTTCTAGCAAGAGGAACCTACAGTTGGCAAATATAATAGAAGCACACACACAAAAACAAAGATATAATCAAAGAAACAGGTAAAAAGCGACAAAAAGGCAAAGGATAAAGACGAACGAGGGGGTAAAGGGACAGGTTTACTAATCTAGGACTTGGATAAAGCGCCGCCAACTGGCCCTATCCCTGGTCAGGTCCTTGGAGAGATTATTATTATTATTATTATTATTATTATTATTATTATTATTATTATTGAAGTATGTTGAATTGAACGTTTTATGTTGATTACTTAGGAATATATATAGATGTTTAATTGAATGAATGAATTTTTGCTTTTGTTAAATACTTGGGATATATGTTGATTGAATGAATGTTGATGTTGCTTATTTGGGATACATATATGATGTTGAATGAATATAGTAAATGATTGAATGTTAGATGTTGAATTGAATCATCATAATGAAAAGTAAACACATTGAACAAACAAGATGGAGAATCCTGGTCCAATAGATCCTTCCTTGTTAGTTTCACAACCCACCCATCGTTCACACTTCATATGGACCGGACAACTAGAGTCCGACACATTGCTTCAAACTCGACACCACCCTTCCATGGTAATGAGATGGCCTGTAGACGATAGGGTGTTGCGATATGTGCGCGAAGCCGGTTTATATGGTATTCACCGAGTAGGTCAAATATCATTAGATCGAGGGATGATTACAGCTTTAGTTGAGCGATGGAGGCCTGAAACGCACACCTTTCATCTGTCGGTTGGTGAAGCGACCATCACACTGCGTGATGTTGCTATACTTACCGACCTACCGGTGAGTGGGAGGGCAGTCACTGGTCCTAGTCCAAGCCATACTAAAGAGCGGATACATCAGATGTTTGGGGTCATGGGGTCTTCGGAAGGACCATCACACTGCGTGATGTTGCATAACACCTTTGCTCATTTACCTAGCCCTGACGCTGAGGATGCAGCTGTAGAGCGTTATGCTCGCATTTACTGTTGGGTACTTATTTCTGGCTATTTGTTTGTTGACAAATCCAGAAACGACATGCAAGGGATCTTTTTAGAGCTCCTTGACCAAGACTGGGATGACATCGCGTCCTACAGTTGGGCCAGTGCCGCTCTTGCTTTCCTCTACCGACATTTGTGTCGAGCCGCCTCAATAAAGAGAGGGAAACCAGTAAGTGACATTGCGGGTCCATTGGTTATTCTACAGGTAGAACAACACCTTAGCTATATTTACATAATAATGACGTTATTGAATAGTTTTACTTATATTTCCTTATATTATGCAGTTGTGGATATGGGAGCATATTACTTTTTGCACTTCTACCGTCTCCACACGACGACGTAGGGGAGAGGACGGGCAACCTATTCTCCTCTATGTTGAGCCGGAGGATCCCGCGGAGGACGAGCCATATGGATCGCGATGGCTCGTGCCTCGATTGACGCACTTGAACACCTCACGAGGTGTACATGTCTTTCGCGATTTACTTGATCGCATGATTAGTGTACAAGTAATTTGATTGTTTTCTGTTTCATAACAATTTATTTCATGTATTTCGTAACAATTAATCCTTATTTTATGTTGTAGATGATATGGGACCCGTATCTAGCATATAGGGGTGCTGAAGATGAGTGGCATGTTCGAACGCCTATGATCTTTTTTGACGTGGTTGAGTACCACTACCCCGAACGAGTCATGTGTCAATACGGTTTGCGCCAAACGAGGCCTGGTCCACCTGAAGACCATAGCCAGCTCCACGAGGTGGATCGTAGGGGGAAAGCCACGCTGAACTGGGCTGCGTATTACCGGAGATACATCGAGGGGTGGGATGGACGTGAAGATTACGTAGTTCATGGGGATGAGATCAGTGAACCGATGGATTTCTACGATGACTATCTCATCTGGTATCGTGGAATCACCAGAAGGTTCATTAGTCGAGGATATGTACCAGACCGACCACTCCCACTGAACTAATTGCCCTCTGGCGTGCCATTACATGTCCTCGTGAGTCATTTCGCTTTAAGTTTTATATAATTAATATAATATTTAATGTTAACCTAATTTTAATTGAAATTGTTTTTTGTAGACGCAACAAGTGTTGAGCATTCGTGACTACATGTACTCACAGCGACATGTATGCCACGAACAGTTTAACGAAGTGGTCAGGAGGTGCGATAGTGTGATGGTAGGCCTTGGATATGAGCATATGCTCCAACCATTACCGCAGGACGATGTTCCTTGTTCTTCCACACAAGCAGATGCTCCGGAGACGTCAAATGATCATCAATCGTCATATACACTCAGTGTACATCTGACAGCTCCTGGAACGTCTCAGGGCGAGTGTTCTTATGTATCGCCGGTTCATCCCCCTAATGTTAGGCTTTATCAAGAATCGGATAGTGAGGGTACACCTCTAGTTTATCCTAGTCTAGACACTATTTATGAGGGCGATACACCCACTGCGGATTCTTAGACTATGTATAATATTATATAGATTTGTACATATATGTGTATATGTAATATGTAATTATGTATTGTATAACATTACGGTACGCGACAATTGTATATATATGTAATGTTATATAATTGGTTTACGTTTGGTGCTTGAATGGAAAGTGTGATGAAAATTGATATATTGATTTTATTTTAGTGTAGGTGTAGGTATGTATATAGTGTTGTAGAGAAAAAACAAAAAAAAAAAAATTAAATTAGTCACAGGGGAAATCGCTGTTGGGAGCAGCGATTTCCAAGTCAGCCCACAACTGGCTATGCTGTGCTTGTGTGGAAATCGCTGGGCTTAACAACAATTTTATTTAAGCCCATTTGGGCCCAAAATCGCTGCCCTCATCAGCGACTTCACTCAAAACCTAAATGACGCTTATATTTGGAAAAACTTTGATTGTGATCTTATTCTATTATTTTTTTTGATTAATAATCTTATGTATTTCAAATTTTTGGATTTTCTCTCAGTGAGACGACCTCAAACAAAAAGCCCATCTGTTCATAATATATATTAGATAAACTGTATCTCTCGATAAGGTCGTATCATACAAATGAAATCATAATTTTCAAACACAAAATACAAATTTAAACATCAATTTTTGAATGAGCTTCTCTTCTACACAAATGAATCTCAATCCTTATAATGAATGTCCTTACTTTGATAGCATTGTATGAGGTTGTCCCATAACAATACCGTCCCCTTGATTACCTGAATTAACTTTTCTTTGATAACTGTTTCCAGTTGCACTTCCACAAACCCATAAAGCATAAGAAATGAGGCCTAAAAAAATGGTAATTATACACCAAAATGCAGCACCCAAGAACAAGTTTTCTCTCCCAATTTTACAAATGTCGCCATTCTCTCCGGAATAAGTTTTTGTTAGGTATCTTTTGTTGTTAAGAATGGCTGTGTATATTAATCCCAAGAATGCTATCACAAATGTTAACCTGCAATGTGTGATCATTTCAAAAGTCACTATATTCTAACGTCGCTTCACAAAAAAGTCGAATTGGCTAGAGGTGTCAATGCAACACATATCCTCTTCATATATAATGCTAAATATTCTACCTGAAATAATGACGATTGGATGAGATTCCAGCTGTGACCTAAGCTCAGATACATGTCTAACTAGAACTATCTCAACCAAAGGCTTAACACGTTGTGTTAGGATGCAAAATATGTTATACTCTATCATTTATTTGCGTCTACTGCGAGGAGACCCTATTACGTGGTTGTAGATTACGACCAACATGATAGAGTCTCTTAGCCCTGTTTAGTTCAACTGGTTTTTATTGATTCAACTGATTTTTACTTATTGAAACTGATTTTAACTTATTCAAACTGATTTTTACTAATTAAAACTAATTTTAATGATTGTAATGATTTTTAGTGATTTTAACGCATTTTTAGTTATAAATTATAATTAAGTCTTACTGATTGCAACTGCTTTTTACTAATTCCAACTAATTTTTACTGAATTATGTTCAAAACTAATTTTTACTAATTAAAAATTTTCATTAATGATTGTTTATTTATTTTCTTAAGATGAACAAAACAAGTCATTAGTTGACAACTAATAGAACTCACACGATCAAAGCAATACACTAGATTGTTTTTTTGCATTAGTACGTAAAAATCAATGTATGTAATTTCGTCCCCCATTTTCTCGAATTTGACACAATATACGAGTCAAAACTTTCAATTTAATATATGTAATGTAGCAAAATCGAGGAAAACGTAGGAGACCAAATGACTAAAAGATTGTAACATACCATGAAAAGATGAAGAGAATGAGTGAAGCAATAGTAGAACAAGTAGAAGAAAAGCGTGATCCACAACAACAAAAGCAGGTGGTACCACTACTTATTATGATTTGCTCAGCCAACAGAAATATTGCAGCGAAAATACCTAAGGCACAACCCATACTACTTGGATATTCACATGCACCATTTTCTTTTTGCCCAATATCATCAGACTGCCAATGCAACACAAGTTATATCGAAGGTTACACATCTACAAAAAGTATGCATATAATATTAGGCCGTGACGATTCCTTAAATAATTTCACTGCGGCCTACTCGTGTGGTCATGGGATACCTGTGGATTTGAGCCCACAAATCCACTGATTAAGAGCGTTGACTTGCACATATACTTAATGCTATGTTTGAGAATGATTTTGGCAAATAACAAGAATTCAAATTTGGATTTGAGTCAAATCCACCAATATTATGAAAGTAGTTTAAAAATGAGAATTTGAGAATGACATTCCAATCCTTGTCATTCTCAAATTCTTCTTTATGATTTCATAATTAAAATCCACAATTTGAAATAAAATATGTATTCTCCCAAATGCATCCTAATGAAGTTCATTGTTTTTCAAAACCATATGGTAGTAGGAGGATTAGCTCACCCAATATATATGTAAGTCTACAATCCATTATTTTATCGATGTGGGATCTTATCTCACATGTGAAGTATTTCCAACATATAATATGTGACTCATGTTCGAGTTGGTTGCAAATTGGTTAATAATCTTAATTGGGTCATTTTGGCTCGATTCGAGTCATTTATGGTTTGATTATCGATTAGGATCGGTTCAGTTGTGATTGGTTAAGAAACAGATTTAGTCATGTATCAAGTGGGTTATTGTCGGGTACAAATGGGTGGTTGATAGGTTTAAAAGTGATTTTAATTTAACTTTAATTTGGTTCGATTCAATTGAAGTTCAGACTCAACTAAAATTCGAGTAGACTTTAGAATCAATTGTCAATTTGATTTTGGTATGTAGGTAGATATATGATTAATGATCAACTACTTTTGATCATAATATTCGAGGTTTGTTCAATTAAAACCAAAGCATTACTATTACAAATCATCACTTGTGCCACAGTTGCAATCGTGGTACAAGTAAGAATTTTCTGGGGACATATAGAAGTCAAATTAAGATAATAAGATTTTCGGATAGAAAGCAAAGAGAATATTATTGTCATCAAATGTAAGAATTAGTTGTAAAGTGACAAGAAAGAAGATATTAAAGCATTATAGTTCCCTCAATATTGGAAATATTTACTCTATCTCTAGAGGGTGGAGTGAAAATAGTTTCCTCTGCCCAAAATAAGGTTGATTATCTTCTTTTCCTTTATCTTCCTCATATCATCATATTGTTTATCTTTCATTTCCTTTCAAATTCATCTCTATTTATTTGGTTTGACTTTTATTTTTCCATTAAATATTTATCTTTAATACAAGTATGTCCCAAAGAAAAATATTTACGTTCAAAATCATGAAAATTCAAATAATGTAACAAAAATTCTCATTTGAGACGATCTCATCAAGAAACGTGTCTTAAATATAGCTTGAATAACCCAATTAATACAAATTATCAGTATACGTCTTCTTTATTTTCAAGTCATATCATCGAGAGACGGTTTCTTACGAGAATTCTTACAAGAATAATGTAAATATTTTTAAAAAGGTATTATGAAAGCTTAAATAAAACCATAGTTTGAAGTGCTCTTGAATTTTTTTTTTCAGACCGTCTTGGGAAAGACCGTCTTATTCTAAGACGACCTAATATTCCAGCCTATTGCACTTTCTCTCTTCTTTTTTAATTTCTGGGCATTTTTCAATTTTACTCTTAAAGGTATCAATTTTGACCTTAAAGATATCAATTTCAATTTAGGTGGAAATTGATCAGTTTAACGCCACAATTAATCACTTATAGGTTCAAATTGAAATTTATTTTAATTGATGTGTTTAAGTACTACTTTACGTTGGAATTGATACTTTTAAGATCAAAATTGATACCTTTAAGGTCAAAATTGTAAAATGTCCAGAAAATGAAAAAAAACAAAAAAGTGGAATTTGGAGGGTATTAGGCCGTGACAATTCGTCACATGATCTCACCGTGGCCCACTCGTGTGGACACGGGAAACCCGTGGGCTCAGGCCCACAAACCCATGGGTCAAGAGCGTTGACTTGCACATACACTTGGTGAGGTTCGTTGCGTCCCAAAACCATATGGTAGTAGGAAGAGTAGCTCACCAATTATATATGCAAGTCAACAACCCACTATTTTGTCGATGTGGGATCTTGTTTCATATGTGAAATATTTCCAACAGAGGGCAATGGGCCAGCCCAATTGTGATCTTAAAATAGGACGGTCTTATGCAAATTTTTGTGTTTTTTTTAAGTGTTCTTGCTTTTTTGAAATTTCCAAATAGTCCATGGATGATGGATCACACATATGAACATGAGAATTTATTGGGTGGGCCAATAGTGTGGTAGCCCGTATGGCATCACAATTTATATCTAGCCGTTCTTGCCTACCACTCCTAATCTATTTTCAACTTGCATCACAATTTTATGTCCTATAAAAAGTACACAATAATTTATTTAGTCATTTTCACCTTAAAATTGTAAGTGTTTTAGGTTCAAATTCTCATCCATAAATTAATTATAACCTTTCCATTCTAACATAAAATGCAAACCATTTATTGTAGAAGTATATGATCAAGAAAAAACAACATTAGTGGCTTAATTAACGCAACACTTCTTATAAACTCAATCAAGAAATACTATTCATAATTATAGTCATCAACCCAGTATCCCGCACAATTTGGGTTTGAAAGGAGGAAAATAGCGGACATACCATACTCATGTCCCCTCCAAAGAGAGGGCAAAGAGGATCGAATGCGAGCACTCGAATAATTTCCCAAAAGAATGGGTCTGCAAAGAGAAAGACGAGTGACATACATCTCGCCTATAATAACGTTACAGTTACGAACAGAGTTAAAAATAAAAAAAAAGTAATTACCTTAACCCTTTTGGAATAAGCAAGAAAACTGAGAACAACTGCAATAAGGCCAAGAAGAAAGGCAATTATAGGAACCCAAGCACCATTTCTCCTTGCCATTTTGATCTCTCTTTAGATTGTAGGAGTTTTCGATTGGTTGTGAAATAAGTTGGTTTTTATGTGGATTTATGGAGTAGTTACTTGTAGTAGTTAGCAGTTGTAAAGTATAATTTTGGAAGGATCAAGGACTACTAATAATATGACACATCATTCCATGTTTACTACGTTGTTACAGTATCAAAATGTGTAGTATCAGGGCCGGCCCTGTAGCAGGGCAAGCTGGGCTTGTGCCCTGGGCCCACCAAAAAAACTCAGAAATGCTTAAAAAGACCTACCTATACCCATATATAGCTAATTATGAAAAGAATTTTTCACGGGTTTCACGCGTTTACTGAGAATTGAGAAACAGAGAATTGCCCTTACAAACCCAATTTCACGCATCTTCTTCTCACCGCTGCATCTAAGACAATCACTAGCACCGCCTATTAACGTTCCTCCACCGCTGTTGACGCCTTCAAAGTCCTCGCAAGAAGTCGACCAAGACAGCCGCTGCCCGCTGTTACTTACGGTGTTACGGCCTATCCCAATCGGAATTTCAATCTCAAAAGGTATTTTTTTTTTATTAACCTAAATTGATTTTTTATTCAAGACTTCAAGTAATTCGTTGACAATTTATCAACATATACGGTCTATGGATTTAGAATTTCATATTTAAATCACAAAAATGAAAAATCAGAAACTTACGGTTCCTCCATTGATACTCTGACATGAAACTTGATGCAATTAGGCAGAAAGGGTATTGTATGGGTGTGTACTTGTTATTTTAATTTGTTTTTTTACTTTTTTTTTTGAGATATTCTTTTTTTGACTTTTCACTTTGGCATAATTAGATATTTAGATGTATAGATTGTCACTTTGAGTTAATGACTTTCTGTAATTTTTAGCCTTATTTGATTTGTTTTTTATTATTTCATATCTCTAGATTTATTATTGCTGTTGAGTATTTTTTGAGTAATCTTTAATTTGATTTCTTGAATTATTCAAAAACAGATAAGATGATATCTAAAAAGTATTTATCTGGAAGTGAAAAACGAAAAAAAAGACAACGAACCGAAGAACTTTTGGAGAGACAAAGAGGTGCTATGGATAGATTTGTATTGCGCAATACAAGTACACATGAAGTCCGTGAGGATATCCCTAGTGATGGTCACAATGACAATGTTGAAAATCACAATTTTGAAAATGACAATATTGAAATTGACAATGCAGAGAATACACAAAATATAGAAAATTGTGAAGATGATGAATCCCCTATCGAGACTCACATTGACATTTATGATCCAAGCAATTGGCCAGATAATCTTGATCATGAAACTAGAGATTTAATAGTTGAAAAAGGACCTATAAGGGAACTTGATCTTATATTTCCATTGGATGCTAATTCAAGACATATTAGTTATACCCATTATTTGAGAAAGTTGAGGAATGGTGAAACTAGTGATCGAAAGTGGTTGGTTTACTCAAAATGTGTAGATAAAGTATAGTGTTTTCCTTGCAAATTGTTTAGTTCTAATGTTGTCAAACATTACCTAGCAAGTATCGGCTTTAAAGATTGGAAACATCTAGGCGAGAGGCTCAAGCAACATGAAAATAGTCCTGAACACATGGCTAATATGAGTTCTTGGAAGAAGCTTTGTGTTCGATTGAAAAAAAATGAAACAATTGATAATGAATTGCAAAAAGAAATCATTAGGGAGAATGAGCGATGGAGAGAAGTTTTGAAGAGAATAATTGGTGGTGTAGAATTTTTAGCTAAATATAACTTGGCTTTTCGTGGTACCAATGAGAAACTTTATGTAGAAGGTAATGGGAATTTTTTGGGAGTTATGGAGATGATTAGTAAATTTGATCTGGTAATGCAAGAGCATATTCGACGCATAAAAAATAAAGAAATTCATCATCACTATCTTGGTCACAAAATTCAAGATGAATTGATTTCACTTTTGGCATATAATATGAAAAGTTCTATACTAAAGATTATTAAGAAGGCAAAGTACTATTCTGTGATTCTTGATTGTACTTCGGATGTGAGTCATAAGGAGCAAATGACCCTAATAATTCGATGAGAGAATATGTCAAATGCCAAAATAAAGGTGGAAGAGTACTTTTTAGAGTTTTTGAAAGTTGATGATACATCTGGTTTTGGACTTTTTAATGAATTGTTGAAGGTATTGAAATCTCTTGATCTTGATGTGCTTGATGTAAGGGGTCAAGGCTATGATAATGGTTCAAACATGAAAGGCAAACACCAAGGGGTTCAAAAGAGGCTTCTCGAACTAAACCCAAAAGCTTTGTATATGCCTTGTGCGTGTCATAGTCTTAATCTTACCCTTTGTGATATGTCAGAGTCTTGTGTGAAAGCTACTTCATTTTTTGGGATTGTGCAAAGTATATATACATTATTCTCTAGCTCTCCTAAAAGATGGAAGGTTCTTACTGATAATGTTCCTGGATTTACTGTTAAATCATTATCTGATACACGTTGGGAAAGCCGAATTAAAAGTGTGAAAGCTATAAGATTCCAAGCCCCTCAAATAAGGCTTGCTTTGTTGAAGATGCATGGTTCTAAAGAAGAATTGGGGATAAAAAGTCACGCTGGACTTTTGGCGAAATCAATCAATAAATTTGAGTTTTTGCTTGGCATGGTTATTTGGTATGATGTTTTATTTTATGTTGACATGGTGAGCAAGAAGCTGCAATCTAAGTCCACCACAATTGATGCTGTAATTAACCAGATAAGTGTTGCTATAAAATATTTTGAGAAGTATAGAGATGAAGAATTTGTTCCTAGTTTGACTCATGCTAAAGCTATTGCTGCAGAAATGGGTGTTGAGGCTGATTTTCCAACGAAACATCGCACTCAACACAGAAGGCAATTTGACGAAAGTGATCATGAAGAAGTGATACAATCACCAGAGGAAGATTTTCGAGTCAACTACTTTCTAGTTTTAGTAGATATGGCCATCAGCTCACTAAATGAAAGATTTGAGCAACTAAATATCTTTCAGGATATTTTTGGGTTTTTATGTGATTCAAATAAGTTAAAGTCACTAGATGGTGAATCATTGAGAGCATGTTGTGCTAATTTTTGTGTGACCTATTCTCAAAATAATGTTCAGGATGTTGATATAGATGATCTATTTTCAGAGTTAAAAGTGTTGCAGAAGACTTTGCCGAATCGGTTAATATCAGCAATCGGTATTTTGGAGTTCGTCAAAGAGGCTGATTGTTTTCCTAATGTTTCAATAGCTTGTCGAATCTTATTAACTGTTCCTGTCACCGTTGCATCCGCCGAGAGGAGTTTTTCAAAGTTGAAAATACTAAAAAACTATTTAAGATCTTCAATTTCACAAGAGCGATTAAATGGTCTTGCAATGCTTTGTATTGAAAAAGATATGCTTGAATCTCTTGAGGTAGAGACTGTTATTAGTGATTTTGCATTGAAAAATGCTCGTAGGAGAATTTTTATTTGAGTTTATATTATGTATAAATATGTATGTACACTTTTTTCTTTTAGGACATTATAAATATTGGTTTTTATTTATGTTTATATTATAGTTAGGGGCCCATAATTAAACTTTCGCCCCGGGCCCCTAAAACCTTAGGACCGGCCCTGTGTAGTATAATTACATGTATGAAAGTCATATCATTATTCAAGTTCCAAAACATGGGCGTTATTATTCATATTACAGGCCCTCACTTGAGAGACCGTCTATAGTATAGACGCATCTTAAGAGCCCAATCCATATCTCCTTTTCACAAATTTGTTTTTTTTTAAAAAGGGAAATTCTCAATGGTAGCCCCAAACTTTTGGCATTTCTCAATGGTAGCCAGTTTTTTAAAAAATTCTCAATGGTAGCCCCAAACTTTTTAAAAACTTGCTTCCGTAGCCTTTATTAGTAAAACACGTTAAGTTTCCTTTAAATTTGAACTATGGTTAAATATTTGACGTTGGTCAGCATTCAAGACATTAACCCACCCACCCAACTGCATTTGCTGCTTTCACTCTTCATCTTCTTCTCAGTACTCTGTTTCACTCTTTGAAGCAAGATCAAAGAACACAATTCTGCTTAGGAGGAGTCCTAGAAAAAGATCAAAATTAAATGATCAATTAAATAACCCAACTCCTGACATAGTAGAAGGTGATTCAAGCAGTTCTTCTTTTGCCCTAAAAAAAATATCAAGGAGAATTCCTATGACAACAGCTAGAAGAAAGGGGATTGTTATTGATTCATCTGTGAGTTAGGGGGGTAGCAACAGTTTAAGTGAAGGAAATAGGGTAGTAACAAATGTTGATGTTGACTTGAATGAGGAGAATGAGTATGTCCTTATGGTAGAGGAGGACTTAGATGTTGATGTTGACTTGAATGAGGATGATGATGATGATCATGATGATGATGAGGGTGATGAAGCTATTGCCATCCATGACAACTTTGATCCTTTTAGTAGTGAGCTATTTGATGATGAGATAGGGGATTATGACAACTACTTTAATAGGCTTTACAGAAATGGAGAGATATACAAAAATGAGGAGTTTGGAACAATAGTGTTGAAACCATGGCAGCTGTTTGTTGATAAACCACACTTGAGGGATGTGGTGAGGGATTACTGTATTCAGTGTGGGTTTTCTGTGGTTGTTGTTAGAGCAAACAACCATAGGTACACTGTGAGATATGCAAAATAACCTTAGTTAACCTGACAAACCGAAATGACCACTTAATAACAGAAACTTAACGCTTTTTACTAATAAAGGCTACGGAAGCAAGTTTTTAAAAAGTTCGGGGCTACCATTGAGAATTTTTTAAAAAACAAGCTAACATTGAGAAATGCCAAAAGTTTGAGGCTACCGTTGAGAATTTTGGGTCAGCCCAAAACTTGAGATGTCTATTGTATAGATGGTCTCAACTCTCAAGTAAGAATTTGTGTTCATATTATTAAGTCACCTGAACTTTCACCTAGTAAGAAAGTCATCATTATTATTGAAGTCGTAAAACGCGATCTTTATTTGCCATATTATGGAATCATCTAAGCTTTTACCTAGTTTGAAAGTTATATTATTATGGAAGTCCCAAAAAGATTGATTTTGGGCGATATTTTCTTACTATTCATAATTATCAAACTTTCACCTAGTTTGAAAGTGGGATCCTTGCGAGTGTCACCTAGCTTGATAACTCAGACTCATATTAAGCCCTAAAACGAGTGATTTTGGGCGTTATTTGTCAAGGTATTCATAGCGAGTATCACCTGGCTTGGTAACTTGATCACTTATTAAGTAAACTTATGTCCGATCAGAATATTCATCAATTCTTTCGAAGGATTCATCTAATATGATTCCTTATTTAAGTCTTGGGTGATTGACGGCTAGAGAATGCGGACCTATGTTCGATTCAAATATTCCTTAAATGTGGACTTATGTTCGATCCGAATATTCATCAATGCTTTCGAAAGACTCATCTAGTATGATTCCTTATCTAAGTCCCAGGTGATTGACTGCTGGGCTATATCATCATATCAGACTCAAATGCCGAATAATCTTACCAGGCTCAAATGTCGAATCGTCATATCAGGCTCAAACGCCGAATCATCATATTAGGCTCAAAAATCGAATAATCATATCAGGCTCCAAGGCCGAACTATAAAAAGTGGCGCAAAGGCCAAATATTTATTATTCATGGGGCTTCAACCAAGCATGGACTCATCGAGGCAAGAATTCAAAGTTTATTTTATTCGGACCTTATTGCATGATTTCTTCCGAACATTTAATTGGTCTGCATCACAGGTATGATTTATTTCGCATAAAGACTGATACCCTCTCTACATTAAATTCCCTCCTCTATCACTCTATATGCGTTGGGCTAATATAACGAGGTCAATAATAACACATCTAGTCAAACCCTAACTACCCCCTTTGTCCACTACTATCACCATTTTTAGCCACTCCCTAAAATAACTCATCTAGTCACCTATAACCTCCCTAAAATAACTACTCATCCATCATAACCATGACATCCCTTATTTTTGGTAGCCGACTCCCATTCTACTTATATAAATATTTGTTGCATCATTCATTTACGAACGAAGCTTTTATATTCCTATTGCTACTTCGCAAAAATATACGTAACCAAATATCATTCAATTGATCTGAACTCATACTATAATCCGTTAATTTGCATTCATTAATTATCATATATTCATTACTTTCGATTTCCCGATCTGACTTGAGCATCAGAGGGGTTTTCCGGGAAACCACCCCGGGCAAGGCTAACGTTGTATGGCAGGATTCAATGTCTCATCAGCGGAAGGATCATAAGCACTTTCATCATATTAATAGCTGGCCCCAATTACACCTATTTCCAGTTATTTTAAGTGTCTTTTACACTTCCTCGTTTCATTACCGAAACAACACTAAAATTGATCACCAAGGAACAAGTTCTCTCTCCCTATTTTGCAAATGTCGACGTTCTCTCCAAGATAAGTTTTTATTAGGTAGCTTTTGTTGTTAAGGATGGCCGAGTATATTAGTCCCAAGAATGCTATCACAAATGTTAGCCTCCAATATGTATTTCGTTTCAAAATGGCTGATCGAGGCTTTAGAATTTGTTATATACTCAGACGCTACTTTAAAGAAGAGTCGGCACAATACATATGCTCGGCATACATGGAGCTAAATATTCTACTTGAAAGTTGAAATAATAACAACTGCATGAGACTCGAGCTCGTGACCTAGATTCTAATACATGTCTAGAACTAACTCAATCAAATTAAAGCTTAAAGTGTTGTCTTAGGATCCAAAATACGTTATACTCTATCATTTATTTGCATTTACTGGTAGTAGATCCTTTTAAATGGCTTTAGATTACGACCGATACGATAGAGTCTTTTAGGCCTTTGATTGGACAAATTTTATATACACAAGCGCACGGTGTACGTGTAGCTGCGGGTCGAACACAAGGAGGCAAGCTAATCCAAATTGTATGCTTTATGATCACTAAGACACGGGTTAAACAAAAGATATGTTCGAAAGCTAGTTCTATGATGCAAATAAACTAAAGCAAAATAATAATAAGATGTGATAACAATAATATGACAAACTCTAGGGTGCCGGGCGTCACCTAATTTTAACATAGAGGTCAATTAATCTCATGATTGTATGAAATTGAGCCATCGACATAATTGAACGTGATCTAATTAACCTCAAGCTTCCACTTTATTCATTAATATCGATTTAAGACCAACTAGTATTAATCCTCAAACTTCCGTTCTATTGGTTAAACTAGAAGGAATTTATCTTAAATATATCTCAATCCTTAGTTAATCCTAATCTCAAACTTCCGTTTTATTGAAAAGGTTAACAAAAATGTTTAAACCGAGATTCATTAAGCTTAGGTTCAATTATAGACTCAAATCGCACACAATCAATCGATAAAATATCAATCCATGCTTCGAATTAGGGATTATACCCTAACCCTAGATAAGAAAACTACTCACTATGCATATTGATAAAGAACAAGTAATAAATGATGAATAAAGATGAAAGATAAATCAAGAAAACAAGAAAACTTATAAATCCGGAGATTAACTTAAACAAAATACGAGATTCAAAGTGTAACAATGTTGATCAACAAAGGAAACTTCAATGGAAACTACTAAGGTTCAAAGGAAAATTACAGAAATTAAAAATGAAAACTGAATGAAATCTAAAAGTAACCGCCACTTTATATAGTGACTCCAAAAATTAGGAAGAAAATCCATCAAAACTGCATTCTGACGGAAAAGCGCCAAGTCGTCGCTTTGGAGCAGCGAGTCGTCGCTTTGGGTCTGACCGGTGAGCTTTGAATGGCTGCCATTTCTTGCTCGGTTGTCGGATATGGTCATATAATATACCGTTGGAAAGCTCTTGAAGTCTACTTTCCAATGCTATAAATCTTGCATTAATGTAATATCTTTATCAAAAGTTATGGCTAAAAGAGTGAGCATGTATCAAATTTCACATCAAAATTTTTGTCTTTTAAGCACTTTTCCACTCTTTTTACTTTTGCCCATCTTCATTGTGAAACATCTTCAAACGGGCAACAATCTCTTTACATATTCTAGGGGTCTTAAGCTATTTCTTCAAACCTTCACCCTCTTATCACCTCGGGACCTAACAAAAAACTCCAATTTCGCCTCATATATTACATAAAACACAATTCAAAGCTTATGAGACAAAATTACATCAAATCACTAATATCATACCTAAATCACACTAAAACTTCATACAAGGAGAATAAAAATAGCACGGATAAGTGTAAATAATTGCACTTATTAGCCTTGTTTAAATCAACTGATTTTTTTACTGAAATTTACTTATTGAAACTAAATTTTACTGATTAAAACTAATTTTTACTAATTATATCTTATTGATAATGATTTTTACTAATTATAACATATTTTTAGTTATAAATTATTACTAAGCCTAACTGAGTAAAACTGGTTTTCTCTATTGCAACCGAGTTTTACTGATTGCAAATGATTTTTAGTAGATTTCATTTGATATTTACTTGTTGTAACTAATTTTTAATGAATACAAAAAATTTTATAGAATAATTTTTTTCTTACTGCTTATTTTTTAAAGTTGAAAAAAACAGGCCTTAGTGGACCATTATTTGAACCCACACAATTATAGCGATACAAAACAAGCCTTAGTGGACCATTAATAGAATCCACACGATTAAAGCCATACAAAAAATACAACAGCTGGTCTTGGACGAGGCGATCTCATAATTTGACCGTCAATTTGGATCGGCCTAAATCGCACTTTTAACAATCTGAACATTTTTTATTTTGATCTTAAAATTGATTAATGCCCAGAAATTTGAAATGTTATTAAACGCGCGTAAAATGGGCCGGCCCACATTTTGTCTTAACTTGCAACAATCTCATCCAAGTTTTTATGTAAATACTCCCTCTGTCCTCTTTGATTTGCTTCAAAGTGAAAGAGAATAGTTTTAATAATGTTATAATAAATAAACAGAAAAAATAAATTGTGTGGATGAAATTAAAAGAGAATTTAAATATATGGATGATATTAAAAGAAAGTGGTGGACCATCATCCAAAAATAAAAATGATGTAAATTAAATGGAACGGACCAAAATGAAAAATAATGCAAATTCAATGGGACGGAAGGAGTATAACACTAATTTTATCATCTATTGCATAATCATTTTGAGAAATATATACTCCTTCCATTCCTTAAAGAAGTTCCCACTTTTCTTTTTGGGATGTTTCAAATGTTGTTCCCATAAGAAATCTTTCTATTTATATCACAAATTTTGGACAAAAATAATCACACTCATCCTTATTTTAATATTTTAATAATAATAATAATTATGGTCTCATATATCTTCCACTAACTCCATTTTAACATTTTTATATTTCTTAGGGTCTCCACGTGTTTCCCACTAACTTCATACAAACATTTTTTTATTAGTTGTGGTCTCTATATCTTTTTCCACTAACTTTCTTTTAATATTTTCGAATGTTTCTGATCCCCACTTTTCCTCCATCAAATTAAGGTAGTAATAAAAGTCAAACTAATGTAACAAAGGTAATCAAATATGCAAATGAAGTTATTAAAATAATTGTAATAGAGGTAGAATAGGAGTAGATTAAAAATGATGAATAGAAAAAGAGTTTGATTTAACTCATTTGGAGGTAAAGAATTCCTCTACCTCCCCCTAGGGTAAATTTATGTTCCAAAAAATGGGAACTTATTACTATTTTCTCTATTTTTTTCATTATCTTCTAATTAATTTTTTCACCTCTCAAACAATTAAAATTCTTTAATCATCTACCTAATTAACCTTAAATTCCTACTTTAACATTTATTACCCCTAATAAAATAAAATAACATCTCCACTATTTAAAAGACTTGTGTGTAATAACCTGTGTAACAAACGGAGAAAGTTGTTCGTCAAAATAGGTACTCCATGTTATTTACAATACATGAATCAAATTTTGTTTTCACAGAGAAGTTTATCGTCTCGTCTCGTCTCCTATCCATTATCACTCCTCCATTGCTGAAGTGTAGCTCAAATCCCTCATCAATTCTAACCCAAAAACCCATAACTACGATCAGAAAATGGATTCACCCACATCATCAAAAAGTTGGAGCATTTATGGAAGAAAAGATATTACATCCAAGTATGAAATTCTAGAACGAATTGGCTCCGGTGCATACTCAGATGTTTACCGTGCACACCGACGATCAGACGGTAATGTGGTCGCCTTGAAAGAGATCCATGATTATGAGAGTGCATTTCGTGAAATTGAGGCTCTTCAAACCCTAAAAAATTGCCCAAATGTAGTTATCTTGCACGAGTATTTTTGGAGGGAAGATGAAGATGCTGTTCTCGTTTTGGAGTATTTTAGAACTGATTTAGCTTCTTTGATAAGAGAAGCTAAGAAGAATTGGAAAGATGGGATCTCTCCTGGGGAAATTAAGAGATGGATGATCCAGATATTACATGGGGTTGATGCTTGTCATAGGAATTCTATTGTTCATCGTGATCTTAAACCTTGTAATTTGTTGATTTCTGAAGACGGTGTTTTGAAATTGGCTGATTTTGGTCAGGTGAGATGATTTATTTATGTTTTGATTTGTGATGATTTGTGGGTAATTTGTATTTGGTGTTGTAATGCTTGTTGTAGAGTGATTGTTTGGATGAACTTACAAATTAAATGGTTTTTGTTGTACAATATTGGATAATTTTTACATTTGATCTTTCTTGAATGTGAGTTATTTATATTATATTCTAACAATAATTCAAACTTTTGAGTTTGTTTTTGATGTATTTGGGGATCTAATTGAACGTCATAGGACTGGTATTAGTGTTATTTAGGTAGATTTCAGTAAGCTGATTTTGGGTAATTCACTTTTGATTTTATGTAATAGTTGAATCAAATGTCATGGGTATTTATGGATTTCTTAGAACTTGAAATTGTTTCTGCAGGGATTTCTTATGGTTAACTGCAAATTTGTGAATTTATGTAGGAATATCTAGTTGATGGGTATATGTCTTGATTTTGCTGATTGCTTATGGATCTAGATGAGTGTATTTGTACCATTATTATATATAAAAAGTTTCGGATTGATTCTTACTGTTAACGATTGTGCTGATGTTGATTCTCACTGTTAGCATAACTATTTGCTTCTCTTGATTTGGGGTTTGAGGTTGTGATGTGCCTGGCTCGTTATTTTGGTTTTGATGTGTTCGAGTAACTTACTTCTTTAATCGGATGCTTGAATGCGTTGAGTTACCTTTGATTGTAGATACTACTATAATGTTGATCCCTTTGGATTCAGGACATTGAGATTGTACTATTGAAACCAACAGTTCTAATTATATTCCTTCTTAAAAACGATCCCACGTTTCGATCATACTTTAATCCCAATTTTGGGTCGTGTCTTCCAAAATCAGTCCTAACCATGAAGCTATATATTATATAGGTTGAACAAGTTACATGGTGTGTAGAATAGTGTAGTGATTCGCCCTTTGTCTTCTATTTCTCTTCTTAATTAACAGTGGTTGGTTCAATTCTCTGCCTTATTGTCCCATTTGAGCTCAGCCATTGTGTCTCCTAGTTACCAGCCACCCAGGCCTTTGATTTACCACTACCTTATATAGTTCAAAATCTACAAAACTATCACCATCTGCTAAGTTTTATTAGTTTTATGCCAAAATTGACAATATAAACTATATAAATAAGTCCATAAACTGAAACTTTTGGTCATTACACTTGTCCTGGAAATTGAACTAGAATATTAAGATTAGCCATTGTTAAACAACCATTGACTGGTAGTATGTGCTACTTTAGTCGTATGGTAGTCTGGTAGCCAGTGAGAAGCATGTTACCTTCTGTACCAATTGCCTATTATACCTCCTATGCTTTTCTTTTTTTCCACCTAACTAAATATTGTTGCTGCACGTAGAATATGTAGTTAGGTCTACTGTAGTGTAGTGGAATGGAGAGGAAATGCTAGATGAGGATGGGTATTGGTTAACACTAGTACTTTAGTGTTAGTGAAGGGCAAGGGAGAAGAACCAGTGTAATATGATTCGCTAACTAATTCCCGTTTTGATTTCGCTATTCGCTCAAATTTGTCCTTGAAAAGTCCAAAAACGACAATAATTCGCTTTTTTCGATTCGCGATCCGTGAGGAGTTTAGTGAATCATGTGACACTGAGAAGAACACATTAATAACAAAATTTCTTCTTCTTTAGGTTTATGGGTCACTATGTGATGGTTTTATGTTACGAGTGCAATTGGAAGTTACGAGTTAGAACTGTTAGAATCCATTTTTTTTCAAGTTTATGGGTGGCAAAATTTCTGATTTTACTTGCAAGTTACCCGCCTTCTTTTGCGGTTCACCAAAAAGTTGCTAATTGTTCACATATCATATTTCATTGTAACCATTGTTAACTAGGACGACATTCGGTTTAGGACGGGGAACGGAAGTGGGAACACGGAACGCAACCTATATTGACTCAGGAACGATTGGGTCCGTGATACATTATGTATAAAATATAAATTTGAAAACAAAATTAAAGTAATATGGTTTTCAAGTGGATTTTTTTTTTATTTCTAGGTTTCATCGCTTTTTTCTCTCTCTCTCTCTCTTTTTCAAAAAAATTTGTAAATGAAGGCCAAAAAAACCTTTTAGAAAAGATCTTCTACACCGGGACGTCACCTTGAACGATTTGGGTCGCGTTTTGTGGTAATTGGGAACGAACATTTCTGGATCGCGGAACGTGGCTACGTTCAAGTTCCATTTAACTAAGATTGTAACAATAAATCTATTCATAACTGTTGTTTCAGGCAAGGATTCTCCTTGAGCCAGGCTTTGTTGCATCAGTTGAGGGTTTCCAACCCGATGATTCAAATGCTGCTGCTCAAGGCCAGCCGTCTACACTTCAACCTGAAGTTATCATCAATGACTCGAGTGAAGAGGCTTGCACAAGCGAAGAGCAAGGTATCAAAAGCAAAGAAGAAATGTTCAGACACTTATTTGAGCAGAAGGCTAAAGCCGCTGCCACAGACGACACTGACAAGGACTCAAACATACTTGATGGTGATAATTCCTGTCTTGCTACTTGCACAGCGAGCGAAGTAGAAGATGATATCTTAAAGGGGTCTTATACATACGAACCAGATGGAGGGGAGAACCAATATGGCCCGCTAACTTCATGTGTCGGGACTCGGTGGTTTAGAGCTCCCGAGTTGCTCTATGGATCGACAAACTATGGAGTGGAAATCGACCTCTGGTCATTAGGGTGCATTTTTGCCGAGCTTTTCAGCTTAGAGCCACTCTTTCCTGGAACCTCGGATATTGATCAGCTTGCTAGAATATTCAATGTCTTGGGCAACTTAACAGAGGAGAACTTCCCTGGTTGTTCAAACCTCCCTGATTATAAAATAATTTCGTTCAATAACATAGAAAAACCAGCCGGGATAGATTCGTGCTTGCCAAACCGTTCTCCAGACGAGATCCTAATAGTCCAGAAGCTCCTGTGTTTTGATCCTGCAAGCAGAGCTACTGCAATGGAGCTGTTACAGGACAAGTACCTTACAGAGGATCCTTTGCCAGTCCCGATTTCGGAGCTGAGAGTTCCATTAACTAAATGTGACCCTGATGAGGATTCGGCCGGCAATTGGTTTGACTACAGGGGAACAGGTTCCGACTCAGATTTTGACGAATATGGAGTAAATTTTAGGAAAACCGACAGCGGTTTCTCAATTCGATTCGACTAAGAAGGATCAGAGACTATAGCACGAGAACTTAACTTCGTTTTTATTCGACTTCTCAAACCAGCCCAAAGTATAGGTTTACAACCTGTACTAGTTTGTAAAAGTAAAGACATTCACAACTTATACTATATTTATACATACAAATTTTGTATTGAATTGGTTACAGTTTCATTTTGGAATTGTAATTCCATAAAATTTTCAAATTGAAGATTTGTAATTGAATACTCTACATATTAGAGTCTACAATTGATATTCATCAATTCATGATTAAGAGGTAAGATGTAAGCTTGCAGATTTAGTTTCACTTGGTTTTGTTGCAGGAATTTCTCTTTTTTAAGGATCTTTTCGAGTCGAGGGAATTTTTGTCCGCAACCTCTTTTAAGGGTATGGGATGTCGTCTTTTTTCCCTTTCCAGACCCTGATCATAGTTTCCTATGAGTCAGATACATTGAGTACGATGATGATGTTTCACAAATACTACTATGTCCCGTATAATTTGAAGCAAAGAGAAAATTGTTGTTTTTTAAGAAAAAAGGTAGATGATGGTTATAAATAGAGAGAATGAATTGTGTAGTTCAATTAAAAGATAGTTCGAATATATGGATGAAATTAAAAGGAAGTGATGGGTTATAATCCAAAAATAGAAATGATGCAAATTAAATAGGACGGATACCAAAATGGAAAATGTTGCAAATTAAATGGGACGAAGGGAGTAATCTATTAGTATAGATGTCCGTGCAAATTGCATGGTTTGTGTTGATTAGACAATTTATTTAACTCAACATTTTAAAGATCAAATGTGGCTACTTGACCTTGTTAAAGCAAGTGTCGATATTCATAACAATGACGATAATTTTGAACACTTAATCGAACATTATCATGCACGTTGGAAGAGAGTGATGAAGATGTGTCGAGTGTGAGCGGATTGAGGTTTGGAACGACACACAAGGCGTTTAACATGCAACGTTTGAGGTCCTAATGAAGTGGGGAACTATGCCTTGAACGAGTCAAGGCATGGTATGGGTGGTTGCTTGAACGAGGCAAGTGAGAAGAACAAGCCAGAAAAATTGCTCGACTGGGTGCTCGTTTGAGCGGGTAGCCGCTCATGCGAGCGTGTGAGTCAGAAGCTGGCAGTGGGCTGCTGAGAAGGGAGCTTGTCCGAGCAGATGGCACACTCGTTCGAGCATCTTCTTAGGATGCTGTTTTCTTGTTTATTCCATACGTTTATGACATTGAAGTATAGTTTATTTTTGTTTAATGCTATACTTAATTGTCATACTTATTGAGATGTTTATTACTATGTTTATTAGCATAGTTAAGTGGGTCTTTATTGTAATTTATGGTGATAAATGTGTGACTCTATGAATGACACTCACCTTCGACTACAAAAGGGAATATCATTCATAGAGAAAAGATACTACAAACACACATATTGTTGAGAGGGCTAGATCATTGTTAGAAACTTGAGAGTGTTCCAACTTTGCTTTACTATTTGTGATCTTGAGAGAGTGTTCTCAAGATTAGGAGAGTTTATTATACTTGTATTATTGAATCATTTATAATAAACAACACCAAGATACCTCAATAAACACTGTGTTCATGTTTTGCATTACACAAATACACAATTTAATCATTGACTATTATTTTGGAGGATCAATTTTTTTTGTTTTTAAAGATGAATGAAGATAAGGGTTTTCTATGAAACTTCTTGAAAACTTAATTTAGAGAAAAGATCGTTTTTCTCTACCAAAAAACATGACTCTCTAAGCTTAACATTGTGGGATTATTAAACAATTACAAATCCTTGTTTATTAACATCATATTTTTGTGATATATGAATTTGATATTCTTGTAAAAATCAAGCAATATCAAATTTATTTATACAATATACTAAAACAAAACACAGCTGACATAAGCAACTCAAAAAATTGATGAGTTGTCATCTTATCATGAGATTATTTACCTCTTTAAGCAAATATGATGTCATTGAATAAAAATAATTATAAAAATCTTAAATATTAAGGGTGATTATAAGATGATTAATTCGACCATCATCAAAAATTTTAGTTGGGACTATAACATATACTATTAAATTTGAAAAACAATGTAATAAATAGTAGTATGTAATAAAGATGCATAAATTATTCTCTTTGATGTTTAATTTACAAAGCACCATTGATCTATATTTATTTTTAAAAATTCATTCATTTACAAATTAATTATATTATTTTTAAATATACTTTTAAAAAATTCACTAAAACGTTAATGATATTATAGATATAATTTACAATGGCGCACTGTTTTATCATTATTATAATGATAACCATAAAAATGTTTGAATTTCATTTTTCATGAATGCACTAAAATGTGTATCAAGAAATAATTTATATTAATGGAATAATTTCATTTTTAAATGTACTTATTCAATATTTATTTGTTTTTCACATCAAATCAAATGAAAAAAAAACTGTGCATCGTACTAAGATTATCTAGTATTCCATATTCCATGAGATCCTTTTTCACGCCATAATGTAATATTCTAAAGATATAATATCAGATCCTTTGCTTGCAAGGTATTCAAGCCAAAATAATAAGCATATACTTAATACTTCCTGCATTCCATAATACTTGCTACATTTAACTTTTTTACGCAATCCAATGTACTATTTTTTTCATTTATATGTCGAATTATACACATTTAAAAATTATAAAAAGTTTATATTATGAAAGTATGCTATTAGACGATTCAAACAAGATCCCACTTGGCTACTTACATATTAGCCGTAATATATAAAATAAGCTTAAATGATAAATAGTGCCTAAAAACAAAATGTAGCAAGTATTATGAAACAGAGGAAGTAATATAATCAAACAACACTAAAAACGAACCCAATTTGTATGCCCATGTATTTGGGCACCTAATACCAAGCTACAAAATAAATATTAGCCCAATAAACAATGTAACATAATAACAATAAGGAAAATCCAACAAACTTAATACTTTGAGTAACAAAATTATACATATTTTGACTTTCATATATCATTACAAATAATAAACATTATAAGTTATAACTAAGGGATGAAATCAACCACTGATTTTGAGGCAATTCAAGATTTCTATTGCACGTTTCGTATTATACTTCGATTTTGATATAATATAAACTACATGAATATAAATAATTTCTCGCTTTCATTATACATGTAATTGATATATCGACACTTTCATACAATATGTTTTACTCAGTTGTAAGTTTTTAACTCAGAACGGATGTAATACATCTTCAAATTTATATGAAAATAAATAAAAAGTACATCGGTCGTTAGAACCCTATATTAATTAGGTTGGTATTACGACATAGAGAGATGAAGAATTCGGCTCATTGTGTGGGCGATCATGCAGAGGCATGCAACGGACAGCATTGTAAGAAAAAAAAGCAGAGAAAGCGGCGTGAAGGCGGAGGACAAGGCAGCGAAACAAGTTAAAGAAGAAATGTGAAAGCGAGGCGAGAATTATACATGGATGAACGTAAGAGAATATTATGGGTGGACATAAAACAGATGTAAGGAATGCAATTGTAAGGAAGAATGACCATTCTTTATACCCAAATCGAACAATAATAATATCCATATTGATCGATAAACGCGATCCATGGAGGTTTATGTTTAAGGTGGTGAAGAGGAACAATATGGTGACAATAAGTAGAAGTAGGAAGAGTAAGAAATTGTGTGTTGAGGCAGTGTAATCTGAAAAAATTAGGGCAAAATGATTTCTTAAGAAAATGTTTATGGGTGCTAAAATAATGAACCTTAAATCGTAGTAGTTGTTGTAGTTGTTGTCCATTCTTAAAGCTAGAGCATTTTTTTTAAGACTATGTGAAGTTATTTATATATAGTGATCATCTGTATTTTTTCAATTGTTTAATATACATTAGTCAAATTTTCTTGTACTCTTCCACTTAACTTGTTGGACCTTGTTTCCTTTTGTTTTTCCGATCACTCATAAATGTACATGTGTTTTATTATTTGGTCTCGGATTTTGTTTGATTGCATGCATTTTTCCTACCCTCTTTCTAGAGGGGAAACGAATATGACTCTTATGTTATGTGGGATGCTGGGCTGATGACCATGACAATAGTAAAATTTTCTTGTAATTAAATATAAGGAAATAATCAATAAAAATAATTTATATTACGCTATTTGCAAGTTGGAGGAATATTATGCGGGTCATATTTTATTTTAATTTTTTTAAAATGAGGGTTCTTACGCATTTATGAGTGATTAAAGGAAAATTATATTACATGTAAAAGTACTTATAGTCTAAAATAAAATCGTTCATGCTTGAATATTTCTTCATAAATAATATTAACATAGAAATATCTCGTAATCAAACAAATTTGTTAAAAGGGAAAATTAAGTTTTAACTAAAAAAGATTGATTTTATAAAATAATGCTTCTTAAACTAAATTTAAATTGCATTGATAGATTACAAAAGAAATACTACATGTACATTATTTTAATCTTGAGTGCAACGAGAATCATAAGTAGAATAAATTGTCAAAGTTGTTTGTTAATTAGTAGAGAACTATCACACAACTCTCAAACCATTTAACTATTTTTTTTATAAAAAAAATATCCACAATAATTTCATTTATTGTCAATCGGTTGTGAATAATTTCTATGTTTTATTTATTTTTTAAATAATTGAACCTTATTATATTTTTTGCCTACATTTTAACCAGCTATTATAGATACCTACCACAAAAGAGGAAGGTAGACGAATGACGAATCATAAAGAGGAAGAAGTGAGTCTAATGTCTAGTACGTATCTATATTAACCGGTTATAATGTGACAGCAATACATTAGAACAAATTTTGTGAAAAAAATGAGATGATTAAAGGAGATCAAGTCTAAAATTTAACCACTTAAATTGTAAAGAGATTTTTCTATCAAAATTACATTCAATTTTCATTACCATATGACATTATGTAATATACACTGGAATTGAATTGTAGTTGCTACAAATCACCGTCATCATCATACTTAATATATTCCCTTAGAAATTATATTATTACGGTCTGAAGTGGAATAAAAACTTTAAATCCTACTTGTAAAGAGCGATGCGGTAAAAAAGTCACTCGTCTCAAGATTTTAATAGTTGCAGTCTTAAAAGAAATTTACAAAAATTCATTGAAAATATCTGCACCGTACAAAGATTAGAATTTATTCTAGTTAAAAATATAAAGGATGATGTAGTATTTTTAGACAAAAGTGGAGTCTAAATGGTTAATATATAATTTTGTATACGAAAGAACATATTGAAGTGTTATTAAAAAAAAATCTGTCCTAAATTAGATTTTTATAATATTAAATGTTTATAATTGTCAAGGAACCAACTCAACCACAGCTTAAGCTGATGGTTGAGGCCCCAGAATATGTTATATACTCTAACACGCCCCCTCAAACAAGAGCCCTTTGGGCTAAAAGTGTGGATGCAGCACAGGTTCTCCTCATATCTGGTGCTAAATATTCCACTTAAATGAGGGGTGGTTGAGATTCGAACCCGTGACCTTTTGTCACGTTGACTTCTGATACCATATCAAGGAAACAACTCAACCAACAACTTAAGTGGATGATTGAGGCCCCAGAATATATTATATACTCTAACAATAATTTACCTACATTATTGAAATTTGTAATAATAACGGTTGAGTATGATAGAGTTAATTTCATATCATCTTCTAGCTCAACATATGAGACATAATAACTCTGGATTGATTTATTATTATAAATAAAATACCTAGTCTTTGCTATTTGGTATCTACTTTAGATATTTGTTTTTCAAGTATAAATACAATGTAATATTATATTATTAATAAATCACTTTTTTGAACTCTCCCTAACTTATAGATAATTGCAAAAATACAAGAATTCAAAAGGTAAAATTAAATAATTATCATATGGAAGTATATATTTGAAAATAACCAGGCACATAACTCACATTTAATCTCTAATCCCATAATTAAATATAAGTTGACTAATACACAAATATATTAGTTAAAATATAGTCAAGTGCAATCTTGTTTGATTCGTCTCAATGTAAGAATTATTTATACCAACTTTTCATAATTTTTAATTGTGTAGAATTAAAAATTTTAAAAAAGATGGAATAAGTGCATTGGATAGAGTGTATAAAACAAATAAGACATTACTAGTTAATTGGAGGAAATTACTCTTTTATTACCGATATCACTAAATTTATATACAGTTAAATCTAAACTCAGGGTCGTTCCTGAGGGTAGTTTTGAGGTGCAACCGCCTAGGGCCCAACTTTTGAAGGAGTCGAAATAGAGTTAGTCCTTATAATTAAAAAATAGTATTTGCGTAAATAGCTTCCATCATGGAACGAACTTAGCTTACAGCATTAGGTTTCTCAGTTAAGCGAATGACTACTGAACTGCATAGTTGAAGAAAAAGTAACCGAAACTTTACTTATATAAGGCTGTTTTTTAATTTATTGCTAGGGCCTAAAAATTATCAAGAACAGCACCGTCTTAACTCAAACAAATTTATTATATACAAATCAAATTTGTGCTAGGGTAGAACGTTGACTATAAAAGACTGTTCATCATCATCATCCTACTCAGTGTATTCCGCGCATAGAAAACTATGGACAGGATATGGGGAGGGAAGGACGGCGGCAACTCATACCCATATAAGTATACAGGAGAGGACGACCAAAAGGAGTCCTCCGGACTATAAAAGAATGTTATTTAATTATAAAAAATGGACTAGGTAAACTGTCAACAGAAGTTGTTTTATACATTTTTTTCCCGAAAAAGATGTTAAGTGCACAATTTATTTTTAAAAGCTTGAGGCATTTCTTCGTGTGTACATGTTCGACTACCGCATGCATATTGCCTACTGGCTACAATCTAGCAAATAATGCTATATTAAATCCTTTCGTTATTTTGTTACGCAATTACGTACGTAGATTACTGACTTACTGTACCATATTCAGAAAATTTGAAAAAAATTAATTTATATATTAAAATATACAAAATAAAATTAAGAAAAAATTAATTTCTAAAATAAGTGTCTTCATACCAAAATCGAATCAGGTATTTGTTTGCTGTTATTAACAACAAACAAAGAAATTGGTTAAAAAAAAGTCGAAACCTAATTTGTTTGCTGTTACTAACAGAGAACCAAAGGAAGACATTGTCAAAACATATGAATTTTTACAAAAAATAACAAATGTCAGTTTGCTTTTATCAAGAGCGAACAAACACGTGATTTTTTTGTCCCTTCAAATGTTATGATATTTTCTTTCTTTTGTTTATCACTATACTACCAAAATCGTGGTAAATTTTTTTTTCTATTATTCGCTATAAATAACAGCGGAAAGGCCTTAAGCTTAGATTCGGACACAAAGACATTAATCATGCAAAAAATATTTCGAAGCTTATTTTGTAAAGTTTTTGAAAAAATACTTATTTTATTATTCAATTTTTGTCATATTCAGAAACTAATAGACATGGGCTATTCCAACTGTCCCACCCTTTAAGGCCTCTAAAACTTAGGAGCTCCAAATAATAAATTAAGCTTTTTTTAATATAAAAAGATATAAATAGCTTACTGGTTGACATGTTTCTACGTAACGCTTGGGTTTAATTCCTTAAAAGACATTTCCTAAATAATCCCATTTGTTGTGTATTTGTTGTGAATAATCTCTGTTATTGATTATTTTCAAAAAAAATTAAACATTTGTATAATTTTTGTTGACAACACTCCTTGCCATATTTAACCGTTTATTGTAGATACTTACTAGTCGTTACACTCACTTCTTCCTCTTTATCTTTCTTCGTTGATCTACTTATACTCCTCTTTGGTGGTAGGTAGTAGGTACCTACAATAGCAGGTGAAAATGTAGCAAGAAGTGCTGTCAGCAAATAATATACTTCTACAAGAGCTAAATTATTTAGAAATTATCAATAGTAGAGATTATTCACAGCAATTTGACAATAGGTGAGATTATTCAAAACAACTTTTTCTTTTTTTTAAGGATCATTTACCAACAACAGCCTTAAAGTTTACTCAATTTCAAATAAACAGCCGCAAACTTCGTTTTTTACCAACTACACCCTCCAACTTAAGAAACATGACATCGATACAGCCACTTCACCGGATGACCTGCTAATTGACCGTTGACCATGCTCAATGACCTTTGACTTTCCCTTAATTTCATTAATTAAACCTAATTACCCAATTATCCCTAATTAAACCCTTCTTCCCCAATCTTTCTCTAACTCACCTCAATCACCTCCATTTCCCCCTTCATCAACACCACCACCACCACCACCACCACCACCACCACCACCACCACCACCATTAAAACTCATCCTTTAATAACAACCCAATTAAAAGCCCCTTCTTTCTTCTACATTACTAAACAATCAAAAAATCGTCACTAAAAAATTGATAAACCAAACCCTAATTTCAAAACCATCCGGAAAACAACAAAAATAGGGTTTGAAAAATGAGATTGAGACTGAATTGAACCAATTTAGAGTGATCGAGAGAAGAAGAAATCGAAGAAAATTGAAGAAAATAGTGAAAGTGTTTAAGATTTGGCAAATGATGTAAATCTTTGGTAAAGCGGAGAGTGGAGCGTGGAGAGAATGAACAAGAACAACCAAAGTGGCAAAAAGTGTTCGGCCAGCTGCTTGTTCCTCCGGGGCTTTTCCCACAAATTGCATGCCCTTGAATTCCACCAGTGCCCTGTACTCATTGGTTTTCAAGTGTTTAGTTTTGTATTTAGGAGGAGAATGTCCAGCCCTCATTAATAAAGTTTGCAGCAAACTCTTCGGGTTCATTCCATCTCTTGTGAATCTATTGACGTCCGTAGGATCCTTGGGTTTAATCAAAGATAGAAGAAAGAAAGAGCTTTTAATTGGGTTGTTATTAAAAAAGGGGTTTTAATGGTGGTGGTGGTGGTGGTGGTGGTGTTGATGAAGGGCGAAAACGGAGGTGATTGAGGTGGGTTAGAGAAAGGTTGGGGAAGAAGGGTTTAATTAGGGATAATTGGGTAATTAGGTTTAATTAATGAAATTAAGGGAAAGTCAAAGGTTGTTGAGCATGGTCAACGGTCAATTAGGCCCATCCGTATCTGATTGATGCATGTTTCTAAGTTGGAGGTTTGTCGTAAAACAAGTTTGAGTCGTTATTTGAAATTGAGTAAACTTTAAGACTGTTGTTGGTAAATGATCCATTTTTTTATGATTAAAGTTCAATTACCATAAAAATGACTTGGTACATTTCTTAAAAAATTTATATTAAAAGTCATTCTATTAACACTTTTATTAGTACCAACAACTACCATCAAATCATTTATTAGTTTTGAGTTTAAATGATTTTTATATGATCCAAATGGGTGTATAGAAATTAAAATTGATGATTAAAAAAAAAATAGCTAGCTATTTCATCACTTTTTCTATATCCTCCTTTCATATGCGCGCGGCCGGCACACAATAAACTAATGCGGCCTTTATTTTATTTCGTTAAAAATGTTTCTTTGACGTTATTTTTGATAATATTATAATAGTGGTTAAAATAAACAAAGGAAGTAAATCATTAAAATTATTCATATCAATTGTCGATACAATTACACATCAGAGACGAGAACACCATCTTACTTTAACTACATAACAATATATTACTTCACATAACATCTCATACATCTCATAGAAGCAAAGTTGTTAAAATTGCGATTCTACATGAAATCGTTTAGACAGGTAAAATCGAATAAATTTAAATAGATTAAAAATATCTAGTTTCTTATCATTATTATCCAATTCAAAAGTTTAAATTTATAAATTAAATTTTCTTTAACTTTATTTTTAAGAAAATACAAAAAAAATTTAATAATTAGTTTAAATCTTCAAAAAAAAAAAAATAAGAAATTTGTTCTTTTAAAAGTTTTCACGATGAAAAATTTGAAATTTATGCGTATATGTGAAAGAGATTAGTAAAAGATGATACATAAGAAAAACTATAAATAATTCATACTAAATTAGTAGTAACAGATCGTTAAATCGTAGAATCATGTTATGATTCTACCTCTAAAAAATTTTATTCCAACTAGAATCGTAAGATTCTACAACTGTAAGATTCTTCTTGCGATTCAAATCGCTCGCTTGTTTTTGAACCGTAAAATCGTAGAATCGTACATAAGAATCACGATTTTAACAACAATGGATACAAGCTAAGGATAAAATTCAAGTAAATTAAAAAAAATTAAAAGTGAATAATACTTTATGATGATCATAAAAAATTAAATTAAATGTGTGGATAATAAGTAGTATTTTCTGCTACATCAAAAAGGTTTTTACTTTTTTTTTGAGTACAAATTAGGTTTTTACTTTATTACTCCATGAATTTAATAGGATTATTGAAAATTAATTTAAAATAATTATAGAAAATTTTTGAAAATTTACTCAATAAGTTCTAAATGATAAAAAAAATCATCTAGGCACCGGGTTTACTCTATAAAAATATTCCTCAATATTGAGATTATTCATGGTTAATCAATAGATGAGATTATTGTTGTAGGCAAATCATGAATAGGTTAGATTATTCTAGGTAATTTTTCATAAATAAACTATTAAGTTTTATTTTTTTCTTCCTATTTGTTTAGTACTATTATTATTTTCCTATTATTAAATTCTTAAGTAAATTTTTTATTTATTTAGATAATGTTGATAATGCAACCTTAGCTTTTGAATCTGGTATGAGCAATTTAATAAAACATAGTGATCCTGTTTGATTTTCTAGATCAGAATAATTAATGAAGATTTTGATCTCCTAATTTGTGATTTAATTTGAATGATTATGCTGGTGAAAACTTTTATTTTAATTCATTGCCTGCTATGCAATAAGATCTTTTTGGTGAAGATGTCCTTGTTCCTAATAAAACACAGCAAGGGGTTAGAAAGGGTTCAGAATACTTTTCCGGGGACCGACTCCAACGCCCAGGTTAGTACAAATATGGGATGAGTGGCCTAACAGGTTCTTCAAGGTGCATAGTGGATACTACGTGGATTTCTACTTAGGGTTTGTTTAGATGTGAGGTCTGTATAATAAATTATCACAATAAATGACAATAACTATCAAGTCTTCATATTTTTCCGTTGCTCTGTAAATAAATGTGGGTATTTGAAATTAAGTTAAGACTGTATGTATTTGATTACCTCATTTATGACTTTTTTTATGAGTATTTATAGCTAACTAGGATAGAAACTCGTGCAATGCACGTATTTTTAAATACGTTTATATCTTAATGAAATTTTAGACGAACGAACATCTTCGATTATTGATGTTTTATAGAAGAACATCTTCCATTCATGTTTGGTTGATCTATACTCACCCCCTGCAGGGTTAACTCTAAATTTTGCAAAAAATATGATTTTCCTAACACACATGATTTAAAATGAGTTAACATTGTAAATTTTCCCATTGAAGTCATTATAGATGTTTTTGTCCACCATGATTAAGTGAATAGATGTGGTCACATCTCTCTCTTTATACTCCCACATATGTATGATCTTTGCAGTAATTTTCCATGTCCCCCTATCACTCTGTATTTTCTGAATGTAATTTAAGCTCACGGTTATAATTGAAAATATTATTCACCAACACTGAAGCTTGAGAAAAAAGAAATGATATGAGCAAATAATTAAGTTGGTCAAATGGTGTATTTATATTGTAGTTCATGCCATTCTATTGAAAGACAATTTCTGATTTTGTCCACTTATAAAATTGACTGAATTGAAATTCCTTCAATTAATATTCATGCCATTAATATAAATCATAATTTTTTATTTTCGTAAAAGAATAATATTGTGTGAATTGAAATTCCTACAATTATTATTCCTGCCATTATTATGAATCCAACGTTTTATTATTTTAAAAGAATAAAATTAACTGAATTGAAAATCCTACAATTAATAATTCTTCCATTAATATTTATGCCATTAATATAAATCCAAATTTTTATATTTGTAAAGAATAAACTTGACTGAATTGATATTTCTGCAATTATTCCTGCCATTAATATGAATGCAACATTTTATTTCCGTAAATGATTAAAATTAATTGAATTGTCAATCATTTAATTAATACTCCTGCCATAAATACTCTTATAATGTTGGCCAATAAAATAATTACAAATGGCACTCTCATATTCACTCTAGTTTTCTATACTATACATCAAAATTAATATAGTGTATGATGATTGTGGAGCAAACATTTCTCTCTAATCCCCAAAAACATTCTTTGCATGCCCCACTCTTCTTTTTAGACGTGTCAATCCCTTAGTCTCAATCAAATATTATCTTTGTCTTTTGTGACGCTTCTAATCTTTCCTTTCAACACATGCCTCACTTTATTGTAATGATGCTTAATATAAGGACAAGTGTTTTCATATCTCACGTGAGCTTCCAATGCACTAATATCCAAAGCAGGTACGTAAAAACCTTTGAATAACCCTGCCAGATAATAGTTCCCAAAAAACTGCAGATTAATAATAATTCTTCCCAGATTCTGGCAAATTTGACCTTCTTTAACTGTCTTTTATCATAATAATCTTTGATTAATATGTTACATACAACAAATATGAAAGGAACATCACAATGGAGGTTCAACAATGAAAACACAAATGAAAATTAGAGCAAAATAACACAAGTAATTATGAGGTCTCTCGGATACCTCCCCCTCAAATGATGTTTATTATAATTGATTCAACAATAAAATGCATAATAAACTCTCCTTATCTTGAGAACAATCTCTCAAGATCACAAATACTAATGCAAAGTAAGAACACTCCTCTAGTTTCTAGCAATGCACAAGTATACTCTCAATATGTGTGTTTGTGGTGAGTCTTGTTCTATGAATGATACTCCCTTTTATAGTGGAAGGTGAGTATCATTCTTAGAACCTCCCAATTACTCACCATAAAGCCCCATAAACACCTATAATTAACTATGACAATAAACATTACAATAAACAATAGAGTAATGCACTACATTATTGCATAACTAAAACAGAAAAACTACACAAAACGGAATCCGAGGAGGCTGCTCGACTGGACTTCGGTCGAGCCAACCCCTCGCTTGATCGAGCCAACATCTAGAAAAGCTTTTTGACTGCTACTGACTTACTGCTCGACCCAGTCAATTTCGCTCGACTGGTCGAGCGGCCCACCTTTGGTCGAGCAACATCTTCTGACCTCAAATTCTTGTTGCTTCGTGTGAGCAATGCCTTGACTCGTTCAAGACATGGTTCCCTACATCATTTGAACCTTAAACACTCCATGTTAATCACCTCATGAACCGTACCAAACCTCAATTCACTTACACTCAACACATCCTCATTGTTCATCTCCGAAGTACAAGCTAAGGCATGTTCGACTAAGTGTTCAAAGTTAACGTTATAGTCAAGAATATTGTTACTTGCTTTAACAAAATATAATCAACTATTGAATGTGTTGGCCCATTTGAGTTTTGATGATGACTTAACTTTTATAAACAAACAAATTGTTTTTGAGATTGTTTTGGTAGGTCATATATCCGATTATTAAAGATCGTCGATAGCACCTAAGAAGTTGTGAAAGAACATTATAAGTCTACGTCATATGCTGGAAGTCATAGGAATAGTTCCAGATTGGTCAAAATCGAAGACTGTCCAAACGGAGACAATGCAGTGTTCCCAGCGCAACTGGTCAGAGAATTGGTCAACGAAATATTAAGAAAATAAATTTTTATTTTTAATTTTCTTTTATTTAGTTGTACGGGTGAAAAACTAGTTAGCATAAGGATTTAATTTGGCAATTAAAATAAATAACCCTTAAAATAGTAAATCCTAAAATAGCTCCTTAAAAATAGGATCTTATCTATTATTAGTAAAAAGGCCCATAGGTACTTGGAGTAACCTCCAAGTATTCTATTCTTAACCCTAATATACCGTGCCTACTACTCCCATCACTTGGGATCATGGGCTTATGGGTTTAAGGGCTCTCATGAGTATTTAAATAGAAGAACAAACCGGCACAAAAAGGAGAGAGACATATAAAAGAAAAATCTGTCTAAGTGCCCACGGGAGAGAAATATTCATGTAAATTCTATCGAGTGCTCCCACAAAATATTTCGTGAGTTCTAAATCAAGAAGAGGAAATTTTAATTGCTTTTAATTGCAAATTAATCCATTAAATATTTCCTTGTGCTATTCTTAGTTTTTACATCCAATTTGAGAATTCTTTTGTACGGGTTTTATTGAGTGTGTAAACTTAGACTTAGGGAAGTCTAAGGGGGAATTAGAGAATCTTGTGTAAAGAGAGAAAAGAAGTGAGAAGGAGAATTCAAGAAGGAGAAGTAAAATAGGCCTAGAGAAGAGAAGAGAAATTTTATGTAATAAAGAAGTGTAATTACATAAAATATTAATAAGAGAAGTTTAAATCCCAAGTGGGTCGTGGCTTTCTTTCTTTCAAGGCCAAGAAAGTTTTCCACGTTAAATCTTTGAGTTCTTTATATTTTCTCTTTATTGCTTAAAGTATTTTTCATTAAATAATTCCGCAAGAAACAGGGCGAAAAATACTACTAAAGGCGACACAACAATTCACCCCCCCTCCCTCTTGTTGCGTTCTATATCTCTAAGTGTTTCTACAGAATGACATGCGATAATTAAGTGTAGTAAATATACTATACGGGTAATAGTTGTATTAAAGTTGATTCTTCCTACGGCCCATTTAGTTAGTGGTACTAAGTAGTGGTAATCATAATGAACTATAGTGTAAAATTTCATCAAAAGTTTCATGTCATTCCGATGGTGATAAAACTTTAATCACAAAAAAAAAAATCTTTTTTTTGTTTATAAATATACATTACCACTTAATTGATACAACATCTCTCAATGGTCAAAATGAAATGATTAAAATTGGACAAGCATGGCTATCAAGATAAACAAGAGAATTTTCAACCAAAATCATACTAATTTTCATTTCTATTACCACCGTTTATTACCATCAACCAAATTGGACGTTAGGAATATGACTCCACTTAATGTGACGTTAGCTTTGAATCTCATTCGGTTGTTCTGATTGTTTTAGCGTTAGGGTTATAACTATTTTAATTCCACTATATTACTAAACAATTATATAAAGAAATAGTATACTAATTATATACTACCTCTGTTCTCTAATGTTGTTTCCATTTGGAATATTTTATTTTAAGTAGAGAAAAATTTATTTAATGTTTTTGACACATATCTTAAAGATAAAATATATCCATATGAGAAGAACAAAAAGAAACGGAGAGAGCAATAATTTAATATTTAATGAAACTTGCGAAATTCTTACTAAGCTGCTTCATCGATTGTTTATAAACCTTTTATTATTTTGTTTTCAAGTGATCTTTAATATTTTATAAAAACCCCTTTAATTGTCACTCCCTTTATTTTCATTTAATTAGTTGACTCACTTTTTGTCCGGATCCCAAAGTAAATTTAAAAGTCAAATAATTTTAATTGTGAGTGTTTGAAAATTTCAAAAGTTGTTATTTAAAAAGTATATGTTGGGATGAGTTATCCCACATCGACAAATTGAAAATGGTGTGCACACTTTATAAGCTATTGAAGACTTTCTTCCCATTGCCATATGGTTTTGGGATGACATATATCTCTTTGGCTTGTGAAGTGTGTGCACCTCGTGTTTTCCCCGATAATTGTTGACATTCACAATAAGTCCAGCCTAATCTAACATAGTATCCGAGCCGATGGTTCGATCAAAAAATTTAAAAATGGTAGGTTCGAAAAGAATGACGTTTCTACCCTAATTGATTACTCCCACATGCGAGCTTGACGAAGGTTCGCATGTGAGGGGAGCTGTTGGGATGAGTTATCCCACATCGACAAATTGAAAATGGTGTGCACACTTTATAAGCTATTGGAGACCTTCTTCCCATTGTCATATGGTTTTGAGATGACATATATCTCCTTGGCTTGTGAAGTGTGTGCACCTCGTGTTTTCCCCAATAATTGTTGGCATTCACAATAAGTCCAACGTAATCTAACATATACGTTGAGACATATCTCTCAACATCCCACATAAATATTTTTCCGTATAGACTGATAAAAATAAATCATAGTCAATGTTTAATATTAAAATTTATATATTTTATTTGAGAAAAATATATATGAAAACAGATGATATATTAAATTTAATAGAAATAAAATAATTTTACACGATAGTTGGTTTAGGAACCTATCTTAGTCTTGCTTGTGTCTTTTGTTTCTCTTTTCTGACATGGGTTGTCCTTTCCCTTTGCACATGAAGAGTGACCTGACTCAACCCTTCTCAGAAGGTGGGAGTCGTTTTCATACTGATGCACTTTAAGGGGATTGTGACTCCGATTCCCTATGTTTTGTTTTCGTACTCGTCTTTGTTTGGTGCAATAGAATTTTTCTTTCTGCTTCCGAATATTTTTTTCCTTATGGATACAATCTTTACTTTTCTACTATATATCATCATCATCATACCCAATTCATCCCGAAAAACATGGGGAACAATCTAGTCTAGTCTAGAATAAAAGTACGGCAAATCCGTAAAATGAGGGGAGCTGTCTGTTTTTCCTAGTAGCAAAGGCAACACCAGGTCCCTGCCCACTGGCACGTGCCTCTCAAGTATATTTTTATCATAACATGAGTCAGGCACGCGCACACAGTTGAAGCCCATGAAATAAGTTGGGATTAATTTATAACCCAACTAGAATATATTCCCGTGCAATGCACGAAAATGTTATTTCATTAATTTAGATATAAAAAAAATATTAAATATAATTGTTTATTTTTCAAAACTAACCAATTTAATTTATTAGAACTATATTTTACTAATTAAAAGATTATTAGTAAAATGAATCTGTTTCACTGATTAAAACAATTATGCTGATAAAAAATAATTTTTACTAATGAAAATTTTCTAAACATAATTCCCTTTAACATATTAATTTAAGGTTCACTAAACAAAGGATAAGTTATTGGGCAAACATTATATCAAATTCCCTTTAACATACACAAATACTTTATTGATGACATGCTCTAAATAAAATTTCCTTTAACATAATTATAATTGTAATATTATTTTAGATAATATCTTAGATACTATTTTGTAAATATTTAAGTGAGGTGAATAATTAAGTTGACGAATATTTTAACATTATTCTGAATATTAATACATAATTTGAGAGTTTTTAAATATAAGCTTATTTTTAGTAGAGAATTACTTTAATTCATATTGTTTCTGTGTCGTAAATAAGGCATAAATAATAGTTTTAGTCATTAAGGTTTACTAAAATTAAAGTTATCAATTTTTCTAAACAAAGTGTATTTGAAAAATCAAAGATTCTTGAATTAACCTTTTTCTTACTATTATTATTATTAAGAATTAAAGTTTAATTAAAAATCAAACTTTCCATAATTAATCACTAATAAATTTAGGCGGGAAAGCGTGATATGTAAAAGTGACATGTGGCATATTGTTTTATTGTTTTAGTAGAATGTATGATTCTAAAAAATCGCAACTCTTTTTATTTTATTGCTATCTTTTTTTTTTGAATATATCATCCTTATTTTTTATTTATTAATTAAAATGACGAAAATGTTTTTGGACTTAAAACTTCTATAAATCACTTCAAACTCACTCCATAACACTTTTATCACTCTAAAACTCACTAAATCCACACAAAAAAATTATCATAGCTAAAGCATTGCACTTCGAATTGTTATCCAATTTATGGAAATTTTTGAGTTTTTGAGTTTGAAAATTATACAGGAACAATTATGGAAATTTAATATATAGGAGTTGAGATAAAATGAAAAAGATAGTGATAAATAATACTCCCTCCTATTCAACTCAAATGTCCCATTTCTATTTTGGGTCAAGTCACCCAAAATGTCCCATTTCCATTTTTGGCATAGATTTTTTACCCTTATACCCTTATTCACCTTACCTATGTACTTTTTAACCTTATTAAAATTATCTAATTTTTTCCCAAACATTTAATTAAACTTACCTAATTATACCTTAACCTTTCCCATTTCCTTTCATTTTATACGTGTCCTTACCCATTTCCATTTTCCATTTCCAGAAGCTTCATCTCTCTCATAACCTCTCATCTTCATCCTCTCTCTCAAGAACACTCATTCATCTTCAAACCCAGATCTGGGTTTCTCTTCGTCACTGTTCACCATTCTTCTTCATCCTCTCTCTTCTCTCTCTTCTCTTTCATGGAAAACCCTAAATCCCACTACTTCATCCCTGAAAATGACGTCTTTGTTCGTATTTTTGGGTTCACTATTATTCTTCGTCTTTGTTCGTATTTCTTACTTTTTTTCTGATAATGTTTTGTTTTTTTGTTTTATTGATTCATTTGTGAGATTTTGTGATTTGGCCGGGTTGGATTTTTGATAAAAATGGGTAATTTTTTATCTGGGTTTGATTTTGTGAACTTGGTCTCTTTCTTTGTTTTCTGGTTTGGTTTTGTGAACTTTTTTTTTTTGAAGATGATTTTATGAACTTAAGAGGGACATAAAAATGGCGGTTTGTTTTCTTTGTTTTTGTTGAGATGTTGGTGGTTAGTGTTCTGCAAGTGTTTGATTTCTGGTTTGATTTTGTTTTGATTTTTGTTCAGATGTTCGTGGTTAGTTTTCTGGTTTGATTTTGTTTTCTTTATTTTCTTTGATTTGGTGGTTAGCTTGTTCTTCCAATTTTATTAGGGAATTATTAATTCACTAATCAATTCATTAAAACCCATAATGTCACTCTCTCTCCTACTCAAAAGGATCCATTTTGACTTATCTTAAAATTCCGTAAAAAGTAAAATGTCTAATTTGAGGTGCATAGGAGGGAGTAATACTCTTATAACTAATTGTACAATCGACTGAGTTATGACTGGATGAATCATAGGATTGGTCGAATCGAATGACGTGGAACTCCAGATATGCTCAAGGAGTTAGCTAGGATTATTGTGCTGATGTTGGTTTTATTGACTATTATGATAAAATGATTTTTAATAATAGGAAGAACCGAAGAAACATAGGATTGGTCAAAACTTGTAACATGCATGGTCTGATCTTCACTAACTATACTTATAAAAACATGTCAATTATATATCAACTCATCAACAACTGCCACCGCATGCCGTCATGGGTAGATGTATTCCCGAGATATTATCATTATTTTTTGCGCGTTACTTTTCAAATTTTGATGTCATTGTAATTCAACTTAATTATCCCTTTTACTTTTTGACATTAGAGATAATATTTTAACTTTTAATATTTTTAAGAAAAAATTATTTAGAATAATTCAAATAATTAATGATTTTTCTATAATAATTTTATCAATTGATTAATCATGAATAATCTCAACTTTTTGAGGGGCATTTTCCAAGAGTAAATCCGATGACCGGATGACTTGCTATAGCAAGTTTTATTTTTTTTAAAAAAAGATAAATTAAAATAAAATGTTGAAAAAAATGTTAAAAAATATTCATAATAAATTTATGATTTTTTTTTTATTATTTAGAGTTTTTTATGTAAATTTTCAAAAATAATTTCTAATTTTAAATTAATATTTAATTTATTTTTTTGGTAAATTACCTACTATAGCAGGTCATCGGGTTACCCAAGTTTACTCTAGGAAAATACTCCTCAAAGTTGAGATTATTCATAGTTAATCAATATGTGAGATTATTGTAAGAAAATCATGAATAGTTTGGATTATTCTAGGTAATTTTTCCTATTTTTAATGGTGCATATATTAGAAATTATAGAAAGTCGATAGTGATAATCATTGCATCAATATGTATCAAATAAAATCTCATTTAACGTATAAATTAAGTATAAGTAATGAGTGAATAATAAACAAAACAAATGGGATAATTCAGCTGAATGGGAGTGAGTTCAAAATACCCTTGTTTTAATAACTTTAATTCACTAGTGGAAAAAACGCTAATGGCTTATTAAAGGTTCATTATGCCTATAGCTAAGGAACATATATTCAACATAAGAATACACCTAAGAGCAACATTCACTACAAATAAACGCGAAAAAGACTATGTTTTTTGGGCGACAGTAATTGGTCATAATTCTTATTAAGTATGAGTCTCTGTTAATTTCAGAAAATCTTTTTTTAAATTAGGCTGAATTTATTGTGAATGTCATCATGTTAACGGGAAAACATGAGGTGTACATACTTCATAAGCTAAGGTGATACGTTCCATCCCGAAACAATATGACAATAGTAAGAAGGCCTCCAATAACTTATAACGTGTGTACACCATCTTTAATCTGTCAATGCGGATAAAACATCCAAACACCCCTCTCACATGCGAACCTCCGTCAAGTTGCACGTGAGAGTAATCAATTAAGGTAGGAACACCATTCTTTTAAGACCTACCATTTTTGATTTTTGATCAAACCATCGACTCTGATACCATGTTTACGATAAGTTGGAAGCTGATCACTACATAATGTTATTACACCCCTCTCACTACTTTCTTTTAATCTCATCCATATATTTTAACTCTCTTTTAGTTTCATCTATACAATTCATTATCTCTCTTCAATTATTAACATTTTCTTAAAATTAACTCATTTTCTCTTTGATGCAAATCAAAGAGGACAAGCAAATAAATATTTTTTAAAAATTATGTTAAATAATGTTATTACATGTAAAAGCTCATAAAATTCATTGACATCAAATGACTTCAAATATAAGTTCTAAGCCTATATGTTGTAAGAGCATAAGTGCACAATTTTGAAAAATGGATCAACAAAACTAAGAAATTCATGCCTTCTCCTAATACTTTAAGTTCACCTACTCAAGACCTTGTTTCTCAAGTTGTAAAGGAACTGAAGAATGGCATTTGCTCAGGACATTTTTATCATTAATGTTCCAAAAACAACCCAAAATCCAATGATAAATCCAAGCAACACAGATATTAACAGTCCCAAAGACGACAAAATATCTTTTGTATCTCCATCTTTTTCTTGATTTTGAGCACCTTGTCCTTTTAGATCATCTCCGGGACATTTTGAGAGAGGTGCACCACAAAGTCCACAATTGCCGCTGTACGATGAAGGATCAAAGCCTTGTAACTGAGTACCAATTGGTATCTTCCCGGACAAATTGTTGTTAGACAAATCCAAAATCCCCAAGTAAGTAACTTGAGCAAGACTTATGGGAATGACTCCTGAAAGATAATTGTTGGAAAGATCAAGAAACTCTAAAGATTTAAGCTGCCCAATTTGCTTTGTTATACTTCCAACCAAATGGTTTCTTGATAAGTTCAAGAACACAAGACCTGTTAGACTTGTAACTTCTTGTGGAATTTGTCCTACCAATTCATTATCTGAAATATCAATGCCTTTCACTTGGTCTACAGATCTTAGAAAGTTGTGTTCTTTCCTTTTCCACATTAGTTGTGTGTATACAATTAATGCATAATTCGAAAAGGCATATTCATCGAAATCATATGTGCTAGTCATTGCTGTTAAGTTGTTTATGCATTTTGGAATTGTTCCAGAGATGTGGTTGAGAGAAAGATCTAAAATATGGAGATGAGACAACAAACAAAGACTTTCGGGAAAATGCCCCTTAAAATTATTGCTTCGAAGGCTAAGAACGCGAAGATTTGAGAGATGCCCGATTCTCGGAGGTATATGTCCTGTTAATGCATTATACCCGAGGTCTAATTCAACCAAAGAAGTACAATTTTCCAAGGACAAAGGTAGATCACCAGAAATATTGTTATTCCTTACATGTAATGTGATGAGATTAGTAAGTGCACCTAAGGAAGAAGGTAGTTTTCCTGAAAGTTTGTTATTTTCTAAGCTTAGCATTAAAAGTTGATCAAAATACATCAAACAATCCGGAAGCTCCTCAGAAAAGGAATTGTTTGCCAAATTCAAAAGCATTATAAGTGTTTTAGAATTCGGGCAAAAAAAAGGACTCAGCTTAGAGAGATTATTATTGTGAATGTACAACTTTGCTGTATTTCTTAGAAATGATGGTAAGGAACCCCTCAAATTATTTGAACTAAAGTTAATGATAGGGTGTTTTTGTAGTGTGATCGATAAATCTGGAAATGATCCATAAATCATGTTATTAGACACATCTAAGTAAGCCAGATTTAAAGATGACAATGAGTTCCAAAAAGCAGTTGGAATGCTGTCATGAATCCCAGCATCTGATATGCTCAGATAGGAAAGATTAGTTTGGGTTACAATCCATTTTGGAAAATATGGCCCCAACTTGCATGATTCCAAATTCAAGTACATCAGTTGAAATGGAGGAATCCAATTATCCCTGATATGGAGCACTATTTTTGGATTTCTAGACATGTCTAGAGTGCTTAACCTTGAAAGATATAGGAAATGGGCATCAGAGAGTGTATCATGCAGAGAATTGGAAGAAATATCCAAACTCTCGAGCATAGAAAGTGTTCCAATTCCTTGAGATATCGTACCATTCAACTGATTATTACCAATAAGCAACTTTCTCAATGAAGAAAAGTTGTTGATTGCCTTCGGGATGGATCCCCAAATACGATTATAGCCTAAATCCAAAGACAACAATGCGTTTTGAAGACATCCCGATAAGGAATGGATAATAGTAGAAAACTCATATTCAAGATTATTGTTATTTAGGCTTATAGTTTGTAAGTTACATAAGCTACCTAAGGAAATTGGAAAATTTGCACTCCCTTGAAATTTATTATAATTAAGGATGAGATGAGTTAAGTGCTTTAAGTCGGAAATTGTGTTTGGAATCGGACCTTCAAGACTATTAGAGCTTAAATCAAGATATGAAAGCGAGGACATATTTCCAATATTAGAAGAAATCGAACCTTCAAGATTGTTAAAACTTAAATCAAGATATGAAAGTGAGAGCATGTTTCCAATATCATGAGGAATGAGACCTGAGATTCGATTAATAGAAAGGTCAAGATGATAAAGGCTAGTATTAATCCCCCTCAAGTTGAACAACCACTCAAAAATGGAAGTATCATTGAAATTATTATTGTGAAGACTAACTATACTAAGAGAAGAAGTTGAATTCATGTATGAAATAGAAGTAGATGAAAGATTTGTGGGAGAAAGGTTACAATCATCCATGAGAAGAACCCTTAAGAAGGGAAGATTGGTAACTATTTCGAACCAATCGAAACTAGCACCACCTAGGTCAAGACCACTCAAATTTATATCTCGCATCAATGTTAAACGCGATAGCCACCTTAAACTATTAGAATAAGGGCAATCATAGATGTTTGTAATATTACAATTCAGATCGAGAGATAGTAACTTGGATAAGTTACCAAGATGATGAGGAACTAAACCGGTTAATCCAGTTCTAGATAGATTAAGGTGCTTTAGATTTGAAAACGAACCAATGAAGCTAGGTATAATTTGGCCTTGAAAATCATTAGAACTAAGATCTAAGTATTCCAAATGCTTTAACTCAGAGAGGGAAGAATGTATGGTACCTTCCAAACAGGGATGATACGATTCACTATGAAGAGTGAACATGATAACATGACCCGTTTGGTTATTGCAACGTACCCCTTTCCATTGACAGCAGTCTAATTGAAGGTGTTGTTTGGGTTCATCATCACCCCAAGACGAGAGTAACCCACAACGATCAACTCGAATGTTGTGCTTGAATGCAAGGAGGGCTTCCCTTTCCTTGGGGATACACTGAATATTATTTCTATCCTCAACTACATGGCAAAAGCAGTAGGGTAAGAATAGGATGTAGTAAGCAACAAATATTACAAGATATTCATGACACCTTTTTCTTGTAGCCATTTTCATATCAAGTTTGGGTGGATTCTATGAATGAAAAGAGATATAAAATGAATAGTGTTTGTGTTTATAGGGTAAAAAATAGAGGTATAAACCATGCATATATATAGTGAATGACAATGCAACTGTTAGCTAGTGAAAAGGATACTTAAAGACCAATGCAACTATGCAAGTAGTCAATTAGGTCAACTATTCCATTGTAAAGTAAATATTAATGACTAAGTCATGACTTCCTAGAAAAGGTAAGGTACAGAGCATTTATGGTAATCAATGCCTTCTAAAAAAGGTAATGTGGTTGAGGGCTTTCTTTTCACCTTTTAACGGTTGTTTGATTCTTACCACTAACCAAGCATAAATCACTGTATGAAATGGTCTCATAGTTAGATGTGCTTCATACATGATATAATTAATCTAATTATTACAAATTATGAAAATATAAGCTTGTTATTTTGAGGTTGTCTCACTAACAACGTAGACTGATCAAAATATTAGGTCCCGTGAATTGCGGGTCAAGCCAATATTGGATCGGTTGAATTAGTTCTGGACTTCCGATTCTGGTCTTTTTAAATTTGAGTGGGGTTTGGGTCGACCCAAATGGTCAAGAATTTAACAATATATATATTATCATCAATTAACTTTTCAAAGAATTATAGTATCGATATAATAATTTCTTTTATAATTTTTTATCTATAAACAAAATATTTTCTTATAAAAGGACCATTTTTTAGTTTTCAGTCAAAATATTAGAGTTTAATTTTTAGTTTCACACATTTTTGTTAAAATCCACTATATTTCTTGTCAGTATTGATATTTTAAGTCTACAATTCTCCCACTATTAGTTATCTCATTCTACAATTCATTAGAGTTCAATCTTGAAATTTTTTTATCTACACTTCCCAAGTTCATATCTCATTCTACAATTCTCCCCCCAACTTTTAATAATAATTGTTTTGTATTTTCAAGATTGAACTCTAATTTATTGTATTGTTCTTAAATTTATTTTTTGGGTTTTGTAATTAGTGGATTTTGGCTATGTTTTTTATCTTATTTTTTGTTCTTGATTTTGGCTATTGTTTTCTTAATCTTTCTGTTGCATTCATTATTTTAGCAACTTTTCATGGCAATCTTGGCCATTATCGAAAAACCCGGATGTGCGTTTTCATCGACTTTTCACGGTATTCTAGCCTCAAATTAAATCGGATATCCGGATAAATCGGATCGGGACACGGTCTATTAATTTATGTACCTAATTAACCGGGTACCCGACTTTGCAAGTACCTAAAATACCGGGTACCTGGTTATGAACGCCCCTAGTCTTAGTTCAACTATTCCATTGTAAAATAAATGTTAATGACTAAGTCATGACTTCTTAGAAAAGGTAGTGTAAGGACCAAAAACTTAGTACGCTATAGTCACAGCATTTTTGTCTTTTAGAAAATAGTAGGGTAGACGACCAAGACTTAAGCTTTGGTTGGGAGCTTTCTTTTCACCTTACAATAATTGTTTGATTTTTACCGCCAACTATGAAAATATTACAAAACTATGGACTTCCGATTATCACAAAACTATGAAAATATAAGCTTTTTATTTTGAGGTCGTATCACTAGATGTTGACCGGTCAAAACAATCGGTCGGGTGAATAGCGGGTCAAGCCAATATTGGATCTGGTCGAATTAATTATGGACTTCCAATTCTAGTCTTTTTAGATTTGAGTGGGGTTTAGGTCGACCCAAGTGGTCAAGAATTTAACAATAAACATATTATCATTAATTAAGTTTTCAAAAAATAATACTCCATCCGTTCTCTAATATTATTCCCATTTGGAATATTCCATCTTAACGAGAGAGAAATTTAATTAATGCTTTTGAGACATATTAAGAAGATAAAAATAATCCATGTGAGATCTTGTTACATTCGTCTTTAATATATACTTTTTTATTATGTATTTTTTATAATTTTTCATTATATGTGTTTTGATATATCGAGGTTTAAAATTTGCATTGAATACCGTGCAAAAAGTAAATGAGAAGAACAAAAAGGAACGGAGGGAGTAGTATCTATATAATAACTTTTTTATAATTTATATGTATAAAGAAATTTTTTTCTTATAAAAGGATCATTAATTTACTTATTAGCTACGCTAAAAAAATATTGACTTAAAATATAAATATCGACAATTTCAACTAAAATTTGTGAAACTAAAAATTATTATTTGGAACTAAAAACGAGTTAAAACGGTTGGATTTGAGCTAGATTTTCCGGTATTTTCAAGTTAGGTTATTTCGGATTACGTGTCAAATTTCTGAATTATAACTCACTAATTTCTGGTCAAATTTCAAAACAATGTCAAATTGAATTGAAGTTTAACATGTCTACTTATATGAGTAGCTCTCTAAAGAAATGTATAATAATTTTAGAAAAATTACCTAGAATAATTCAATTTATTCGTAATTTTCCTACAATAATTTCACCTATTGATTAACCATGAATAATCACAACCTTAAGGGGTATTTGCGTAGAGTTTCTTTGTGTAACCCGATAACCTGCTATAGTAGGTAATTCTCAAAAAAAAAACTGAAAATTAATTTAAAATTAGAGAAAATTTTTGAAATTTTACATAAATTCTAATTATTAAAAAAACATTCATAAATTTTTTTGAACATTTTTTAAACATTTTTTGTGAAATTATATTATATTATAGACTTGTACTAGCAATAACTGAATAAAAATTATAAAAGAACAAATTATATATCCGGTTCTTAATCTTGTAAACAAGTAGTACTAAAAATATACTCCCCTTACCTGTGAGATTGAAACAAAGAGAAAGAGAGTGAATTTTAAGAAATATACGAAGAATTGTGAAAATGTGAACTAGAATGAAAAGAAAAATGAGTGGGGTTAATTTTCGAATAAGAAAATAATGGAAAATGAGTGGAACAATCCAAAATGAAGATTAATACAATTTGAATGGTACATAGGGAATAATCATTTAATTAGATGGATAGTTATTAATGGAAAGTTATTATAAATTACAGTAAAGATGGAAAGTCTAAAAAAACTATTATTCAAAAAACTCTCATTAACTATGATTGGATTGAAAATAAAAAAAATCAAAATTGAATATTCACTCTAGTAAGAAATTTACCTATAACTATTACTAAAACAAAATACTGCTGACATTATTACTTTTTAAAATCACTTAGGTGTCGTAATCTCAACAAAAGTTTTCCCTCATATACACTCAATGATGAAGTTATTGTTTTTATGACTACGTTTTGTATTGTTGAATTTTTTTATTTATTTAAATGAGAATTTTTTAGTGTATGGATATTTTGAGATCGTTAAACCATAATATAATTTTATAAAGATCTTTTTGTTATTTATACAATTGGTTACTTGAATGCAATTCTTATTCTAACATAATTAAGGTTGACATTCAATTATATTTTTTCATGTCAAAAACTAGTTGTAATACTTCATATAAATTATTGTTATTAATATCAAAAAATTTAATAAAAACGTGTATCGCACAAGCGATATTTAATTGATCGATCACGAAAAGAAAACAATGTTGATTTCGTCAAAGTCGGTACTTGGCAAAAATTTCGTCAAAGTCGAGGAAGACTTAGGAGAATGTGGGAGGTGCAGATTTAAAGGGACATGCATGAGCTTCACCTCTCCAAGGACCTGACCAGGGATAGGGCGGGGTAGCTGGCGGAGCCTTATCCACATCCTAGACTACTAAACCTGTCTCTTTCGCCCTTTGCTTGTTTTTGTTCAGTGTCTTTATTTATCGCTCCTTACCTTCTTCAGTACTTTTATCCTTATTTTTTGTTATTTGTATGTACTCTATTTAACCTATTTGTAAGTTGCAGGTTTCGCTTTCTTGGAAGACCTTTCTCGAGCCGGGGGACTATTTGATCGCATCTCCTTTATGGGTATGAGTTTCCATCGTTCTTCCCTCCCCAGACCCTGAGCATAGTTTCTGTGAGCGAGATATACTGTGTATGATGATAAATTGAAAATGAATGTTAAACTGAAAATGAATTAATTCCTCATTTTAAGATTGGAAGTATGTTATAATTCAATTCAAAAAAAATCAAAGGATGCATTTATTACATTCAATACAAACGCTTACTTTCATTAAGCTTAAAAACAAAAATGTTTCTAATAATGAAAACCTCTTAAAACATATTACATATAGAATTAAGTATCTCACAAGTGCGGATCCATGATGATGATAATTGATTATGGTTAAGCCGCGGTAATTGCCATAAATCTAGGGTTAGATTGTTGAATACCATTGGATTCCGTGCAGTAATATTATACTTACAACTGATAGTGATACTTTTTCATACAATAGATAACAATATATTTCAGAATGAAAGTAATATTCAACTATACTTTTCTTTGGTGAGACCTCTAATTTTCCTTTTTTGATTTTTTTCCCATAATAAGAATTAAACATTTTCTAATTTTAGTGTAGAATTAACAACCTTAAATTTGTTTAAAGTAAAACCACAATAGCTAGGGGGATACACTTTTATAGATATGGGAAAGCCTAAAAACTTAAAGTAAAACTCGTTGAAATTAATTTTCTTTTTTTGAATTTTTATACTCCATAAGACATTCCAACCCTCGGTCAACCTTAAATCTGTCTATATAGACTGGCTAATATCAACGCGCCTCGGCCCTCATAATTGCCTTTACTTGTAACACAACATACAAAACTCATCACATTAACATCAACATTGTTGATTGGGTTGTGAGGTTTGTGGTTGTCCCACAACAACATCTTGGTGATAGTGATTAATTGGTAATGTAGGCCGATTATTATTTGTGTTATAATAAACACTACATGCCCAAAAGCCATAACATATGAGACCCAAAAAATTGCTTATTACGCACAAAAGTGCAGCGGCAAGGAACAACATAGATTCGCCCACATTGCAAATTTCACCATTCTTCCCAGGATAAGCATTAGCTAGATAGGTTGTGTTGTTGAGGATTGAGGTATATAGTAATCCCATGAATGCTATCACAAATGTTATCCTGCATCATATACATGCAAATTGTACAAACTCATTAATTTAAAATTCACAAATTCTTACTTGAGAGCGTCTTTTGTAAAGACGGCTTTCAAAAGCCCAGTCTAATTCTAAATTTATATTGTTACAACTCTAAATATAGATTTGGGCTGGACTTTTAAGAGTCGTTTTTACAAAAGGTGGTTTCTTAAGAGAGCTTTGTGCTAACAATAATTTACTCTAATACATTAATGCTATTAATTGTCGTCTTTTATTTGGGCTCTGACCTAGGAAATATTTAAAAATTAAATTTAAATATCAACGATAAAAATACAAAAAGGTTATTTTTGGAGGAACTTTGATAGCATATACGGTCATGGGCACCTAAGATTTTAATTATGAACACTCCTTGAATTATAATTATTTTGTAAAAGCAAAAAAATTTGGAGGGATAGTATATTATAATCTCTCCCGACCAATTTAGTTGTCACATTTCCTTATTTGACAAATTCATATCAATTGTCACATTTTCTTATTTGTTAATTTTTTAAAATAAATACCCCATGTTCACACAAGTAAAGACCAAAATACTCTCACTTTTACTACTTACAATACTCCAACTACCACCTTTACAATTAATTTAATCAATTAAAATATCTCAAAAACTACCTTTTTAGGGGGCCCACACCACCCTTAATAACCGTGTTTAAGCAAATGACACAAGTAAATTAATTGAAAGGGAGTATATTCTAATTACTTCAAACTACTAAGCAAACAAATAATCAGAATCATGACTAACAAATTCCAGAGAAAATCATACTCTATTTAATCCCCTTCCCCTTCTGAGTTTAAACCCATAGTTTATTTAATAATTCTTTAAAATCCAATATAATTTTAATTTGTAACTTGAAGGACTTCTGATACACTAGTGAAATAAATTATCTACCATAGTACAAATACATTTGTTTTGGTTCAAATTTTATCGAGCACAAAATAATTGATATCATATCATTCATACTAATAAAAAAGTCGGAAAATAATAAATGTCATTTTTAAGGAGTCTTGACAGATGAATTTTTTTTTTAGTAGATAATAGTTGATTATATGAAAATCATTTATCTAATTTAGGATTTGATTTTGGTTTTAAATTATAGAGGTAAAGTAGGAAAAGTATTTTTTATTATACCAATTCTATATGCCTAACCTAGAGTTTAATATGTTTAATTAATTGAATAAAAAAAGTAATGTGTTTGATAATTAATTTTTTAAAAAATCATCAGTATTTAATCTTTGTTTTAAAACTCATGTATTTGATAAATTTAATCACAATAATATATACGTACATTATGTTTTAGGAAATCTTTCACTGATTTTCCTACAATAATCTCAAGTTTTGATTAACCATGAATAATCCCAACTTTTAGGAGTGTTTGCCAAGAGTGCTTTCGGATGACGACTTTTAACTTGTTTAATAGGTCATTTAGTGAAATAAAATAAAAAAAATAAATTAAAAATGTAAATAAAAAATCTGGAAAGGAAAACAACAAACCCCTCACTTCCCCACTAGGCCACCACCACCGTCACTCCTCGCCCTAATCCGCCCTCCATTTCACCATTATTATAGGTTCTTATCACTAAATTTGGACAAGTTAAATAATTTATGTGTTACCTTAATATCTTCCCATAATCATGGTATTAAATTACTCATTGTTTAGTCATATCCTTGTACTTGGCCTAACTTGTCTTCAAATTTCTATGTTGTAGTAGATAGAAATAACCAAGAAAACACCAATTATTCATCCATGTTCTATCCTAAGAGAAAATAATTCTGGGTAAAAATTTTGATGTTTGCTATTAAGGAACCAACTCAACCAAAAGCTTAAGCTGATGGTTGAGGCCCCAGAATATGTTACATACTTTAATACGCCTCCTTATACGAGAGTCTTTTAGGCTAGAAGTGTGGATGCAACGCATGCTCTCCTCATACCTGGTGCTAAATATTCCACTTAAATGAGGGATGTTTGAGATTTAAACCCGTGACCTCTTGTGACGTTGGCTCTGATACCATGTTAAGGAACCAACTCAACCAAAAGCTTATGCTGATGGTTGAGGCCCCAAAATATGTTATATATTTTAACACGCCTCCTCACACGAGAGCCCTTTAGACTAGAAGTGTGGATGCAACACAAGCTGTCCTCATACCTGGTGCTAAATATTCCACTATTTCAAATGTGTGGGATTAAACACACAAGATAGATAAAGATAAAAAAGAGAGGCTAAAATAAAAAGAGATAAAAAAAAGATACCAAGAACAAACGAAGAAAAGAAGCGAGGAAATGACAGTACAACGAGCAGAACAACGTAGTTGACCACAGCAAAAGCAGTAAGTAGTAACACTAATCAAGATCTGTTGAGATAGAAGAAATAGAGCTGCCATTATTCCAAGAACTGAGGCTGGACTACTTGGATATACACACAACCCATCTGAGTCCCGATCCACATCTTCAACCTGTCACCATAATTCATCTTTAATCTATTATTACTACCTCACCAATAATTAAAATATAAATACCACCTTTGTTTTCTTAGCTAATGTTTTTTTTTTTTTTTTTTGCAATTAAGAGAAAATTTCCAATTTTTTTTTTTAAAAACTAGACTATAAAAGAAAATAAAAGTGAAAATTACATTAAAAACTCTCAATTATTCGCGGTTAAAATACAAAACTTTCAACAATTGATTATTATTTAAAACTCTCAACTTTAGGCTCATTTTAAATTTAAAGTTCAAGATGACTTATAACCGAATAAAATGGTTTTAGTTGGGAAGTAGTGAGACCCCATTGTATTTATTAATTATCTTACCCCCTAGCTATGACCTTACATTAAAGACTAATAGACGGTTTTTAATGTAATTGAGAGTTTTTTTTATGTAATTTTCCATTTTAAATCTAACATTTCTCGTGATTTTATTTTAATTAAAGGTCTTGCCTATTAAAATCAATTTGTTACATCAATAAAAGAAACTTATGAAAATAATTTTCTTATTTTAAAAGACTAATAGACGGTTTTTAGGATTAAGAAATGTTGAATCAAGATTTAAAAATTATCGAAATATGTGGTGGATCCAAATTAAAAATGATGACGTAGAATTAAGAATGCTTGTGTGAAACTAAAAATGAGTCACAATAGTCAGCTTTGAGTTTAGCCTTTTTTTTCTCCTGTTTTTAGATCGTGTCAAAACTTCTATATTATGAATTGAATTCCGAATCAATATTAAATTATATCAAATTTTAATACATCCACATGATAGTAAAGGTATGATCTCGAAATGGCTTGTCATCAAATACAAGAGAAACAATTTAAACTAAATGGTGATTTATATCTTTAATAACGACTAATTAATCATGACTATCATATACTTCTATTAAATTATTCTTACAATATTTGATCTTTTAGGCAATTAAATATGTCAATTTTATTATTAATATATTAAATTATGCATAACCAAAAATATGAAAAATTAATTTTACAAAATATACAATTAGACAATGTAAACAATTTCGTACTTGACTAATTATCTTCATACACATTAGCCGCAATATATAAAATAAATTTAAATAATAAATATTGTTAGATTGATGAAAATTAATGGATTTTAAATTTTGAGATTATATATGTAATATTTACCTTTATGCTTTTGACATATGCAAGAATACTTAAAACCACTGCAATTGCACCAAGAAAAAAACCAAATGTAGGCACCAAAAATTCTTTTTTCTCCATTATTTTAATTAATCCACTCCTTTGCTTCAAACTTCTATTTCTAATTCTAATATTTTATAAAATTTACATGATTCACCAAGAAATAATTCTCTATGAAAGACATTGATGTATATTTAAAGATTTTTGATATAATTATTCACTCCTTTTTCAAAATCAATTCTTACACAATTTCTCGTTTATTATACGTATATATTAGTGAGGTTAGAAAAAGACGGAAAAAATATTTATTTAAATGCACTCTTTTACGATAATAGCGGATCATAAATCTAAAATGGGAACAAAAAATATAGTTTGAAGTTTATTTTTTTCCTAGAGTTCTACTTTAATATTTTAGGCTTCGTAAATTCTAATTTAGGAAACCAAAAATAATAGAATTTTTTCTTACTTTCCTTTAATATCACTTAAACTTATTGAAATATGGAGAAATTTATGCCCACCACTAGTAACTATAGTAAGCAACCACCAACAACATAAAATACAAAATTTCTTTTATGACATGATGTTGAAATCTGAATTGGTCTACCACTAGATTAATTTTCTGTGCATAACCTTAATTTTATCATTTATATTCGCTTCTTTATTTAAAAAATAAATACAAATTTTTTTTTATGACATGACGTCGAAATCAATAAATACAGGTTATTGAATGTTATTATTAATATTTTTTTTCATGATGTATGATATTTTTATACATATGCGGAAACTTTCTTAGTATTATTGAAAATAATTATTTGTTGATCATAAAGTGGCGGAGTCAGGGTTCGGAGTCTAAGGGGCATCAACAAATGGAAGAAATTTCGGCGGAGTTTCATTTGTAATATTAATAACTAATTTATTTAAATTTGAAAAAATGACAAGTAGAATCACAATAAATTATCAAAATTGTGATCCTATTCTTGAAAAAGTTTCTCGTAATTAATTAGAGTTTTCGAATAAAAAAATGCTAGTAATTAACACCTATCCTAATCATACGCATTACCTAAATTAATAACAACTTGAACTTATTTATTAAATTCATTCCACTCTATTCAAAATAATGTAACTAGAGAAAAAGTTAAATATACTCTAAAAATAATCTGTATGATGTAAATAAATAATGGATTGATATATTATAGTGCACATTCTTTATTAAGATCGTCTCACCGTGAGACGACCTCAATTGGGTCAGCTTAAAGTAGGCCTGTCAAACAGATCAGGTTGAGTCGAGTTCGGGTTCGGATCATATATAAACAGGTCAGAAAACCCTTGACCCAAACCAAACCCATTTAGTTAATTGGGTCGAAAATGACAATTTTGACTCGACCTGCAACAGATCAGGTTGACCTGATTTCGACCCACTTAACCCGTTTATAAATTTTTTTGTTTTCGTTATAAGGTTTTTAACGTTGATTAAATCTAATTGTTTGGCTTTGTTTTGCATTGCTAGACCCGATCCAATATCTGGGGGACCTGATCCCAATGATGATACGCCGACCATGATTTTTCGGCGTGAGATTTCCCGGCGAATAGTGGCATAAGCCACTTCTACCGTCGGCAGAGGCTCCATATGTAACAAATCCCTCCTTTCTTTGTCCAAGTTTTCATTAATTCCTGTGAGAAATTGGTACAACCTAATTTGTCTTTGAATGAAGCCATTAAAAGTTGTAATATCAGTTGAGCAAGTCATGGGATTTGACATCCATCTGTCAATCTTCTTCCACAGCATGGTTAGTTTACTGTAGAATGTCTCGATTGTGTCACTCCCTTGCTTTAAGGTGGCGGCGGCTGAACTCAGATCATAGATCTGGAGTTCGTCTCGACCACTGCCCAATAATTTTTCGATCCCTTGCCAAAGATTGCGAGCAGTTATGTAGTCTATAAATTGATTAACTATGTCTCCATCAGTATTATCAATAATCCATGAGATTACCAATGAGTCCTTTTGAACCCACTGAGGATATTCTGGATTTGTCGGTTAAGGGGGGTCGACGGTGATGTGCTTGAGCCGCCCTCGACTGTTAATGTCTAGTTGAATTAATCGGCACCATTTGGTGTAATTGTGGTATGTCAGTTTTTCAAAAAGTTGGATGGGTGACGTGTTTGTGTTTTCGGTTGGATTGAGGGTTGGAGTTGCTGGTTTGTTGAATTTCTGGAACATTTGGAGCAATGTCTCCATCTGTTCGAGGGTAAAAACTTGTTTTGGGGTTTTTTCTTCAGCCATTTCGGCCATTTTTGCAGGTAAGGGTAGATGATGAGTTCAATGAACGGTTATTGGAGTTTTCCCGGATCTGAACCGTTCGGCTCTGATACAATGAAAGATTGTATAATGCGGAATTTAGGTTAAGAATTCTATTTGAATTGATTATTAATGAATAATACAGCCTAATTTATACAAGAGACCAGCTAATCTAATTATGGTAACAAGAATATTGCTATAATCCTATACATAATTCTAAAGAAACAAAATAACAAAATATTCTATATTCCAACAGAAAGTTATTTACTATACATTTTTTATAGTTGTTTAACTAACCAATAAACCAAAAGCCAATCAAAAAAATAATATAAAAGCAACTCTCAAACACCCAAAATGACAAAAGCATTGAAATAGAAATAGAGAAATATATTATTCTTTTGATTAGAGTACAAATTCATCGTACAAGACACAACTTAAAATATTAATTAGTTAACAGCCTACGTAACTGCATCAGTATTAGTATTATATACTTTTTCGGTCTATTTCATTTTGCACTTAGTGAAAAATTGATGAAATTATTCGAAAGCAACATTGGATTGTAATGAAACAAAAAAACAAATAGACAATAGAATTCAGTAAGTTTGTAAATGAGATTGAACGGCGAAGAGTGAGACTATTAAGAAAAAACTAGTGCAAAATCAGTAAAACAAATTAAAATATAAATCGGTGCAAAATCGGGTAACATAGGGAGTAAGATTCAAGGGTTCCTTCCACCCCCTCTTCCCCTCTTGGGATCATGCTTAGGATTTGGTCCAGCCTCATCATAGTCCAGCTGCACTACATCAGCTTCTAGCAGTTTCCTTCTTTTCTTTAGAGGCTCATTCTACACCAATAAAATATAGTCAAATTAATTACTATTCTCTCTATTTCTTTTTTTCTTTCTATTTACTTTTTGCACAGTTTTTAAAGTAAATTTTAAACTTCAATATCTCTAAATACACATAATCAAAATTATAAAAAATACATAATAAAAAAGTATACATTAAGACGAATCTAATGAGATAATACATGGATATACTTTATCTTAAAAATGAAAAAAATATTAAAGAACGGAGGGAGCAATTAGCGTCAAAAAGCTAGGAACAGAATAAAGTCAAATTAATCTAGTAATATACTATGCATGTACATTTTTAAGTACAAAATATAATTAATACTTCATTCGTTCTGAAATACTCGCTATATTACGATTAAAGGCAATAATTATCGAGCTTATTTTATACATTGCGGTAATGTATAAGAAAAAATATAGTCAAGTATAATATTAACTTTTCATAATTAGATGTGTATAATTCAATATACAGATCAAAATAACATATATGTTGCGTAAAAAGTCAAATTATGTAACAAATATAATAGAACAGAGTAAATACTAATGCGTATCATACCTTATTGATCATAGAATTGAAAGTTGTAGACGAAGGAGATTGAGTATCCTTTTGGTTGGGTGCTTTAGAAATCGATAGACATGAAGATAAGAAAAAGAAAAGGACAAGAATAAGAAGAAATAAGGTCGACAATTTTGTATGAGCCATATATAATTTGATATTTCTTCTAATTTTTTGAGAAACTTAGAAGGACAATAAGCTTATATATACTAGTAATGAGCATTTGGGAATGTGACTAAGGTGAGGAAAGATTTCAAATTACTCCCTTTGTTTTCTAATGAAGTTCCCAAAAAGAATATTTACGAGAACTAAAAAAAATAGAATATTTGAGATAGTTAATACTCCCTTCTATTCACCCAAGTTGTCCCATTTGAGTTGGACACGGATATTAAGAGTGGGATGGGGTCCACCAAAAAGGTGGTAGTGGGGTATTTAAATTGATTAAATTATTTGTAAAGGTGGTAGTTGGGTATTGGGAATTGGAAAAGTGGAGGTATTTAGTTAAAAAAAAAGATGGACAAAAAAGAAAATGGGACAACTTGAGTGAATTGCCGATAAAAGGAAATGGAACAACTTGAGTGAATAGGAGGGATTATTATTATTGAATTGAATAATAAATTTGATTGGAGAAAGTAAGGAGCGTGAGCAATAAAAAAATATTAAAAGAAAGTTAGTGGAAAAAATATAGGGACCACAACTAACAAAATATTAGTTGTTCAGAACGATTTAAATAAGATCCTATTTAGCTATATTTTTGTTACACATTAACTACAATATACTCCCTCTGTTCCAGTTTACTAGTCCCATTTGACTAGTCACGGATTTTAAGGTAGTAGTGGAGTCCATGTAAAAGGTGGTAGTTGGATATTTTAATTGATTAAATTAATTATAAAGGTGGTAGTGGAGTATTGGGAATTGGAAAAGTGAGAGTATTTAGGTAAGAAAAGGACAGCCAAAAAAGGAAATGGGACAAGTAATGTGGAATTGCCAAAAAAGGAAATGGGACAAGTAAACTGGAACGGAGGGAGTATAAGATAAGCTTGAATATTGGATGTAAATAGTTTCAATAATCATAATATCGCAAGTACTTCAGAAAGAAGAAAGTACTAAACTTAGAGGTATTCAAAACAGACTCGATAACTCGATATTTTGACATTTTAATCGAACCTGTCCTAACATGGTTTTCAAATGAACTTAAAATTATATAAACGTAATGTACAAACAACACTCGATTTTAAATGGATTCAAATTATCCAATTCAAATTAATTTGATATTTCGAATAAATACCTTCAATTAGACTAGAAGCTAACTAGGTTAGGTTAGAGAGAAAATAGTATTTCCTTCGTTTCATATTATTTGCTATTAGAGAAAATAGTATTTCCTTCGTTTCATATTATTTGCTATTGAGTGTGACATATTGTGTGGAAAAATATCACTATCATTAGCAAGTATTAAAAAATCGCGTAACATTTCAAATGTGTAATGAGTAATGCTTGTGTCATAATGTTATTGTACACCAACTAAAGGAATAAGAAATTATGATGAAAATAGTACAAAATTTCAGTATCCACAAACAACCAAAAAAATCAGCTAAAAGTCAACGATTAAAAAGCACTTTAATTTGGGTAAAAACATGATCAATTGTATGATTGTATGCATATGGACAGAATATCATGGTAGTACACTATTTTGCTGCATGCCTCTGAATTTTTCTATATCTAGACATAACATGCAGTAATGCACTTCAAAATTTGCAGAATCTACATATTCTCTTAAATGTCGATCATTCTTTTTACTATATCGTTATATATATATATATATATATATATATATATATAGTGGCGAACGCACGAACAGGCACCCCCGGGCACGTGCCCCGGACACTTTTTAAAAAAATATTTTAAAAGAAATTTAAAAAATGAAAATTTGCTATTCTGCGGGTGTGTACTGTGTAGTCACGCTTCCTTTAATGAAGTAACAAACTAACAATACCCAATTACAATATTTCTCCCTCTCTCACTCTAAAAAACCCAAAAACTATCTAAAAGAGAAACCCTCACCGCCACCGCCATCGGCCACCACCACGACTCCACCTCTACCGCACCGCGCCACTGCCGGCTTCCTCTGATCCATCACAGACGCCACCTCCGGCTGTCCTATAGGCTGGAGGTGGTTTTGGTTGGTCTTCACTCAAACCCTAATACCTAAAAATCAAAATTTTGATTTTGTTGAAGGTATTGTCAATTATTCTAGTTTAAATCTTAATTTTAATCTTGTTCTAATCTTAGTATTTATCTTAAATTTTAATTGAATGTGTTTGTGTATTGTGTATTGTTAATGTTAAATTAATCATCTTCCTTCTTTGATTTCCGATCTTTCTCATATCCCTACTCCTGACACTCTCTGCTTCAGGTTTTTCTTGTACTCTTGGTATTATTGGGCTTCTACAACTCATTTTGCTGAATATATATATATATATATATATATATATATATATATATATATATATATATATATATATATATATACATATACATATATCATATATACTATATATATACATATATCATATACATGTATATATATATAATATATATATATATATTATTATATTATATATATATATATATATATATATATATATAATATTATAATATATACATATATACATATACATAACATATATATATATATACATATATATATACATACATATATCAGTTATTACATCTAATATATATACATATATATATATATATATATATATATATATATATATATCATATATATATATATATATATATATATATATATGTAGTATACAATGTAACATAGACACAAACATGAAATGTATTAATTAAGTACAATGCAAAATAAATACAAATCTAAAAATAAAAAAAATCAAGGTTGATTACATTCTTCAAGAATTGACAATTAAATCATGTATTAATTCCAAAAGATGTATTGTCACTAAATCATATTTAAATGTTTTAACTGAGCTTTTAATCTTTAGGAAATATGATATGAATAATTGATTTTTGTCAATTGTCTCAATATGAACCATATTATAGGTTAAGTCAAAATATTATAGGTTAAGTCAAAATGTCACATATTTTGTTTGATTCGTCTCAAGCCAAGAGTAGTAAGAGCTTTTATTTAAGAATAATTTGAGATATTACGGGTTAAAATGTTACCTCGGCAAGTGTGAAAAACTAAATGAGACATTTAGACTGAATAGGAGGAAGTATATCTATTTTTGAAAAAATATGATTTTAACTTCGTGTTCTGTTGTTAATCGTCGTCTTTCAAGTTGAGAGTAATTAATATAATTCAAAATACAAATTACTGTAAAAATCAGTGAAAAAATTCATAAACAAAACAATAAAAAGTGGAAATTAAAATTTCATATACGACTATTACATTTATGGAGAGTTTGAAGAAAGAGAGAAGTGGTGCAAGATCACTAGAAGAAATACAGCAATTACAAATTTACAATTGCAATTCCAATTGCCAATTGGGGTGCACTATTTTAGTTGGGATGTTGTGCAGTTTTGCAATGAGCACTCTTCTCGTATAACATAAATCCTTTGAAATACTCGCTACATTTCGGTTATAATAACGGTTAATGTGTAAATAAAAATATAATTATGTGAGATCTTGTTTAAATTGTCTAATCACATACTTTTATAATATTAACTTCTTATAATTTTTAGATATGTATAATTCAATATATGATAAAACAAAACAACATATCAAATTGCATAAAAAGTCAAATACAGTAAGTAATTCAAACAGAGAAAGTATTCCTGTATTTTTTTTTATATTTCATGGTGATAGTGATATGTTACGAGACAAAATATTATTATTAGAGGCTTTTAGATTTTGTTGAGCACAACTTTCATATATCATTATGATTCTTTCAAGTCAATCTTTTAATTCTTAAACACATTCTACGGTTCGTAAGAAACATATCACATTGTACTTTTTTATGTGCAGACTACCTTCTTAACATTATTGTTAAAATCGCGATTTTGATCTATGATTTTACGATTTTTTGATTCAAAAAAAGCGAGCAATTTGAATCGCACGTAGAATCTTAAAGTTGTAGAATTTCTTTATTCTAGTTGGAATAAAATTTTTATCGGGTGGAATCATAACACGAGTTTACAATTCTACGATTTAACGATTTGATTCTACTAATTTATTATGAATGATTTTTAATGTTTCTTATGTATCTCTTTCACATATACACATAAATTTCAATTTTTTGATCATGAAAACTTTTAAAAAATAAATTTTTTAATCGGTATGAAGATTTAAACTAATTATTAAAATGTTTTCGTTATATTCTTAAAAATAAAGTCAAAAAATTTTAATTCATAAATTAAACTTTTGAATTGGATAATAATGATAAGAAACTAGATATTTTTAATATATTTAAGTTTATTTGTTAACACCAAACCTTATTCTAGGTTAAGATTTAAACTAACGTTTCGATTCTACCTCTCTAAACGATTCTAAGTAGAATCGCGATTTTAACCACTTTAATGTTAACACCAAACCTTATTTTAGGTTAAGATTTGATTGGATATATTCATGGCAAATCTACACTTAAACATCAGGTAGCACATTACTCATAAATTTTTAAAAAAGTACTCCCTCCAAATCAATTTACTTGTCTCATTTGACTTTTCACGGATTTTAAGGGTTGAGTGGGGTCCATTAAAAAGGTGGTAGTTGGGTATTTTAATTGATTAAATTAATTGTAAAGGTGGTAGTTGGGTATTGGGAATTGAAAAAGTGGGGGTATTTAGGTAAAAAAACGATAGACAAAAAAGGAAATGGGACAATTGGTATGATTTTGCCAAATAAGAAAATGAGACAAGTAAACTGATTCGGAGGGAGTATGTTTTAATAATTTTGAGTTTAAGGAATTATGATTTTTTTTTCCTACCTTTCACGTCTTGGGATTATTATTACTCATTTTGCTTAATTGCATCAATTTGGAGTTGTTGAAGCAAGTAACAATATTCTTGACTTGGACGTTAACTTTGAACACTTAATCGAACATGCTTTGTCTTATACTTTGGAGAAGGACGATAAAAATGTGTCAAGATGCGTGGGTTTAAGGTTTGGAACGTTTGATGAAGTGTTGGTTGATCAAAGCAACAAAAATTAAGGGAGAGAGAGCTCGCTCGACCCCCCTGAAGGCCGCTCGACCGATCGAGCGAGAAGGGCCAAGTCGAGTGGATGGTCAGAATGAAACAGCAACCCTCTGGAATGTGGCTCGACCTTATGCTCGGGTCGAGCGAGTCAGAGCTTGGTTCGAGCGGAGCTGTCAGAGGGACTCCAACGGGCATTTTTGTGCAGTTTCTGTTTTAATTATGCAATAATGTTGTTCATTACTCTATTGTTTATTGTAATGTTTATTGTCATAGTTAATTAGGGAGTTTATTGTGATGTTAAATGTGCTTTATGGTGAGTAGTTGAGAGGTTCTAAGAATGATATTCATCTTCCACTATAAAAGGGAGTATCATTCATAGAACAAGACACACCACAAACACACATACTTGTGAGTGCTAATACTTTGCTTGAAACTTGAGAGTGTTCATCTTTGTATTAGTATTTTTAGATCTTGAGAGATTGTTCTCAAGATAGGGAGGGTTTATTATACTTGTAATTATTGAGTTCAATATAATAAATATCATTTGAGGGGGAGGTATCCAAGATACCTCATAAACACTTGTGTTCTTTTTTGCTCTATTTGTCTTTGTGCTTTTCCATTGTTAAACCTCGTTGTGCCGTTCCTTTCGGGAGTAATGAATTTTTGTAGGTCGTTTATTTTACAAACAATTCTACCAAAATTTTATAATACTTTAAAATATTAATTCAATAAGTTGATAAAGTGACCAATATTTTCAGGCCTGAAGATCACTTAATCCATCTGTTTGAGACATTGTATTTCATAATTACCTAAGAATAAGTTTATATTCTAATAAAGTTTTTGTGTTCGATGACAAGGATAGAAATCTCTGCAGATAAGAGACTTAGAAAAATGAAATTAAACCTTCATGAAATTGGCTTCATATAATTCGCATCAAGCTAGCTATAAGGAGGATAGTTTTAAAACTTAGATAATAATGTTATTCATCATAATCATATCCAGTGTATCCTGCTGATAGAAATATTGAGAGTGTGATTGAGAATGGCAAAATGGGTGGATGGATGTGTTATGCTTGTTTCCATATTCATATCCACCTAAACTTTTCGTATTTTTCATGTCCACACCAATTTATTTGCCTATGCATTTAAATCCATTTCAACCCACTATGGCCAATTAGGCATATCTATCAAAGGTATATCAACCTAATACATGCCTTACATTCAGTACAAATGTGTGTTTACATACATCATAAAATTGTAATTTTTTACTAATTTAATAGTACATCTAATTTTATTGTCGTAAAATAGAATTAATATCCTCAAGATTTTTGTCAATTTTCATTAATAAAAACAATCAAAATTAATAATATATTGTAGTCATGATCACCAAAATACTTTTATTAAGTGCAATTTCTTGTGAGAAACGATTTAAAAAATCATCCTTAATTGGAAGTTGGCCCATAAAAAAATATAGAGTAAATTACTCAATAGAAATTAAGGATAATATAAGCATTGAAAATGCAATGATATTATGAATGATATAAGTAAGCATTAAGAATACAGTAAGTAAATATTAAACTTTAATATGATCACCGACTATTTCTCATTTGGCATCATTTGATTTTAAGATCACTCACAAAGTTTAAATAACTCCACCTTTTTATAAAACTTTAAGTCAAATATTATTGGTATAATCTCTTTATGAGAGAGAGGGAGTATTAAATGGCATGATTAAAAATAAGACTGGACAGAAACCAACGCTAAATTCTTATTTACATAAAGAATTTCAAAGTAATGGGTATCACAAATCACAAATCACAAATGAAAGTAAAATACATTACGGGAGCCAACTTTACATGAAAGATTTTAGGCAGCATAACATAATAACCTTTGATACTTCATTCAATCCCAAAAGTACTCAAAGATTCTGCCAATTCCAAGTAGCAAACATGGTTTGCTCATGTATACCAAGTGCCAACAATTGACCAAGATGAAATTGCCTTGACAAAAAAAAAAAGGCTTGAATCCAAAATATACACTTCATATATAATTAAAAATTAAAAAGACACAATAATAATAAGTAATGTAATGCTTTTCAACGTATGTGGGTGATCAAGAAAGACCACGAGTATACAAAAAAAGGTAAAAATAGAGACCAAATGCAACAGAATGTTGACTAGAATGATGGACTTAAAAACAATGCATGACTCAAATTGGGAACCCAGAAAGAAGACCAAAAAATATGAGGAAAATTGGGCCAAAAATTGCGGAGGAAACTTTGTTATGCGACTGACGGTCATTCCAACATCTTTGAAACCTTCGACTTCCAAAGAGACAATGTAGCATTGGGAGACAAAAGAAACCATAATGGCAAGGAAGGGATGATCGTTTTTCGAGTATTAAATGAGCTGATCATAGACTGGGCACCGTCCTTTAAGCGTGAATTTGACACTTTAGACCCAAGGACGTATATGTCTCTCTTCCTTTATCCTTTAGCACTGAATTAGAGGTTAGAACAATCACGTGGAGGCCCCTTTTAACTGTTTCCGACTATCCACAACCTCCTTAATATGCAAACAAATGGACCTGACCTGACCTGACCTGACCGACGGACCGATCCGCTTTGCTGATGCATGAGTTAGCGACAACATGAAAGCTGACAAGTTTACTTGTCCGACTGGCAACGACCCGACACTTATGCAATCCCGAACCCCCAGACCCAACTCCACACACCTGATGCATGCTGGGACATCAAAAAGGAAAGAAAATACCAAGCAGGGGACCAAGCCTCAAATGGCAATCACTCGACTGATGGCCAACTTCGCCCATTCAGCAGATTGTTTAATAGAATGATCTTCCGATGACAAGCATTCACTAAGCAAGTCCCTGCATGACGGGAACTGCTGAATCAAAGAAGCTGCACTAGTTGCAAGTGTGTCGGCAAGGTCACCAAGAACTCCAATGGCAGTCTTCATGACAGCGTCATCCCTAAAGACATCAAATTTCCTTTTGAGCTATCATAAAAGAATCAATTGTACAAGGCAACAAAACATACTAGTAATATAAAACTTACATATCTTTCCCTTGGTAAATACTATCGATGAATGAAAGTATATGGCGAGCATAAGGAAGTAGAAGCTGAGCTTTTGAAGTGTTCTTGAAGCCTTGAAGAATCCCCGAGTATGCTTCTAAGATTCCATTTCGCAAGAGATTGGTGTATTCAAGTATCTCATCATCAGCACCAGCTGTGTGAGCAGACAGGTCTGCTGCACTCTGAAGCATTGGCATGGAATACATCAAATACTTCTCAAAATTCTCCCCTATTGCAAGGGCAATGTCCCCAAAGCAAGAGAAAATCGGAGGCTTCACTGATCGGTGTAATTGATTGCTTGACAAGTCCTTAAGGAGTTGTGTCATAATCCCATCACAGTAAGGCAGTATCTTATCCTCCAATGCCCTGCATAAATCTCCCACCACACCAACTGTGACAGCACAGACTTGGTAATCACTGAAGTTTTGAAGACCCATTTCCAGATACTTGTAAAATTCATTCATGTACTTCAGAAATTCTGGACCCGTGGCGTAGGCAAGAGCACCAATTCCAAGCATAGCCTCTTCATGAACAGTGGCACTACTACAAGAAAAAACACGAAGAAACAATTGCATGATTTGATCAGCATATTGCAAAAGCGCAGCTCTCGTTGACTCTGATGACCCCAGCTTTTGAATGATAACCTGAAGGCACCCACACAGGAGACCTTGCAGTTCACCCTGTTTTCCATCTGGAAGAAGGTTATGTGACTCCAGTGTGTTATGAAGCTCCATCATGATAACAGGAACTAACTGCACCACCAAGGGAGCAGTTTCATCTGTTGAGCATCTAACTACCTCATTTAGAGTTTCATAAGCAGCAGCTCGCAACCGCGCCTCCGCAGCATCTACCCTGTGAGTTACACTAAGAAGAGACTTAACAATGTCCTCGAAATAAGGAGCCAAGGGTGATGAAGAGCCAACATCCTCATAGCCTTGTGCAAGAAAATAGAGAGCACCACAAGCTTTTTCAGCGACATTAGGTGTATCATTCATGGCCTGTAATATAACCGTAATAATCTGCTGGCAGTTTGCATGCGTAATAATTGGAGTTTCCACAGCAGATCCATGAAGAAATTCAAAAATTCTACCTAGAGTCCAAGCAGTAGTGTCTTTAACATGGCTGTTAACATCTTTTGTCAATGCAGTGAGCATAAAGTTCAAAGCAACATTGACGATGGCTGTCAACTTGTCAGGGGACGGACCCTCTAAAATCGACCCAAATGCATAGGTAGCAGCCTCTCTTTGTCTCCAATCCGGCTTTGTAATATTCTCTTCAATGAATGGCATCACAAGAGGCACAATATCATCTCCAACAGTCCGTGCAACAAGCCCAAGGCAAGTACCCCCTGCCATAGCAATATTCCAAGCTCCCTCATCTTGGTCTTGCTCCTCCTCTTGCTTGAGGAGTGTGTCCAGCAAGATAGGTACCAAAGCAGGGAGAGCCTGCTTAATAAAATTAAAGCAAGGAATATCAGAGTCTCCTGTGAATTCACCACCATATTCTTCAAGAATGTCAATCTCTTCGTCACAGATTGAGCTCCAAAATTCAACAGCTTGAAGTGCAACTGCCTCCTCATCTTCCCTCACAGCTTTTGCAGTGATATTGAAGATGTCCTGAATGTAAGGAACCAACTTTTCATAATATGTGGAAGAAATGGCAACCAGACATTCAAAAGCTGCCTGCCTTATCTTCACATCGGGTGACATTGTTGCCTCACAAACAACTCTCATGATGTAATCTCTTTCCATATCATTATTAAAATTAGCCTGGGCAAATCCCAAAGCATTATATAATGCATGTGTAGCAGCAAGCCGGACTTCATTATTCGTTTCATTTGCATTCATACCCTGAACAACTGCAGTGAGGATTTTATTCACTTGATCCTGATCTACAGCATCTGGGGATACCTCTTCACACATGTATCCAAGTGTCTCCAAAGTTGCTTGCTTGACATGAGGTGGAAGTTGGTGAATATTCGACAACAATGATCCTATCAACTCTGGCCATTGTTTTTGAGGTAACTCAATACCTGCAACCTTAGCGATCACTTGTGATGCAGTTGAGCGAGCATCATGAACAGGTGAAGCTAGGGATTGCAACAAGGATGCCTTAATCTGGTTCTTTATTCCAACATCTAAAGACACCCATTTCTGTACAAGCTCATACTTCCTATGTGAGTCCTTGGCATCCAAAGCATTTTTAAGAACAAGCCCAGCCAACTTCCTTGACTCAGCTGGCTTCTCTTCATTGGCTAGCTCTCCAGCAAGTGCCAGCAAGAAGCTTGGATAGTTCTGTTCTTGAAAAGTTTTCAAAGCCTGTTCTGCCTGCTTTCGGATTTCTGCCTCAACTGCTTGAGCATTCAACAGTACTTGGGTGATCTCCATCACCATAATATATCTGTATGTAGCACGTATAAATTAAAAGGATGGGAAAATCACCAAGACAATAACTATATCTGCAATTCATTACCTAGATAAGAAGATACTATATAACCCCTAAGCATTACAGAAAATGTAGATCATACAGGAAATACTCCACAAAGATGAGTATATCATAGAGATTTACAAGTATGCAAACATCCAAAAACAGCAGGATAAAAGAAGAATGAACCAATTAGCAGAAACAAGCTACCAACTATCCACTACTATCTAGATATCATGACCGAAAAATCAATCGTCAAGACATCTAAGAGAGTAAACTAAACAAATGAGAAGGCATGTTAGTTATTTCAATGAATGATTGGAGACTTTTCTAGGGAAACCATGAGATGAGTATAATCTATGTTACATATCACATGCTCCCACCAGCTGAACTAGAATGTAACTCAAAAAAGTTATGTTTTACAGAAGGCTTTAACTTCCAGTCCAGAGCTGATGCAAAATAAATATTAGCCAAACAAGTTAGATTACTTCTGATGTATGAATACTTCGAAACTAAGGGAAGCAACATTCATTCAAAAATCTAGCGAAACGTTTCAACGCTCCTTCTCAAAATCCACAAAAGTAGCAGCACTAAACCAACTAAATTGATTTAAAAAGCCCTAGCAATGTGCAACAGATACAGAAAGTTGAATTTAAAAATCTTCAATTGCAATCGGAGCTAGATCTATTTATGAAAACCACCTTAAAATCAAAGTAACCACTGAAAGTGAGTAAAATGGAACGAAAAATACATTAACTAAATAATTACATTGAACAAAATCGAACTAGCAATACTCAGTAATCAAGGAATCGACAAACTTCATTGATCGCAACAGAAAATAAATGACAATCGATTACAGTAAAAATGAAAATGATATAATTAAATCCCATCGATTAGACTGCGCAGAAATCTAATTCAAAATCAGAATAAAGCGTGGACTGATAGATCAAAAAAATTGGACAAATGTATCAAATCGAAGCACAATTAGCGATTAAAATTACGCAATTACCAGAGATTTCAAAGGCAATTGAAAGAAGAGAAAGTTGCAGCGGGAAGTGAGTCACCGATCGTATGGAAAAAATCCCAAAAGCACGGCGGTTAAGAAACCCTAGGAGAGAGAAACTAGAGAGAAGAGGGAAGAACACAGAGAAACAAGATTTGTAAATAAACTGGAGACTAATTAATTTTTTAAAAATTACAGGTTGCATATCCGGGATCCGGCTAATAATAAGTTAATAACGGTGTTTACATTATTCTAATTTCTAAGGTATGTGTTACTCTAACGGTGTTTTTTTAAAAAAAATGACAAATTATTTACTACCGTCTCATCGTGAAACGGTTTATTATGGATTGACTTAAAAGCTAAAAGTGTTGGTTATCTTTTTAATTTTACTAATTTTGTCTCTAAAATTACAGCAGCGTCTCACGATCAGCCGGTCTCATACAAGACTTGCTGTTAAATAATTGTTTCTTAAATAAATTAATTTTGTTTTCCTTTTCTTTAAGGAAAAATTACCTAGAATAATCCAAACTATTAATGATTTTCCTACAATAATCCCACTTATTGATTAACCATGAATAATCCCAACTTTGAGGGGCATTTTCCTAGAGTAAACCCGGTGACCGGATGACTTGCTATAGCAAGTTTTATTTTTTAAAAAAAAAGATAAATTAAAATAAAATATCGAAAAAAATGTTAAAAATATATTCATAAAAAATTTATGATTTTTTTCATTTATTTAGAATTTTTTATGTAAATTTTCAAAATTATTTTCTAATTTTAAATTAATATTTAATTTATTTTTTTGGTGAATTACCTACTATAGCAGGTCATCGGGTTACCCAAGTTTACTCTAGGAAAATACCACTCAAAGTTGGGATTATTCATGGTTAATCAATAGGTGGGATTATTATGGGAAAATCATGAATAGTTTGGATTATTGTAGGTAATTTTTCCTTTCTTTAATGGTCTGTTTGGTTCATGGTAGTAAACTATGGTAACGAAAATGATATGCAGTGGAAATTTTCATGAAGAAAATTCTTTACTAAGACAGTCTCATTGTTGGACGGCTTAATATGCACCGGCTCAATACTTAAGTTTATAACAGACTACATAAAGAATAGATTTTCATTTACTTAATAGTTTAGTTTTTCTTTTTAGAAAAGGACAAATTTTTAACTAAGATAGTCTCGTACAAGACGCAATATTTTATGAAATGTATCATGTTATTTTCATGGTAATAAAAAGTTTAATCATAAAAAAGTGTTCACCGACCCCTCCATGAACTTCATCTTAGACCACTTTCCAACTTCATTCTCCTATCAACTCCGCCATCACCACTGTGCAGCAGCTCTATTACCACTATCCATAAACACTTCTATACTAGAATGTCCACTACTTATAACTAGGGGTGTTCAAAACCGGGTACCGGGTCGATCCGGATTCGAAAATCCGAGTACCCGCTTTTTCGGTACCTAAAATTGGGATCCAGTTCCGACCGGGTTTAAACCGGATATCCAAAATCCGGATACCCGGTTTTATTTTTTTGTCGTTCGACCATATGTTTGTTTATCTCTATTTTCACTTAAACTATTTTTTTATATAAAATTCAAATACAAACTCTCTAAAAATCTTTAACTTAATTAGTCATAAAAGATTAATTAAGAAAATGAAAGAATAATATAATTGTTCATGGGTTTAAGTAAGAACAATTATAAAATTCAAATACTAACTCTCTAAAAATATTCAATCCAAGGTTAGCTTAAGAGATATCATAATCATTTTATTTATGAAAAAAAATAATTAAAGAAAACCGGATACCGGATATCCGGTTTTCAAAACAAACGGCCCCGACTACCACCTGCAAAATTATTAGTCTTGGTTGGGATTTTAAACACATCATCAAATTATCATAACTTGTAAAGCTTTCCAATGTTATATATTCTAGAATTAAACCAAAGAATATCATTATTTGCATCATTAAAAAGGACTCCATCATTTCCTGAATTTGAATTATGTGCATAATTTGTCTAAAAAGATGATGGATCTAAATTAACAGAATCATTGGTGTAATTATGGATTGCTCTTGTTTTTGAAGACGCATTAAAAGATGATTTACCTTAGGGTTTGATGCCATAATTTTAACACTAAAATCATCCATTTTTATTGTGAAATTTAGTTGTTTAATGACTAATTGGTATTCAATTGAGTTTAAAGCGAAGTAACTTTTAAAAGTTGCAGAAAAAGTCAATTTTTTGTCAATGTTAAATTTGCGGATATAGTTTTGATGTGAATAAGAAAAACAGGGCAAAATAAAAGGATGATCGTGAGTATTGTAACGATACTTGAGAGAGACCTTAGTAAATCAAAACTTCTTGTTGCGGCGTAGGTTTCGTACTAATGAGGTTACAGTTAGGTGGTGTTCATTTGGTAGAGGGGCTGGGTGGTGGTGGTGGATGCATGGGGTAGAGTAGGTGGTGATTCCGTGATTGTTTGGTAGATGGGATTAGTAGTTGGGGCTTCTTTCTTCTTTTTTTGTGTTTTTTTTTTTTTTTTGTTTATAAAAGTCAAAAAAAGCAAAGGTAAAGCCAATTGGCTCTTTCGTTGCAAATAGGAGCAAAAGGTTGGACTTATGTAATAAGGTTTGCCTGTAAATAGGCTAAATTTTAGCTCTTTAGAGCAATTTTTCCTTTTTTCATTTATTTCACAAACTTTGGATAAAATTAACTTTTGTTTATCCTCATTTTAATATTAAATAATGTTTATGATCCTACATATCTTTCGCTAACTTTATTTTATGATTTTTATAATGCCTATAATCCCCATATGTTTTTCACTAACTTTATAAATATTATTTTAATAGTTGTAGTCCTTATATATTTTCCACTATCTTTTAATATTTATAATGTTAATAAAATCTACTTTTCCTTCATCAAAAAATTTAAACAAGAAAATCATCATCATCATCATAAAATATACTAATTCATAAGCACTTTGTGTCATGTGTCAATATTATATAGTCTTTTACAAGCATGTGTACCAAGAGTCACACTTACAATGTAATTTTAAATGTTTGTAATAAAACAATTGGTGATGATATAATCTCCACAATTAATATTAATATTAACATATGAATATTATTAAACCCACAAATTCATATAAGACTAATTAATGTAAGGTAATTATTTTTTAACTCCTCGTTTCATATTCCCTAATGCAATGTACTACAAAATTTGGGGTTTAGTAGAGAAGGTGAAAAGTTTGAGAAGTGAAGTTAATAGTACATTGGGAGTAACTTATGCAATCTTATCTTATCTTATAAATTCATGACAAAAGAGTCATCAAAGATACCTATAGTATGTAATGTACAAACAAAACACACATGTAACAACATCATATGGTACGATTGAAATTTTCAATTACTACTTTAATTGTTATCAAGAACATACGATTTCACTAATTTCATTATACTGTTCCAAAATTTCATTCTAGCATCCTATTTAAGAGGAAATATCTAATCATAATATCTTTAGTATGTCACCGTGATAGCATCATAAGCATTTTATGTATTACGATTACATTTAGTATAAAGTTGTTAATGCTTAATTAATAATTATCATGCATATTCAAGAACTATCATATGAGAACTTTGCTAAATTATGTTAAAGATCCTACATATTAAAAACTCAAACAATCTGTAAAAAAACAAAAGTGAACTCCAACCGTGCATAACACAATCACACGGGTAAAATATTAGTAATACTCCCTCCGTTCAATATTATCTGCAACTTTTACCATTTTTGTCCGATCAGGGTTATCTGCAACTCACTGTTTTGTTTCCTTTTTAAGCTAAAAATAACCAATGTAATTACAATTTTACCCCCAATTTACAAATCTGATTTTTTTAATTTTTGCCCTTATATTTGCTTAATCTGAATTAGGCTTATAAAATCAAATTAGCCTTTTATAATTACTCCCTCCATTAAATGATTCCAACTCCTCAACTTCCCAACCAACATCAATTAATATTGCTGGGTTGTTTTTATTGATATGATGAGTACAGCTCTTCATATTCATCCAGTTCCTGTTCGTCCTTCTCTCTCCTCTTCTTCCTTCATCTTCCTTCATCTTCTTGTTCGTCCTTCTCTCTCCTCTTCTTCCTTCATTTTCCTTCATCTTCAAATCGGAGTCTCTTTTGCACCATGATTAACATGGATCCACTTCTGCGTGCTTACTTAGCAACTGTAGCCAAGAAACCTACAACGCTTTGGGGAAAGTTCTTGAGAGCATGGATGAGGAAGCACGCAAGGAGAAGGTTGAGGGGGAGGGTGTGTCTCTGGGGCAGAAAATGGTCAAAAACGATGTTGTGGTTGTAGATCTACCCAAAACTAAGAGGGCTAGGCCTCCGCCGAAGATCCGGGCAACTAGGAAGGCGGCGAGGCTTGCCCTGAGGCGGATCTGTGGCTTGCCTGATCAGGAATGAGTAATTTTGTCCTCAGATGACGAGGCTGACAAGGTGGGTTGTTCCTCTGATGTCGTTGATGACGAAGAGAGGCGGCTGAACCTTAGGGTTCAACCCTCCAACCGACTACTTGCGTAACGCTTCCTAACCCTAACCCTAATTTGTGCATTTTTAACTTTGATGGTGTTGTTGTTCGCTGGTTGCTGGTGTTGTTGATTTATGTTGCCTGCTGTTGTTGTTGGTTGGTTTATGTTTGATATGGTTACCAAGGGCTACTTTTTCAGTGAGTTTTTGTTTGTTGGTGATGTTTCATGTGTGGAGTCCCTTTTTGTTTGTTGGTGATGCACTCAAGTTGTGAGCCCCCCATTTCTGTTGTCTGCAAATTTGAGTTCTTTTTTTTAATCCAAATGATGAAGGGACTCCATTGAATGTCACTTCATAGTAGAGTTTTACTTCCAATTTTTCCTGGTGGATTTTGTTGGTGAGGTACCTCTACTATGAAGTGTTGTATTCAACAATGTGAATGACTCTATTGATGGATTAATTGGCCACACATAATATCAGCAAAAATTCTTCATTCATAATAAACATTTGACTGCCTTACAGGTTGCTTCATCATAATAAACAAAAGACACCTAACCACCTATTCATGCATATAAACTCTTAGCTATAAAAACAAAAGACAAAAAGCATCTAACTAAGTGGTTAAATGTGGCAGTCAATGTTTCTTCTTGTATCTAGTTTGATGATTCCCCTAATCTGCATCTACCTCAGTGTCCTCTGTTGCAAATTGAGTCCCTTGAAGTTGACTGGATGGCCTGAACATACTGTCTAGGTATTCCACAGTGTCCACCACTAATTCCTTCCTTACTGTCACTTGACCTAGTAGAATTTTCAAATTTTCAAGTTTCTTCTTGTTCATATGAGGTATTTTGTACTTGTTTCCACCTTGTGCCTTCAGAATTTTTATCATGCATCTTTGTAATGTCACCCAAATGTACTTGTTCACTTGGGGCTTGAATGTGTTATAACACTCAATAACCTTTGCAACAAGCTCATCTAAGTCCTTAGGGAAGGATTGATATTACAGTGATTTCATTGAACTGAATAAGCCTAGATCCAACACATTTAGATCAGGTGACTGTGCTGGTTGGAATACAAGTTCAATATTGAACCCATTTGCCCTAGTTGCTGCCATGAACTCTTCTTCGTGGGGGACTTGATGAGGCCTTGCATTGTCCCATTGTATGATAACATTTTTGGGGAAGGATTCTGGCCATTTAGCTTGAATAGCTGGAATGACTTTTGTGAGTACCATCTCCCTAATAACATCTCTATTCACATTCTGGAGTGCCTTGGTGACCAAAGTGCCTGCTGCTCTGTTTTTGCTTGATTTCTTTGCCACTTCTTTCACAGTAAATGGGAACATCCCATACTTCCCATCATGAATGAGCCCCCTATGTATGTCATACAATGGCTTCCCAATTACAGCCATAAACATAGCCTTTAACTTGAATCTTTTTGACTGTTGTGTCATGTATGAGTCTTCTTCACCTGGCAAAAGATAAAATCTTCTCTTGTCAGGATTGAGATAGAACCATTTCTTATCTATGTGTATGACATGGTTCATACCGACAAAAGTGGGGTCCTCATTTGCTGTGATTGGATTTATATGTGACAACACCCATTTCATTCTAGCTATCTTGTGGTCTGATGTGAGTGCAGGCTTGCTGCTGCATGTATGTGTTCTTAACCTTCCCTTTTTCTTGAGGTTGTGTAGAGTAACATGTGAAATTTTCAGGGCAGCAGCATAACTCTTCTCTGTATGCCTAAGATAAAGTGGGACTGATTGTAGGAATGCGTCTGAAAATTCCCTTGGCTTAGGACCTGTCCTGCCAAACTTCTTAGTCCTGACATCAATTGTGTTCCCCATTATCATCTGTTTTTTAATGTCAGCAAAAACTCTTGTGATTGTTGACTTGTGTACACCGAAGTGCGTTGCTAATTCTTTCATGACTCCCTTAGGTAACATGCCATTTTGCATTGTGACAAGCATTGCACCTACAATCTGCTTTTTTTTTTTTTTGCAATGTAAGCTGCTTTCTACTGGCAACTGGAGTCCCTCCCTCTGTCCAATTTACAGTGTTCTGGTTTGCTTCATTATCACCAGTGCATTGCTGCTTCATGTCCGTTTCCTGTTCTTCTTGCATATTTTCATTATCTGATTCATAATGCTCATAATCTTGATCTTGCATTTCTTCATGCTCATCGTAGTAAAGTTCTGCCAGTACTTCCTCTGATATTAATTGGTCAACATCTAAAAAATCTTCTTCATAAGGATCTTCCATATTCCTTCTTTGTGTTTGTTTGTTCAGATTTTAGAAGCTTCAAAAGGGATGACTGCTATTTTTTTTTGGTGAAGAAGCTGCCCTTTGTGAATATGAAGACAGTGGGGTGTGATGCTAACAAGAATGAAGGTTGTGTGATGACTGATTGGGGTGTAATTTTTTGCTAACAAAGATTGGTGTAATTTTTTGAGAAACATGTGTAAAAATTGTTAATCTTTTGAGAAACTTGTGTAATTATGAATGGGGATGCTTTTATAGTCTTCTTATTATGAAAATGGGAGGCTGAAATTTGGCTGTAATTTTAAACATTTGGGTGCAATTTAAAAAATTTGAGAATTTTAAATTTTGGTGTTTTTGGTGGAAAAATCTGAGAGAAAGTGGTCCTCCCTTCATTTTCTCTCTCCTTCTTTCCTTTAATTACATATCTCCACTTTCTCTAATTAAGGCCTACAAAAAATGCATTGGCAACCACGAATTGTACTGCTGTTGCACATAATATTTAACGGAGGGAGTATATATTCAACATTTAAACGTATCTATTTTTTTTTTCATGAACAATATTGTGGAAATTTCTTTAAGGAACCGAGGGAATAATACTCAAGCGGTCAAGCCCAATATTTCCAATACATCATCCATTCTTGTTCCAATATACCAGAATCTATCAGTAAAAACGCAAACATTTTGCCAAACACAAGAAATGACAGATTATTATATACACTAATAAGAAATAACTTAAACATAAATATTATGGATCTATAAATTCCTTCACATATTACAGTTAAAGAATTATTCTAATACTTTTAAGCAGCTTGTAAGATGACATATATCAACACATCTTCAAGACAAAACAGGACCATGATTGATAGTATATAGCATGTACAAATCCACACTGAAGTCCCTAATTGATTTGATCAGTGGTAGTGGGAGTGCAGGACAGCAAAAAAACCATCACTCGACCACTTCAGCGGTTAGTCGCATCCACGACCAATTTTTCTCACAAAGTTCACTCGGGGATGCCCCGTCATTGTCTTTGATATTCAAATCTGCGCCATGCTTCACGAGGTATTCAGCAATGGCTTCTCTATCACAAACAACTGCGTAGTGCAATGCGGTTTGTCCTTCATTGTCCTGAAATTGTAAGCAGTTAATGCTCAGTTACTAATATGCTGGACCTTCAACAGACAACTGTGCATTTACAAGTATTGTCAAAAATGAATTTGTGTTAAAACTTACATGTTTACAATAGAATTTTATTTTAGAGTTCTATCAGCTCCGAAGACAAGATATAAAATTTCGTTTACCAACTTAGTATCTGTGCCCAGAAGCGGAAACAACAAAAGCTGACCAGAAAGACCGGTGGAGTTTAAACAACTATGCCGAAGTCTTGATCACAGAAATATGAGGGGTGGAGTGTAAACCTTGATGCTAAATAGAAAAACACAGAAAAGCACCAAGGAAACTTTTTTCCATATAAATATAAGAAAATGTCAAAAATTCAAAGTGGCATGCTCAAATGCAAACAAAGATTTAGAACTCTAGCAAGCTCTAAATCGGTAATGTCAAAGAGTGAAAACAAAGCTCGAAGTCAGACATAATGACAGAAATAATCACATGTCAACAAAGGAACCAAGCAACATCGATATCCCAATAAAAACAACAGGGTTTCAAAATTTGTATTACTATTATGGGAATTATTAGTAAATTCTATTGAAAAAGGGAGGCAGGCGGATCCTGCAAATATTGGCCAGATGAGCCAAGTCAGGGGCATAATTCCAAATCAAACACGAGAAAGATAAGGCAAACCAACACCATACATCACCTGAGCATTCATTTCCACATTCTTGATACAAAGCAATTCTATGACAGGAAGATGGCCACGATCAACTGCCCAATGCAATGGTGTCCGACCTTCACTATCTGAAGAAAAGAATGCAAGACTTTTACCAAGAGGGATTATAACCAAAATAAGTATTGTTAGCTATATTGTACACCATGTTCTCACACAAATGCACATGAAGATAGTCCTACATTAATATGTTACAGCTCTATCCTAATTCCTACAGTTCAGCAATAAGCACAGATAAATAAGTAACAAGAAAGCATTATGCCTTGTTGGGTGCTTTCCAAGAACAGTACAAAATTCTATTCAAAATGGGAAGAAGAAGCCACACTGTAAATTTCTTCCAGAAACTATAAGATACCAAGTACCAAGTTGATTCATCTAACGGTTCCAACAATTATCAACTCATTCCATAACTTGATTAAAACTACAAAAACACACTAAACACCCTTCCCAAGAAAGACTTTCATGATCTACACTATTACTTCAGTGCTTAAAAAACTAGTAACAAATAGATGGATTATGAACCAAATCTATGATTTTCCTCCAAAACCAAAAATTTCACTTCACAAGTAATACATGTCTGTAAACAAATATAAATTTTAGGAAAGCATTCAAGAAAAAAGTTAATTCATTCCACAATCAAAATGACATTCCAAAATCTAATATTGTTTTTATCTTTGTTATGCAGCGAAAGCAATGACATCAGTGCAATAAGAACACATGGATTTCTAAAACTAACCTTTCAGATTCACAGAAATGCCACTCTCAATACATTTATGCAAGTTTTCTAGATCACCTTCTCTTGCAAAGCCATGAATAGCATCCATTTTCCTGAAAAGAAAAATAAATAAAACAGCACAAGACTATTATACTGAAAAGTTAAACATAATATTACTTCCGTACATTCAATGGATTTAGTCAACTTCTTGGCAGTGACCTAAGAATGAAATGCAGAACACCAATACTCAGACATTGAAAAACCTATATAACCAGACATCAATTTTCATAAATACCCTATATGAAAATCTTGCATGGAAAACTAGAACACCAATACTCATAGAAAAGTACATACATTGTTTACGTAATTTTGCATATCATATACTATCCTCAGTTTTTTTAATAGCTACACTTCCCCCAAGAAGCTCTCGCGTAAAAGGAAGAAGTGTAGCTATTAAAAAAATAGAGGTGGTACTTGTATAGTAACGACACAAATTTTAAGTTGATTTTATTGAGGTACATAATAATAACATAATAACAAAATCATTGCAGTTCCTTGAGCTACTAACTACTTCTCCTTCCTATATAAGCATACAGTATAAGCCACAAAAAAGATCCAATCATTTTATGGTAGAGGTTAAACCAAATTATAGAGAGCCTAGTATAGATATACAGGAACTAACAATTGATCATGGAAACAGGCCCCAGGATACATCACAAAAGTAAGCAACACTCTTTAACCATTTTAGAGGACAATGAAGCCCAGATTTTTTGGATGATAGGCCCAAACTCTTCCAACAGATGAAAAGATAAAAGCCTAGCTAATTATGTACATAGTAGATACAAGACAAAGGAATTATAAAAGATTAAAACCACAATTCAGAATCATGAAAGCTTACAATTCAACTCCAGATTCCTCCTCATGAACAAAGCTGCTAAAAACTGGTCCCATAGGTCCCTTGGATTCGGAATTATGCCCCTCAGCATCTTCGCCTTTGGCTTTCTGTTATAATGCCAAAAGAATGGAATGTTACATAAAAATTGGAACAAAAATCAAATGACGCAAACAAAAATTTGCTTTCTTTTTTCTAGGGGTGGGGGTTGGCATCTAAAACAAAGAATCTCACATCTGCTCCACCACTTGCCCAAGAAGGAAATAGTTCTGTCACAATATCGATATACTTTTGCATTGCATCCTCAGGAGGCATAGCACCCAATTTCTGCCATGCATTCCTAAACCATTGCCAAAACATTTACAGTTAGTCTGCAAAAGAATCCCAATGATTTTTTGGAGGGTAGTAATTCTGTTTTGGCACATTCACCATGCTTAAATCATAAAATAAGGGTAAAAAATATGATGCTTGTGCATGATTTGTGAAGAAAAAAAATTTCTAAATTTGGTCCTTGCTGCTAATACGATGCCTCAAAGTTTATAACATGCTCAATTGTAGTCACTTTTATGTTTTCAGTCCCTACTTAAAACAATTACCTTCATTTGGCCAAACTTTGAGGTGTGTGTTTTTCTATTGAGAATAGATATGTTGGTGACCATAGGTTACCGTGCTGATTTTGATGTGGCAGACTGTATGGTAGTACCATTGGCATTTATTTTTTAATTAACCTTTATTTATTACATTTTTAATGTTTTAAAATTAACTTTTCCAATTATATATGGAAAAATTGCATGTAGCCAAACATGGCCAAAAAGTGTTTCCAGGTCAAACTTCAAGTATTTCAAGTATTGTATTCTATTCGCTGGGACCACACAATTCTGAATTTCAACGCGAAGTATCTCTTCATAGTTATTGTCTTTCCACTTCCTAGGTACTACTTAGCCATTCAATTAATTTCCATCCCCAGACAAAGTTGTACAATGCCACAATAATCAGATTCTCTTTGACTCAATGAACTCCTTGCAATCAATGAAACAATTTAGGGAGTTTTACTACTTCCTAAAAAACTGCACCTTCATGTTGATCAAAAAATGAAACATATGAGATTATTTTGAGTAATCACAAGTCCTAAATCCAGTCTATAAATCCTCACAAGAAACACACCAAGCCATTCTACTAACCATCATACTACATTTCCGCATCAAATAAGCATGAATGAAAAAATGTACACAGCTTGGTGAATCATTTTAGCATCAATTTCACCAGAAAACACAAGAATGTGAAAGTCCTAAAACATCTCTGAAACAGTAGACAAAACTTCCTAAAAGATGACAGCATACTTGCAACAAATGGTCCAACAATTCTAACACCAAAATGCCCAAAAGGTATCCCCTCAATTTTCATCAAATCAATTTTTGTTATAAATGATAAACTTGATCATATTCAACATTAGCAAGAAACTAGACAAACAAGATATAATCCAGGAATCCATCATCCTCCTATGAATACCTCTTAGTTCCATGATAGCATCGACGTGTTAGCTTCAAAGAAGTACATAACATATAAAAACCAATCCGTACACTTAAACAACCGTCAAATCCATTCATCAAAATTTCAAGACATAAATAATAATCTTTTTAACCATATCTATAATGAAAAATACAAAAAGAAGATTTTCAACAAACTTTAGGATGACACATGTTTGGATGTTCCCCTACTTCCTTTTATTGATTTCGAACGGAATAAAAACTAAAATATGCTATTACTGTGACAATACTTTCATCCCAATTTCCATCCTTTTCATTCTTCTCTACTCCCTCATCATTACCCCTTCCTTGTTCTGTTTAACCTACAAACTTCTAATCAATAAATCCTCACCATCATTTCTCATAAGGAAGTTGGTATTTAGATATCTTGTGCAGCTAAAAAACCTCCTTTCTTAACCAATCACGATCAGCGACAACTATTAGTCAGACACCCGTCACACAAATAAAATCAAGTCACACTTCAATAACTTCCCTAGATAATAACACAAACCCAAACTAAACCACCAACAACCCAACTCTTACTTTCTTGTCACATTATAATACTTCTGTCTATTAAACACTTACCTCCATCCAGAAAACACGCATACTAGAGTAAGACATCCGTAAAAAAGCTGTTACCTGTCTTTAAGTGTACTATCTTATTCAAAACTAGATTTCACAAAAGTGGCCAAGTCACACTTTCCAATTCTGGAATGTACTGAACCATTCAATAAGCATTTAAAGGACATCAATCAATAAAATTTAAAAACGAAAAATAAGTAATCTAAAGTTCTAAACAATAGCGACAGAAACAATGTAAATGTCATCGACTACTCCAAACGTTCAACAGCAAAAACAATTGCAAGATTAATTAAAAGGATCAACAAATACCATTTGGCTCTAGCAGCCATCTTAAAGGCTGGAGGAGGCGGCGCACTACAAGGACCTTCGGTAGAAATCTTATATAAACCATAAAGCTGAAGTTGAACATCATTTCCAACTCTACTCGCCAATTTATCAGCAGCAGAAGCCGCAACAAAAGCAGTAGCAGCACTAAAAGCTTCATCAAGCTCAGTACTCTCAACACCTTCCCAATCATCATCATCTGTGACAACATCATCTAAAAATGCGTCACCAGCAGTCACACTTCCTTTCTCAGCTAAAACAGAAGAGTTATCATCACTAATTCTCGACGCAATTTCACTCAATTCTCCTTCCGATAGGGTCGATTCAGGTTCCGATTGAGCTGATGGTTTCCGAATGTGGCGTGTACTTGAAGAAGGTTGTTGAATAACGGCCTTGACATTTGATGCACGAGAAATTGACAGATTTTCTTCCCGAAATGCAGTGATAAAGGAGATTAGCTTCGCGAGAAGGAACGAAAAGATTAATCCAATAAATATCGATTGTAAAAGTTGTTGCCAATCTGCTCCCATTTTTGTAACCCTAACCCTAAAACTAAAATCTGAAGCTGCTCAAAAATGGAGGCGACAGAAAGATTGAATCAAAATCGGTAAACAAAAACCGATAATGATTTTGAATCAACAATTATGTGTGGTTGAAAGTAATTTGAATAAAATTGATAATTGTATGGTGATCAGATTCGAGAAGAGAAAGAGATAAACGGGAAGAGGATTGAGATAAAAGAGGTGTCAAGAAATGAAGATTGGGAAAAAGTGCAGAATTTTAAAAAAGTGACACATGAGGAAGATGAGCTTAGTAACACGTTTATCTTTTTGTCATATGGTTCAACATCGTCACCGCTTTTTATTTTAATGCACCAACAATATAATTTCGTGTTTTCCATTTAAGTGACCTAGTATTTTGACATCCACTTTCACTTTGATATTAACTTTAATTTTAATTTTGACTTCTCTTACTTCATACCCTCTTAGGGCAATAAATAATAATTTATAAATTATTGTGAGGGACGGTCTATTTGAGAAATCGTTTTTAATTGAACCGACTTATTATATATTTTTTTAAATATTGTAAGTAGACATTTAGAATAATGTAGGTAGATATATAAGATATTGAAAGTAGACATTAAGGAAATCATAACTCCATAAGTAAACATTAAGGATAATATAAGTAGACATTAAGAATATAGTAGGTAGGCATTAATCTTTAATGAGTTGGGCTTGAGATACGTCTCTCAAAGAAATGGTCTCACAAGAGACTAATTGATAGTAGTTTGACCTACAAATTTTGTTCTCCTATTACTTTATTTTAAATTGGAGAATTTTGAAAGACTTAATTTTTGTATAACAAATATTTTTCATGTGGAATAGGATAAATTTTGGGATTAATTTCAATGGAGAATTGGACAGTATGATATTAGAATTTTTAAATGAATGGATTTTTTACTACAGGCTAGTTAGGTTAAAGAAGATAGTGTTAAGTGTGAATCAAATTCATATGATCATACTTGAAAAAAATAATACTTCAACTGAAATAAGATTTAATTTCAAAAGTTTTTTTTTGAAATTTTAAATTAACATAGCAAATATTATACATTATTTGAAATAAGAACATTGAGTTTGATACTTTTTCAATTTTTGAGGATTGTATTGGTTTTAATAAAAATGTAATGAAAATATTTACCTGAATTCTAACAAAATTTTAAATCCATTATATTCTTTTAATTTCATGAATTTCAATCCAACATATTATGTCTACCTACACTTAACTTGTACACAAAATAATAAGAATCTTCCAGTCAAAAAAAAAAGGAAAATTTAATTCTAAAAATCTCACCTTTTACTTATTCTCTTTTAAAAATCTCACTTTTTGATTATTTTTAAAAAAACCTAACTGCTACGTAGCGGGTCTTCTTCTTCCCACTTTGCCTTCTTACCTCAACACCTTTATCATCATCACTCTCAGGTAGAGTATCTATTTCCTTATCACTGTTTTCATACTCAGAATTTAGATCACCATCATCATCAACTTCATTAACAGGAGGGACACTTTCACTTTGACTACCTAATCGACCACTAGCTGCTTGCTTTTGTACTTCAACAGCAATTTGTAGCAACGTGGATTAACTTCAAAACACAAGTTATTAGGATTAACTCACTACAATTCAAATAGCGTCGGGAAAAAGCGTCTGAAATGAAGTGATCACCATTGGCAACAAACAGGCGACAAGAAGTTGGACGCCAATTGGATGCAGCTTAGGGCGACGGGAAAAGTGGTCGCCTGTTGAACGCCAATTGGATGCAGCTTAGGGGTGATGGCAGTAGTGGTCGCCATCTGGACACCAGCTACAAAAAATTCTGACAGCAGGATTTTTTCCCACTTACAAGTAAAATTTGTTGATTTCCAACGCATGGCTTGTCTACTGATCTTTCTCTTTTCTCATTTCCTATTTACAAGTAATTTTTTTCCTATTTACAAAAAAATCTCCCTAATTTCTCATTTCCTCTGAGTTTTGTCTACTGATCTTCCTCTTTTCTCTATTATTCTCATTCTCATTTTCATCTTTATCTTACTCAAAACTTGATTATTTTTCTATATTAATCTCATCCTCATTTTTACCTTCATCTTGTGGTTACTCTTCATCTTCAACTCCATAATTATCATCTTCTTATTCAAAGGTTAGTTTATAGGAAAAATTGCCCAGAATAATCCAACCTTTGTCTGATTTTCCTACAATAATCCCAAGTATTGATTAACCATGAATAATCCCATCTATTGATAGTTGTTTCCAATGACATCCAAGCAAGTAAAAAATTAGTGTATATGAGAGAAAGAATGATTTTGAAGTATAGAAGAAGGTAAGCTGGTTTTAATGGAGGAAATGTCATGTGAAGAAGAAGATGCTTGGATGAAGAAGAAGATCAAGAAATGACCTGCTGTAGCCGGTTGTTTTACTTGCTTGGATGCCATTGGAAACAACTATCAATAGATGGGATTATTCATGGTTAATCAATACTTGGGATTATTGTAGGAAAATCAGACAAAGGTTGGATTATTCTAGGCAAATTTTCCTAGTTTATATTGTTTATTTTTTATGAATTTCATCTTTTTATGTTCATATCTTCATCTTTTTATGTTCATAACTTCATCTTTGTATGTTCATATTTTTTTATGTTCATATCTTCATCTTCTTATATGTATCTTTTTTATGTATCCTGATTATATGTATCCTCATTTTTCGGATATTTTTTATTTTGTTATATTTTCGATTAAAGGATTCATTTATATTTGTTTTCATGTTATTTTATTTTAAGGAATTAAAAGCACGGCAAATGAAGTTTAACAACAAATTATGGCAAGCAATGCGTTCGGGAAATTCCACTAATGCGTTTGCCATTCATGAACAGTTGACGCAACAAAATAATGATGAACGGAAAATTTTTAGGAATTTTCTTCAACAGTATAATTTGTATCAATCCCCACCCCCAGCGCCTTCTAAATTTCTAATCAATGATTAAATTTATGTAATTTTTGTGATTGTTGTATAAATGCAATTTTTGTGAATTGGTAAATCTTTATTTGTTTATATAATTTATTTTTTATTTTTATTTATTTTTTTAATTGTTAAATCTTTACCTATATACATATAATATAATATATACACAAAATATTTATATATAATATACGAATAAACCAAAAAAAATAATTCAGCTTGAAGGGGCTTCCAAATGGCGACGGGGTGATGGACGCCAGTTTGTAGCTTTGCAGCTTTTCATATGGCCTCCCGATTTTTCGTCGCTAGTTTGACGCCAGATGTTTGACCAAAAATGACGACGAATTCTTATTTAGCGTCCAATAAAATAGCGTCCACCATAAGTCTCGTCGCCAGCCCGTCACCAGGTCCACTTTTTGACCATTTAGCTTCTAAAAAGCGATGAAATTAGTGGTCGCCATTTTATCTTTTTTTGTAGTGACTTCAAATGTCCTATCCATTCCCCAATGTAAGACATAGCCTCATTATCACTATTAAACTTCCCACCATACCAAAACCTAAAAGTTACTAGTTCATCCATCTTCACAAAATGAGGAAAAGAATAATATCAATAAGCAGAAACAATAAGGAATTAAAGGAATTTCAGTACATACTTCACTAATTATGGAAAAAATGATTAGGGAAATAAGAAGAAAATGCAACAATGCCAATTAACCAAAAATGGAAAAAAGAAAGATTAGGGTTCTTACCTCGTCTGTAGTAGACAACAGAACACACTAATGAGATGTGAATGTACTCTGAAGATGGAGGCTTTAATGAAAGCTTGAAAAGAGGGAGCACAGGGGGCAATTATAGTGAGATGATGATGTGTAACCATTTTAGGGAGGGAAGTAAATGATCAGGGGAGGGGGGAGGTAATTAATGGGTGGTTGGGTAACACTTCAAATTTATTCAGTCACCGGTAAAAATGTACTATAAAAGAAAACGCAGTATAAAAGTTAGATTTTTAAAAAATAATCGAAAAATGGAGTTTTAAAAAGTGAACAAGCAAAAGGTGAAATTTTTAAAATTTAATTCTCCAAAAAAGAATAATAAGAGTCTGAGATCAATATAAGATTCTTAAACTCGAATTCAACTCGAATATATATAACTGATCTAAAATCCACCCAAAGCAAAATAATATGACTCGAGGTTAACCCAAAACCAAAATGACACGACTCATAGTCTATTCGAACTCGAGTGGATCTGCAATATAACTCACTCAGACCTGAATTGTATCAACCTACCATATAATGAACCCAAACTAAATTTGACCTGATCCGAAATAAAATTTTGGCTCAGTATTGTATTAATTCGACATAGATCTAAACTTGCACTCGATTTCAGCCGTAAACGAAAATACCCAATTCAAATCGTTAGGTTACTCGACAAAACCAACACTTAACAAAATGCAAACCCAATGAAACCTTATCCAAAACCCGAATCACTTTATATATACTAGTTGTGGGGCCGCGTGCTACGCACGCGGTCCCCCAAGTTATACTATCGAATTTCAAAAATGTTATTTTATACACATATATTTAAAATAATGCAAATGAACGACTGCAATGGTTGAGACAGTGTATATTCAGGTCCGACTGACCGACAAAGAAGCTCTTGATAAAAACTCAATTGATTCTGAACCCCAAGAACATCTTGATAAGACCTATAAATTCTTAAAAAAGCATGTTATACATGGGGTATGCAACTATTAGTTTCAACAAATGCAATCAGTGGAAAATATTTCCTTCCCAAATGCAACACTTTGTGCTTAATTTCTTGATCACAAGCTTCATTTGGTAGACATATCTTAGGATTGAGTTGATAATTTATGGCCTAAATGTAATCCTTTTCTCAGCATATCTGTTTTCATATACCGAATTCCTGAATTAACAATTTCATTCAAGTTAAAACCAACGGATAAAGTAGCGCATATATTTATGAGAAAGAGCAAACTTGAAATTCTTAGAAGCAGCACACTATGAAAAATCAATCAAATATTGACAAATAAGTTTTTCAATATTGTTTTCAACAACAAGCAATCTATGATTTATAGCTGCTATAAGTTTGCATCTTTTCCAGCACAAATAGTTATAAATTTGTCAAAGAGTGAGGACACTAAGAGGTTAAAATACACTAAGAGGTGAAAATCTTGAGCAATTCTAACACCAATTGCAAGGACAAACAGAATAAGAACCTCACAAAGAAAATTTGAATAGAAAAGGTTTAAAGTTTGAGAAGCTAAGGCTCTATCTCTTAGTTGTTCTTTTGTTTTAAAAAATATTTATTCTAGAAGTTCATTAAGTTGTACATTGAATAGAAAGCTAATCATGAAAAAGCAAATATGTCTCAAATAATCAAAAGCGAATTCAATTAGTAGCATATTAATTAAAACTCTAAAAGCAATATAAAGCAAACCTTGGCATCGATATGCTTAAATTTTTAAAAACACCACTGGCAGCTAAAAACTTCAATGTTTATCATCACCCCTTGGCTTGTGACAAATTGTTGTGAATGCGCAAACACATCTTTGATTTAGGTTGGAGAGGATACATACTCATGAGAAAGGTAGTATGTATGTGCTGGTAAAGCAAAGTATTTGCTAATGTTATCTTTGGGGATAAGGTTTCTGTCAGGTGAGTGTCATTCTTGAGTCAAGTATACAAGTAAATACTGTTGACTCAATAGGCTCAACAAGATCAAATTCTTAGTTAAGCTATTCAGATTATGTCAACATGTTGGTTACTGCAATGTCAAGTGGCTTGGTGGGGTTTAGGAGGGTCAGGTGTATGCAATCTTATCCTTGTAGTAACAAAGAGGTTGTGTCCAATTAACCCTTAATTACAAACATCGTTTGGAATATTACATAAATAAGCTAATCATATTATGTGATTTTCTTTTTGTTTGGTGGATAGTGTGAACTTCAATTTTGGCTTGAATATATTAAGCTGCCTTACAATCTGGTTTCATGATTCAATATCCCCCACTCTCTACTTTTGAGATTAGTTTTCACTTTCTCCTAACTCTTTATAGTGGCAGATTAATAGATCATGGGCAATTTGTGATGTGTTTGACGAAATTAATACCAAGTCGAATAATTAAATAGAAACCTTTTTAGGGGGCAAATAAAATTTTTAAACTAAGACTCCAACACTTCCAGTATTCAGAATCATGAAGCAAAGTGTGTTGCTTTCATAACGGGTGCATTGATCACACCTTTGGTGGAGGGTTAATTTTGGAGTTTAGTTTCCTTATTATCAATCCTGCAGAAGTTGCAATGCCTTTTCTTTTACTTCTAAATGAGATCATTTAAACTTACTGGCTAGACAAGTTGTTAGATTGTGGCTCATAATCTCAATATTGGGTTGGGCTTATAAATACCCATTAATCTCATTATTTGTGGAGTGTGAATTACATAGTAATCAAGAGTGATAAACACAAGTGAGATTGAATTAGATAGAGAGAGAGAGCCACATAATTACAGTTCTTGAGTGAATTGGGGGTTTACAATTACTCTTGCAATCTCTATAGTTTTTCATCTCCATTGTTAGAATTGATTAGTGTGTAATTAAGAACTAATCAATATAATTGTCTTCACCCATTGGGTGGTTTTATAGTCTAATATCAATTTGATATTACGATTTTCCACCTTTCAATTCTTGGTGTGTTTGTTTGTTTCTTTATAATTTTGCATTCTTTATCATTCTTTGTAAATTAAAATCTCCATTGTAGAGCATTTGCTCTAACAATTGGTAACAATATCACTTGGCAAATCCACGAGCAACAGATTGTAGTATCCACTAATAACTGATAATATGTTAAACAACGTAAGGAAGTTCAAATTTTCTGCTTTTATCATAATGTTTAGGCACAATTCGAGAGCTATAATTTTTTGGAAAAATTACCTAGAATAATCTAAACTATTCATGATTTTCCTACAATAATCCCATCTATTGATTAACCATGAATAATCCCAACTTTGAGGGGTATTTTCCTAGAGTAAACTTGGGTAACCCGATGACCTGCTATAGTAGATAATTCACCAAAAAAATAAATTAAATATTGATTGAAAATTAGAAAATATTTTTAAAAATTTACATAAAAAATTCTAAATAATAAAAAAATCATTAATTTTTTATGAACATTTTTTTTAACATTTTTTTCGACATTTTATTTTAATTTATCTTTTTTTTTTTGAAAAATAAAACTTGCTATAGCAAGTCATCCGGTCACCGGGTTTACTCTAGGAAAATGCCCCTCAAAGTTGGGATTATTCATGGTTAATCAATATGTCGGATTATTGTAGGAAAATGGTGAATAGTTTGGATTATTCTAGGTAATTTTTCCTAATTTTTTTGTATAGAGTCATAGAAAACACCAAGCAAATCAGTAATAGTGATAATAAACAATTAAGACATCATATTTTAAGCTTATTTTATCATATGCAAAGAAAGAAAAATTATATTGTGACTACACTCAATGAAGAGATGAAGATTTCAAAAAACAAAAATAGATAGGTTACCTCAACCTGATCATTTACAAACCCCTTGAGCATTTTGACAAAATCCGAACGTTTATTCTTTTCCTTTGGTCGTACTATTTTCCTGAACATATATCAGTTTGGAGTGGCTTTAGTAATAGATGAGATAGAGAAGAACAATAACTTTCTCCATTTACTCAACAAACTTGTTACAATTACAAGAATATAAAATTGACACAAAAAACATCGTTAAAATGTCTTGTGTAGTGGGAATTAAACAATCAACCAAAAAAAATGATTCCAGTCTAGATGAACTAAAGTACTAAACAATTGAGCAAGGTATCCAAAACCCTTACCATTAGCAATACCTTCACCAGAAAATAAAAATTGCTTAACAATAAGAAGAGCAGCAATTGAAAGCACCAAAGGCAGCAAAAAGCCATCAGGATATCAGAGAACAGCAACACCACACACAAGCCCACACAATACAGAACAGGACATAAGAATTCACAGTATATCACAAATAAACAGCCAGCAGTTCATGATTGCAGTGCACCAGAAATTCAAACCAACCAGCAGAAAACATCCTATTCCATCAACAAATCAGTAGCAGCAATCAGAAGATGAGATTAGCCAAACCAGTAGACTACCAAGTACCAATACTAAATCTAACATTTGAGAGCACTATACCTGAACCCAAAATTTTGATGTAGTAAGAACACTCGGCTCTAATTTTACTACTGGAAAATGCATTTCAGGAATATTTCTAGTGAATTCATAAAATGTGAATCTGAAGACATAAAACTCATGCTAATAGGAACTACAGTTGTTTTTCAATTTTACACATCCATGAGAGAGTATATTAGGGTTTTGTTAACAAGTTTCACAATCTTCATCAGATTATACTTGAATTATGAAAACCATATGTAATCACTAAATAGATGAACTTTTCTAGGTTAATAATTCTCCTTGTTGAGACTACTTCTTCTAAACCACCAAAAGGCTGATAAACAAAGCTAATTGAAAATAAAACCTAATAATTGCAAATGAAACTAACTGCAGCAAAAATGCTAATAATCAAACATAACTAATGCTGATTAAAACGAATGTTTTGCTGACTTTGGTTATAATAACTTCGTTTAAACGAAGGCAAAAACAATTAAACAATCATGAAAATCAGTCAAAATGCATTTAAATCAGCCAAAAACAACAGTCAAGTTAGCGCTAAACACAACAATTCAACAATTAACCTTGCCCCATCCAGATGTGTAATGCCAATTGCCTACTGATTTTCTGAAAGTCCTGTTATGTAGGCTGCTACACAGTATACACTGCTGACAGCTATAGATGGGGCTTTTGACAGCCTGCAGATTGAGTTGCTGCCACGGATCCAGCCTGCCACTACTGCTCCTGGTCGACCTGTTGTGGTGCTCTCCTACTGCACAGCCTACAGAAGCTGTCTACCCCGCAGTCTCTGATGGTATCTAAGCAATATGCAACAAAACCTTAAACTTAAAAAATCTCATCAACACAACAAACCAACTTTTGAACAAAAACCAATAAAAAAATAACAACAAAATCACATCTTTCGAACTTTTAAACAATAACAACAAAATACAAAAAATTGATAAATATATTGAGACAAAATGGCATACAATTGGGTTCATCAGGAGGAAAAAGCCTAAGAAAAAAGAACATAAACTACATATTTAGACCAGACTCAATTGGTAAGCAGCTAACCATTAGACAACTTCATTTAGATCCAGGCCATCTCATGGGATCCAACTCGGCCATTCTAGTTGTACTCCAGTGTGCCTGTTGCAAGAGAGCATGTAAGATAACCCATAAAAACAAAAAAACACTACACTTCTATAATGGATTAATCCCATTAATCCATCATCTAATGCAAATTTAGGAATGGATTAATCCCATTCCCACCTGTACCTTTTATCTTCCCCTTGAATTTAGCTTTCTCCTGCCCCAAAGATATTCTGGAATGAAATGAGGAGAATCAGAAGATAAACCCAACTCTTCTTCTTATTGTTCTACTCGAAAATGTCAATAATTAGCACCATAAATCATATTCCTAATTCTAGAACTTTCCTCTTTTCATCGCTTTCAATCTTATCTCTTCCATCCTCTTATCTTCACCATACCCAGCAAAACCCATATCCACAACAGCGTGGTTATTGTTGCGCCGCCATTAAACAATCCTTATTGTTGCGCCGCCATCCGCTTTAAGCTTACACAATGAAAACCCTGAATTTGTATCAATGAAAACGAAACTAATTTAACCCTAAATTGACGGTGAATCTACACAAAAATCCTCAAAATTAAATTCATAAAACCCTCAATTTTCAATAGAAAAATCCTAAAAATTAAATTTAAACCCAAAATTTTCAATCAAAAAGCCCTATGATAAACCCTAAACAAATTCAAATATTACCTCATTGTACACACAAGACGAAACTTGAAAATCAACAAAATATTGCAATTTTAAAATCCAAAAGTAATTTCTTGATGGGAGAGTAGCAGCTGGAGAGAAAGACTGGAGGGACAACTGGACAAGCATGGTGTAGAAAGAGGGAAGGAGGGTAGTGTTCTGTTTGCGAAAGCTTAAAGCGGATGAATTGCTGATGCGGCACAAACACTGTTCACGGAAGGATTCATGAATAATATTCTCTCCTTGAAAATGTATGTTCGGGTTAATCTAAAGCCAATACAGTAGCCGCCGTTGTCAACCAAAACAACAAATGGAAAGTATATGCATGTTCAAAATAACAATTTAAAAAATACATACCAAAACAAGAGAAGTAAATGTAAATGTCTTGTTCACAATTGAATGCAAAAGGGTGGAATTGAAGCTAACTTTTAGCAAGCAAATGAAGAGCAGAACAATGCTGCTGAAACAGCAATAAATAATCAGATAATACCATCACCATCCTTGATCTGTGTGAGTAAGAACAGCTGAGCCACCTTGCAAGCTGCCCCCCAAAACATGGAGCTCCAAAAATTTAATGAAGAGAGAGGAGAAGAAAAGAGGTAGGCTCACAGGCGGACCTACAATGTAACCTTAGGTAGCAAGGGCTACCCATGAATTTTGGAAAAAAAAAAAGTTTTATAAAACTTGCAGACTAGCCGCCATTGTTGTGTTGCTGCTTGAGGGAAGAAGAAGGCAACGTGGGCTATTGCACATTATGTTTCTCAATCCACTAAGTCTTTGTTTTATAATTGGGCCCACTTTGCATTATTAGAGTCTAGACTTGCTTTATTTATTTAGACACTTTGCATTATTAGAGTCCGAATATCAATAGCAAATGTGAGTTAAGACAAAATCAACTACACAAATTCTTATTTAAGACCGTCTTTTGTAGACGACTCTCAAAAGTCCAATTCAATTCTAAATATATATTGTTACAACTCTAAATATAGAATTGGGTTAGACTTTTGAGAGTCGTCTTTACAAAAGACGGTTTCTCAAAAGAGCACCTAAACCAACTATTTTAATAGTGACATTTATTAAACCCTTTAACAACATATTTAAAAGTCACACTAAAGCTTTTAGCGACATAGGATCTAGTGACATTTCTCACAAATGTCACTATAGACTATAGTGACAATTACATATATCACTAATGACCAAATTAAGTGTCACTAAATCACTAAATCACTTTTAGGGTTTAGTCTCACAAATGTCACTATAGACTATAGTGACAATTACATATATCACTAATGAATGGTTATTTTGAATTGATTAATTAATTAATTATTGTGAATTTTGAATTGATGAATGGTTATTATTGTCAATTAATCAAGTATTTTAGAGTTTGTGACATATGTGATGTGATTTGTTTTGTAGGTTTGTTCTTTTAATGGTTATTTTGATTATAATTAGTTTTGTCTTTGTTATCTTGTATCTCTCCAATTCACAATATTGTCATTTACTTTTACACTTGAGACAACATTTTAACCCTTAATATCTCTAATTATTCTTAATCAAAAATTATAAAAAGTTGATATCAATAACCCTTGTATCGAGACGAATTAAAAAAGATCCAACATGACATAGATTAAGAGTAAAATACAAATTAAGAGTGATACGTGAATAGTTCCCAAAAACAAATGGGACAGTTGTTTTGAATTAGAGGGAGTATTTCACTATGTTAGACTTTAATCTCATTGTAATTTGTAACTTGTAATTTGGAGCAATGAAATATTTTTGGAATGCTCATTTTATAAACAATAATGTCGGCCGAAATTTATTTCAACACGTTGGTGAATCATAAATGGTGCTACCCATGTTTTTGAATCCTGGGTCCGCCTATGGGTAGGCTGATGTAGAGTGGGTTTTCGTGGTGGATATTAACCAAGATTGAAGTGTTTGTAAGATTTGGCAAAAGTGAGAGTTGGAATCTATTTTGTTCTGATCATGAGTTGGCGAAAGTGAGAGTGAGGTGGAGCAGATTGGGCAAGTTCTTTGATAAGGTGGCGAGAGTACTGTTCATGGAAGGCTCCATGAACAGTGTTACAATTGGAATCTATTTTGTTCTGATCATTAGTATATATATATATATATATATATATATATATATATATATATATATATATATATATATATATATATATATATATATATATATATATATATATATATACTAGTTTGAAACCCGTGCTTGGCACGGTAATTAAAAACATAAAAAATTATTGAATTTGTATATAAATTGAATTTATTTCTTATATTATAACATATAAAAAAATAATAAAAAGTAACTTATATTTATAAATCATCATCAATGTGATTATATTGTTTTGTTTGCATTGTGGTAGAGTGTTCAAGAATGTTTCATCAAAAAGTAACAATAACGTTTTTATTATAGCTTTATTGTTGATATATATAATAGAAGAAATGATGGACTTGAACTTATATTTATAAATCATCATCAATGTGATTATATTGTTTTGTTTGCATTGTCTTCTATTGCCATAAATAAAGATTCGTGATCGTATGACCTACATTCTTTTTTTTAAAAGAATGTTATTCTCTTTTGCTTGAATTATTCTCTTACTTTAATTATTCCTTTGATTTTCATTTTTTAAAAGTGATTAAGTCAAATTTTACTTTGATATTACCATAAAATTCCCATACAATGATGTGCGTGATTGACCTGGACATTGATTTTAATGTGTTGAATTTTAATTTCCATTTTTACTTTGATTTTAATGTGCTTAATTTTACGATTGACCAATTTTATTACTTTTTTTTTACTTACCATTTTTTACTTTGATTCTTATTGTGCTGAATTTTACGATTGACCATTTTTTTACTTACCAATTTTATTACCATTTTTATTGATTGATATATAGAATTGAATGTATCATTTTGAAGGGAAATAAGTTGCTTAGAAGATGACACGTGTCCTTGATAATAATAGCTTTTAGTATGTAGTATAGATATAACCAATTAAGAGTTAATGTAGTTTATCAAATTCCTGAGGTCTCAAAAAATTGACTAAAACTTTATTTAAACCATACAATGTACATCCTCCGTTTTCGAAAGTCCTTCCCATTTGGAATATGGGAAGGAACCAAGGCAAGAGGAATCTATAATAAAAACTAATCATTGAACATTGGAGAAAGTAGGAAAATATAATTAAAAATAAAAAGATCATCAATTCTGATTTTATTGATGGTATACCAAATGTTTTTACACTTTTGATTATCAAAATAAAACAAAAAAAAATTAAAGCTTTTAATCTTTAGATGAATTGAACAACCAATTATTACAATGAGATTTTCTTAAATTAAGAATCAACCCAAATCCAACAGTACTTAGAATCAATGGTACTGCATTAAGAATCAATACAAAAATCCAACACAAAAACCCAACAATACTAAATTTAGAATCACATCATATATGCACAATGGTACTGCATTAAGAATCAACCCAACAATACTAAATTAAGAATCAACCCAGCAATACTACATTAAGAATCAACCAAAAATACATGCACAATGTCGCCTACCATTCAAAGAACATGAACACTGAGAACCCCATTCACAATTACCATCTGCTATTAAAGGATGATCTCTGTAATAAGAAGCCATTAAAATAGATGAAAGGGTATTTCGAATTTTCTGGGTAAAAAATCTAAAATTAATCTCATTTTAAAGGGAATAAAATGAAAAGAATTAAATTTGAAGAATTAAATCACAATGGATGAAGGTAATTCAATGGATCTAAGTTTTATGAGTAGAGAGAGGAAGATGAAAGGGAGAGATCAATGACTTGAATATGGCGTGAAGAAGAATAAAAAGGCTAGTGGTAGCCTTTAACTTTATGCATGGATATTGGTAAGGAAGATTCTGGAATTGGGTTTTTAATTGCCCAAAATCAGAAAAAAATGAGGGTATAATGGTAAATTACGTGGCATACTATTTGATTTCAGAATTTTACATGAGGGTATTTCTATCAAAAATAATGTCCCAAAATGGAAAGATTCTAAATGGGAAGAACTTTTAAAAATTTTCATATAGGAAAAATGGGAAGAACATTTGAAAACGGAGAGAGTATTAAAATAAAATTAATATCTTTATTTTTTTGTCAATGAAAAATATATACAAAGCCAATAAATAATAATAAATTATAGATTTCGGACGAGTAAAACCTCATATCCTATATATTACAGACTAAAACTTTTATCATATCATAAAATAACTGTAAAATTTCATATGACGATTTTATAGAGTTTCGTTGTTATAGAAACTTATCTCAATTAATTTGATAACTATAATGTGCAATTGCATCTTTCTTTAAAATTTATATGTATTTTCATACTATCAAAGTTCGTGGATTACACGAGTTTGTATACTAGTATTACTATTTTATTCAAACCTTGAATTGAAGCATACTCCCACTGTCTTCTTTGATTTGCATCAAAGAGAAATAGTGTAGTTTTTAAGAATGTGGTAATAAATGAAGAGGAGAGAATGAATTGTGGGGATTAAATTAAAAGAGAATTACAATGTATGCATGAAATTATAAGAAAGTTATAGGTCATCACCCAAAAATAGAAATGATGCAAATTAAATAGAACGAACCAATAAAAAATATTGCAAATCAAATGGGACGGAAAAAGTAGCTGTGAAGTATATAATGATATTATTATTCATCCTGATTAAGTCGTGATTTTGATGATTAAACAATAATCAACTTCAAATTAAATAAACAAACAAACGGATAACGTTAATATAAATACTGATTTGCTGCATGTATTTTTAAACTGAAATGTTGAAAACTAATTTAATAAAACAAAAATGCGCATCCGGGGAATCGAACCCCGGTCAGTACCGTGGGAGGGTACTATGATACCACTACACTAGATGCGCTTCTCGATTGTTTTTGCAAAAAATATAGGGTACAAATATACAACAACAATTATACTTGATAGTTCAAATATATATCATAATTTTATTTAGATTCCTTTGATAATAAAAAAAATGTATAAGGTGTTTGACAATGGATTTTTCTCCATTAGGCTTGTTTGATAAGCTAAAAGTGTTAATTTTTTGTTGGCTTTTAAGTTAGTTGTTTAAGGAGATATTTGGTAAAATTAAGCATTGACAGTTGATAGAAAGTTTCCTAGTAGATTAAAAGATAAATTTACCAAGTTGCTATTAGACCCTGTATGTTGTATAGTACAAAACATTGGCATGTAAAGAAGACGTTTGAACATAAGATGAAAGTTATAGAAAGGCCTATGCAGGGGTAGATGAGCAGTCACATAATGATAGATAGAATAAGGAGCCAAGAGTTTAGAAAGAAGTAAGGGGTTGCCCCCTCTTTTCTGCAAAAAAGCGTGAAAATATGTTGAGATAGTTTGGGCATGTGAAGAGAAAGACATGTTGAGAGAACGATCAAAAGCATTATTGTGGAGGATAAGAGAAGTCGAGGGAGACCTAGGAGAACATGGGAGGAACATATAAAAAGGACTTGCATGACTTACACCTCTCTGAGGACCTGACTAGGGATAGAGGTGGTTGGAGGCACTTTATTCATGTCCTAAATTACTGAGAGTTTCCCCTTACCTATTGTTGTTCTTGTTCCTTACCATTCATACATCGCTTATGACTCGTTTTTAGTTAGTTTTCACTTTTCTTTATATGTTTAGTATTTTTTAATTTAAATTTATTTGTTAATTTATTGTAAAATATCAAATTTATGGTGTAAGATGCAGGTTTGCGAGTATCTATCTTGAACCAGGGGATTTTTTGGTCGTCACATCGTTTTTTACGGGTATGGGTTCCCGTCTTCTTTCTTTTCCTAGACTCTGCTCATATCCCTATAAGCAAGATTCACTGGTATGATGATGATGATGATGCATTGACAATTGATTATTTAGTACAGAAAAAGTTGATAAACATGCCAAAGCCATTGAATAAATCAACCAAATTAGATTTTTCATTTTAGCTTAAAATCCAACTTTTCAGCTACCTGAAAAGTCATTAACTAAACATATTTTCTTTACTTTTTAGTTTTGACCAATCAAATAGCCAAAATCCAACTAAGAAATTGCAGAAATAATGGTTAGAGTATTGAATTAATAAATAATCGTTATGTCTTGATTGTATCTTGTAAAATGTTAATATTGTTATTGGGAAATCAATATGACCTCTAAGAAAACTTCAAAAAACAAAACATGAAGAATTTGAAGAAAGATTGTAGAAAGGAAGACAACTTTAGAGAGAAAAAGAGAAATCGATGAGGATTATAGTTCTAACTATCATGCTCTAGGTACATGCTCATATATCCTCATAACATTATATTAATATATATATATATATATATATATATATATATATAAAATATAAAAAAAAATTTAATTTTAAAATTTAATAAATTAATATTATATATACACTTTTTCATACATACATACATCATACATACACATAAAACAACAACAACAAAAAAAAATATAATAATAAATTTATATAGATTTGGATCAAATGAAGGGTCCAAAAGGAAGGGGGGGAAATTTATTTCGAACAAATATAAAATTTCGGATTTTAGCCCCTGACAGCGTTCTTAGCTCCGCGGTTCAACATATTTTTTTACCCAGTTTTTTACATTTTATAACAATACTATATTCTTAGAAAAAGATACTATGTTATGAATAAGGGTTACTATGATTATGTATAGTTACTGTCTTCTCTTAATCTTATACAGAACATCGTAACTTTTTAAAATAAACATAGTAACCTTTAATCATAACATAGTATCTTTTTCTAAAAACATAGTAACCTTAAATCATAACATAAAATGGAGAGAAAATGAAGCGGAAAGATGATTTTTCACCCGTTAGATTTTCATAAGATCAATGGCTATAAATCCTTCTCATCCTTCTCATTTTGAGACCCCTTCTCAATGGATCCCTCCCCTATATATATATATATATATATATATATATATATATAGATGTAGGATCAAATAAGAAGGATTTTAAAATGAGAAGGGTGAGAAGGATTTTCGTTTGATTTTTTTGGGTTACTATATATACAAAAAAGGATACTATGTTATAAACTAAGAACATTTTAAAAATTATTTCATAATTACCCTTCTGTGTAACATAGTTACTTTTACAATTATGTGTTTTTGGCTCAATCGTGATCATAGATTTTTTTATTTAAGTGAAATCAAGGGTGTAGAGTCCTACTTACCCTTCTCGTTTTCAACCTCTTCTCATTGGATCTCTCCCCTATATATATATATATATATATATATATATATATATATATATATATATATATATATATATATATATATATATATAGATATATATATATATATATATATATATATATATATATATATATATATATATATATATATATATATATATATTTAGGATCAAATGAGAAGGATTTTAAAATGAGAAGGATGAGAAGGATTTTTGTTTGGTTACTATGTATACAAAAAATGATACTATGTTTTTTTTTTTGAATTGAAATGATACTATGCTATAAAGTAAGGACATTTTAAAAATTTTGTTATAGTTAATTTTTTGTGTAACATAATTACTTTTATAATTATGTGTTTTTAGCTCAATCTTGACCATAGATTTTTATAATCCAGTGAAATCAAGGGTGTAGAGTCCTTCTTACCCTTCTCATTTTCAATACCCTTCTCATTGGATCCCTTCCCTATATATATATATATATATATATATATATATATATATATATATATATATATATAGATTTAGGATCAAATGAGATGGGGTCTCAAAATGAGAAGGATGAGAAGTAATCTGAAGCGTTCATTTTTTAGATCAATGGACAGATTTAATTTGTTAATTTTGTTAGTTGCACGCGGTTCAATATTGCTTTTTTCGTGTAATATGAACCAGTTTCTTTAATATTTAACCGGTTCAATATATTATTTTCTAAAGATACTATGTTCTTAGAAAAAGTTTATGAATAAAAACATAGTAACCTTAATCATAACATAAAATGGAGAAAGATCAGAGAGAAAGATGGAGCGTGAAGTGTGGTTTTCAGAAGAGAAAAACTTTGAGCGATAGAAGAGAACAAGAAGAGTAACCAATTTTTCACCATTAGATTTTCATAAGATCAATGGCTATAAATCCTTCTCATCCTTCTCATTTTCGGACCCTTCTCAATGGATCCCTCCCTATATATATATATATATATATATATATATATATATATATATATATATATATAATTTCGCTATGAGGGCTTGGGGTAGCGGGCGATAGCACCTAAAAATTCTACCCTGGCCCAAATATTCAAAAACCCATCCCATCCCAGATTTTTTTATGCTACCGCCCATTTTCAAAGTGAGGGGGCGTTGGTGAGGTATTTTTATATAAAATTAAAAACTTAAATCATATTTAAAGTTAGTCTTTATAAAAAGAACAAAAAATATAATACATTATCTAAAATCTTTATATATATATAAAAGTCCAAAATACTCAAATACGAATATTGAATATAGCGGTCTCGGCTACTTGTTGAACTTTGATAGTTTATTTGGGAGTGCTTTAAGGGTTAAAAATATCGAATGTAGATAGTAGAATTAAAATTTTTATTAAAGTCTAAAAGAAGTAAACCTTAAGGTTAATAGAAGAGTAATAAACTAATGTTGGATATGGGTCATGTAGTAGTATAGTTTAATAATTAATAGAATTAATTATTTAAGAAATAATATATTAAATTAAGCGGGCGGGCGGGTATACCAAACCTTAAGGTTAATAGAAGAGTAATAAACTAATGTTGGATATGGGTCATGTAGTATTTTAAATTTTTTTGAAAAATGTTGTCCATGCCAGCGTTTTGGCCGGATTATGGTTGTTTACCATACATAACAACTCTAATATATATATATATATATATATATATATATATATATATATATATATATATATATATATATATATATATATATATATATATATATATATTATATTAATATATATATAATACATATAATATACACATATACACATATACACATATATACATATACACATATACACATATATATATACACACACACACACACACACACACAACACACACACACACACACACACACACACACACACACACACACACACACACACACACACACACACACACACACACACACACACACACACACACACACACACACACACACACACACACACACACATATATATATATATATATATATATATATATATATATATATATTGTATATAATATATATATATACTTATTATATATTATATATACTGATGTATTTTATTATATATAATATATATTATATATACTATATATATATATATTATTATATATATATACATATATATATATGCTTGTTAATATATATATATATATATATAATATAATATGGGCCAATTATTAACACATATACAATATATATATATGCTTATTATAGTGTATGTTAAGCGTTACTTATACCTTTATAATATAAAGAACTACTCCATATATACTATATATATTAAATAATATTATAATTATATATATAAATTAATATTCATTATTATTATAATAACATATATTATATATATATACATATATATATATATATATATATATATATATATATATATTATATATATATATATATATATATTTATATATATATATATATATATATATATATATATATATATAGACACACCATACATACATACATACATACGTTTTTTTTTTTTTTGAAAATTTGGAAATATATATATATAATAAACGCAAGGAAACGAGACTTGGGGCAGACACCACCGAAAAAAAACCCCTGGGAAAAGGCATTGGGCCACGGACCAAGAAACAGGCCACCCAGAACAAAAAGCATAGGGGTGGACTATGCACGCAAACACCAGCTCAAACTACACCCCTTACACACCCCAAACACACCCCACTTGAACACCAAAGCACCTTACACACCACCAACTACCACTCCACACCAAACACAACACACCGCCACCCAATTACAAATACTCACCAAAAACACACCAAAACAAGACATAAGACATAATACAAATTAAGAGCCCAAGCTAATACATAAGAAGATCAAATATTGATCATGAAGGTAGATCTCGATGCGATGACCCAGCCAAGCAACACCATGCCCTAATTCCACTCACGCCTTCAAAGAAAGAGGAAATTATGTGCATCACGATCTCCAATGTCGAAACCAAAAGATGAGCACCACAAAGCAAAACTTTCATAGACAAGCAAGCGACTTCACCAGCACCCAACACCCCAACCATGCAATCAACCTCAAACACAGCTGGAAAAAAGCCAACTCATTCTCTTCAACTGCCCTAACCCCAAAAGCCCCAAAAGACTAGGGAAATCCCAGAAAAAGAACGAAGGATGAAAACCCCCAACCATTATTGAAGGCTAACGAAAACCAACATAGAACACCAAAAAGATCACCATCGAACACCAACGAACATCAACTCACTAAAAACCAGTGCTATGGCCCCAAGACAGAAGAACATGTCAACCTCAAAGAAAACATCATCACCCAATCCGTCGTAAACAAAACCATAGGACTACCAAACTCAGACGCTTCCTGCAACAAACAGATTCCACGCACAAACCAGAGAGACATAACCCCAGAAGAGAAAAGGAAAGACGCTTAAAAGTTAAAAACTCCAAAGAACCAAAACCCAGAACACTATTAATCAACCCATAGTCTGGGCTCTCTCCTCCAGCACCATTAGCCTCTTTGATTTTCTTAGTTCTGCTAACACTGCATCTTCATTTGTTGTCGTGATCCCAAGCAATTTAGCCATATTCCACGTATCTTCGGCTTCAGTCATGCAAGAGGGGGGGACACGACTCGCAGACTGTGTAGCACGGTGTATCAAGGTTGATCTCTTTGGTCTCCCTCTAGGCTTCTTCGCAGTGGTCGCAATCAAGGATTCATCCCTGACTAAAACATCACTGTTAGGAAGAACGCATGGATTGTCATGCGGTTCCAGGCTCGGGTTTTCCTTTGTATATTCCTTTGAGGGTGAGATAAGTGGCATCTCATGGTTGGATACATCATTTTTTGCAATTGGATCATACCATACGAAATTTATCTCCTCCACAATCTTATCAGCTAAAACAGAGGCCAAAGGATCTTTGCTCACCCCTGCAGACCCACTGTATTCGATAAGATTAGGGCCATTATCAGAATTTTGACGAGTTTCACTAACCCATTGACTTGAGATTGCATCTGACTCATCACAAATATCCACAGCGCCAACCTCCTCATTATCCTTTTCATGGCTATTAGTTCCCTCTTGCAGTATCTTTTGGACATCTTTGTTTACACCAAAACCCATCTCCCTGACCCAAACAAAACAGGAGCCAGAGGTCCACTCCAATCTGATGTTCCCTTCAATCTTACATTGATTTTTTGTTTGGATTAACAATTTAGCAGTAGTAAGACTATTTACACCATAAAAATCATGATCCACATGTAAGGTTTTTCCCCAATTCTCACCAATTTTCTTAAAAGTCTCCACACTCCAACATTTAGGATGGACACCACTACATTCAACCCAAGTTAGTCTATCATCATAACATTCATTATCCGACCATCTACGCACATCAAAAACTATCTTCCTAAGGGGGGAGGAAAAAACCAGAGCATTGCTTAAATTTAGTTCATTCTCGAAAAATAGGAGAAATTTCGAATTTGATATGGAGGACAAACAAGAGAATGGAATACTCGTACCGGTAATCAATTTTGCAGCTATTTGTGGGTTCATGGCACGTTTAAAGTCCACAATAGCAGCCAGCCCCAGTTTGGACTCCATATTTGAGTTCACGGTCACATCAATGGAAGTCATGGTGTTGCTAAGCATGTTCTTGCCCAGTACTTTGGTCACCATCTGCGAAGGTACCACATGTTTCTTCACCGGCATACCTCCTTTCTGATATTTAGCCATGGCAACTTTGATGGTGCTCCCATGGAGGTTGTACCCATCTAGGTGTCTTATGGCTTGTAAGGCTTCGCACTCTTTATTAAATCTCACAAAGCCAAAACCAACTTTGAAGTTTTTTCTATGCTTCCCAGAGATATAAACATCGGAGACCGTACCTGCTGTTTCGAAAAGTTTTCTGAGCTCGATTAACGTTGTAGCCCTTGAGATACCATCAACAAACAGGCTCACTACACCAAATAAAGGAGGTCCCTGCTCTACTTGAGGTGGCTCCCGAGGTCCACGCCACCAAGGGTGACGGGAACGCCCTCGATTACCAGCCCTCGAACCCAGAACAGGAACCCAGACACCATCTCTGTTTTTATGATGCAGCACTTCCTTCGGTCTATTTCCACATAGCAAGCCATTATGATCTTCCTTTCTATGCCATAGCTTGTCCCGGTGACCAGAGAACGGAGGAGGGGTCTTTGAATGACCACCAGTCGACGGCTGACGTTTCTTCTTCCTTACAACAGTGAAACCATCACCATCGCAAAATTGGTCCGATAACCTTTCGTTAGGATGAAACACTCTCTCCACCTCACAAGGTTCCCGACCTTTATGATGGTATGAGGGAGGCCGGTAGTAAGGTTGTTGGTGGTATGGTTGTTCAAGGCCATCGTATCTGACTTCATCGTAGTCTGGTGATGGTATGTATATATATATATGTATATGTATATATATATAACATATACATATACATATATATATACATATATATATATATACATATATATATATATATATATATACATATATTATACATATATGTATATATATATAATATATATAACTATATATATATATATAAGTTAGCATATATTGATGATTCATGCCATATGTAACATAGTGTAGCTATGCATGCCTTGCATGTAAGCCGCATACATATGTTGTATGATATATGTTGTATACCAGCTAGCTGCACATGTGCTATTATACTTAATATGTATATATATGTATATATATATAATATATATATAATATATATATAATAACAGTTGATAATATAGCATATGTATTAATATTATATATATACCAGCATATATATACATATATAATATATATATATATATATATAGTATGTATATATATGTATGATAATATGTATATATCATATATATATATAATAGCTGCGCAGCTATACTATACTAAGCATAAGTATGTATACATACATGCATGCATAAAGTATAATGCATAGCATAAGAGAGCAGTATATATATTACTACTACTTAATGCACAACATATATAGTATTATTGCTATTACATATATACATAAGCTACATAACATGGCTGCTCTATATACTATATGTATATATATATGAACTATGTATATATAACTATTATATATATGTATATATATGTATATAGTATATATATATATATATATAGCAGTATATAATATACAGTATATATATATATATATGTTATAATATATATATATATATAGCCAGCAGCATATATATATATATATATATATACACACTTAATATAGCATATGTTTTATGTAATAAAGCAAAGGAAGCAGAAGAGCAGCAACATATGTATACTGCTTAGCATAGTATACTAATATAAAGTGCAGCACTATATATGCGCATATATATATAATAATAATAATAATATATGCTATATATATAATATATATATGTATGCTATATATATACTATATATATATATATTATTAGAACCAAGCCCTAAATTCGTGGGTTAAGTCAAAAGGCCCAAAAATTCAGTCGAGGTCTCAGCAAAACCCACCTCATGGGTGAAATTACAAAAATACCCCTGGGACAGTCACCCAGATCATTTGTTGTCTATAAATACCCACATTTATTACCATTTATTAGGGGTGTTCAAAAGTACCCGACCCGCATACCCACCTTATAATTGACGGGTCAAAAAATTTAAAAAATTGAAAACTCCGGATAGATTGCACCACTTTAACCTGTTCGGTCATGGGCTTTTAATTTGATCCAGTCAGATTAATGACGTGTAATAGTTTATATATACTTTTTTGTTTGTTATTTAGTTTATTTTGGCATAAGTTTAAATTAGTTTATTTTGTTTTAAATTAAATTAATTTTTGTTAGATTTTAACCTTAAAAAAGAAGAGAGAAGAAAAGAAGTTCAATGTACTGCACATGTGCTTGGCTGCTGCATTCATGTACTGCACACTTGCTGATGCTAACTTCTTTAATCCATAGACTTCCCATGGATTTCTTCTGCTCCCCTTTAGATTTAGTGCTAGTTATGTTCAGCTAATATGTCAAGAATTTTTTTTTAAAAAATTATAATTAAATCAGAAAAAATAATCAAAAATAATAACCAGGTTCCCGGTGCCCTGACTCGTCTCATCCGGGTACCCGCTAACCGGGTACCCGCATTAAATGGGTCGGGACACAGGCCGTTAATAAAGGTACTCGGCTAATCGGGTACCCGGCTTTCCGGGTATCGATTAGCCGGGTACCCGGTAATAAACACCCCTACCATTTATGGTATGCTATTCTCTCTCTCTCTTTCTCTCTCTCTCTCTACTCACTTGCATTCAATTTCCCTTTCATAGTACCGACCACTAATTTGAGCGTCTGAGGGGATTTTCGGGAGATCGCCTCCGGACTTAAACTCTGTTCGTTTTGCAGGTCACAAGCCGAATCCAAATCTACTATTCGGACTTGAGCAAGCATTTCATTCTACAAACAACCCCTTCCGGTCAGGGAGACTTTGACTCTTTTTCTTAGTAGAAATAACATATATGATTTGTCCTGATTTTAATTGACTCAAATATGATTTTTCTTTAACCATATAAAAAAATAATATTTTTAATATAAAGTATATATTTATAAAAGACTTTGAAGTGTATTTTAATTCTTTTTTATCAATATCTTTGTACCCATAAGTTTATTACACCAAACTAATTAATAGTTAATGTAATTTATGAAATTCCTTAGTACAAAAAAAATCAACACATTATCTCGCATCTTTATCTTATAATAATATATTGTAACACCCTAATCCATCAGTCCGTCGGTGAACACCCACGAAGACTCTATTCAGGCCCTAATTAAAGATCAACACAAGTCCTTTCAGCGTACTTTCCCTGCTTAATTGGGAAGTTTTTAGCAAATGGGCTCGCTTGAAAGAAGATGTCACTTGTTGTTATAAGTAGTCTAATCTTAGTTTTATGATTATTTTGCCTACTAGATGCACTGAACACACTATCAGCAACGATAGCGAGGTTAATCTGATAGCACTTGTAACACTCTGGCCCCATCGGGTCGCAGGTGACTACTTATAAAGGTTGTAGGCTATAGACCAACATAGATCCTTTCAGCACACTTTATCTGTTGAGTCAAGCCCGAAATCTCGCTATGATGGAGGTGAGTTTGATCACCTCGTAGCGTATTCCTTAGCTTGCACGCTTGAGAGTGATGTGGTGAGTGCAAGGAGGTACGATGGCTTGCGGTTTGGGTCATTCGATGATGAGATGGTTGGGGATGCTATGGGGTGCCTTAGTGAAGGCAAGACATCAAGAAAGAAGGTGATCGAAGGCTGCTTGACCCATCGAGCAGAGATTGAACGATCAAGCAATGAAGCAGGAACAAACCAGTAGGTACTGATCTGCTGCTCGACAGGTCAAGCACAACAGGCTCGGTCGAGCGATCTAGCAGGGGGCAGAATGCGTGTATTCTGTTTTAATGTTGCGATTTGTGGACTTTTAAGCCACTTGTCCTAGGTTGTTCTAATATACTTTAGGACTATATAAAGGGTCTTATGAGTAGTTAGGGCATTATGTGAGTGCCAAATACATAGAGATTACTAGGGTTTAAGCCAAGAGAGTGTTCTCATTGTATTAGGGTATTTTGTGGGAGATTGAAGTAAAGCTTCAATCTTTACTTTGGAGACTTGTTCTAGAGCATTGTAAGGTGAGTCATTTTGTAATGTTGATTATATAAATGACAAGATACTTGTTTTGAGGGGAGGTATCATTAGATACCTCATTATATTGTTGTGTTTTGTTCTCTTATTGTATACTCTGTTTTTGGTTGTTCTTTGCACTTAGTTTTTTGCTCTTGTTTCTTCATCATTTGCTTAGCCCATTCACAACAATTGGTATCAGAGCTTTAGGTTAGATTTGTGGGTACAAGTTTGTGTCTTTGGTGGAGAATCAAGATGGTTGATGGTGCAAAGTTTAACATTCCATTGTTTGATGGAAGGATGAACTTTTCGGTGTGGAGAAGCACCGTAGAGGACTTGTTGATGCAACAAGGGATTGATGAGGCTCTTCAGAATAGTAAGCCCACAACAATAGATGAAGGGAAATGGGTGGCCATGAAGAAGAAGGCGGTGAGCACTATTAGGCTTGCCGTTACACCCGAGATCAAGTATAACTACTTGAATGAGACCGACCCCGGTGTGTTGTTGGAGAAGCTTCAAAAGATGTATGCGTCAAAGTCTTTGACCAACAAGTTGTGCTTGAGATGGGAGTTGTATCAACTCATGAAGGAGGATGATACAATTATGCAAGATCATATCAACACATTCAATCAATTGGTGTGCCAATTGTTGAATGTCGATGAGAAGTTTTCCGATGAAGAGAAGGCACTACTAATCTTGGCTTCGCTTCCAAAAAACTATAAGAATATAGTTCAAACTTTGCTTCTTGGTAGGGACTCAATCACTCTTGATCAAGTATTGGCGGCGTTGAGAGAGAATGATCGGTTCATGGAGAGGCATGAGGGGGATGAGAAGAAGGGTAATAGTGAGGCTTTTGTTTGGGGAAGGCTTAAGAGGGAGATCTAAGGAGATTGGGTATCAAGCAAGGGGGAAGTCTTAAGGGAGGAATGATTTTAGTAACAAGGAGTGTTACTATTGTAAGAAGAAGGGGCATATTCAAATGATGTGCAAGGAGATGAAGGAAGACCTCAAGAGAGTGAAGGCCTTGAGGGTTGGGAGAAGAGATGGAGAAAGTAGCGGGAGTGCCGCTCTAGGAATTATGGATGATGATGACTATGAGGATGCACTTCTAGTTGATGGGGGAGTGACTTGTAGCAAGGAATGGGTGATTGACTCCGGTTGCTCATTCTACATATGTTGTGAAAGAGAGAAATTTGCTAAGCTTAGCACTTGTGATAGAGGCCTTGTCACCTTACCCAATGATGAGAGGGTGAAGGTGGAAGGTATTGGTGAGGTTGTTATTATGACACATGATGGTGTCAAGAGGAGACTAGGTGGTGTGAGGTATGTTCCTAAGCTTGAGAGGAATCTCATATCACTTGGTAGGTTAGAGTCTAAGGGATGCACTTTCAAGGCTAGTGGAGGCATGTTGAAAGTCATTAAGGGGAGCATGGTGCTCATGAGGGGATGAAGGAGTGAGAGCAACTTGTATGTGCTACAAGTTGAAGGTTGGTTGCCTAGGTCACAATGTTGATTGCAAGTCACCTAAGAAGGTGACATTTGAATATGATAAGAGATTTGGGCTTGAGGGGGAGATTGTTGAGTCAAGCCCAAAATCTCGCTATGATGGAGGTGAGTTTGATCACCTCGTAGCGTATTCCTTAGCTTGCACGCTTGAGAGCGATGTGGTGAGTGCAAGGAGGTACGATGGCTTGCGGTTTGGGTTATTCGATGATGAGATGGTTGAGGATGCTATGGGGTGCCTTAGTGAAGGCAAGACATCAAGAGAGAAGGTGATTGAAGGCTGCTCGACCCATCGAGCAGAGATGGCACGATCAAGCAATGGAGCAGGAACAAACCAGTAGGTACTGATCTGCTGCTCGACAGGTCAAGCACAACAGGCTCGGTCGAGCGGTCCAGCAGGGGGCAGAATGCGTGTATTCTGTTTTAATGTTGTGATTTGTGGGCTTTTAAGCCACTTGTCCTAGGTTGTTCTAATATACTTTAGGACTATATAAAGGGTCTAATGAGTATGTTAGGGCATTATGTGAGTGCCAAATGCATAGAGACTACTAGTGTTTAAGCCAAGAGAGTTTTCTCATTGTATTAGGGTATTTTGTGGGAGATTGAAGTAAAGCTTCAATCTTTGCTTTGGAGACTTGTTGTAGAGCATTGTAAGGTGAGTCATTTTGTAATGTTGATTATATAAATAATAAGATACTTGTTTTGAGGGGGAGGTATCATTAGATACCTCGTTATATTGTTATATTTTGTTCTCTTGTTGCATGCTCCGTTTTTCTTGGTTTCTTTGCATCAAATTTGTTAGTTGTTTCTTCACCATTTCATTAGCCCATTCACAACATTGTCCTCTCTCGTGAGGGCTTGAGAATACTTCTTAGGAGGTCACCCAACCTAATACGTTTCCCCACCAGGCGCACTTAACTATGAAGTTCTTAGCAAATGAGCTCCCTTTAAAGAAGATGCATCTTGTTTTTATGAGTAGTCTATCAATTTTGTTTTAAAGCTCAACATGTAGAATAACAAAATTTATATTTTATTATGATTATGATACACAAATACCCCTTTAGTTACGGGTGTGCATAAAAACCAATGATCATGTCTATTAAGCTAACATTGGGTTGAATCTTAATAATATTTTTCTCCTGTAAATTTTTTTATGATTGTTCTTGCTTAAACAATTGAGTAATAATGTTATTCTTTAATTATTTAATTTGTCTATTATGACTAATTAAGCTAAATATTTTTAGAGAGTTAGTATTTAATTTTGTATAATAGAAATATTCTAAATAAAAATAGAGATAAAAAAACGCAGAATTGAACGAAAAAAGACAAAAAATAATAAAAGAAACATTTTTAATAATAACGGGTATCCGGATCCGACCCAAATTAAATTGGGTATCCAAAAAAACAAATGGAAACTTAGTGGTGAATTAGAGGGAGTACTTTATTGATGAAAATTAGGAAAAAAGGAAATTGAGTTAGATAATAAGACAAAATAACATAAATTGATGATAGAAATGAAAAGTTAAGGTTTTTTTTTGAAAGAGAAAGGTTAAGATATTAAGAGATAAAAAGGTTGTGAAATAAATTAAAAGAAAGAAAGTAAAACCATTGCCAAAAAGAAAAATAGTACTCCCTCCGTTCCTTTTTGTTTTTCAACCTTACTATAACGGGTAGTTCCATTTGTTTTTCCACTTTGGAATACTTTCCATTTTTGGAAAGTTTTTTTACACTTATACCCCTTAAATACCCTATTTTTCCTTTAAAAATACCGTGATTCCCTTTGGATTCTTTTCTTTATCTTGGGAGAAGCATGCGTCATTATGTCCTGATTTAACACTCCTCCTCTCCCAAAAAACAAACGGTTGCTTTCTCTCTCTTCCTTGAGTTTCTTCCATGGCTTTCTAAGCCATTACCCCCTGTTCGTTCATCATTTTTACTCCATTTTTACTGCACTAAAATATAGATCGGATTTTGTTCTTCATTTTGAGGTTCGTTTTGTGAATTTTGGTTGAGTTTGATTTTTTAAGCCCTCTGTTTTTACCCCCTGTTCTTCGACTTCCATTGTTAGTGTTTTCATCTTTAGTTTGTCCATGGAAAACGACGAATCTAAGAGTGATTCAACCATACCATCATACCTTTATGACGGTTTATGTGACCGTGGAGAATTTTGTTCTTGTTCCATTAAATGGAGGTCACACTCATATTCAAATGAAATTCTTAGATGGACCAAAAAAGATCTTGAATCATACCAAAAGGCAATTGAGGATGATGTTATTTCTAGGTTTCGTGATTCTACTCCTTCTCCTAATGTTGAAGAAGAATTACCAGAAAGTGTTCTTGAGTATTTTTTGGAGTCTCCATCTGACGATAAACCTTCAAATCCATTTAAGATTGACGAAGACAAAGATAATTTGGTTGTCCCTGACACTCCTGAGGACGTAATTGCTTCAAGGGGTGAAAAAAACCCTAAAACACGTAAATGATTTATGTAAGGTTTATTATGACTTCCTTTAAATTGTAAAATACTGGTATGTGCTGTTGATGTTTGCTGTTGGAATGCTGGTGATGTTTGCTGTTGGAATTGTTTGATTATCTGATGTTGGATTTATGTTTTGATTATCCAACATTTCGTCCACATTTTGTTAAGTCTGTGCATGAAATGTTTTTTTAAAAAAACCCCTGTGATGTGTTCATGCTTTTACTTGCTTCAAAAATCTGAAAAATTCTCTATAAGTACTTGGTTGAGTAGCAATTGTGTACAATGGACACATCAAATGATTTTTAGTTTCATGTACTGTAATTTGCTTCATTTGTTGTTGATTTTTAAAATAACTGAGAGGTTGAAAGACCTCAATGATGAATCAGGGAGCAAAATAACTGAACTGATCATTATATAATGAAGTAAATACATATGCATGATCTTAAATTTATTTTTTGATGTTCATTTCAAAATTAGTTGCTCCTAAGTCTTATAGAAATAATTTTAATGATGACAACAAAATAACTGAGGGGCTTCACTTTCTGATTATCTTTGAGATTCTTCGACTGCTTCATCATATGCTTCAAGTATTTGTTGATTATGTTGTGCAGCATCTTCATTGTCTGTTTGTGTGCCTAGCTGATTTGTGCTTGGGTTAAGGAAACGTACAGATTCCCTTACCAATTGTGATGGTACTCGTACTTGTAATCGTAACCTTCCATTGTCTTCTTGCACCTTTTTCCCTAGGTGTGGTTGAACATAGTCGTTTGACCCTTTAACCTTTAGGATTTCATTTAAGTGGTGTTGTAATGAAATCCAAACATTGGTTAAGGTCTTTGGATGTAACTCTTCGAATGCATTTTCCACTGCTTTTATTAACTCATTCATGTTCTTTGGCATTTTCTTATGCATTAGTGATTGTATGCTCCTAAAAAAACCCAAATCTAGAATATCACAATCGGGACTATTTGGTGGTTGTTGAGTTAAAATGAATGTTAAACCCCCTTGCCTATTGTTTTGTTGCCAAATTGGATCATCATTTGTTATGTGAACCCTTGCGTTATCTTGTTGGATGAAAATTGTTGATGGACCATCACTTGGCCATTTTCTAACAATAGCTGGAATTAGTTGTTCAATAAGCATGGTCCTATAAACTTCCTGAGTAACCGACTCATTTGGTTTAATTTTTATAGACCCCCTTGGACGGTTGATTGAATTTCTTTGTGCTACAACCCTATTCACGAAAGGGAAAATACCAATTTTCCCATTAAATATGCATTGGCCATGATGATTCCATTTAGGCCTTGCAACCGCCCCTAAAAACATGGCTTTCGGAATGAGTTTTGATGACTTTCCCGCCCTATATGGAATTTTTTCTTTGTTTGCTAAATAAACTCTTTGTGTCTTCTTGGTTAAGTAAAACCATTTTTCATCAATATGTATAAAGTCATACATGGCTTTATACATTGGATGATGATGAATTATGTCTTCTTGAATGAGACTTAAAATTCACTCAACCCTTCTTGCCTTGTTTGCATCCGTCAATGAAGGGTGTAGTGGATTTGAATGTGCCTTAATCTCCCCCCTTTGAATTAATCGCCAAACCGTTGTTGGTGCCAAGTCTAAACATGTTGCAACGTCTCTTATGCACGTACGTTCACCCATTGGTTTTGATTCAAGTACGTTTGGTGGCACTTCAACTCTTTTTCTTCCACAATTTCTGAACTTGGCATCGACAACATAAGGCTTGTTTTCTTCTTTGCTTTGAATTGCACGTTTCCATAAGTTTCGAATTGTTCTTAGTGTGTACCCGTATTTGTTTGCTAACGAATGTTCTATGTGGGAGTGTCACTAACTTTGAGTGACAACATTTCATGTAATATGAGATGCCTCAACTCGTTTGTAAGCCTTGGCTTACGTTGAGGTTGCTGTTCTGGTATTGCTGCATCATTTTCTTGTGGTTCCTCCTCCGACTCCGAGCTGGACTGTGGATCGTATTCGTTTGATCCGAAATACCAAGCCCCCTGTAGTTCATCTTCATTGTCTGAAGCCATTACAAGGCTAATGATGCTAAATCGGTTGCTGTACTGTTGTTTGAAGCTACTGTGAAGTTTCTGTCTTGGATTTTAGTGGTTTGAAGTTACTGTGACATTGCTGTTCTGATACTTTGCTTATTTTTGTGATGTTCGTGGGTTGAAGCACTGCTGATTCATGCTCATCAGCTTTAATAGGTTGATTAGGAATCTGTAAGGTCATTTTTTGTTGATTATACTTGTAATAATTGAATTTACTAATCCATGTATTCCTAATTTGGCCAATGCAAAGCCAATTTTTTCTGTTTTTGGATGACTGTTTTGATGAAGATCATCCACTTAATTGTAAATATTCCCTCCTTTTTTTTAAGAACCAAAATTGTAAACTTTCCCAATTTTGAAAGTTGTTAATTTCCCTCCATGTAATTTCTCTCTCCTTAATGAAATCAGATTTTTTTTTTGATTATTTTATTATATCTACAATTATTTTCTCTCTCATCATTCCAATAACATCATTACTTCATACTAATTTCTAATTAAAATAATACCCACTAACCTCAAAGATTCTCTTTTTCTTAATATGTGTGAAATTCCCAAATAGGAAAATCATTTAGGAACGGAGGGAGAGTATAAAACAAGCGGAACAAATTATATGGAAAAAGGGTGCAAATTGAGCAGGCCCGACTTATAACGGGAGCAAACGGAGCAGTTGCACAGGGCCTCACAGGAATCGGAGCCTCAAAGAAACTGTGTTATTCAATAGACAGAACTTCAAGTGTAGCTTAGTGGTAGGAGAACCACATTTAATTTGTGGGGTTTACTTTTATTATATACTCAATTTTTTTGTTTTACACTTTGATTTATAGTCCCAATAAAAATTAATTTTTACGTATTTCAATATACTTTTTTCTATATTAACTTCAGATTTCCTTTGTATTTCCAATATGCTTTTTTGTATACCAATAATTCTTGTTTCACCTCTCTTAATTTTTTACACTTTATTGATATGATAAAACGTTTTGCACATTTTTAATTATACTTTTGTATTGTATAAATATAATAATGCAAGAAAATAGTTTTGAAAGTTTTGGAACTATATGATTTGATTGTATAGATGTTAATGAAGGGCCTACTTTTCTCAGGGCCTTTAAAAGTTGGAGACAACCCTGAAATTAAGATTACCATAAGGAATATTTACCTTTTTTCGTTTTAGTTTTCTTAAGTTGCAATCACAAATGGTATTCATAGTTTCATGCAACTTATAAGGACATCCAAATCACAAATCACAAATCAAAGATTTCAAAATGTATAGAACCACAACTATGTATTTGGTGAGAAGACACAATTTGACTTGCATATGTAAAATGGCTCAAACTTTTTGAGTCAAATAATGAGGGTGTTTGGCAAATAGCTGATAGTTGGTAGCTGATAACTGATTATAGTGGCTGATTTGACCAGCTAATTTTATTAACTGGTTTGACCAGCTGATTTTGAACCCGCTGCTATAAGCAGCTTATTCAAAAACAGCTTATTCGTATCAATAAGCTGTTTCAACCAGCTAATTCACCAAATACTATTAGCTGGTTTGACCACCCAACCCTCTATTTATATCCAAATAAGCTAAAATTGCTCAATAAGCTAATTTGCCAAACACCCCTAATACCTTTTTAAAGGGACACAGAAAGTAGAACATTTTTAATTTTAATAATTTCGTGTTGTTATTTTTGTTCAAAATATTAATTTCTTTGTAGTGTCAAGGAATAACTCAATCAAAAATTTAGTCTGATGGTTGAAGTCTCATGATATATTATAAAATCTAACATGTCCGCATTGCTATATGTGTTGATATAGCACAAGCCTCCTTATACAGTTATACCTATTGCTTAATAATCCACTTTATATAAAAAAGTGGTTGAAATTCAAACCTTTGGATTAGAAGTGTGAATATAGTATAACATTAAAATAAAAATTTACAGACCTCACCATACCAAACCGTATTAAAAAGACTTTACGCCGACCGAATTTGAGTGGATGAAAAATTCAATTCAATTCCAAAATATTTGAAAAAGAGAAAGTCTTAGTAAATAACGATTATTTGTGAGATTAATAAATCACTCTTATATGGTAGTATTTGATAGGGTGAGAGTTTTGTTATTTTAATTTTTTTTTAATTTTATTTATTTTATTGTTATTTTTTGTCTTTTTGTGGTTATGAATTTTTGGAAGATGCAAGTTGTAAACTGCACCATGCTCACCTTTAAAACACAAGCTTTATCAATATGATGCAAGTTTATAGAGGAATGACAAGAAAGAAAAAGATGTGATTTTCTACATCCTCTAGGAACCAAGTACGTGACATCCCTATTCAGTATTTACTATTATACAAAACAAATACCAATTGACAAAGCTACATATACATTGAAGTATTACCTCTATAAACATTTTTTTCTCACAAAAAAATGTCGAAAGAGAGCGTAGAACAAATGCTTCATCGACACCCAAGTTCAATTCTGGATTCTTCACTGATCGTTGTATTAGTACAAAGCTTTTGAAGATCAATGTAGCCGATAATGGTGTCCTCAAATACGACATCCTGAAGATTTGCCTCATCAAAAGTGGAGCCTGATAACACGGTATTCTTAAATATGGCTCCTTGTAGATCTGCCTTCCCAAAATTAACACGATCTAGAACTGCATTCGTAAAGTCAGTACCTGCATAAAAAAACTCTTCATAAGTCGACAGTAAAGCCATGTATACACTTTAGTCGGTTAATGTCTAACACTATGTTTGAATAGCCACTTTGAAGAGAAAAGAAAGGAAAAGAAAGGGAAGGAAGGGAAGGGAAGGGAAAAGGAAAGGAGATGGAAGTTTTCCCTTCAAATCTTTCCTAACATTAAAATGATCGATACCTTAGCAAAAATCATCAATCCAATCCCTCCAAGTCCCTTCCCTTCATATCCCTATCTATTTTGTTATCCAAATAAGGGATCCCTTGTTTCTTCAAATATCTCCCATTCCATTCCTTTATTTCCTTCCATCCAAACACACCCTAAGTGTCTATGTCATTGACGATATGAAATGGAATATGTTACCCTTGAAACTAGCTCCCACGGCGTAGGCCTTGGACATGACCACTTCAGACAAATCAGCACCATCAAACTTAGCATCAGACACAAGAGCAGCCGATAGAGATTTTCCCTTGAGGTTAGACTTATCGTTTGTATAATCACAAAATCGAAAATCTAAGGGCTTATCATATACACCATTTGCTTGGCCGATTGTGTTGCCAACAAAAGCACGCTCACAACGGTTGGGCTCAGTAGACAAAGGAGGAAGTCTCTGCCGAGAAAAACAGAATTAAACTCTTAAGCAAGATAGCATTTTTCTAAGAAACATTATATTGACTAATAATGAGTTTACAAAATCTAGAACGTTTCCAAACGCTCTGTCAGAAACTGTGTTGGAAATACTTCACATGTGAAACAAAATCCAATAGTAGATTGTGGACTTGCATATATATTGGGTGAGCTTATCTTCCTACAACCATATGGTTTTGGGAAATAATGAACCTCATTAAGTGTATGTGCAAGTCAACGTTGTTGACCCGTGGGTTTGTGGGTTCGAGCCCACAGGTGACAAACTAACCTGATTGGCAGCTACAACAGGCGAGGCAGCTGTGACAGCCCAAGTGGCCAGGAGGCCAAAGGCCACATTCCTAAGTTCTTTGAAGTGAGATGAGTTCTCTTTTTCATGTCCGTTTCCAACAGCTGCGCCAAGAAAGACATACTAACCCATTAACATAAAACTAATTCGAATACGAAGAACTATAAAGCACTAGTAGGGTGCAAAAGTCTAAGACTAAAATGTGTAAAGCAAACATATGTTAGAACCATTTGACATGCACAATTAAGGTCAGTTGATATCATAAAAGATGCGAGAAAATGTCCATCCGTTGATTTATAAGCCAGTATTCTACGATGGAGCAAACTGCAGGGCCGTTTTTAGAGAAGTTTTGAGGCGTGCCCAACTCATGAAAGGGTTAAAATTAAGTTAATCCTTACTATTTCAAATTAGTTTGTTAATTATATTTTGTACGTCATTATATAATGTTAAATTCGTACATTAATTTGACATTGACGTGATGAAAAAAAAACGAAATTATATAATGCGTAGTTGAAGAAAAAACCCAGAATGTTTACTTATACAAGGGCTCATTTTTTTTATTTTCGCCTAGGGCAAAAATTGTCAGGAACGGCACTCACCAAAGCGTCAAAAGATTACTTCACCTATCCCAAATCTACACATAACTAATCACTCGTTCTTATACAATACAACATACAAGTGTATAAAATAAGCAGTAGATAAGAAGAGCTAATAGATCAATGATTGAGGCTATTCTAATAGATTCTAATAAACACCGGAAAATGACATTGTCATTAGACCTGCATTTGACAAATAACCTCTAGTACAAGAGCTACAACAACATGTAACAAACTAACAAGTAACAACTATAATCGATCAGGCAGTCTCATGAGAGACCGTCTTTCTGATAGACGTCTCTCAAACCCAATCCATTAAAACTTATTGCCTACATTTACTCTACATTTTCCCTAATGAGCCAATCCAATTAGAGATGGTCTTTCAAAGAGACCGTCTCTCAGAAGAATTTGTGATAATCGATAAAATATATATATAAGATATGATAAGCTTTGACCATAAGTTTAAATCTGTTATTTAAGAAGGTCGATGTTGTTAGAGCATATAACATTTTACGGGCCTCAGCCATCAGCTCAAGCTTTTGGTTGAGTTTGTTTCTTGACATGATATCAGAAGACAACGTGGTGAGAGATCACAGGTTCAAATTTCAATTATCACCACTCATTTAAAGTGAAATATTAGCAACAAGGACAACTATAAGGAGGTTTGTACTGCATCGAAAATTCCAACCCAACGGACTCTCGTATAATAGTAGGGTATATTTGAATATATAAGAACTCAGCTATCAACTCAAGTTTTTAGTGGGTTCGTTGACAAATCTTAACAATCACATCAAAAACCAACACAACAGATTATCAAGGGTTCGATTCATATCCACCCATCATTTCATTTGGAACATTTAGCCAGCTTGTACAAGGAGGGCTTATCAAATATTGAATATGTTATATGGACTTCTAATATCATATAGTTGTCTCGTTCTTTTACTTGGCAAATTCATATTAATTGTCCCATTTTCTTTTTCGTCAATCTTTTTTTACCTAAATACCCCATATTCACTGCTTATCATACTCCAACTACCACCTTTATAATTAATTTAATCAATTAAAATACACACTACCACATTTACAATTAAATCAATTAAAATACCTCAAACGGGACAACTAAATTGGTTCGGAGGGAGTATAACATATATACTACCATAAATTTAACTACTCCTTGACATGGATGTTATACATTGAACCAAATGAGCTATATGCTTATAAGTTATAACCCAAACAAGGAGTTCATATTCGCATAATATGTATTAGATGAGGGTGCGTGAACAAGATAACATATACAATTAAAGAAAGAAAACAATATTTTATGAAGAACAATTCATCACGCTCTACTGTAAACTTGATTATCATAATAAGACCTAGGAGAGATAGATTAGGGATTGTGAGAGTATACCAGAGCAGTTGATGCGGACGGATAATGGAAATTTTGGAGCAGAGAGATGTTTGAAAGAGATCCCATTTGGATTTGGGTGTCTGCAAATGCCAATGCTTGCCATTTTTAATTTTGTCAAATGAAGTTTATCATTTGCATTTCTATCCTTTTCTGTTTTCCTTTCTTCTGCTTTACTGGATTATCACTAAGCTTATCTTCATACGTGGCACTGATATTTTTATTTTTCTCTTTTGGTCTTACCCCGTCCTATTTAATTTGCAACATTTTTTATTTTAGTCCGTTCCATTTAATTCCAATCGTTTTTATTTTTGTACTATGGCCCACCACTTTCTTTTAATCTCATTCATACATTTTAAATCTCTTTTAATTTCAACCACACAATTCATTCTCTCTCCTTATTTACTACCATTATCTACCTTTTTCTTAAAAAATAATCAGGTGCTCAATTGAGAGACTGTTTTTTATAAAGACGAATCTCAAAAGTCCAGCCCAAATCTATATTTAGAGTTGTAACAATATATATTTAGAATTGGACTGGGCTTTTGAAAGCCGTCTTTACAAAAGACGGTCTCAAGTAAAAATTTGTGAAAAATAATAGTTTTCTCTTTGCTTCAAATTATAAAGGACGGGACGGAGGGAATATTTGCCATTCATACTACCCATCATTATATCTTGGATAACTTTCTTTTTATGGTAACGATTTCACTTTTCTTTTTTTAATTTCATTCATAAATTTATAAAGTTTTTTCATCTTAACTACTCATTTCTATCTCCTATTTGTATTTTGTCAATTTTCAACCCAATTTATCTTTTTTACTAATTTCAAACATTTTGCAACTGGTATGAAATGAGAGGGGTAGAGGAAGTAGAAAAGAGATACTTCGTCCTCTGTCTTAGTCCGTCTAATGAGATTTACTACATTTCTATTTATGGTTATGAATCGCAATTATCTTTAAGTCTCATTAAAACATTTCTTCCACTATTCCATAAATCACACCTTTTGACCCACTTTGTACCAAATACAACCTATGGGCAAAGGGAGTATAAGATACTTCACCCTTGTTGCGAAATTACTTGAGCACTAGTAGTTGCACAATTACATTTATCCCACTCTTATTATTAGTCCATACATCTGAATTTGTTGGAGCCTACTAAAAATAGCACATAAATAAGCCATATAGAACATGACTTAAGTCAAAGAGATGCTCTTCTCTCTTTATACGAGATCGTCTCTCGGTAAAACGACCTCAAATAAAAAGCTTACATTCTTATATTTATTAGACAAGATATTTAACGCGTGTATAAGGCACATTTCTTTATATGTGATCGTCCCATACAACAATGAAGGGTAGTGAAAGAATCGAGAAAATTCCTTGAGAAATAATTTTGAAACAAAAAGTGGATAATAAAAAAAACATGACCAAATCTTAGATTGTAAAGCGATTGACTACAAAATTTTGCTCATTTCTGTTTACACAATCGAAGGATATGAATCCTTGTATAGAAAAATTTTCTAGTGCGTCGTACAGACCAGACGGCATTTCCTGCGTTTAAGAGAAAAACATCAACTCAACGCACTAGAGTTCTCAATTACTCCCCAACGGGAAAATTCTACAAAGTTGGTTCAAGGAAGAAAACTTGTGCAACGTCTATAGCCTTACTCTGCTGTTTGTGCTGATGCATAGGCGGATTTTAAGAGAACACGAACCGCAAGGAATAATCACAGAAGCCGGAAAATCTTCAGCAGTTCCAATGGAAATCTCATCCTTTTCATCTCTATACAACTCATAGCCCATTTCTTCCAACTCGGGCCAACTAATTGAAAAATAATCACCGCATCGACATTGGTGACAGAAATCTAAAACCTCCCTGGTGTCCTCCACCATCATGTCCTCAAAGTAAACATCGTCTGCGACCAATTCATCACATCTTGAGTTTCTTAGCTTATTATCATAGAGAGCGCGCAATCGGGAATCACCAAGAGTTTCCCAAGCCTTTTGGACCTTCATGAATCTATGTTCTACATCTTCACCGGAGTTTGGCATTTCAATAGATTTATGCAATTTATCAGGGTGGGAATGAAGTAGAGCTAACCTATAGCTTTGACGAATCTCATCGTAGGTTGCATCCTCCTTTATATGTAGGATATCATAGTAAGTTTCAAAAGTCGACTGCATGTGAAGAGTCATGTTCAGAAGCAGATACCTATGAAAAACAAGCATTTCAGAACTTGATTAGCCCCAAAAGAAGGAAGAAAGATGAAACTCAAGCACTATATGATATGAGTTGACGGGTTCTTAATACGGTATAAGAAAATGAGACTTCGGAACAGAATACTGAAGAAGAGTTATAATAAATGAGACGTTATCACCAAAAATACATGAAAGCAGATCAGATCATATACATACAAAACGGCTAACAATCACCAGCATCACATCAAATACACTGATCTCTCCATTGTAAAGTTTACATTCATGCTTTAATATATAGTTGCTTATATTTTATCAAGTTTATTCATATCAGAAAATAGTCCGGCTCACCTGAAACTACACGACTCAATAATAAATCAGACAAAAACTTTGATTTATGCAAGTATAAACAGAAAGATACCTAACAAAATGCCAGAGCAGAAGCCAATAAACAGTTTGAAATAAAATTGTTGCTCATACTCAGACTGTCACCCAACCAGCTTTGCTACGATGAGTCATGAGTTACAAGAAAAAGTGAAAGATTGGTTCATTGAAACACATCAATGACCAGCATATGATTAGATATTCTCCAACTTATTTATTAAGCTTCTTTAATACCAGTAGAAATATTGTTCGAAAACCTTCATAAACAAACTATATCTAAAAACATGGTTAATTCAATAAGCTCATCTTAAGTCTTCAGATACGTCTACAATCGTTGGAATATAACTATCACATTCAAGTTTTGGTCCAAAGAAAACTTCCAAGAAACACGGCCTAAATTGTCTAAAAGAAAAAACTCCAATGAACTAGTCGTTGGATTAAATTGGACTTACTTAGCACACTCTTTGACGCCTCTATAAGCCCAAAAAGAAAGGATTGCATCGGACAATTAAATCGAATGGTTGTAAGATAGCCAAAATGACATTGGGGGTAGCAAGATGTTGTGCGTAGTGAGATGGCCAAATTCCTTCTCTAGTGGCACACAAAGCCAATGGTAACACGTCTAGCTTATGCTCAAACAAACAACACTATAAACAAGGGTGGATGTAGAGCAAAATCATATGATGTCAATAATCTTTTAAAAAAATGTTTTTGATGAGGTTTGAATCCGGGTCAATACCGTTGCATAGCAAAACTCCTACCAATTTAATCAGCACATATATGAACATTTACTGCTATATGGTTTTATATATAAGTTTAATGGTGGTAGTACCATGTACCACATGTCTAAAACAAAGAATGGTTTTATATATAAGTTGACAACATTGACGGCCCATGGATCCCTACTTGACTATAAATAACTAACATTTGTAACACAAAAAAGGAGACAAGCAGAGTAATGGTGGTAGTACCATGTACCACATGTCCAAAGAAGAAAAAAATTGATTGTTACAATATATAACGGGCGTCGTAAAATGGATTTGAGTCTTGTTGTATAAAAGTGCATTTGTTTTCACCTTCAAAACGGTCGTGATACGATGCATAACAGGAAAATGCCGAGAAATAATGCCTTACACTGATTTTTTTTTCTGGACATGTCAGGAAAGAGCCAAAAGAATGGGTAAAGAAGATATCTAGAAATTACATGGGGAAATCCAGAATAAAATCAAATGATGTCGATAATATAAATAAACAATTACATTCTATACTTCTATTATACACTCAGAGTTATCATATACTGAAAGGGAAGCATAATATCATCATTTACACTTTTATTCTAACAAATTCAAACAAATAATTTCTAATCAATTAAATTTTCAACAAATCAAAAAATAAACACTAAATCAATTTGAAAATATACGAAACAAAACCCTATCTTAATTGACAAAGATAGGCAACTGTAGAATCAACAAACAATGTTTAACTTGAGCAAAAGCAATCAAGCAAACTCAGAACACGCTATTCCTATCCTAAACTATTTGATTATTTAAACTTTATTCAAATAAAAAATTCAAACAAATCAAATTACTAATCAATTATAATTCCAAAACTAAACCCTAATCAATTTGAAAATGTAATAGCCAATAGACCCTTATTTAATTAACAAAGATTAATGAGCAATTGTAGAAACAACGAACAATATTTAACACAATCCAGTGGCAGATCTAGGGTTTAGAGTCTCCGGAGCACCAACAAATATTACATTAGACTGCATAAAAAGTAAAATATAATAGATATTATGGAATTAAGGGAGTATATCGCAAATACTTCACCAGTTACTACTAGTATAAACTTGTAGGACAAAACAAGGGGGAGAAGACCATGGTCCATTGGTTATTGCGCATTCCACGTCCATAAAGCACGCAACCCGTAACGAAAATAAGTACTAAATTGTCCTTTTGAGTTATTATTGATAATAACACTATCTTTCACGATATGTCAATATCAATATCAATCTTAAAGTGGCGAGATGATATTAATCTTCAATATTCAAATCGTCGTCCAAAAAGGGATCTTAATTTGTTGAGTCCACTAATGACCAACTCCACATATCACATTCTACAAGCTACAGCTGGTGCCTTTGGAGAATACTCCATTATACTTTTGTAGCTTCACCCTATTTTCTTACAAGTCACTACTAAAACCCAAAATCTCTGTCATAGGAAACTTCTCTTAATTCCTTTATTTATTTTTTCGAATGAAAAACAATTCAATCCCTTTAATTTGAATTATACTCCTACTGGCTACTACTAGCTACTCAGTATTTCTTTATTATCTTTTTTTTTACGCTCCCTAGCTAGCCACTTCCTTTGTTGTTCTCTTCAATCCATATCACTACATTCTCCACTCCTTAATTAATTGTAAACATTTCCTTGTGCTAGATCTATACTATTTAATTAAGCACATTCATAATCAAACCATTAATACTATTATGCATTATCCAAAATAATCATCCCAAATAATCATCCCAAATTCCCACTATTAATAAGCAATAACAAATAAATAATTGAAGAAAATAAATTGAATTTTGAAATAAAAAAACCATAACTTTTGGGATTTCATAATTCAAAATAATACCTGAAATCAAATTGAAGGTGGGGGTGGTCTGACGATGTTTAGGGTGGCTGGTGGTGGCCTTGACTTCACGGCAGCACTGCAGTAGCAAATAAAACCCCGTGCGACAACTGACAAGGGGGTTCACTCGTGGAAATGGGGCACACGAACTCTAGTCTCCAAGCATCCAACTGGATTAAGAGAGAAGACAATGATGGTGATTGGTGAGAAGCACTGGCGAGGAGTGGCGAGAGATGCTGGCAATGAGGGGCCGAGTGTGGGTCGTTCGTTTCTAGGTGGGTAATTGGGTTTTAGGATTTTGGCTTTTGAATCTCAAAAACGTTAACTGGTGAGAGACAAATTTGACTTTAATTTTTGGTAAATTTCACGGCAATATCGAACTTTCATGAATATGAATATCAGTGGTAACTTGATTTTTTTCACGTCATAGCATCTAATTTATTCTTTATCTAACTGTCGTAGCATTTTCAGTTAAATTCTTGTCAAGTTACTTTTAATTCACCATTGTGATGAATCTACTCTTAGTAAGTGCTGGTTGACAGTCTTTATAATTTGTCTTAATGCTCTCAAGTGTTTAATTTACCATTTGAGAATGATAAGGTTTGAGGACTCTTTTTTAGAATCTCAACTTTAATTACTTTAAAAACAATGGTGAAATTTGATCCAAATAAAAGGTTAAGAACACTCTCAGTATCTCGCACAAGGACTAAGGTAGGGTCTGGGTGGAAAGTTTTTTCTTTTTACTGAAAGATGTGGACAAATCATAATCGTTCCCCCAAGGAGGGAGTACAAAAGATGCACGCAGTCACGAAACCCTCAACTGATACCTGCGCCTAGTATGGGTCGAATCCCAAACTTCTGCTCCACATGTAGATTTCTATTCATTGACCATAAGCGCATTTGATCCAGATCCAAATTTAAAAAAAAAATTCAATAAATTTAAACCAATTTTAAATTTCCAAATGAATTCATAATTTCCAAATATGACATTAAGTGAATGAGACGACTTATTAACAAAATCCCTTCCTCTAAAGAAATTTAAAGTATTGGTGCGTAAGGCCAAAATGTGTTGCAGGTAAGTAATATTTAGAACTATACTATACTCATTAAGGAGAACATATATGTTCATATTTGAGGTGATGATATATCCTATGTTTGGATTTCTCCTGAATCATGCTAATATACACAGCCCAATTACAAAATAACTAAACAAATTATGATTTCCCACATGAGCAATGCATCACCTTCCATAAATTCATCCCCAATTGAATTAAAATAAAACAATATTAATTGTAATCATCAATCAGCTCTTATTACCTCCAGTATCCTCCTCTTCAATAAATTCATCCCCAAAATGTAACTAATGTTAAATTCATAGAATCATCATCATATAAATTAAAGACTAAACCCAACAATCAAATTGAAATGAACAAAGTGAAAAGATAAAGCTAAAAATGAAAACCAAAACCCAGATGAAAAAAGCACAAAATCAAAAATCCCATCAACAAAAATAGATAAAAACAAAAACCTGATAAAAAAACCAAAATCAGCAAAACTCACAAAAATAAATGAATCAAAAATCCAACAAACTCAATTAAACAATCAATAAAATCATCAAACCAAAAATGGAGATGAAAAATTCAAAAATGAAATCTTTTAAACTAGTTTCACTTTCTTTCTTTTCTTCTTGAGAACAAGGCAAAGATGATGGAGGATTATTTAAAGTTAAGATTAAGATTTTAAATACCTTTAAAAATCAAAATTCTGATTTTAGGGGACAACTCAAAGCCAGACAAGGGCGGCTCACTGCTGATGTGGGCAGCGACAGTGGCAACGGCATACGACAGTGGCAACGGCATACGACAGTGGCGGCCGGTTGTGGCGCCAGCGGCAGTGGCGGCAGGGTTACAAGTTTAGGGTTTTGTGGGTTTTATCTTTTAGAAAAGAAGGAGAATGAAGGTCATTGAAAGAATCTCAGAATCTGAAATGACGAGCTTTCTACCAATTTCCCTTATTTTTGATTTTTTTTTTAAATTTTCCCCGGGGCACGTGCCCGGGAGTCTCAATAGTAGATCCACCCTTGGTCGAACTCTAAACCTTCTGCCCCATATGCAGATGCTCTCTTCGTTGAGCCCCAATGCTTTTGGTGAATAATCAATGATTATTCAAGGGAGTGTGTAGTTACTGCTACTTTCAACACAAATTGTAAAACAATCTCTATTATTTTAATTTTGAAATAGTGTTTATAATTGGGTTGAACGATGTACATTAAATGTGTTAAATTAATTACTCATAATTTTAAATTGATTAATTATAGAATTAAGCTGATTATATAAATTTGTCTTACAGTGAGAAAGTCCCGTACAAGACGAGTCATACTTGCAATTTTGCAAACTTTCAAGGATTACAAAATTTAGACTTTATTTCAATTTCACAATCACGAATTCTTTATTAAAACCGTTTCACTATGAGACGACTTCAATTGGGTCAGCCCAAATTTTTATAAAAAACTATTGCCCTACAATTCAAATTTCATTTTTTTTTTGAGTGTTTTTTTATCTAATGAATTGTTTGTATGAGCTCATCTCACGATGAGACGATCTCATACAAGACTTGTTGTTTCAGAAAGTTTTAAATAGATAAGATTAATTATAAAAAAAAGAGCAAAATGAACTTATTTTCAAATGTAAGTGCCTCCAACGCAGAGGCCAGGTTCAATGCTGTTAGCAGTCAGTAACTACGAAGTGCGAACATAGACAAACTGGTCAAAAAAAAGTCAAACAAGTTGTTCTCACTTACTAAGTGCTAACAAAGATTGGTCAACCCCCTGTTCGCAGTTAGTAACTGCGAATATGGGTTTTTTTTCCTGTTTTCACTTACTCATTTAGTAAGTGGGAACTTGTTTGACTTTTTTTTACCAATGTACCTTTGTTTAATTACAGGTAGTAACTGCGAACAATACCAAACTTGAACTCCGGACTGAAGGGGCTTACATTTGAAAATAAGTTCTTTTAAATCTTATATTCTTTTTTTATAATTAATCTTATCTATTTCAAATTTTCTATTGTCTCACAATTTGTAATATAAGTGTTGTTAGGTTAGGTATCTATAACGGGATACTTTCTCCGTTCCGTTTTAGTTGCACCATTGAGTTTAACACGTTTTTTAAGGGCCATCAAATCAGTATGGTAAAAGTAGGGAGAATGTATGATTGATGGTGATATGTGGGGTAGAAATAAAAAAACATTATAAGTATATAGTAGTTGTGACTTGTGGGTACATTAAATAATTAATGGGATGGTGTATGATTAATGATCATAGTGGGGTAGGAATAAAGTGATGATAAAATAAATAAATTATTTTTACCAAAATAATATTACAAGTTATATGAAACTTCCAAAAGTAATAAGTATTGCAAATAAATTGAAACGGAGGTACAATGTCTTAGACTATAACTTTCATACTAGTCCATCAACCTCAATGACAAGCCCAATTTACCAAACTCAAACCCAGACAAAAAGAAGGCTAAAAAACAAATCCCAATTACTGAAAATTCCCAAATTCTCAAAATCAATCAAAAGAATCAAATCCCTAATTTCATCGACCTTATCCCTCAATTTCCACTCTATCTCCTCTTCAGAGCTCTAATTTCTCGACCTTCTGCATCTTCATCAATGGAGGATAACACTGCCATAACCAGCACGACGACAGGTAAGCTCTACACAGTCGCAAACTTCATTGGAGCTAGCGTAGTTTCCGCGTTTTTCTCTTCCTTAGAACGATGTTCTTGCATCAATCTTAGTACTTCTGATAATGATGATGAAGAAGATGCCATGGATCGTGGCTTGATGTTCAACAATTCTACTCGCCATGATGATTCTCGTTTTGCTCTTCCTGCTCCTACTACAACTATCGTTTCCTCTAATCCATCTCCATCCTTAGATTCTCTCCCTGTTTGATCGAGTGGATTGAGATTTTCGTCGATGTGAGATGATGATAAAGAAGTATGTGCTGATGATTTGTGTAATTAGTCTCGTTTTCTGTTGGTTTGATGATAATACTTGCGTGATGTCGGAAAAAGCATTCAATTGTTTCTGTTTGTTTTTTATTTGATACTGAAATGTTATGAAATTGATTTAGGTTATGATAATTTTGAAGCTTGATCAAATCAATGGTATGGTAATGTATCTGCTTCTCGATGAATTCATGAAAATACAGATATGGAATTGGAGTCCTATTTCGTTAGATCTTTTTTTGTGCTAGTTGATTGAAAAACTTTAGTTATTTAGCAAGATTCACGTTACGGAAGTTCAAAATAAACTCAAGATCGACGGTAAGGTATTTTAATTGAAGTTAGAAACTAATGAACAAGATTGAGCAAGTTGAAACAATCTATTAAAACATACAAACAAATACCCCATAGTTAAAAATTAACAAGGTTTGTGCACTGAGTTTTCTTGGTGATGATCTTTCAATTTTATTTATGAATGTGCTTGGAGTTCAAAACTATAATATCTTTAGAGTAAGAGAGATAAGTTTGAGCATTGGATGTGTTTTTCTATGGTTAAAGATGGTACAATACATGTTAAAAGGGTTGGTATGTATAGCAAAAACACATAAAACTGAATAATAGCTGAAAGTAAACTTGCTAAAACGAGCATGGAAGGTGGTCAGACGCGTAGAGACCTTACTTAGCCGAGCACCTAAACAGCTAATTCTGCCTGAGCAGTTGCTAACTGCTTGCCTGATTACAATAGTTCCTCGTCTAAGCCACTGGCCATCCTTACTCACCACCTCTATCGGATCAAACGTTTGCTGAGATACTAGTCGATGCTTTCGATCAAGATTGTAGTAACAGTCTTGAACGGGTTCAAGAAGTCAATGCAGATGATTTTGCAGCCAATGCGGCCTTGTCGTGGCAAACTAAATAATCTTTATGATAATGCAGGAGAAGTTCATAAATCAGGCATGAACAACCTTGTACTGATTTGTAAAGGTGGTTTTTATTTGTGAAATGATATTGGGGTGTTTATTAGCCTCGTGCTGGCTTCTTCTTAAGTTGTCTTATTTAGTTTAGATAGATAGTCAGAAGTGGACACATAGAATGTGTTAAAATGTCAAGGTGAACCATCTGTTAGATTTAGTGAGCATTGCAATGGGTAGTATCTAGGACATACTAGTTTATCTTTAGAATGGGTTTTATGATTTTAGTATTATTAAGCTGGAATTGCTGGTCTAGAACGAACATATCTTCATCTATCTTGAGTCGGGGGAATTATTTTTGGCCGTGTTCTCCTTTAAGGGTATGAGTTGCCGCTGTCCTTCCCTCTTCAGACCTTGTCCATAGTTTCTATGAACGAGATATACTAGGTAGGATGATGATGATGATGATGCTGGTTTAGATTTAGAACTAAAATTGATACCACGGATGAATGAAGGACAGAAATTTAGGTTATAAGATCGTGTTAGATTTACACAACCCTAAGGTGATCGTATGAGGAAGACAATTTTGTTCACTATTCCGCTCAGGAATTTGGAAAGACATGACGCTCAATATTTAGCCGACAAGTTTCATCATAAGTACTTGGAGAAATGAATCGTGACTAACCGGCAGGGTAGGAGTTATCTTTCATTTCATCTAAAACGCAATCGAAGAACAGAAATGTAGTATGTGTTTTGTGTCTGAAATTTGAAAGTACTACAATAGTTAGAATAGTGGACTGTTGGGTCTCTTGGGATCTTTTGACAGAAATTGGCATCAGCTATTTAGCTCTTACAAGATCTAAAAGGATATATATGGCCCTGCAACCCATACACTTTTGATTGTTTTGTTAAGTTCAACTTCACCGACTTCAAATCGTAGTGCAACACATTGTTGTATCACCATATCAGGACCGTATCATAAGGGTTTTTGAGCCTAAGATTGAGGCCGATGTTGGGATTTTGTGACTCGAACTGAGTCTAAGATCAGTCTAAGATGAATCAAGTGTGGGTCAAAAAGGCTAGATGCGCGGGGTGCGGAGATCTACACGAGGCGCGGAGAAGCTTTTTCTTGGGCAGAATATTGGGTGCGTGCCGTGGAGTTCTACGGGGGTCGTGATTGTGCGGGGCACGGAGCATAGCCGCTATTGCGGGAAGTTGGTTCTGGCATGTTTTTGGCCGGTTACTCATAGTTTTTGACGGTTTCTATTGTACTTTTTTAACCCTAATTTCTTTTTATTATGAGGTATACTATATAAAGGCTCCATGTAATTAGAATTAGGGCATGCAATGCAAAATAAAAAGTGAGGAAAACAAAGAGAGAAAAAGCTTGGAGAGCCATTGTCGTGGCTTCTCGTTCATCTTGTAATCTCCTGGTTCATAGTGAAAAGTTTATTTTCGGTGCCGGTGGATGTAGCTATCACGTTGATAGTGAACCACTTTAAATTCCTCGGTCCGATTTTCTATATTGTTTGTCTGAATCTTTATTGTTTTCGTTATTATTTTCGATCTTTGCTTCTGCTGTTGCACAATAGCCAAGGCAACCACAAACCATATGCATTGACTGGGACACCCGTCATGCGATCGTGACCAAAATCGTATACTTGCATTTAGGCTTCAAATGGGTTGGACTTGGAGTGCCTTAATTTGATACTTACTTATTCAAATGAAAGCTTCAGATAGCTGTCTCGGTGTGTTAACTTGATCATCTAATTATCGAATTTCGCTAAGGCTGAAATGATGATTTTGTCAAGACTCTTGAGACTAGTAGAATTGAAAATATTTGCTAAGTTTTGCTACTATCTTCACAGACTCTTACTGAGCAGTTCGGTGTTATGATCTGATGACACTTTCGAACTCGTGTGCCTGTCTGTGGCGCTCTCGAACCCGAACAAAATGTCATGGCATCCAAAATGCAGACTCTTACTGAGTAGTCTGGTGGTACTCTTTCATAAGCCAACAATTGGACTTGTAACCAAACAAACTATATTCCTTCTGTACTGGTCACACATCATTAGTACCCCAGAATCTAGTAACTAGCTTAAAGTTCTCATTAGACCAAAAAGTACTCTACTTTTTATTCTTCTGCTGCTTACGGTTCACCTACCACCCATTATTACATACCTGTAACTTGGTACTGACATTCCATTACAACATTTTATTACCCAACAACAGTTCATACCCCGCTCTGTGGGGTTGAGAGAATCATTCGTACGCAATCTAATTCTTGTTAGCGATAACTAAGGACTTGTTTTCTGTTCATTCGTAGTAGTGTGTGTATATGCACATAATTTAGGGTGTGTTTGACAAATGACTACTGACTGAAGTTGTTGGTTGATTTGACCAGTTTGAAATATTGATTGATTAGTCAATTGTTTAAGCTAGTTGTTTAAGCCAAATATTATAAAGGTGTTCAGTAATAGTTAATTGTTGGCTTTTTACTAGAGAATAGCTACCCTTACCCTTTACTAAAGACCCTTTGATCTCTATCCCAGGTAAGACGCATTTCATGACATTGTTGTATTTTTGTGTCCGGAGTTGGGATTGTTTCTCTCGGTGTTATTTTGGTACTCCCATGTTCACATTTCAATGTTTGATTATTCAATGGTGGGACCATGGGCCAATCCAAAAAAAAATATACCTAGCCAATTTCATGACTTTCATTAGCATTGTGTAATTAGCTGGAAACACCTTTGTCAAAGCGCATAGAATGTTGTGCTTTCGAACACTGAACATAATTCTATCATACTACTTTATTTTTCATGACCCGGTCCATCTCTCATGCCAGCCCAGGTCTAGATACGCTCCTGGTGAGACTACTGCAGGCCGTAGTAGTGCACACTGCACAACATATTTAGAATCATGATCTCGTAGGACATTTGATTTTCAGTTTCGCTAAATCTTGGTTTTTGAAAGTTTGATGAAAACATCATGCATTCAGATTTATGCATAGATAAACTTTTCCCTTGATTGATGCACAACCATGTTTACCTACTATATTCATTGTCTAGTTTTCTTTTACACAGGTTTTTTTATGCGATGATGATTTCACTATTGAATTTAATACCCTAATAAAATAAATAATTAGTATATGAGCTTTTTGTTTTGAGGTCGTCTCACTGAAAGACAGTCTCTCACAAAGTCACTATAGTACATACTACATAGACTTTTGCCTTGATTTAGAAACCTAGTTTTCCTCGCGGCCCAAATAAGCATGCCCATGCTCTAGTAATAGGCTTTGCGTTGGACATTTACGCCATGTTTGGTATGTAACTTTTATATACCAGGTAATGGAATGGTAACATTGTTTCCGTTACCTTTTGTTTGGTAATAATTTATTGTATCGGTGACCATGGTTGTGAAGAAAGGATGGAAAACATGTTAATATACGATACCCTCTCTCAAGTGTTCGGTGCGTCAAACAAAAGCAACGAAATTAAATAAAATTCACTATGTTACTCTCTTTAACAAGTACCATTCCATTTCTATAATTGGGTATGATGATATTCCATGAGCGGATTAATTGGGTATGATGAAAATAATGAGTAGTTTATGGTATAATACCGCGTATTCGCATACAAACGCCGAAGAATGTATGGTGCTCTATGTTTCATTGTCCATGGCATTAATTGTCTAAACTTGTTATTGTTCAATAGCCTGCCTGCAACAAGCTGGCAAAAATGCTCAAATGAGCTTAAACTACTTGATGCCACATAAATAGTAATACCATTACCATCTAACTTGTAAGTATTTGGGACACTTTAGTAATCACTTGAAAGAGACAGTCAATACTATCACCAAAATTTGTGTTCCAAATTTCCGTCTTTACAAAAATCGAACGATTTCCCAACAAAAGTTTCAACTTTTTTCTCGGAGCGAAAAGGCGAAGAAAATAAACCAAATACATGCTCGCTATCTCTAGGTAAAACAAAAAAAATGATTTTTTTACATAGGTTAAATCACAATGCCTTTGACAGATCTAGTAAAATCTAAACTAGTATGATGTTAGTAAATAAAAAGTCAGTGAATATTCCTAAAGAAAAATGTACTTACTTTATATTACTTTATTTTATAACCACCACCGCCATCCCAATGAGTCCCGTCTAGAGGCAGACCGTATTTTATAACCCAAAAAGGGTATATTTACCAGCAAAGAGAAAGACATGACCCATATACTGCATTTTCCTACAGTGAAAAAACTGTATCCTTCTCAGCTTGATGGAGTAATACTGGATGTTGACTAGCAACCAAACAGGAACATGGGTTCATCTGTATTTCAGCACCGGGCCAAAGGGTCATGCCCCATCGACTATTTTTCCCTTTTGCGTAACCCAAATGTCGCTGGGCCTAGCCATGGGGTCGGCTTTCAAATGGCGGACAAGACAGGAGAATTTAAATCATTGTATAACCCACCAATTTTGGTATCAACTTCCACACAAATTTAAGAGGAAGAGATCAAAAGAGGTTCCACTCAAGACCCCACATAGCTTAAACTTGCTTCAATCACATGGATGTGCTATCTCCAAATAGCCAAAGTTAAGCCCATGAATAACTATTTTGGGCCTGTTTACGCAAAATTCTCGAGGGAAAATGAAGGGAATAATCATATGATTATGTTGGGATTTTCCCGAAATTCACATTCCATCATCACTAACCTCAGATCGCATTATAACGAGATTATGCGAGGATATCTGGCGTAGGCCCACCAGAAAAGTGCAATTCACCAACTGGGTTTTAAACCTTTCTTGAAAAGAATGTTGAACCAGGAATTTCAATGGGGTACTGGTAGTCCATAATTATGAAATGATCTTATCCTTCCATCCCATCCAGCAGTAACAATAACCATACCCCAAGCATCAGAGTATGCTCTGCTCTGACAAGTTTTCAGGAATCTGTACTTGGATTTGTGCATCGAAGATGTTAGGCAAGGAGGGCTCTGCGAGACGAGCTTTTCCTCGGGCCATAATGCCGCACCTTTGGGATAATACAACTCTAAGAAGAAATCTTGCCCACAAGAAAAATGGGGTGGTGAGAAGTAAGGCCGTAAACCATGATTTAAACCGTTCAACGCACCACGGTGCCACTGATTTCTGTTGCTTTCGTTTTGTAGCCCTGGCCAAGGTAGTGCAATAGACGCATTGGAAAGAAATCGCTCGGAAGATTTTATCTTCTTTATGCGTGATGAGTCTGAGTAGTCCTGATCATTGCATTTCCAAACGTAGACATTGGAATCTTCGGATGCAGCAACGATGTGCTTTCCATCGGCAGTGAATGATGCTGTGCAGTACGCACCCGTTCTTCGATGCCCTAGAGAACATGAAAGAGACATTTGGGTCGATAAAGAAGCTAAGACACGGTTTTTCAACATTATAAAAAATCAGAAATGATACCAACTCAAGAAATTTCAAGGCAGTGAGAACTAGAGTAGAGACAGAGCAATGTAACATAATTTGCCAGTTAATTCGCCTTTTCAATTCGCGATTTGCTAAAATTACCCTAAAATAGCCGAAAACGGCAAAACCCGTAATAATTCGCTAAAAGATTATTGAATACTGAATCATGTGACACTGAGCCAGAGAGAGAGAACTCACCCTTAAATTTGCTTATCAAATTCACACCTTGAAGAATCCTAATTTGTGAATCAGCACATGAAATCATCACTTTGCTTGGATCTTGAGGGAAGAACTGCATCGAAAATTTCATTAGAGAGCTACAACAAATTTCCTTCCCCAATTGAAAGAAGAAAGGATACAGGGAGGAAGATTTGCTAATAAGAGAGGCCACACGAGACGTTTACCTGGAAGCCTGTTATCCGTTTCCCAGACGACTTTTTCTTATTGTGCAAAAAAATCTCAGCATCTAACTCCAATTGATTATCTGAATCAAATGAGTCGTATAAAGATATAAACTAAGAAAATTCCGTAAAACATAAAACTAATTAATTGCATTATCATATAAATTATTTTACAAAATTTGTCACAAGATTAGGCTATCTCCGTCAACTATGACTCTCCTGTATGTTTTCCAACAGATCTGTCAACAAGCAACCAGAAACGGACTTTCTAGTTCTGCTTACAGAAACTTATATTTTATCCGCGTCAAACACACTAATGCAGACAAGAGTTGAGAGTTGAGACAGTATTTATCGATATGCTATACCTGATATGCTGTAAAACCGGCAACTCCCTGCAAGCGAGCCAATAATTCCACCCTGAAAGAAAAGCATTCCTCGACGTGAATCAATAGCAACTCACCAGCACTTTCGGGCTAAAGAATAAGTTAATAAAGTTTCCAAATTCAAATGTACCTGGCCATCCGGGCGATAACAGACTGAGGTGACGATGTCTTTAGTTTCAATCCAATTGACTACTTTGCAATGAGATATTTCCCAAATGCGAACCTTTCCATCTATCGACCCACTAATGAAGCGATTGTCATCAACCGGGTTAAACTGAATACAAGTCACTGCATAAACACACTAACTTACTAAGTAGATTATACGAATATCGAGTTGCAGTAATACACGACAATACGCTAGAAGATATGTACCATAGTTATTATGTGGAAAGACATTAAGGCAATGATCGATCCCCACTCGCCACAAACGAACAGTTTTATCGACGGATGCAGACAAGAGACACTACATCGAAAAAGAACGAGATCAAATTAGTGATGCCTCAAAACACAAGGACTTCAAAACCATATGTTCTATACAATTACTTACGTCGATTTTGGACCAAGAAAGGTCCAAAACTTCACTGGTATGGCCTTGAAACTCATGCAGTGGCTTTTCCAATATCCGAAACACCTTCGGAGGAAGAATCACACAAGCTGAGTCGGGAATTCTCTTCAATTTACCATTTTTCTCTTTATCGGTGCTAAGTGGTTCTAACTCCGAGAGATGGTTCATTGTGAAGTAAACACAGGATGGATCGGTTTCAGGGATGTCCAGCTCCTTCGATCGATTATCCTCCAAAACCTGCCACACTCGCACGATTCTGTCATCCCCGGCACTCGCCAGGAACTGCCCGTCAGGACTGAATTTCATAGTCAAGATTGCACCTTCATGTGCTTGGAAATTCTGACCGTAATAAAGGGCTGAAAGCTCTTTCGACTGCTTTTTATTCTGATGCACCTTAACTCTCTGAATTCTGCCTCCACCAGACGAATCATAACTACATTGTTCACATTCACTCTCCATGACACAATTAAAGTTACGCAGTCTGTTCAGCCACCATTTCGTCACCTTCTTCGTGGGCCCCACTAAAGGACTCATTGCCGAGCTTTTAACATGAGAAAGATCACCGCTCGAGGAAGAACTCAAACCGTGCTCAGATTGTTTAGCTCGGGTTTCACCACCTACATTGAGCGTTCCCTCATCCATACCCTTTGTACAAGTCAAATTTCCAGATAATTCTGATTCATCAACAGAAAAGAAAGACATAGGTGACCTACTTGAAGAAAACTCACACTCAAAACTTGTATCTTTCATCGTAACACCATTAAAATTTGCACTAATCCAATCATTTTCTGCATCATAACCAGAAATCTTATTTACATCGAACCCCAATCGATTTAAGAATTTACTTCGACGAGCTTGAACACTTTCGGGATTTTGTATCCACACATCAAATTGGGAACTACTAGAGACAGAACTGCCAGCTCCAGGGGCGAAATTCGAACAAAAACAATCGAAACCCGAATCAGAATTTGCTGAAATTTCCTCAAGGGCATCAAAAAATTGGTTTTCGCCAGGATCATTACAGGTATCCATCATTTGCTTGAGCATAAGTCTCAACCCATCAAACCCCTTTACAAGCAACCAACTTTTTACAGCCCTTGGCAAGTAGGCAATGTCAAAATTGCTAAATTCCCTCCAAACAAGAAACCCCAAGTGAGGGAAAGTTATATAATATTATAAATAACAAGAAAAAAATAGTAGCAATTGCTATGTTAATATAACATTATATTCACAAACTCCAAGAACAGTATTTTAACACCCAGAATTGTTATAGTCCAAAAAACAAATACAAAACAATTCTATAAAATAAGCACAAAACACAATCAATTCTAACAAGGATCCTGATCCAATAAACTCACTGAACCTGGTCTTTGACACCATAACACTCAATATGTTGACATGGTCAAATTAAACTTAATTAAAAATCCCCATTTTTTAAATAGAAAAATAAATGCAAACACATATACTACTTGCATTTTGCAGAAAATGGGCACACCCAAAAAAATCCCCAAAATTCCAAAATATCAAAGAAAATTAAAAGTCATAATCCTTAAAATACCCACTTGATAAAACATATAATTCAATTGAAAGGCAAACATAAAATCCATAAAAATGGAGAAAAATTCAATTTTAACATGACAAGCAATTCTGAAAAAATAGAATCAAAGGAGAAAAGAAGAGAATCTCACAAGAATTTATGAAATTGCCTTGAAATCAGAAGTGGGTTTGAATTGATCCAACATTTAGAAGTTGTATTTTGGAGCTATCTGTAATTCTGTATAGTTGATGGCTCCAGGAAAGAAGAAGAAGCAAACCAAAGCAAAGCATGATGCAGAAATACTATTGAGAAAAGGAGAATTATAGTACATAGAAAAATAAAGGGAAAAAAAGTAGTATAGGCACATAGGCAGTACTATTTGGAGAAAGTGATTTTTTAAATAATTATTAATACTCCCTCCGATTCACTTGTGTTGTTCCATTTGTTTTTGGGCATTATTCACGTACCACTCTTAATTTGTATTTTACTCTTAATCTATTAGTTAAAATATAGTCATGTGGGATCTTGTTTGATTCGTTTCAATACAAGGATTATTAATATCAAATTTTTATAATTTTTGATTAAGAATAATTAGAGATATTAAGGGTTAAAATATTGTCTCGACAATTGTGAAAAAGTAAATGAGACAACTCAAGTGAATTGGAGGGAGTAATATTTTCCTACTTCTGTATTTTCTCCGATTTATTTTTGTCGCTGCATTTGCATGGATAAAGGAATTAAGAAAAGGTTCGTATAATATAATATATAAAGTACAATTATACCCTCAATTTTTCTTAATTGAAGAGGGAAAAGTTAGTAATGTATAGAATCAGATTAAACAGGGGTAAAATAGATATTTATATGATTATTTTAAAACTAAAAATAAAAATATAACAAATAATATGAAATTGTCAAAAAAAATGTAGCAAATATAAAATATTATGTAACACAACAATTTTTCTATGGAGTTGAGAAATAAGAATTGTGATCTTGGTGATGGGGTAAAATGGAGGGTCCAAGGAATGCAAGGGAGAAAATAAGTGGCAAGATTTGTGGATGGACAATTAGGAGTATAATATTCTACTTGTAATTCTTATGTGTTGTGCTACCAAATATATTCTTTTTGATTGCAAAATCCTTTGAGCTTTAGCAAAAATATAAAACTAATTAAGGTAATTAATGTGATTTCTTTTTTAATTATAATCATAATAATACGAAAAAGAAAATTTTACTCAAAATAATCTCAACTATCACCCGTTAGTCGAAAATAATCCCAACTATCGATTATATTTAAATAATCCCAACTCTCACCTGAATTTGTTCATGGCATACCCTATAACTTGGTTACCTGAGATAGCAGGTCACCTTGACAACCAAATACGAAAATTAAATAAAAAAGTTCCAAGGTCACCTACGGCATACCGCATACCCTATGGCTGAGTTGGGGTGGAAGAATGGGTAAGGGGAAGGGTTTTGGGATTTTTTTTATATTCAATTTTCTTTTTTTTTTTTGCCAAGATGATCTGCTATCCCAAGTAAACAAGTTATAGGGTATCCCAAGTAAACAACCAAAATAAAGGTAAAAAAATGAGGTTAAAATGGGGTGTTTTGGCTGTCTCGATGTCATATTTATTTGAAATTGAGTAAATTTAGGGGCTGTAGTTGGTAAATTATCCTAAAATATAAAAAGGTAAGGTCTTATTTATGTTTGCAATAAGATATAGTTCACCACCACTTTCACATCTCATGAGAGTTGCTCCGTCTGAAATATCATTAATAAAAAAATTAAAAAAATTAAAACAAATTTGAGACGTTATTATATATCGGTGATAAAATTATGTACATAAAATATATTCTTAACTAATTTTGAGGCATGAAGAACATTTTTAAGAATAAAGGGGAGGGGCCGGGTACAATTAGGGTTGGTTAACTTTATCATGTTCACTGATATGAATAGAATGACCATTTAGATAGTCAAAATCCATTTCTTAAATTTCTTCAAAAAAAAAAAAAGGTCCATTTCTTAAATTGTATCACTACAATTACGTGAAAACATAAGCTTTAGATTTAAAACATTAAATGAAACAAGTACTTTCTCTATTTTGATTTACTTGCTACTATTGCATGGAAACAAAGATTAAAAAGTTATTGCGCAATGATGAGCAGTAGGTGAAAAATTGCTTTTTTGGAAATTTTTAATATTATTTGTTGAAAATTAAAAAAGAAAAATAAGAGTAATTAGATATAGAGTAAGATAAAAATAAGAGTAGTTATAACTTTAAATGATTGGTTTTTTACTAAAAAATGAAATGTAGCAAGTAATATGAAATTTGCCAAAATGGAAAATGTAACGAGTATTATGGAACGGAGGAAGTATAAACTAGCTAGTAGGAATTTTGGTAGTGAGCTATTTAATTTACAATATTTTTCATTATGATCTGTCTCACTTAATTTGTATTGTTTCTATTTTTAGATGATAGTCCACCACTTTCTTTTAATCTCATCTATATATTTTTACTCTCTTTTAATTTCATTCACACAATACATTCTCTCTATTCATTTATTACTACATTTTTAAAAATTACCATCTTTCTCTTTAATACTCGTAATTAGGTAACACACAATGGAATCATAACTGATGTCCGAAAGAAAAGAAAAAAAAGGCTAGAAATAAAATTAAAAAAAAAAGAGAGAAGTGGGAATCAAATGGGTAGGTAGTAGATACTAAGTAGCCCTAATTTCTTTTTGTGAAGTCTTTGGTAAACAAATGTGACTTTGAATTTCTATATTTAGACGGGTTTCCACTAATTAGTCACACTTCTCATACTTTTGGGACCTTATTTTCTCACTAACCAACCACAAAATTATATTCTACTTCATGAGAAATATGAATTTGCAAATCTATACAAACTACTAATGAATCAATGAAAATTTTCCCGCTCATTTTTATGTTGATGTGGCAGATGAATTTGTAGTGAAAATCATTTTCAGATATAGTAGAATTTAATGTGAATGAGAAAATTTGGTAAGCAATATTATTTCTGAAGTCTTTATATAGCAAAATGAGACATGACTAAATTATATAAACTAGTACTATTTTCTAATACTATTTCCAAATTAAAAGAGAATAATATCTTAATATAGCAAATTATTTTTGAAATTTAATTTCCAACTGTACACAAATTCATGTCATTGTTACTTATCTACTATATATTCCTATTTGATTAAAAATTTAATTTTACTTAATAAATGGGTAATTTCACCTAAAATAAATTTTATAAAAAATAATCATACAAATAGTAATTTTTATTCAAGATCTTTAAAATGAGATCAAGTTTGTAATATTTTTGACTCTTTATAAATTCCAAAAATCATTTAATTATTCAAAAAAATAAATTTATATTAATTTATAAAAAACTTGAAAATAAATTTATTCATAAAGATATGGTTATGATAAATAATAAATATAAGATCTCACAACTATATTTTAGCTAGATTTATATTCTTTTAAAAAAACCTACTAATGAAGAAACAAAATTATCACGTGTCCGACCCTCAGCGAAAATTTTTCCACTTGCAAGTGAATTTCCAGTGAAAATAATTTTCTAATATAATTCAATTTAATGTACATAAGAAGATTTGATAAGCAATATTATTTCCAAAGAATTTTACTTTGGTAAAAAAAAGAATAACTTCTTGATATAGCAAAATAAAACAAGACTAAATTCGTAAATCGGTATTATTTTCTAATATTATTTCCGATATTACTTCAAAAATAATAAAGAATATTGTCTTGATATAGCAAAATCTTTTTTTCAAGGTTTTACCAATTATAGAATAATTATATCTTAATAATTATACTGACATGCAAATTTATGTCATTGTTTGTAACAGTCTCAAAATTCTTAATCTTAATCTTACGATTAATTTTTCCGAATTTTCAATTCAAATTCCTAATCCTTTGGTTATCCATTTCAAGCCATCTTTAATTCCTAAATCTTATTTTCCGATTTTGTAATTTCTTTTAAATATTAAACGTTAAAATATCATTTGATTTAAAATTTTTTTTTTATTAGCACTAAAATATTATTTTAAAATTTTATAGTACGAAATATTTACGATTTTGTAAAACGTTACGTTTTAAGTTTTCTTCCTTAAACTAACATTACTACTTATTATTTTGACCTTATAACTTTGATTTAATTAATTTATACCTAAAATGAGTTGTATTTTTATTATTAACTTTAAGTATAATTTTAATCAAAATTTTCTAAGTAAACTATTATATTTTCATGATCAAACTTACCCATTTTAAAGCATATTCACTTGTTCATACTAGGATAAAATTTGATGAACCAAAATCCTTTCTATTTAACCCATGATGTTCATTACTTACACAAGCTATCACTATTTTCTTATACAAGTTAATCTTCTTCTACACTCCAAACTCTTACACATTCACTTACACACTCAAAATCTCTTACACAAGTTCACCATATTCTATACTCTTAACACTCTTTTTCATTCAATCTAATGAACAACAAAGTTGCCCAAACCCATTATAAATACCCCCTTAGCCATGATATCACTTACACCACCATCATCAAATCTTTCTAACATTCTTTCTTATATTCTCACTTCATTAAAATCTTACTACCTTAATACCTTTATTATTATTAGTTGAAGAAATTCAAGAAGATGGAGTTTAGAACACTCTTTATTTAGTTAAGTCATCATCATTTTGGAGCATTATTGGGTTATTATTTTGAGTACATAATGTATCATTATTTTTAAAGTTGGAATTTATTTCTTTTGGGAGCTTAGAAGATCATCATTATTTTGGAAGCTTAGATTAATTATCTTTGGAGCATTATCATCTATCTTGGAGGGTCTTATATCTTATTATTTTCCTAATTAGTATTTAGTATGGTATAACTTCTTACCCTACTCTTTTTGTGAAATTTTACATTATATTTACTTTATAATATGCAAAGTATGAAATATGTTGATATGTTTTATTAGGAAGTTAGTTTAATGAAATTATGATCAAGATTATATTAGGAATGTTATTATATTTAAGGTTTTTATTTAATAATTTATTAATACTTTACCTTAAATTTTTAAAATTTTTTTTTGGTTAAATTTAAGTTATTACACAAAGTTTTTATTTTTATAAGTTGTTATGTTAATATAGGTTTAGTATGATAAATTAAATTAAGTCGTTCTTTTTTATGTGAAAAGGACCCCAAACACTTATAGGCCATTCGACCAATATCATATATAAAAAAAAAAAGTTGAGTTTGATTTACTATTTTGAATTATTAAACCAATTTTTGTGATAATAATAAAATAATAATTTAAAAAGAGATGTTTAAGCAAATTTTATAAGTTATTAAATATTGAAGTGTTTTTCTTGAATATATGAGATTTCATAATAATAGTAACTTTTAATCACTATTAAGTACAAAACATTTTATTTGCTAACTATTTGACCAAAATTCATATAAAAGATGTTAAGGTATTTTTAGTAAACTTGCCTCTTAAACTATGTCTGAAATATTGATTTTTGTGATATTATAAGTTTTATTTGTTTTAAAACTAGAATGTTGATTTTTGCAAATCTAATAAGTTTACTTGTTTTTCTAAACTTGAAATAATTATTTTTGGTGAACTTGTTGAATTTTGGAAACTTATCCAAAGGATGCAAATTTTAACTTGAATTTTAATTAGAATATTTGATTTGGTGAAGAAAACAAAAGTTTTATTTGTTTTAAGGATGGAAATGTTGATTTTGGAAACTTATTTCAAGAGAAATAGATTTTAGTAGCGACTTGTGGAAAATACTAATTTGGAGACTATTAATAGAATATTAAGTTATTAGTGTGAATTTTATGAGCTATTAAAATAATGTTTAATGTGCAAAAATTATGTAATGAACATATAAATACATAAAAGTAAAATTTAATGTTGTTAATAAGAATTATATTAAATAAATGAAATTACCACCTAGTATGGTCAAAGTCAAATTCAAAGTCAACTTGTAGTAATAAAAATGTGATGTACTTTTGTGAATGAGTATTGATTGAATGACCCTGATAGTAAGGTAATGTCGAACCATGGACCGACATGTAAAATCCCGGCGTCCGTGTTGGCCGGCACGTAAAATGCGGTGTAAGACAGGGGGTTCGCTACCTATCCTGTGGAGCTCGAGCATAAACATTGTATTGGAGGGGTGACGACTCCCACCACAGTTAGGGTTTAGGGCTACGGTCCTCACCTAACCAGACCCTTACATATATCAGGTGTCATATTGTTGTGCTTGTTGATTAGTGATGAACTTGGTTAGTGTTTATCCTATGAATCATGGTACGATTATGAGTATTAACCAAATGAACTTACTTGAGTGTTAAGATTACCAAATTGTATAAGTGGCAGTAACGTACTTCTGTCAGGATTGAGAATGGTATCTTAAAGACTTAAAAGTATGGAACAGTAAAAGAATATAATAAAAGTATACAGCGGTGTCAATTAAGTTGAAGTTCGCACTTAAATTATTATTTTGTAAATATAGTGTATAATTTTCGTATTTTGAGTTGGATAGGATGTTATGCTCGGCTTTACCGCTGACCGATTCAATCGGCTGTCATCCGTATCATGGATGGCAGCATTTTGCAGGATTTAGTTTCAGGTTCCGATCCGACCGCATCAATTATTATTTATCGAGAACTTAGCTACTTTTTGTGTCTTTATTAATGACTTGATCATGTTGATATACTTTTTTTTTTTTAAATTTTTAGCAAACGATGTTTCTTATCGGATGTAATAGTTTACTTTATTTTAAATAGTTTTAGTTTTTATGATTTAAAGTTTTTAACAGTTCAACATTTTAAGACTTCCGCAATATTTTTTGTATAAACATTATTATTAATATTAATTATGTATCGAGATTGACGCATCTGTTACATTGTTACTTATCTATTTCATATTCCTATTTGCTTATAACATTGAGTTTTATTTAATAAATGGGTAATTTTACCTTATATATATAAAATCTTTAAAATACTAACAAATAACCTTTTTTATAATCATTAAAGTTAAATAATCATCAACACAAATATTATACAAGTATAAAATTAAATCAAAAACTTTTTTTCCAATACCACGGGTATCTATTTAATTAGTTAATAATATAGTTAAAAAAGTATTAATAATTCAACATTTCACTCCTCCACCGTAAATAATATCATATTTGAATTATTCTTTAATAATTTAACCATTAATGTTATATATTAATATTAGTGCACAACATTACCATATTACTAATAATGGGTAGTAATAGGGCAAGTTTTCCAGCAACTAATTACTAAGATAAAGGTTGAATTATTCACCGCGTACTAAGATTATTAAAAAAATATCTAAATATGACATTATTCACGGTGAATGCCCAAAAAGATATTACTTATTCGCCTAATTTTCGATACGTAAACCGAAAAAGATATTTGACGTCATTTCGAAACAAGTACTTATTCACCTAATTTCCGATACGTAAATTGAAAATGATATTTGACGTCACTTTTACACATCATAACGATTTTTTTGAAAAAACGGACATCGCTACTATCCTTATTCGAAACAAGTACTTATTCGAAAGAGTACTTGTTTTAACCGATGAATTAAACATTAAAATGGTGAATTAAATGTTAAAATTATTTTTCCGTAAAATTATTTAACATTTATACTTTTTTAAATAAAATTATTAAACATTTATGGACGTTAATGAATTAAACGGTTAATTAAACAATAAAATGGTGAAAAACGTCAAAATGGTGAATCAACAAAAACTGGATGCTGCCATGTGGAAAAAATTTACAAAATAATGAATTAAACGGAATTTAACAATAACTTAACGGAAAATGCTACAACAATTAGATAGTGCATAGACTAGATGCTACTATGTGGAATTTTCTTAAAAAAAGTGCTACCATTGGCATTTCATCAAAACTGAATGCTACTATGTGGAATTTCCCTAAATTTCAATATTTAAATTATCAATTTAAGATCAAATATAACGTGATTAACCTATAATTCTTAAAGTGAGAATTTCTAAAACGAAGGTGGATGTTTTGATCAATTTAATGTGTGTACCTTGAATCAGACATCAATATCTTGAGGGAAAAGTGTCAAAAAGTACCTAATAAATTTTTTTTTTTTCAAAACAGTACCTAATAAAAAAATATTTTCAAAAAAATGCCTAACAAAAATTTTTCTTTTCAAAAGAGTACCAACTAACGGCTGGGGTTAAGTTTTCCGTTATTTTTTTTTGTCCATCTTTAAAAAGTACCTAATAAAAAATTTCTTTTCAAAAAAGTACCTAACAAAAATTTTCTTTTCAAAAAAGTACCAAGAACACAACATAATTATCCAATACAAACACAATATAATATATAACTCTAAAAACATTATCCATAAAAAAGTTCACACATCATCCAATAATAATAATAATAATAATAATAATAATAATAATAATAATGAAAAAGTGTCAAAAAGTACCTAATAATTTTTTTTAATAAACGGTAAACTTAACACCAACAGTTACTTGGTACTCTAGGTTTGTGTTGGATGATGTTCTTATGTTGTGTTTGTATTGGGTGATGTGTGAATTTGTTTATGGATGATATTTTTAGAGTTATATTATATTGTGCTTGTATTGGATAATTATATTGTGTTCTTGGTACTTTTTTGAAAAGAAAATTTGTATTAGGTACTTTTTTGAAAAGAAAATTTTTATTAGGTACTTTTTAAAGATGGACAAAAAAAGATAACGGAAAACGTAACCCCAGCCGTTAGTTGGTACTCTTTTGAAATGAAAAATTTTTGTTAGGTATTTTTTTGAAAATATTTTTTTATTAGGTACTTTTTTGAAAAAAAAATTTATTAGGTACTTTTTGACACTTTTCCCATATTTTGACCCTGAATTATCAGATAATGTTGTTCTTTCTAAGTTCTCGACTAACATGTTATCATTAAATTAATGTCACTATAATCTGTACACATATACTTTTTAAATTTTTACATTAATTTTCAAATTCATATTTCTCTTATGAGATGTGTGACTGATTTACTCATATTTGTTGGTTAAGAAAAATAAGGCCACAAAGATATTAGAAGTGTGACTAATTAAGTGGAAAACCGTCCAAATATAAGTCATATATTTGTTTACCCAAGACTTCATAAATAGAAATTAGGGCTACTTACTACCTACCCATTTGATTTCAAACTTCAATTTCTCTCTTTTTATTTCTAGCCTTTTCTTTTCTCTTTCCGACATCGTCCATGATTCAATCGGATGGTGTTACGTGTAACGTCAATAAACCCTAAAGCTCACTCACTAGTCACTACCATAATCATACTATGCTATATATAATAATCCTAATCCCACGATTTTTTTATTTTATTGTTTTACATTATTTTAAAAATACAAAGAAAATAATTTATAAATTATTGGTTATTTTTCAATGAATTATTAATAGCATATAATAGCTAATATATATTTAATTTAGTTTTGACTTCAATAATACTTTTTTATAATTTATGTATGATGTTAAGTAATGTTATTTTAAATATTATTTAAATTTTATTGATCACTATATAAGATTGTAAGTGACAAATTTTTATTTTTTGTTTCCAAAATGAAAGTTAGCAAATTATTATTTCAAAGAACAAACTTTTTGGTTTCTAAAATCAAAGCTATCAAATTATTATTGTGTATTGAACAATGAAAAGTTACACACATCTCATTCAAACAATTTAATGAAAGCTAATATAATGATAATTCACATATTTCTCATACACTTTTTTAGCATATATGATTGTTCAAAAAAATTCATTAGCAAATAATGACATCACTATTGATAAATGGAGGAAAAAATCTCTTGAGAAGTTGACAACTCATCACTTTTTGAGTTTGCTTATGTCATCCATATTTTCCTTTAGTATAATGTATAGATTATAAAAAAGTTGGAAAATTTCAAGTGTCATTCTCTAAGAAGTCATGATGTAATTATTTTAGTAATTGATAGCTTATTAAATAATATATTTACCTAATTTATAATTTGATTATTCTTAGAATTAGAGCTAAATTAGGTATAGTATGGAGTATTATTTTTGAAAGCAATTATATATAACTAACCTGACATTTGATCTATTTGATTAAATGAAAAAGTTATGTATTTGATAAAGGAAAATTTCATGATATACCACTGAGTTTCTTCATAATTCACCATATAATTTGATTATTCTTAGAATTAGAGCTAAAGTACTAAATTAGGTATAGTATGGAGTATTATTTATTAAAGCAATTATATATAACTAACCTGACATTTGATCTATTTGATTAAATGAAAAAGTTATGTATTTGATAAAGGGAAATTTCATGATATACCACTGAGTTTCTTCATAATTCACCATATACCACATCAAATGTTGTAGATCACCATATACTATTGAGTTTTAGTCCGTTAGCACATAATACCATTAATGACAAATTCCGTTAGTCTGCCGTTAGTCTACCGTTAGTGGTAATTATTAATTCACCATATACCATTATTTTTATGTTTTTTTGCGTCAAATACCATCATTTTAAAATATAGTTATATCCATTGGTTAATGTAACTTTTGTGTGAAATTGGTTTGTATATAACTATATTTTGTTAAATACTTCGTTTGGATGACATTTCTTTTGAATATAACTGTATTTTAAAATGATGGTATTTGACGCAAAAAAACAAAAAAGTAATGGTATATGATGAATTGACACTAGTGGAAAAAACCCTATTTGCTGCGGTTTGTATCCCACTATAGGCTGCGGTTTTGGACCCAAGCCCTTGGAGTAGCAGTTAGTAATAAAACACGATTGCTGCGGTTAAAAAACGTAGCCCAAAAGGATAACACCACCTTAAAAAAACTGGACCTAAAAACTTGATTTCACGAACAAGATGAACAATAAGATGAACCATTATGTCAAAGAAAGAAGGTGGAAAATACATTTCAAACTTGCATAAAGTTACAATCACGTCGAGTTGAAGAGCATCAAGTTTAAAGGGATCAAGAACTTTACTACAAATAGTGTTGAAGAACGAACATAGCTCGGTAATAGCATATCTCACATGTTTTGGCAATATTCCACGTAGTGCGATCGGTAAGAACACTTGCATCATTACATGGCAATCGTGAGATTTCATGCTTCCCAACTTCAATTCACCATTAAGGGTCACAAATCTTTTCAGGTTGGATGAGTACCCAGACGGAACCTTAATGCCATACAAAGACTCACAAAAGGCCCGCTTCTCTGCTATGGACAATGTGTAGCAAGCTGGAGGCAAATAAACTTTTTCACTACTCATCTTCTTCTTACCGACCTTTCCCTTCCTACTACCACCAACTTCATCAGTTCTTTCTCTTTTCTTACTCCCCTTAACCTGTGCCCACAACTCCGGACGAATACCCTTACATTCAAAGTATTCTCGCACGGCGTAATTATCCTTTGTCTTACCCGGAATGTTCATGAGAGTCCCGAGTATGGCATCGCATACATTTTTCTCTATATGCATAACGTCAAGACAATGCCCAACCTGTAGATCTCTCCAATATGGAAGCGTCCAAAAGATTGATTCTTTTTTCCACAGTCGATCTTCACCCCCTTGCACTTGCCCTGTTTTACCAAATATAGTTTCAACCCCCGTAATATGTTCGTAAACCTCATAACCGGTCAACGGTTGACGAGCTACACGGTCCTCAACCTCCCCGTTCAACATCTTCTTCTTCTTACGGTATTGGTGATCTCGTGGGAGGAACTTTCGATGGTTCATGAATACATGTTTGCACTTAGGAATCCACGTGGATTCCATGTCATCGATACATATTGGGCACGCTTTCTTCCCTTTGTTCTTATACCCTGATAAGTTTCCATATGCCGAAAAATCGTTAACGGTGCATAAAAGCATTGCACGCAAGGTGAACTCCTTATTAGCATATGCATCAAACACGGAAACTCCTTCATCCCACATCTTTCTCAAATCCTCAACGAGAGGTGCAAGATATACATCTATGTCGTTACCAGGTTGCTTAGGACCGGAGATAAGAAGCGAAAGCATAATTTACTTACGCTTCATACACAACCAAGGTGGCAAATTATAGATCACTAAAAGTACCGGCCAAGTACTATGTTGAGAACTAAGATTGCCAAATGGGTTCATTCCATCCGTGCACAGTCCGAGCCTTAAATTACGAACTTCATCCCCAAAAGTCTTGTGCAACCTATCAATACTCTTCCACTCCGGAGAATCGGATGGATGTGTGAGCAAGTGATCTTTCTTCACCCTATCTGCATGCCAACTCAAATTTAACGCATCTTTCTTTATAGAAAACAAGCGCTTGAATCTTGGTATTAATATTGTAAGATACCACAATACCTTAGTCGGGGGCCCTTTAGCATCTCGAGCCCCTTTACGCTTGTAACGCGATAACCCACACCTAGGACACTCTTCTAAGTTCTCGTTTTCATTCCGATACAATACACAATCATTCGGACACGCATGAATCTTCTGGTACTCTAACCCGAAAGGACACATTAGCTTTTTGGCATAGTATGTCGACTTTGGAAGTTCATTTCCCTCGGGAAGCATCTCACCTAACGCTTCTAATAACATTGTGAAACTAGTGTCACTCCAATTGAACATTGACTTAATATTAAAAATCGTCAAAACTGCTGTAAGTTTGGTGAACTTTGTACATCCAGGATACAAAGGCTTTTGAGAAGCCTCTGTCAACAAGTCAAATACACGAGGACGTTTTCCTAACTCATCCTCGACTCCCTCCATCATCTCATCAACACGATCCACATCCTCATCAACATTCACTTCATCCACTACATCCTCAGTGACATCGGCCACATTATTGACATCCTCAACAACACTCTTTTCCTTGTAAACTCCCTCCTCACCATGCCAAAACCCAAACATGATATTGAGGCCTAAACCCACGTCGAAGTATGTGCTCCCTAAGGATATAAACACTATCTACCTTTGATACATTGCCACAATTGACACATGGGCAATAAAAACCAACTCCCCCCGTCCTAACTTGATGTTCAACCGCAACACTACAAAATTCTAATACGCTATCAATAAATTCTGACGATTCAATGTTTCCATACATCCAAGAACGATCTTTTGTCATCCTAAGTGTGATTATTTAATTCAAAACAAAATTAATAACAACTTTTTAACATATATACTTATTTATACCAAACACATTAAGCCCTAATAATTCATCAATTTATCCACAAAAATACATAAATATAAAGCCCTAATAACTAAACATATTCTAATTCTATATTTCATACATCAAACTTCATCAATTCATCAATTCATGTATAACCAAACTTCATCAATTCTATATTTCATAAAAATAAATCATTTAACCATAAAAAATGCTCAATAAGCCCTAAATTTCGTGGGTTTAGAAGAACAAGACAAGCCCTAAACTATAAATAATAAACAAAAATCAACAACAATTAAACTACATACATATAAATAATAAACCAAATCAAATTATAACATCAACCAAATCAAATTATTAAAGTTTCAAACTAAAGTTTAAATGTACAATTTAAATGTACAATTCAACAACAATTCAACAATGAATAACAATTCAAATAAACTCACGTTTAAACTATAAATAATAAACAAAAATCAACAACAATTCATCTTTTAAATAATAAACAAAACTCATATATTTTGAATAAGCCCAACAACAATGTTCAATAATACATTTTTTTTTTGAATAATACCTGATTCATTAATAAAGAGTCATACAACATCTACATCAGAGATAAAAATTAACAAGTACATAACAACTTTAACCAAAGATAATACATTTTAACCCTTAAAAGAATAACAATTCAAATGTATAATTCAACAAGAATTCAACAATGAAAATTTTAAATAATTAAAAAAAATCATTTACCCCTTAAAGTTTCAAACAAACAAAGTTTCAAACAACAATGTCCAATAATTAAAGTTTCTAACAACTTAACCCTTATAATTTGAAAAACAATGAAAATTATTATCAAAAAGAAATTACCTTGTGTATCTAGATGAATAATAGCTAGAATGTGACCTACAATTAAACAAGAAAAATAAAATTAAGCATATAATTTACCCAATTTCGTGCAAAAAAAAATTAAACAAAAGAAAACAAAAAAAATTAGAGAAACCAAAATTACCTTCAACTTTTTCGTGGGTTTTAAAGATAAAGATGAACAAGAAGAGAAAATCAAGATGAAAATGTCGAACAACGAAAGCAAGCACAAAGCAAGATGAAAATGACGAAGAAGAAAGCAAGCAGCAGTACAGCAAGAGCAAGCAGCAGTACAACAAGGTCGAAGATGAAGAGGAAACCAAAATTATTATGGGTTTTTCGTGGTTTTTTCGCAAGAAGAGGAGCAAGGAAGAAGAAGCTATGGGTTTTTCGTGGGTTTTGAATGGCGGGTTTCTAATTTTTGAGAAGACAATGAGAAGATGAAAGGGTTTACTTACAAATATAGCCGTTTTATTTTTGGACTACGGGGCAATGGTTGCGGACATGAAAAAAACCGCAGCCCTTTATGTTCTTGTGGACTATTGGCTGCGGACTAGCTAACAAACCGCAGCCCTTTTGATTTTTTTTTTTATGTTTTGGACTATTGGCTGCGGACATCCTACCTAACCGCTGCCATTGTGTTTTTTTATATTTTAATTTTGTCTATTGGCTACGTACACCTTTAAACCGCAGCCAATTAGCCGCAGCCAATAGTTTTTTTCCACTAGTGTGATAATCACCACTAACGGCAGACTAACGGAATTTGTCCATAATGGTATTCTGTGCTAACAGACTAAAACTCAATGGTATATGGTGATCTACAACATTTGATGTGGTATATGGTGAATTATGAAGAAACTCAGTGGTATATCATGAAATTTCTCTAAATTTTATTATCATTAGTCTATGAATATCATTATGGCATTCTCAAAACGATTCAAAAGTATATTTTTATAAAAACAAAAAAGCAAAACCAAGTCAAACCCGTTTTGAACCCGAACCCAGTACTGAATCCGCAGTATCCACGGATCCGGATCTGGGTTTTGTAAAATTAGACCCACGGATTCGGATCTGAATCCGGACCCTATTCTTGAAAACGGATCTGGATCCGAGTCCACCTAGACCGGTCCAGATCCGACCCGTTGCCATTCCTAATCTCAACTTTCAACCTATTGAAATAAATATTTCTTAAAATTTTAAATTTATCAATTTGTTAGTTATAACCACTATAAATTATAAATTAAAAGTGCTTAAAACAAAATTATCGCGTCATTTAATGCCTAAGTTTAACTATGTGGTCATAGTGAAATAATAACAGGTTATTTATTTTACAGTCACCAAATTCGATTAGATGACGGATAAATAGACATTAATAATCCAAACTTTGCGTGATCCGCCCAAAACAATCCCATTTGATAAATAATTTATTTAAAAAATAGTTATGGAGTATCATTTATCATAACAGTTCTATATAACTAACCTAACATTTGATATATTTAATTGAAAAAAAATGGTGTATTCAATAAATAATTTTAAAAAATCGGTAAATTTTTGCTCTAGAAAAGTTATGGATTTGATAAATATAATCACGATAATATATACTTGCATTATTTTTTAAAGTTATATTTTTATATATATAAAGGTAAAGGTAAAGGACTTTCTCGGTATCCCGCACATTATTTATATATATATCATACGCATAAATTCTTGCATTACACGAGTTTCTAAACTAGTTTCTTAGTAGTTTCACAAATTCTTATGTAAGATAGTCTTATTGTGAGATATTCTCCATAAGTGGGTTGAATAATTAAACTAATACTTCTACAATTTTTAACATGTGGACTTCTTATTTTAAAGTTGTCTCACCAAAAGATTAATCTCTCACTAGAATATTTCTTTGGTGGAAGGGCAATGTTAGGGAGAAATTTATTTAAGCATGAACAATCCCAACTTTATGGGGTATTTGCCTTGAGTAAATTCGAATAACCAGATGACATGTCATAGTAGATAACTTATTAAAAAAAATAAACTGAAAAATAATATAAAGTTACACAAAAATTTTGAAAATTTACATAAAAAATTCTAAAATAATTTTAACATTTTTTAAACATTATTTTTGATATTTTATTATAATTTATCTTGTTTTTAAATAAAACATGCTATAGTAGGCAGGGGCAAAGCCACACCAGGGGTCGGCGGTGGCCCGACCCCGTTGCCGAAAATGTGATCCTTTGTACTTTTGGTTTCGGCCCCTCTTACTAATTTATTATACTCCCTCCAATTCAACATAAATGTACACTTTTCCTATTTGGTAAAGTCACTCTAATTGTCAACTTTCCTTTTTTGGCAAAGATTTTTTACCTAAATACCCCAACAACCCCAACTTATATTATTTAAAATATCCCACCTACCACCTTTTCAATTATTATAATCACTTAAATACCCCACCTACCACCTTTTCAATTATTATAATCACTTAAAGAGTGCATAATTGTAATAAAAATCATTATAGATTTAAAGTAAAAAATCAAACCCAAATTTAAACTATTACTTTTTAGTAGACTAATAAATTTAATTTACATAAATTCTCATATGAGACGATCTCACGGTGAGACCATTTTAATTATTATAATCACTTAAAGAGTGCATAATTGTAATAAAAATCACTATAGATTTAAAGTGATGACTTTTTAGTCTTAAAGTTACACTTACAATTAACCTTAAAGTGATCACTCAAAGTGATCACTTAGACAATGGGCTTACTTGTATTGTATATACTCGTTTCATGGTGAGATGGTCTCAGATAAGACGGGCTGATTTAATTTATACTACAAAGTCATTATTATCTATTTTTCATATTCATCCTTTTTAGTGTGTGTGAAGTCACAAACACTTAGTTTCCTTTTCAATAGGGTAATTTTAGGGAAGTTTTAACTCTGTTTGTCAAATATAATTTTTGCTATGATTCAAATTAATTCAGTCTATATAATATTATAATTCAAATTTTCATAGTTTAACTAATTTTTATATACTTCCTCCGTTCCACTAAACTTGCTACATTTCACTTTTTTACGCAATCCAATGTGTTATTTTGATCATTTATATATTAAATTATACAATTCTAAAAAATATTTAAAAAATTGATATTATGAAAGTATATGAATAAACGATTCAAACAGGATCTCACTTGACAATATTTTTTCTTATACATTAGCCGCAATATGTAAAATAAGTTTGAACAATGAATAGTGTCAATAACGAAAAATGTAGCATGTATTTCAGAATGGAGAAGTAATAAATAACTTGCTAGTATATCGACAATTCGACCTCCCCTAATTGTAAATCCTGGCTTCGCCCCTGATAGTAGGTCATTCGGTCACTCATGTTTGCTCTAAGAAAATATCACATGAAGTTGAGATTATTCATGGTTAATCTATAGGTAAAAATATTTTAGAAAAATCATAAAAATATTGAATTATTCTGCTATATATAATTATATGATGCAATCCTTAATGAGTAAACAATATAAAAGTATTAACATCCTCGTTGACTTTTGGTGGTTTTCAAATGTTTTTTAATCATAGGTGAAGGGTTTGAATTGATGGATATAAAAACACAAAAGTAATGAACTAAACAAAACTATTTAAGTATATATTAATTATAAAAAAAATTACCTACTTTTGACCGTCCTCTCCTTATGGGTATGAGACGTCGTCGAGTCTCCTTTCCCAGACCCTGACCATTGATCTATCTATGTGCGGGAATACTGGGTATGATGATGATGATGATTTTCCTACAATATTCTCATTTATTGATTAACTATGAATAATCCCAACTTTGAGGGGTATTTTCTTAGAGTAAACACTGTGAGTGGATGACTTGCTATAGCAAGTTCACTACAACATAATTTGCTTTTAGTGGGATATATTTAGCGACATTTAATTTATTATAATGTATGACTTGCTATTTTTAAATTTCTTATAGTCTATATAGAAGATTTAGTGACATTTATTAGATCGTTTAGCAGCATAATAAATAAAAAGTCACACAAAAGCTTTTAGCGACATAGGATATACTGACATTTCTCACAAATGTCACTACAGACTATAATGACAATTACATATGCCACTAAAGACCAAATAAAATATCGCTAAATCACTTTATAATGGAACTTAAAATAATAACAAAAAATTATTACACTAAAAATATGAATCAGTGGCATTTTTTTAATGCCACTAAATCCAATGTCGTAAAAGTTAAATTTGTAGTAGTGGTTTTATTTTAAAAAAGGATAAATTAAAAAAATGTCAAAAAAATATTAAATAAAATGTCTAAGAAAATATGGTTTTTTATTATTTAGATTTTTTTACATAGAATTTCAAACTTTTCTCTAATTTTAAATTAACTTTCAATTTACTTTTTTGGTAAATTACCTACTATAACAAGTCATCGGGTTATCCAAGTTTACTGTAGGCAGATATCTCTTAAAGTTAGAATTAATCATGGTTAATCAATAGGTAGGAGTATTGTAGGAAAATCACGAATATATTGGATTATTCTAGATAAAATTCCGAAAATAATAGGCTACATTATCGTTTTCTCACCAAAACATGATTACTCATTGTTATCCTTATAAATTGATTTTTATTTTTGAATTTTTAGCAAAGTTATCAGAGTTTGAATTCAACGACAATCTTAAAATATTTTGATTGGGTTTTTTATAGCATTTATTCACAAAGATAAAGATTTATGAACAAGGTTGTCTCGTTTATTATTGGGTCATAGTGTAAAAGATAAAGAGTCCTTAAAAACTTAAGACGTAACGAATTATATAATACATTTTTTGATTTTTATTGTTGATATTTAAACTACTATTTTAAAGGAGTAATAAATTATATTACTTAGCAAAATTTAATAAAAATTGATATTATATTAAAGATAGAATATATTCATGTGAGATTTTGTTAGATTTGTTTTGATTTAAAGTTTTTTTATTATATAATTTATAAAAAATTTTATGATGCTCACTTAGAGATATTAAGGCTTAAAATTTGCTAAAAAATACGCGCAAAAAGGTAAAGTGAACAAACAAAAAGAAACGTAGGGAGTATTGATTTAAATTATCATCATAATCATGTAGTATATTAGTGAAAAGAGTTGAAAAATAGCAAATGACAAGTTCTTAAAGCCTTGTCAAATGTATTAATTATTTCGTACATCTATAATTAATTTGTGGAAATTTCTTTTTCTAAAAAATTTAAAAATGAGGTCAGATAAATATTTAAATGATTTCAGTAGATTAATTCTTTATGCCCAAATAAGAATCTTTAAGAGTTAATTATTTCAAAAAAAACTATTTATAATAAGAAATTGTTTTTAAAAAAATATATTCATTTAAATTATTAAATGTTGTTTGAGGTTTGGGCTTGTGGCTCAATGGATAGAGCATCTGCATGTGGAGCAGAAGGTTTGGGGTTCGACCCCTACTAGGCGTAGGTATCAATTGGGGAGGTTTCTTGATTGCGCGCATCTCTCTTTACTCCCTCCTTGGGGTATGGGTATGATTTGTCCGCATCTTTCAAGAAAAAAAAGCCCCCCACTCGGACCCTGCCTTGTGCGGGATACCGAGAAGGTCCTTTACCTTTACCTATTAAATGTTGTTTGAGTTAGGTATTAAAACAACAAATTAGTTTGAATCGACTCAAAATAAACTCAACTCATTTATAAATAGTTAGTTTATTTTATTTAATTGAATTTTAGAACAACATCACAAATATTTTTTTAGTAAAAATTAATAGCTAATTATATTAAATACATAGTAAGTAAATTATTGATATTTAAAGTAATTATTTTTATTAAAAAACGTAGTGACTAGTGTCTACATACTCTTCTTAAACATAAGAGCATTTTTTTTCTTGCAATACTCTCTGAAAATTTAATTTATATATGTCTCAATAGTAAACTTCGTACATTGCACGGACTTCTTAGCTAGTTTGTTATATTTATTTTACACATAATTCAATGTATATTTAAATATCTTTATCTTGACTAAACGAAAAATTATAAAAATTACATGTTAAAACTTATGTTTTTGAGAAGAATAAAACAACATCTCATATAATAACTATATTACTCTCTCTGTTTTTATTTGTTATTCTCATTTAGTTTTTCACAGATCCCGACGCTAACTTAAATGTCAAATAACTTTTGAAGTGAGTTTTAAAAATTATGAATATATGTGTGTAGATGTAGGATCAAATAAGAAGAATTTTAAAATAAAAGGAATGAAAAGTGTTACAGGGTCAATAATAAATTCGCAATTTATTTAGTCAAACCATACACCGCCCACCTTGGTCTAATAAATTCCTAAAATAACTAACTACTTACCGTAACGTACCACTATCACCCATCATGTCCTTGATTCCCACATTAATTCACCTTCTAACCTCCATTCTATTATAAATATGCTTTGCTTCATTCATTTACGGGACTAAGCTTTTATCTTCCTATCGTTACTCCATAAAAATACACCGCTTTCTTACTTACAAGTTACAACTTATACTTTAATCAAATATCCTTCAATTGATCTGAACACATCCTAGAATCCATTAATCTTGTATTCATTAATTATCATATATTCATTACTTTTGGTTTCCCGATTTGGCTTGAGCGTCACCACCCCGGCAAGACTAACGTTGTATTGCGGGATTTGAGGTCTCATCAGCGAAAGGATCATTAACACTTTCAGAAAAAGGAGATGTATATTGTGTAATGGAAGTAATAGGGTTCATGAATGAATTTTAAAAGATGAACAAATCGAAAGGTTAATGTCTTCAAGTTAAGGTAACAAAATGATAACAATTAGAAAGGGTACGTGGCTAATTGCTATTCTTGTATGTATTTAAGCAGGCAGATTACTTTAATTTTGGTATTGGTCACTTTTATTTTGACGCCCCAGTGAGGAGAGTCGAAAGCTTTATAGTAGAGGGGAAGAGGAGTCGGGAAAGACCCAAGAAAACCTGGGAGGAGCAAATAAAGATGGACTTACGAGAGTTAAACCTCTCTGAGGACCTGACTAGGGATAGGAGTAGTTGGAGGCATCGTATTCAGGTTTTAGACTTTGGCTTTTGTTCTTAGAGTCGTTTGCGGCGTCCGTGCTTTCTTGTCTACTCTAGGTCCTTGTGTGTCTTACTTTTTTGATCTTAAGTTTTATATTGTTTGACATGCGTTTTGGATCTACTTTTTTTTTTTTCACGTGGCAGGTACGTATATCCATCTTCCTGGAGCCGGGGGACTCCTTTCTTTGGCCGTGCTCTCCTTACGGATATGAGTTGCCGCCGTCCTTCCCTCCCCAGACCCTGCCCATAGTTTTCTATGAGCGAAAAATACTGGGTAGGATGATGATGATGATTGGTCACTTTTATAGTCATTTAGTCATTTACTCCTACTCCAAATATCATTGCCTATCATTTACTCTAGCAACTTGGCAATTGCTTATATTATTATTATTATTATTATTATTATTATTATTATTATTATTATTTGGCAAAGTAAATTTTATAAAATGGTAGAAAAATAGCCGAGGCTTACAACGGTTCAAAAGACTGAGAGGTCTAGCCAAAAAACGAAGCTCTAAGGGACAGGCCCCTTGTCATCGCGAGGTCTGGAAAGATGCCTCCAAAAAAGAGAGAGTATCTCTAGCCTAATCAATAACAGAGGGCCACAAACAAAACAATTAAATTCCATACAACTAAAACTGTCCAAATACACTTTCCCACTCACATGTACACACTATAACATTTATCCTAATTATTAGTGATTAAAAGCACAGGCGGACCTACAATGTAACCTTAGGTAGCAAGGGCTACCCATGAATTTTGAAAAAAAAAAAGTTTTATAAAACTTGCAGACCAGCCGCCATTGTTGTGTTGCTGCATGAGGGAAGAAGAAGGCAACGTGGGCTATTGCACATTATGTTTCTCATTCCACTTTGCATTATTAGAGTCTAGACTTGCTTTATTTATTTAGAGCTGCATTTCTTAAGTATTGCTTGGTGATTATTATTGGGCCTCCATATTTTATCCGAATATCAATAGCAAATGTGAGTTAAGACAAAATCAACTACACAAATTCTTACTTAAGACCGTCTTTTGTAGACGACTCTCAAAAGTCCACTTCAATTCTAAATATATATTGTTACAACTCTAAATATAGAATTGGGATAGACTTTTGAGAGTCGTCTTTACAAAAGTACTTTCCTTTTTAAAGTTCCTATACTTTTTTAGTTTTAGTTTCGATTTTCGCCATGCCAAAAGTATAAATTTTGTACAAACTCAGAAAAAGGAAAATAAAAAGGTAAAAATTACATAATTTATAAAGAAGTAAGGAAAATGTGTGAGTCAAAATTATAAATAAGTTAAATGTATGAATGAAAATTAAAGAAGAATAAAGGTTATAAGAAATATTTTATTAATTGAAAGTAAAACAAATAAATTAATTGATAAATACTTCCTCCGTTCTTTTTTGTTCTTCCCGTTTAGAATATTTGATTTTGGAGAAAGAAATTTGATTAAGATTTTTAAGTCATTTATAGATGATAAAATATATCCATATGAGATCTCCTTAGATTCGTCTCAATGTATACATTTTTATCATATATTTTTTATAATTTTTTATAATGCGTATTTAGAGATATTTAGGCTTGAAAGTTGCTTTGAATACTGTGCAAAAAGTAAATGGGAAGAACAAAAAAGAACGAAGGGAGTAATTAAATAAGTTAACGGTGGATAAAATAAAAAGAAATATTTATTAATTAACTTAATAAATAAGGTGAGAAAAGAAAATATAGAACTATGTCTATATATAAAAATATACTCCCTCTGTCTCAATGAGATAGTAGCAAAGAGAAAAATGGTAAGAATTAAGAAAGTGGTAATAAATGAAGAGAGAGAATGAATTGTGTGGATGAAATTAAAAGAGAGTTAAAATGTATGGATGAGATTAAAAGAAAGTGGTGGACCATAGTCCAAAAATGAAAATGCTGCAATTTAAATAGGACGGATGAAAATAGAAAATGCTGCAAATTCATAGGTAGGGAGGGAATACAATTTAGTTATGATAGTCATGCATAATCAAACACAAGATCAGTGGGTTCGTAATAGCTTTTGTTATTTATTTTTATTTCTCACCTCGTGGTCGCTTTAACTTTAATTATTGATCACGTCATGTTACGTTAATTTTGATTTTGAGTTTTACTTTTTACTAAGTCAATATGTTCATCAATAGGAATATAGGATACACATTAGAAACAAAGAGAGTAGATGAGTACCAATATAATTTCAATTCAGGTTGAGGTTACATCACAATTTCAGAAGAAAAAAAAAATGAAAGAATACTAAATAAGAGCTCAAAATGAACAAATTCTCTCTCAACTTGATTGTTTATCTTCATTCTTAGATCAGTCACAACAAAATTAAAGTACAAGTAAGAATTATTATTATTTTTATCATACATCTGGTAGAAGTGTAATTAATAGTTTTTTTATATTATGTTTTTCTTGCAGTTGGATGAAAAAGATATGATAATGACTTATAAAAAGTTTTATATATTCATGGGTAGTTTTTTAAGGTATGTAATATTTCCTTTATTCTTTTTATTCTTCCTATTTACTTTTTGCACAGTTTTCAAAGCAACTTTCGAGTCTCAATATCTCTAAATACGCTTTATATAAAAATTACAAAAAAATGATAATAAAGCATACATTAAGACCAATCTAACGAGATCTCACGTGGATTTTTATCATCTATATTTGTCTTTTAAATCTTAATCAAAATTCTCTTTCTAAAATTAAATATTTTTAACGGGAAGAACATTAATTAGAAATCTTGATCAAAATTCTCTTTCTAAAATTAAAATTTTTAAATATTTTTAACGGGAAGAACATTAAGACCAATTCAATATTTTATCATCTATATTTGTCTTTTAAATCTTAAATATTAATTAGAAAATGAACAAATTCACTCTCAACTTAAGTATATTAAAGCAATCCTATATTTAAAAATAATTGTTCGCCTTGAATCACAAATGGGGCATATGCATGTTTGCTCATGAGTAAATAAAGTAAACATAAATTATTTCAAAGAAAAAGTAAACATAAATACTCATCATAACAAAGATTTCAATTATACTTTGTGAGCTCTTCAAAAGTGGGTTTGGACAAGAAGATGCCAATTCTTTGATACCCATGGGTTGTAAACTTGTGGTAATATTCTAAAAGGGATAACCTTTTCTTTAAAGAATGAATACTTTATGCTACCAATTAGTCTAGGCTCATAGTCATAGGGTTTGCATGTTTATTAAGCAACAAATCTTCCCCATGCATGGAATGTTCATTTCTTTTGCTTTAAATTAGGTTAGACTAACTCTCCACATGATTCACCCTTTTCCATTTCTTTTTTAGATGCAGGCTTGTCGAGGTGGTTTTAACTTCACTCAACTCCTTTCGTTGCAAGAATTTCTCTTGCTTTTCTTTAAGTTGAAAGACTCTTTCGTTGCGTTCCTTTTTGGGTATGAGTTGTCGCCGTCCTTTCCTCCCCAAACCTTGTTCAAGGTTTTTCTATGGGTAGAATACACTGGGTATGATGATGATGTATTAGAGACAATACTCCTATATGATCCTCCTTATGCTCCTTAAAATATAAAATCTTTTTACTTATAAGAAAATTCGATATTAAACGTACGAACTTTGCCTCATTTGCTTATAAACGTTCGAACTTTCGTTTATTTTTTAGAGGCATGAACTTTGGGGGTCATCCGCCGAGAAAGATACGGAGGCATGAAATTTGATATCAAAATTCAACAAGTAACAGGTCATCCGTATCTTTCTCGGCGGATGACCTCCAAAGTTCACACCTCTAAAAAATAAACGAAAGTTCGAACGTTTATAAGCAAATGAGGCAAAGTTCGTACATTTAATATCAAATTTTCCTTATTTATATCACAAATTTTTAACATAATTAATATTAGTTATACTCATTTTAATATTTTATTGATATTTATGGTCCCCATATAATATTCACTAACTTTATTTTAACATTTTAATATTGCTTATATGGTTTCCAAATGTTTCCCACTAACTTTATTTAAATACTTTTTAAATAATTGTGATACCCATATTTTTTCCACTTTATTTAATATTTTTCTAACGCTTATACTCACTTCCTTCATTAAGTTTATTATTTAATAAAATAATATACCCATCATCTAAATTAGATTTCTCTATTTTTTAATTGAATTAGATTTTTCTTAATTCTAGTGAATATTTAACATCAGAACAAATTTAAAGAACAAAGCAACTATAAATTAATGAATACTACCTGTGTTCCTTAAAGAAGCTCACATTCATCATTTTGAATTTTTTAATAATCTTAAAGAATAGTAATTGTTTGTTGTTGGTAATTGGCATAAACTTAAAGAAGAGAAAATTCAATCTAAGTGCTGAAAAATTAAAATTCGTTGATGATGAATTTATTGCATATGATTAAATACATAAAAAACATGGTAATAATCGAAAATGAAAAATTTGTAAACCATAATTTAACTTACTAATGATCAAATTATACATCCATTGATTAATTAGGATGTGTAGTTTTGAATGCTTAATTAGGATGCTTATAGTGCTAAATGGATGTTGTATTATCTCTCTCCTTTTCAAATTAAGCACTTAATTAATTAATCATTCTTTAGACTATAATTCTGCCGACATTAGTATAAGTAACCTACCACATTAACTACTCCATATAACGACTGATATTCATCCAATCTTATAATTGAATTTGATTTGATTTAACTAAAAAAACAGATTTACAATTATGTAAAAATAAATTTTAACACAACATCCGATTTTTAATCAACCCGAAATACCTAATTCGAAATCAATTCGATAATCTGAATAGACCTTTCATTTCCTCTAGATTGTTGGTACACTTCGTAATTTTTCACCTAAAAAGAGAGGAATTCAAATATATTATTTTTAAGGAATTGCCTAGAATAATTTAATATTTTCATGATTTTTTTATGATAATGAATAATCCCAACTTTAAAGGGTATTTTCCGACAGTAAACCTGGTAATCGGATGACTTATATCGCAAAGATAAATTAAAATAAAATGTCAAAAAAAATGTAAAAAGAATGTCGAAAAAATTTATGATTTTTTTATTATTCGGAATTTTTTATGTAAATTTTTTTAAAAAATTCTCTAATTTTAAATTGATTTTCAATTTATCTTTTAGCGAATTACCAGCTATAGTAGGTGATCGGGTTATTCATGTTTACTCTAGAAAAATACCCTCTAAAGCTGGGATTATTCATGGTTAATCAATAGGTGAGATTATTTTCGAAAAATCATAAAACGGTTGGATTATTCTAGGTAAATTTTCCTATTTTTAATGTATATATTTATAGATATATAAAATATATTCATATAAGATTTTATTAGATTCATGTTAATGCAAAAAAAAATTATTTTTCGAAAAGCATGTAAAAAGTAAAGTAGAGAAAGAATAAAGCTATATAATTAATTATTTAGTAATTTTTCCTAATATAAATTATTAGTATAAATTTCTTGTTTTAAAGAGTAACTCAATTTAATAAGTTTTTTTTTGATATTCAAAAAAACTCAATTTAATAAGTTTTTACTTGGGTATGTAACCATTTAAGATAATATGTTGAGTGTAAATATTTGAAAAAAAATGAAAGAATGCAACTAAAAAAATACAGAGGATGTATGAAAGTATATTACAAGATAAGATTACAAGCTAAAGATATCAAGAAAAGTTATCAAGAGTGGGGTGTGATAGAATAAATTTTGCAATAATACAAGACCATTTGCAAGCTCTAATAAGATGAATTTAAACATAAAAAACTAATGCAAACAATAATACAAAGATTTTAGTTAGTTATCATACAAGAACATACAAGAATGCACAAATACAAACTTAGAAGTACCAGATTAGCAGTAACAAAATGCATTAGTATTACAGATCGTCTTGTATGAGACCGTCTCACCATGAGACAAGTCCATATAATTAGCTCATTCCTATAATTGATCACTTTAAAATTCTAAGTGATCACCTTAAAACACTCAACGTACATGAGCCAGTCTAATAAAGATGGCTTAACCATGAGACCGTCTCATTTAAAACATTTATATTACACTAATAACTATACGAAAGGGAGCTTTTATCACAAAAGCCCAATTTGATCGAACACTGGTTTCAGAGCATGTATTTATGATACAAAGGGGAAAATAATGCTTTCTCATTGAACACTGAAATAACGGAAGAATACATAAAGGAACCAAAAAACAACTAGTTGTATCCAAGAATCACCTTTGGCTCTGATACCATTTTAAGTAACTAATTCAACCAAAAGTTTAAATTAATAATTAAGGCCTCGAGATATGTTATATGCTCTAATAAGGTTGCCCAATAAATCATCTTGATCAAAGTGGTTCATATTTAGTCATGAGCTGGAAGTCATAGGTCTCGTTACTAGTGTAAACACCATCATCAAATTGAGTAGTCTTCTTTGATCCATCGTAAAATGTATCAGTCTGAACATAGGAAAATGGTATGTCACACTTTGCTTTTGTTACCATTGCTGTTACGATTGTTTTATGTCTTGCAGGTACGGGAACTATGTATGTGCTCTTGACTTGCTCCGAACTTTGCATACATTCTCCCCACTTTAATTCTTCTGAAATCTGAGCAGAAATTTCAACTTGACCATCAACTATACATGCAGTGCATGTCTTAAAAGTGGTTTTGACACTAGATGTCAAGATAATACCATTATTCCAGGAACTAGTCTTAGATTTAGTATAAGAAATCTCTATACTATGCTGATGTTCTAGATGGGTATCATTTGGGATTTCTGCCTTGTGCATAGTTTCAGGTGTTTTTTCATATATTCTAGAATGTTCAAGCCGATACTTAACATGATCAACTTGCCTGTTGAGGATGGGCTCAACCACCTCAAGTCGTGTTTCAGGTGTTACAGTAGTTCCTATAGGGAGCAAGGCATGTCGAAGGTTCGTGATGTCAAACCCCCTACCAATAAATACTTTGTCACTTGGGATACGAAGAGAAACTACATTGGGTTCGTGAAGTTGAATTACCTCAACCTTAGAAGCCTTATCACGACGAGAAGTACCATCGGGGGCAATCATCTTTGTAGCCAACCTTCTGAACCTCCAAAACTTATCAGCATCGACGTTTTTTACAAGAATATGACCCTCTATGTTGGAGAAGATTTCATGCTTTGTACGTTTGTCTGAGAGGCAATTACCAGCAAATTTGTGACCATAACTAATACGGTTCAAATAATCGGTAATAAGAAATTTTCCATTGTCACCCTTAAATGCTACATATTGTGGCAGTTTCACCAGTGAACCATAATCGAAAACTTGAAAACGTATATGATCATGCCCATTGTCCAAATGAGACGGTCCTATATGAAGGACGCATGCGTCTGTCTTCAAAATTGTTGTGGCAATAAAACGACCTGTTTGATTGTGGATAAATTCCACGCTAAGAGTGGAGTCTTGGATCAAAACTGGTTTAAATAATGTACAATTCCAGTTGTTTTTGTCTTCAATTGCTTCACTTGCCGAGGGAGTAATGTAGTCCTCCATTGCCGATGCCCTTCAAGTTTAAATAGCCAATATTATTGCCTTTGTTATTGAAATGGTACGGTGATCTTGATACCAAAAAAAAGTTTGGCAACAGATAAGAACTGACTCCATCATGTCGCAAAAGGTGTTTTTAGCGACATGATATGGCGTTAATTCTTATCTATCGGCAAAAACGTTGTTGTCAGAAGCTAAACTAACATCAAACTTGTGGTCATAACTAACAATAGTGATATTTTATCTTTTGTGGTAGAATTTGTGGCGTAATTGTCAGAGTATTCAAAATTATTCCACAATCAAAATAATAACATAGCTAACAAGATGAAAAAAATAGTGATGTTAAATTCATATGGAAGGCTGTAAAAAGAGTTCTGTAAAAGCTTGAAAAACACTACTGCCACGCAAGAAGGAGCGAATTGAAATTATTTTATTAAAAAATCTCTTCCTATCATAAAAGGTCATGGGTACCCCATTAAAATTACACAAATTCTTACTTGAGACCGTCTTTTGTAAAGACAGCTCTCAAAAACCTAGTCCAAATCTAAATATAGATTTGGGCTAGACTTTTGAGAGTCGTCTTTACAAAAGACGATCTCAAGACGATCTCTCAAGAGAGCACCTGTTAAAATTATTTTGTGGTCGATGACCCGACCCTACTAAAATGGATGGGTAACTAATACTTTTTTTGTTCCATGACCCACCATTTTTTATGCGGATCGGTGGATCGGTGGGTCGAATCAAGCCGGCAGAGTTTTTTAATAGGTCGTAAATGTGTACTGTTTTCATCGAGGTTTTATTTTTTTAGATTAACATTGGTGATACTATTAAGTATTAAAATAATAATGATCATAATAAATAATTTTAGGATTTCGTGGTCTAATTAGAATTAAAATTTTTCTACAAAGCATCATCATATGATTTTATGATCCTATAATTCTAAATCTAACAACCCAACAAAGTTAGTCTCAATAATAAATTTTCTTATTCACTGGTTTTTACTTATGTCTTTATGTCATGATCCTGAAAACATATTAGCTAATCCAAGTTTTAAAAAATGTACGATCTTACAATTCAATTCTAACCCTCTAAACAACTTTAAGTAGAATCTTAATACTAAAAAATTTTGTTATTTCGATTGATTTATTTACAAACTTTAACCAGATATAGTAAAAGTTATGCTTTGTAACTAATAATTTCGGTCTAATCTGATCATAATATTAATAATAAAAGTATAAGACCACGTATAGGAGATAATAAGAAAATTATTAGAAGATCAAATTTCAAACCAATAATTGATTAATTTGTTTCCTTCCAAAATTTTAAGGGGTATATATACTAGAAGGATTGCTGAGTATATAAAATGTAAAGAAATGTCCTATGTTCCCTTCCTTCAATTTGATATCTAAATAAAGAAAATATATTCACTAAAAATATCTATTTTTTTCATTTCTTTTTATTTTTTCCCATTAAATGTTATATAAAAATAACATAAAAAAATAACAAAAATTGAAAATGTTATAATGGAAAAAATGTAGAACTAATTACCTAGTCCAATATTTATTGTTGTAACAACACCTTATGTGCACAAGTCCATCAGGTCCATTCTCGACAGCAAATTTAACTCTTGGATTAAATATTATATCTGAATAGAACCCAAGATAACCTTTTCTATCACCCTCTGTTACATAACCCAATAAATTATCTGCACTCTCATATCCTAATGCTATAAACGAAGGCAAACTTGACATTTATTGAAGCTTATAAGAAGAAGGAATAAGTTTAATTAAGTGAAAAATCAAGTCGAATTTCAATTGCAAGAATGTATCCTCTTCTTTTAAATCTACACCCCCAAAAATATTTTGGTTCAATGAGATTTTCATTTGCCTATGTTAATAAAGCTACAATATATATACAACTATAACAGAATTTGACTTGGTCATAAAACTTTGTAATAAAACCCAAGATAACCTATAATTGCAAGAACCACTTAAATTTATCAGAAACTCTCAATGTAATACCGCCTTATTCGTGTAACTGGTCCAAGGCGAATAACTTTTTTAGAATATTCTAACATACCTATTTTAAGACTTAAAAAAACAATTTCAAGACATAAAAATCTAATTTTAAGATTTAAAAAGGTCAATTTTAAAGTTTTTAATATCAATATTAATGTTTGATTCTCCTACTTTCAAGTTTAAATGAGAATTTTAAATCTAGCAATTGGTCTTTAAAGTCTTAAGATTGGTTTTTTATTTATTGAAATTGAACTTTTAAGTCTTGAAATTGTCAAATTCCATGATTTAAAATGTCAATTTTGAATCCTTGAAATTTTTCTTTTAAGTCTTCAAATAGGTCTTTTAACTCTTAAAATTGACAATTTAATTTGTAAAATTGGTAAAAAATATATATACAATTAGGCCGGCCCAATAAGACGCATCTCACAAATGAAACGATCTCACCCAAGTTTTTGTGTAAACTTTGTCAAACAATAATGGAGTTGCAAACTTTGTCAAACTATAACAGATTTTGACTTGGTCATAAAACATGTTGAAATTAACAACAATGACTAATGAAGTTGACTACTTTACTTTCAATTTAATTATATTCCATATCATAAAAAGAGGCTTTTAAATGAAGTTGGTGGAAAGTCGAGCAATAAGCTAAGCACCCACACTATTTTGAATACAAAAAGCTAATTTTTGTAAAATATAAGCCCTTGGCTTGGTGCTTCCTGAGTGACTCAAAACAAAAGAGCCAATCAATGCTAACAAATCAAGTGCTTCTTCACCTAACTCCCCAAAGGTGGAGAAAGTAAAAGGGATGGATTTGCAACTATTCTCCTCACGCTTCACAGTGTACTTCCTCTTTCGTTCTGCAACATTGGCTAGAGAAGTAGTCCGCGCCCATGAGATGACTCTTGTGCCAGCAAAGGATTAGCTTTCGATGACATCCACACATGCATCTTTTCCAGAAAGCCAGTTAAGCAGAAGGATATTAGCAGGTCTAAGATCTTTCCCTGCCTTTGGAGAAAACCCCAACGACGCCTCTTTGCGGACTGAAATTCCAGCTTTGCAACAGATATCCACAAACATATCTTGAACTAAATTAAAAAGGCTATATCTTGTTGTTGTTGTTGTTGTTGTTGTTGTTGTTGTTGTTGTTGTTGTTGTTGTTGTTATTATTATTATTATTATGAAAAATTATAAGAAACTATCTAATTTATACACTTTTTTTAAAAAAAATTACCTTATCTAATTTTATTTGCAAAAAACTTCCTAATATAACACAAATGTTGCAAATGACTACCTTTTAACGAATATCGTCAGTTGACCTTTAGTTTAACACTTTAACCATCACTTATGTGGCACGTGATTACTTAAAAGGTGGTCATTTGCAAACATTTGTATTATATTAGATGTTTTTTGTAAAAAAAATTTAGATAAGGTAGTTTTTCAAAAACAAGGTGTATAAATTAGGTAGTTTCGTATAATTTTTTCTTAAATATATCAATTAGTTTATAGTATTCAAATTTGCCTTTAAATTGATCAATTCAGACTCTAAATAGATCGATTATATACAAAGTGGTCAATCAAGTTATCAGATATACATTTTAGAGAAATTAATTAAAATTTTCGTTTTAGATCTGAAAGTGATCAGTTTTGACATGAACGTGACCATATTGAGACGGTTGCTCGCAAGATTAGCTAAAGGAATTTAGTCGATGACCTTTCTCGAGTTGAGAGACTCTTTGACCGCACACTCTCCTTCATAAGTCGCTTTGTATGCTTGTTTCTCTTGGCACAACATTGGGGTGCCATAAATGATAATAGAGTTTGGAGTGATATTTTGGTGGATGTTCGGTCTCTTTGTCACATGCATATGACGCATCTAAAAAATCATATGGTATGAAAACTAATTCTTGAAATGCTTCAGCTCGTGGAAGTTAATGTAGATGCAACAATCTTTAAATTTAAGGAATTAATGGCCACAATATCCGATGTTCATATATATTGGAGGTGGAGATTCAAGCATTATAAAAGAAAAAAACTTTGGAATTTGCAATGTTATAGGCTAATAATGTAGATGCAACAAGCTTTCATCCAATCGATTATATTATTTTGAATGGAATGAAATGAAAAAGAGTCTGCTTTTATCTCATAAAAAGTCAATTTTAATTTTAAATTAAATGAAAAAGAAGTCTCCTTTTATCTTATAAATGAAATGATTAATAGGAAAAATTATTTCGAATCTATAAAGATAAAAATAATATTCCCAAATTAACTAGGCTATATGTTTTTATGAACTAGTATGTTATTAATAATGATATGTGGGAGCTAGTAACCTGTCCCTAAATCCTAATACTCTTTGGAGTATGTGGATTTTTTGTCATACCACTAACTCTGATGGTTCTTTTGCGAGATATAAGGCTTGTTTAGTGGGTGATGACAATACTCAATCGGTGGGTGTTGATTGTGTTGAAAATTTTAGCCTGGTTATTAAACTAACTACTATTTAGGTTGTGATTAGCCTTGCTCTTTCCTAGGCTTAGTCTTTCCACTAGGTAGATATATATTAAAAATATGTATTCATGCATGGAAATTTGAATGAGACTGTTTGTAACACTCGAATTTCCTCCCGTCCTTGGTCTAACAATTTGCTACTTCCTCCGTTCCATAATACTTGCTATTAATAATGACATTTTTCCACACAACATGTCACACTCGGTAGCAAGTATTATGGAACGGAGGAAGTATATCGTAACTTGTAAGTAGCCAAGTTACTTGGCAAAAACAACCACATCACTACTGCAAGAACGTACACTCTCAACAACTAACAGCACAAATCAATTAATTTGATTGATTAATAGTAGACTTTTTCCAAGGGAAGAACATAAATTGTTTTAGGACCACGAAGATCAATATTTAACATGTTTTACGATTATTATTTTAGTTGACACGTCAAATTCATTATTATGGAATGTTGACATTTATGTAAAATAAATTGTAAATGTAGAATAAATTTAAATGATTTTATGGACGTCCACCGTTTATTTTAGGAAAAATTACCGTGAATAATACAACCTTTTGTTAATTTCCCTTGAATAATACCAACTATTGATTAACCATGAATAATACCAACTTAGGGGGTTATTTTCCTAGAATAATACCAACTTTAATTTATTAACTAATTTACCAAATTTTTTGTCTTATAATCACCTATAGTTTGATTTTTTACATATTAAGGATTTTCTAGAAAAAAACCCTTAAAGTTGGTATTATTCATGGTTAATCAAAAGTTCGTATTATTGTAGGGAAATAAGCAAAAATTTGTATTATTCATAATAATTTTTCTCTTATTTTATGATATGTGACGAATCAAGGTAATTAAACCAACGTTTTTCCGTACATTAATAAGTCCATCCAATTTTGTCGTAACAACTATATGGATATCGTGTTTGCAATGCGGAAACACATGCCTAGATGCGATGCACAGCAATAGAAAAAAATGAGTTTCGAGTAAAATGAGGGACGGGGGACCAAAAGAACCATTTATGTTGCCTTGAAAGCACAGTTACTCTAGTCTTTATTCTGATACAAAAATATTGAGTTTGTTCGTTGAAAAAAAATTCGCAAATTCGCTAAAAAAACCAATAATTAACATTTTTCGCAAATTCAAAACAACGAGCGAATTTATAGAATTATATTAATATATAACCTTGTGAGTTTTAGTATAGAATCCAATAGAAAAGCCCTTATTAATTAGAACCATTTGATTAAAATCAGATGGTAATGATGGACCACAATCTGTGGGGATACATCCTAAACATCAAAGCTCTCTGGCAAAGATTGAAAACAAACCATCCTCCTTAGACCTCAATCAGGGCCGTCTCGTTCATTTTTGGGCCCCAGAGCAAAAAATAAAAATGGGCCCCTAAAAACTTAAAGACATAATGCATAATATAATACATCTTTTGTTTTTTATTGTTAATATTTAATCTACTTTACAAAAAAAACACAAAAAACTCATATTATTTAGCAAAAAGATGTAAGTTATATATAAATTTGATTCAAATTAATATCACTTATATACATAAAAAAGTTTTTTGGGCCCTAAAAAACACGGGGCCCTGGGCGGTTGCCCACTTTGCCCTTGCCAATCGACGGCCCTGACCTCAATGAACACGGTGTTAATTAGTCCCACCCTCCAATTTGATGTACTTGGATCTGCTTCACTCATTTTGGCATTATTTTTAATTTTACACAATTACCGACCGGTTTCTTCTAATCTTATTCATATGTTTAAACTCTCTTTTTATTTCCCCCACACAATTTACTGACACTTTTCATTTATATGGAATATTTATCGTTTATTAAAAACACTATACATCTCTTTGATGTTAATCTGAATCTCGGCCTCTTTATCTATTACATGTACTTCTCTCGTTTCAAAACACTTGCACCAAATCTAATACATATATTTGTCGAATCATACATATCTAGAGTTATACATGACTAAAAATTGCTATAAAAGTTTGATTAAATGAAAATTTGCATGACTAAGTATTATAAAATGATGAATTGCGCTAAAGTTGGTTTGGTACAAGTAATATTAAACAGAGTAAATATGTCTGATTTATGGGGAAAACCCAAAAACAATTTGGACCATCCTACAATTTTAAGTCAATTACTCTCTCCTATTCATCTAAAATGCCCAATTTACTTTATGCATTCTATCTAATGCACTTATTCGATCCTTAATATATCGAGTTATGTATAATTAAAAATTATAAAAAGTTGATATTAATAAACTTTACATCAAAACGAATCAAATAAGATCTCACATTACTATGTTTTAACTTATAAATTAATAATAAAATGCAATTTTAAAAGTGATAAATAAATGGTGTCCCAAAAATAAATAAGACATTTTTGATGAATAATGAGTAATATTTTTTTTTCAGTTCTAGCACATACTTCCTCCGTTCCATAATACTTGCTACATGTTCCATTTTGGGAAATTTCATATTACTTGCTACATTTCCTTTTTAGTAAAAAACCAATCATTTAAAGTTATACCTACTCCTACTTTTATCCTACTCTATATCTAATTTCTCATATTTTTCTTTTTCATTTTTCAACAAATAATATTAAAAAATTCAAAAAAAGCAACTTTTCACCTACTACTCATCATTGTACAGTAACTCCTTAATATTTGTGCCCATATAATAATAGCAAGTAAATCAGAACGGAGAAAGTACTACTATACTAGTATTTCATATGATCATATCTTAGAGTAGGGCGGTCCAAAAATGGAGTATAGTACTATTTAGCGCAATATGAGTAGGACTAGGGGGAGTATTAAAAGGGAGCAAGTGAGCAAGTCTAGCCTTTTCTTTTTCTTTTTTTGGTTGTGTACTGATGTAAGACTTGAGAAACCAGTGCAAGTATTGACCCAAATACTTCCTCCGTTCTATAATACCTGTTACTGAACGTGACATATTGATTGGGAAAATGTCACTATCAGTAGTAAGTATTATGGAACGGATGATATAAGTGTTTTGTGTATAACTTTACGATCGTAAGTGATCACTTTAAGGTTAAAAAAATTACTTGAATACCGATAAGAAAACACTTTAAAATTGTAAGTAATCACTCTGTGTAGATGAAGTTAACCAATAAAGATAGACTTACCGTAACACGGGCTTGTTTGGGAATTTGTTTTGTTTATAACCTTTTGTACACAAATGGAATACTCCCTACTCCTAGCATATGAAGTAGGGGTGCATTTGTCATTGAGATTTGAGATACAAATAAAATTGGTTCAGATATAACAGAGTTTTGTCAACATATACTTGGACAAAAGTTTCAGAACTTCATTTATTCTACTGTTTGGAAAAACATCAAGCGAATGAAAGGAATAAATAGGTTCAGACCTGAGCTGCCCAACAGATTTGGGACGGTCATGGGCCTTAAAGTCTTCAATGTGTATGGACTTTGTTTTAAATATCCTGCCTATTGTTGTTTTTAATTGGGCCTATTGAGCTACTCTTGTATAAGTCGTCATTCGATAAAGTGGTCTCTCGCAAGAATTGTTGCTATCTTAATAAAAAAATTCTTATATGAGATGGTCTTACCGTGAGACATGTCTTATATTTGAGTTAAATAGTCAAATAATAGTAACTTTTAGCTTATGGGCTTCTTGTTTTGAGGTCGATCTCTTAATATAATTAATTTTATTATGTATATTTGATATTTGAGGTCTGGCTCACTTAAATTTTATGGGCCCTGTGCCGATGACGAAAATTTGAAAAGGATAAGATTATGAAACAAGAAAAATAATGAAATAAGAGTCAAATCAAAGTATTCCAAAAAGTAAGCGTCTACTAGGCCTGGGCAAAGGTTCGGATATGTTCGCAGTTAATAAGTGCGAACAGAAGAGAGATTTTCAAAAAAAAGCTAGGGACGTTCGCAGTTAGTAACTGCGAACAGGTCAAAAAGTCAACCTAGCTGTTCGCACTTAGTAACTGCGAACAGCTCCAGACCTATGCTTTGGGAATTTAACGCTTATTTTTGAGTGAACTTTGATTTGGCTCTTATTTTACTATTTTTTTGTTTTATAATCTTATCCTTTTCAAATTTTATCTGCAAGTATTTGATTTGTGGGCTTGGGGCTATGGTTTCTAAGGTATCCTTAAATTCATAGTCATAATTAGTGTACATAGAACAAGAAATGCATGCATTTAACAGATAGTTTAAAGTCAAAATTATCATAGGCGAAAATCATGAATTGGTATAGTGGTTCACATCTTCCCTTTCACCTTTATGATAAAAATTCAATTCCCATCACCTAAATGAATGATTATTTCCTCTTCGCCCTAATTCATAACTTGTAGGGATTTCCTAGCCTACCCCAAATTAAAAGAAAATAGCGTATCATTAGTAATTTTTATTCTATTTGACATAATAGTTAAAATTGTTCCTTAACAAGTGATGTAAGTCACAGAACTCATTCCTGCATGAGAATGCCAGTCTGAGATAGTTAAGGCTAAAGTATACATTGATTCATTGAATTTGAAGTAGTATTGGCATGCAAAATATGTATTAGCACTAAACATTATGTAAATAATGACAGCAAAGATAATTGCAACATCACCTTTTACGCCCGTTTGGTTTATGGTACTAATTAGTGGTAATGAGAATTATTGATAGTGTAAATTTTCATGATTATATGATCATAAAAAAGTTTTTTGTTCACAATTTTCCATTACCACCTGATATCACAAGTTTATGTGGAAATGCATTGAAATGGATTTTGCGTAGAAAATGAGCTTGTTGGAAAGAGAGTACGTATGGTATTAAATTTATTACCGTTCCCCGCATTTAGTACCAATTACCAAATGGACCGTTATAGTTGTTCCACATCAAAATAGTATAAACCAAATCCATACAATACTTTCTCCAACAACAATCTAACATTTCTCATAGAGAAATTTAGTTTTACATATTGCACCTACATAAATTAGCTACTGAAGACTACATGTACAGTTAAAAGATTAATTTCAGCACACCAGGGAAACCTAAAATGAGTTTTAAATTCACTAACAAAAAATTTCTAACTTGAAGTTAGATGTTAAGTAAAAGAATGGGGATGTTATACAAAATGCTCAGTTGGGTATTCGTTTTCAAGTCCGTTATAATCATAATATAGCCTTTCTCCTTTACTTATATCTCTGTTTGCAATTAGCAAAACTCTGCATTCACCACCTACATCATATCTTACACACTTCAGGTTCTGCTTTTTCCTCCCTTCCCTGCATTACAACAATGCACATACTGTCAATTGTAGTCGCATAGTTTAGCTTACGATGTCTTTCAGACACTTTAAACAAGGTTTTAGTATCTAAGAGAGCTTATTGATAGGTTTTCATTCTTAGTTCTTGAACCAACAATGATTGGTAGAGGTGTTGAAGCATTCAAATTCATCACATAAAAGGGAGAAAGCTTACGGAGTATAGTTGTTGATGCCATTGATGAAGCGTGCAATGTTACTGCGTTTGTCAGGGCATACAACAAGACTTTTTGAAGGATTACAAGCTGAAAGCAATGTCATCATGCTATCCCCATCATCATTTTCACGATTATGCAGGTAATCAACATCTCCAACATATTCTGTGATGATTGTCAAATCCCTGATAAACTTATCTGCCTGTACTGTGAACCTGTTATATGATTTCGAATTGTAAGTTGGTAGTTAATACTGCTCCTTGTTCTCTGTTCCTCCTATGGGGATGGAATTATTGATCAAACTTACAAAGGAATACTTACCCTTCTTTAGGATCAAAGACAACTAGAAGGGGAGGCCATTCCCCTCTTTCCATCATCCTTTTGCATAAAGTTAATGTTCCTTTATCTTCTTTTGACATTATCTACATCAATTCAAAATTTCAAATTTCAAAATTCAAAATTATAAGGAAAAACTATAGGTCACATTTCACAACAGTGGATGCCATGGAACAAAAAATATGCCTTGAGTTGAATCACATCAAGTGCATGAATGAAAAATTATTTAGTCATGATCCAAGATAATCAAGTGATCAAGTGCATGAATGAAAACATATTTATCCATGATCCAAGATATAGATCAAGTAACTAAGTGCATATTATTTATCATTTAACAAAGTTTTGCCGTCTAAGGGGGTGTTTGGTATAAACTTTTAATACTAAGAAAGGAATTCATTACCATTACTCCATATTTTTTGTTTGGTTTGATATTAGGTTAACACAATCTATAGTAAAATCAGTTTCTAGTTTATTTTCAGCATCGTGATCGAAGAACCTGATAAAGTATAAGCCATAAGCTCCTACAGCCATACTAAAGTACCTAGCAAAGACTATGTATGTCATTTGCAACCTCAAATATATGAACATGAAGAGTTTATATCAGCACAAATGGTGTCATTACCTGCATTCCTCCGTTCTCGAGAGCAGCAGAATTTGCTGATTTAGGAGCCATGCCGAGAACATAAGTGAGCTCATTACTAAACTCAGTCCCGGTAGCCATCAATGCAGTGGCTAAAGATGCCATTTGCTCTAATCTCCTTTCAGGATCCTCAGTTGGATTGAAGGGCAACAATTTTCTACTCTTTTTCGTAACCAGGAAGGTTGAGCGTCTCTTCCTTTTGCGAGTATCTAAAGTCAATAACATGTTCTAATCAATACCCACTTTCTGATTCATTTAAAAAGTTCAAAAAAATTGATCAACTTAAACAGGATTTAGTCATCTCACCTGTCATTAGCTTTTCCATTTCTGCAGGTGGCTTTTTAAGTCTGAAGAAATCAATAATTTTAGTCTGTACTAATGGGAATTCTGCATATATTAAAAAGAAATATGAGAAATATGAAGCCCAAGGATTCAAGAGTGGAAGAGATTATCATCTTGAACATCAATAAGTACAGCAAGAACAAGTACATACTTATGATAATAAGAAGAAAACCTTAAGGTCAAATAATTATAGAAACCATCAAGCTAAAACTAAAGCCCATTGCAAATCATAGAGCAAAACAGCATGCGTTGCATTGAACATTTTTACAATTGTAATCAAAATATTATATAATTAAACATTAGGGATTGTATACAACCCTAATATCAATATACAAAAGGTAAACTTTTTACAATTGTATTGTGCATTTATCAGTATGCCAGAAGTTATACAAGCAAAACGAAACTAAATTCAATCAGAATTTCGAACTGATATCAATTAAATTAGACCAATCTTAAATTTAAAATCGGTGATTGTATATAGCCCTAATCTCAATTCAAACCAACATTAAACTAATTTAGCTATCCGTCAAAACCTATTAATTAAAATGATATTAACCCAACAACTTGCAAACTAAATAGACCAAATATGAATCAAAATAATAGAACTCTCAATTTAACAAACAAATGCCACTGAAAGAAATTAATGTAAAATTGCAATTGAAAACTTCAAAATACGAAATACACATCAACAAATTCCCACAAATCATGAACCCAAAAAAAAAATTCTCAAATGATATAAAAAGAACTCAGAAACATACTATGTAGCTTCTTTGCACCAGAACAATTAGGGCAAAACCAAGAACCTTTAGGAACCGCAACAAGAATAGGTTTAAGGCAATACAAATGATAGCCATGATCGCAACCATCGCAAAGCAGCAAATGACGAGCATTATCTCCAGATCCACATTCTACACAACACACTTTATCGTAATCTAAATCTGAACTTTCTTCTTCTGATTCTAGAGATGGTGATGGAGGGCGATAGACCGGTTTTGGAGCTCTAGTTCGTCGACGATGAGCTGATGAAGCCATAGTAATGGAGGGTAGAGAAGAAAGCGAACGATGGAATCGGGGGTAGTGTTTTGGGGTTTTGGTCGGCGGTAAGACAATAAGTTCAAGAGGATTTAAGGGGACGGAATATTTGGCGGGAGAGATTTTAGTTTCGCGCTTTGGTTGAAGAGAGAGCGCCAATTTAGAGAGCTGAAAAATTTTCCTAAATACTCTCATCTTCGTCCCATTGAATTTGCATCATTTTTTATTTTAATTCGTCCCACTTAAATTGTGTTATTTATATATTTGGACAATACCCATCACTTTCTTTTGATCTCATCCATACATTTTAACTATCTTCTAATTTCATCCGCACAATTCATTATCTCTCTTCATTTATTACCCCTTTCTTAAAAATTCATTTATTACTATTTGTTTAAAAATAACTCTATTTCTCTTTAATGCAATTTCAAAGGGCATAGAGTAGTAATGTTTTTTTATTTGAATCACTATTCATAATTTTATTTGTTGTTACTTGTTAGCACTTGTCAATAATCACGAACAAAAAATACTAGTCTAAAAGAAAAAAACTTTATTCGCTATTATTCTATTAACAATAGGTTATTGTTCATTATAAATTTTGTTAGTTAGACTAACTAACTAAAAACTCATATATTCTCTCTGTCTTCTCTGATTTGCATTAAAGAAAAAGACGAGTGTTTTAAAAAAGTAGTTATAAATGAAAAAATGTATGAATTGTGTGGATGAAATTAAAAAAAGTGTTAAAATGTACGGAATGAGATTAAAATAGAGTGGTGGATCATTCAAAAATAAAAATAATGCAAATTAAGTGGGACAAACCAAAATAGAACGGAAATGACTATTTTAAAAATTTTAAAATATGGATTCACTTGTTAGTCAATTAGTTTTATAATTTTGTCATTGTTACATTATTAAGGTGGTCAAATGAGTCGAATCCAACGTCGTATCTGAATGAATAGAAAAATTTTAATCAGGTTTTTTTTTGCAGTAATATTATTGATCATCATATTTTAACTAGGTGGAGTTGAATTAGAGATGGGTAAGGGATGGGAGCAGGGTGTTAAAGTGCCTTACCCACATGTGAGTTGTTCCACATCGGAGAAAGAGAAGAGTATGCATCACTTTATATATTCAAGGAGTAACTCCTATTATTACCAATTGGTTTTAGTAGTGAACCTTCTTTGGGTTTATAAGTGGTCTACTTCTTCTCCTCCTTAATCGGGTTGCCCAGGCCCATTTTCTAAATTCTATTACAGGGTGTTTGACTTTTAGAGTTTTTCGTGTTTAATTCAAAGTGTATATGGAATGTTTGGGAAAATAGCATACGAATAATTCAAACAATTCAATGTTAATGTTCGGCAAATTAGCTGATTAAAGCAATTCTTTTTATTAATAGGTTATTTCTGAAAAAGTTTATTAGTCTAGTTAATAGCAAATCAATCACTATAAATTTACAATCAGCTATTAGCTATCAGTTACCAATTATCAACCGTTTGTCATATTATATATCTCTATAAATTTAAAATATGTAAAATATGTAGTAATAATAATATTTTTTTTAAAAATACAAATTAAAATAATTAGTATACATCATTGACCGTTTGTCAATCAGTAAGAGTAGTAATTAGAATACTATATAATCCACTGCATTTCTGCATGTCTCAATTTTTTTCATAACATCAGAACAACTATCTTCATTAATTCTCTCACTAAACATTTTCTCTGGAAATCAACAAAAATGGAGTTATTCTATTACTTCGTCTTCGGATCCCTAGCTACAATTGTCGCCGCACTTGAGTTAAGCAAGAACAACAATGATCGTGTCAACACTTCTTCCGCTTTCAATTCTTTAAAAAACAATTACATCCTCGTTTATTCTCTAATGATGGGTAATTCTTTTCATTCTTTTCATTCTTTTCTAAGATCTTTAGCTCGCATTTATGTTTTTGTGTTTAGTTTCATACAAATATCGAGTAGTTTTCTTTCCTAATCTCGATTTGTTTTAAGTTTTTTTTTGTGTTTAGTTTCATATGTTTATATATATTTTTGTTGACTTTTTTTTGTCATATGAGCAATTCTTTTCATGATATGGTTGTATATATTTTTCTTGGATGGCTGTTTGTTATATATTTCAATTTTTGTTTTAATAGTGATTTTACTTCTCAATTTGTTGAGAAATGATATGATTCTAGGTTATTAGGTGTTATGTAGCGGAAGAAACGAAAATTATGTTCAATGCGGCTTATCGCTTGGAAATTGGAAGTGAAATTTTTATTTTGATCGAGAATTGAAGTGCGCAATCTTGATTTTGAATTCTTTTGAGTGAGATAATGTTGTTAGATTTTCAGTTTATTTATCGTGTTCAAGATGAGGTATTATATAAATTTTGAAAGTAAAAGTTATGAAAGAAGGCATACCGCATACAAGTTAAGCTGTCATGGATAACTACAGCGAGTATGAGAGGCAAAAAAGTATTACGTTTAGAATTTATTTCGTAAGTAATACTACAAACGGCAGCAGATATATAGGACAAAAGGAATGAAATCAGTAACTAACTAGTCCTAGTGGCATCATGCTAATAACAAACTTTACATCACAATAACCCTAAATATAATTGACTCATCTTGTGTTCACACCCTAGCAAACTTGGAGGTGGATAACAATTTTCATGTTTGGTAAGCAACTGTTGGAACTGTGAAGACGACAATGTGTTTGTCAAAACAAGGCAATATTTTCGTCAAAACATCTGATAGCTGAGAAGTAGTAGTAAGAATGAACAGAATTCAAGATATGTAGGAGAACTTGATAATGAGCCACAAAAGGTGTTTGCATATGTTGTCTGTGGTTTTAAGCCATGAATGAAAGACTAGGTCGAGTGTTGGTAAGCAAGTCGAGCCTTCCTACTAAGCATCTAGATTTAGTAGGATCCTCAAAAGGTTGAGTAAGGTCTTTTTGGAGCTTTAAATTTAATAAGGCAGTAACAATATGCATAGAATTTTCATCACCACTGTCTAAGTAATTTGTTGGTGAACTTTTCTGACAACACATACCGTTCTAGTTAGGTATGAACTTTCCGCAAAAAAATAATGAAAACTACCTAGATCTTTGATACTAAACACTTTGTGTAGATGTTGCTTTAAAGCATCCATGTGAGCAATAGAGTCTTCGGATGAAAGGATACCATTCACATGAATTGCTACGTATAACCATCAAAATGTTGAATGTACAATGATTAATCGTTCTTGGATTGCTCAAAACCTTCGATAGCTCCAAAACTGGTCTAGCAAACCATTGTACAAACGTTTGTTTTAATCCATACAATAATTTCTTGAGTTTACAAACTATTTTTAAACTAGTAGCAAGTCCCTGAGGAACCTTCATACATACTTCTTCATGAAGATTATCACAAAGAAACACATTTTTGACGTCAAGCTGAAAAACAAGCCTTTTTCGTGTGTGTTATCACTACAAATAAACACTAAAGTGCTAAACTGTTAACCACAGAGAAATAGTGTCGGAATAGTCCACTCCAAGACAATATGTAATAGAAAAACTTTCAGTACTACATAAAGACTAAGTGTTAGGTAATAAAGGTAATGAGTTCTGTTTTAAAGGCAAAGAATCCTGTTGAAAAGGCAATGTACAAGGCAATAAAGTGAGTTATCTTCTTGCATAGCTTCATTATGTGCATTTGAAGAGGAAGTAGGAGCATGATGTTGACTATTCTCTTGTTGCACAATTTTAGTAGACACGTTAGGAACATGTTGTTCATTGTGACCGAAATTATTTTTTTTCACTATTATGTGTGCTGGTCACTCTATATGGAATGAGACAATGAGAGGGAGTATCAAGGTATTGGAAATCAAGCATTACCTGACATAGAAGTTAGGGCCGTTCCTGAGAGGCTGAGAGTAGTTTTGAGGTGCAACCGCCTAGGGCTCATCTCTTGAAGGGGCCCAAATTACTTAATCCTTATAATTAAAAATTAGTAGTTGCATAAGTACTTTCTAGCATGGGTCAAACTTGCGAGATTAAATTTCTCAATTAATCGCATGACTACTGAACTACATAGTCAGAGAAAATAACCTAAATTTTACTTATATAAGGGCCCTTTTTTATTTTTCGCCTGGGGCCCAATATTGTCAGGAACGGTGCTGATAGAAGCCAATGAAGTTTGAGCATTGAGTTGTTTGCTTAGGGTACAAAATTAGGGGTTTTTCCTTCTGACACTAGGAGCCTCAGAGGTGAGAAGACTGTTGGGACTTTGTTAGGACTTTTTATCTTTGAAGCTTAATAAGTTGTAAAATTAAAATTGATTCCTTATTAAAGCAAGGCTGGCATCCTAGATACGAAAAAGTGTGGGTAAGTTGTCTAAGTTACTCTTGTCTTGTAAAATTTCATATTGTTATAGTATAAATCTGAAGGCAAGGATGGGGACGGGATTGAGTAAATTTGGTATTCATAAGGACAAATTGCATACAAATATTGTTACTAATTTCAAGAAACAAGTGTTTTATGAGGGTTCATGGCCAAGACTAGTGGAGGTGGTCCAGCTTTATTGGAGGTGGAGTAGATTGTTTATACATGGAAATATCACGGTGGTATCATGCTAATCTACATGTTCGAAATTTGAGGTTCCAGGTTAATAGATTCAGACCTTATATTAAACTACATGCTGATCAAATGTTTATGGAACATTAGAGTATCATGAACTATTGTGTGTCTTGCTTCTTGCTCATTCGAAGGTGGTTGTCCAATAAAGTTTCTGTTTTTTCTGATAACATCTGTATCATTGTATGTTCGTGGCTCAGTTCAAATTAGGATTGATCTCCGAAGCCGTTAGTTTTGAAGTAATTACCATTCTTTATTCAGCTATAATAAGTGTCCTAGAAGGGATATTTCAAGCATATTCATATTCAGAAGTTGAATTGTTCTTGTATGGACACTTTATTGTATAAATGGGAAATTGCTTTTTGATGGAATTGTTTACATGTGAGCAGCCGGGGACTGGTTGCAGGGTCCATACGTCTACTACCTTTATAGTACATATGGCTACGGAAAAGGGGATATAGGACAACTTTTTATTGCTGGTTTTGGATCCTCCATGTTATTTGGGACAATTGTCGGATCACTGGCAGACAATCAGTAATATTTGTAATTTTTTTTGTTAATTGTAAATGTGTTAATGCCTTACCTGGGTATTTTAAATCTTACTACTTTATGGAATTTTTTAGGGGTCGAAAGAGGGCATGTGTGACTTACTGCATAACCTACATCCTGAGTTGTATCACCAAACACTCTCCTCAATACAAAATTTTGATGCTGGGTCGAGTTCTTGGAGGCATCGCCACATCACTGCTCTTCTCTGCATTTGAGTCATGGCTTATTGCTGAGCACAACAAGGTGAGCCTATTTGCTTGTCATAAAAAAGGTGGAGTGTAAATGCTGTAACCTAAGCACTGGATTCTGGCTCCTAGAATGTCTATGTAGCATGTACTTTGTGAAATAGAAGTACGGGTACCTACTGAAGTTGGAAATATTGTAACATAGTTGATTGAATAATTGAAAAAAGGTAGGCCTTTCCTACCACATTTGTGAGCGAAATGTGATTTTTTTAGTTTGGTGACCTGTGCTATTTTTCTCTTCAAAAGGCATGTAAATGGAGGATCAAGTCTGGATATAGTCACATGCATTTATGTTTGCTTATGTGGTTAAAATGTTTACTTATGTCAACTTTGTTTCTTATATTATTTCTTCTATGGTTCTGTTTCTGTTGGCAACGGGCATCCCTTTGAAGTAGTCCATTACCATGTCTTTTTTTGGCTTGGTACATGTCAATGTCATTCTTCCTCCTTGGCTAGTCACTTAGATATTACAATGATTTCTCTCTTTTGCCTGGCTCTATTCACTTCGAACTTACCCCTGAAGATTTTATCCTTTTTTAGAGAGGCTTTGAACAACAATGGCTGTCCATAACTTTCTCAAAGGCGATTTTTCTTGGGAACGGTCTTGTTGCTATTCTTTCCGGATTGGTTGGAAATCTACTGGTGTTTACCTTTGGGTTTGGGCCTGTAGCGCCCTTTGATGCTGCTGCATGTCTTCTTGCTATAGGCATGGCCATCATTTTATCATCATGGACTGAGAACTTTGGAGATCCTTCAGAGAATAAAGATCTGCTTTCACAGTTTAAGGGGGCTGCAGTAGCCATTGCTTCTGGTAAATAATTTTTTGTAATACAAAGGTGGATACTCTATAGTTGAAGTTTTGTCTATTGTTGATCTAGTTCTTGATCAACTCATATGAAAGGGTAAAAGGATTAATGAACAAATCAAGACTCCTGATTCTTAGTGCTCATTTTTTTAGTTCTCTGCCTTTTCAGTCCGTTAAACATCATATTGAGTATAGTTTATTTTATGCTCAGATGAAAAAATAGCTTTACTTGGAGCCATTCAGTCATTATTTGAGGGTTCTATGTACACCTTTGTATTCCTCTGGACCCCTGCTTTGAGCCCAAATGACGAGGAGATTCCTCATGGGTTTATCTTTGCAACTTTCATGCTGGCTTCAATGCTGGGAAGCTCAATTGCTGCTCGGCTTCTGGCTCGTTCTTCTCCTAGAGTTGAAAGCTATATGCAAATAGTATTCTCCATCTCCGCTGCCTCTCTCCTGTTACCAATTTTGACAAATGTACATTAGACATCCAACTCTTATCTCACATTAGATGTGATGTGACTATCTTGCCACTGTCTGTCTTGACTTCTCCTATTTTACAACAGTGGCTGGAAGAGCCTGCGGAGGTGAAGGGTGGTGGCATCTCATTTTCAGGTTGCATCCAAGTTCTCAGCTTCTGTGTTTTTGAAGCATGTGTTGGAATTTTCTGGCCATCGATTATGAAGATGAGATCCCAATATATTCCAGAGGAAGCAAGGAGTACCATCATGAACTTCTTCCGCATTCCTCTTAACATCTTTGTTTGCGTTGTTCTATATAACGTATGTCATTATCTTGTTCACCTTATGAGTTTTTCTTTGCAATGTTTATACTATGCTTGGATACACAACTAGGCAAGAAAGGAAGGGAAGGGGTGGGGAGGGATAGGTGATGAGTTTTCCTTTCAAATCTCTCCTTGTTGGAGAATTTTGTTTTTCAAAAATATGAGGTTTAATCCCTTGAAATTTCTCACCTCCATTTTCGTCTTCTCCGCTCCCCATTAGCTATCCAAATAAGGGAAACTCATGCCTCTATTTCCTAAACCTTTCTTTCCCTCCATTCTTGTATCCAAATCTCCTTGTTCAGGTGTTCTTCGTTTGGATGTCCTTTTAGTTAATAGTAGTAGTTTGCTTTCCTCCTGTTTCTAACACTTGTATTTGTCTTTCTTTAAAGGTTAACGCATATCCCATCACTGTCATGTTTGGCATGTGCTCAATCTTCCTCTGCGTGGCTTGTTTATTGCAGAGACGACTCATGGTTATATCTGACAAACCCAGTAAGTATTGATGTTTTTTTCGATGTCAGTATTACCGTTTTCATTTTTGTTTTAGCTCACGGTGTTGGTATTAACGCGTTTTGGTACATACCCGATGATGATATGTGCAGTAGTCCACATTTTGATAGCGGTTTTTATTAATCTTTTACCAGTCTAAAATCGCAACATTTTTTTGTTTATCATTTGCTCATGATGGATTTTTCACTTGTTTGACAGAAACTGATGTTTATGAATTCGAGGATAGAGATATTGAAGCTGAGCCCTTGAATATCTAAGCATAAAGAAGTAAAAGGCTTGGTGTATAGCGGTAAAAAATCATTAAACAACATAGCGGCAATGAAAATGGGTGGTAGTTCTTACAAGAAATAGTTTTGGTGCTCCATGTGTGAGTAAAAATACACAAAAAGGTATTTCAACACTTTCTATAGCAGTTCACTAATGTCATTAGGAAGCAATTTTTTAACCTTTCTCATGTCTAAAAGGAGGACAGAGAACTAATGTCCATTGTGTTCTTTTATGTCAAAGAAAGATTTTTTTGTTGTTTAGGCTCAATAGTAATTTCACACTAGAACAGATTTTTCATAGAAACTACTCCATGTTTTCTCTCTTTTTAGTTGTATGGATATGGAAATCTATAGGAAAATTTCGTATGGTAAACCAGAATTTTTGGTTTTTTACATGGTAGATAAATTTTTTATTTTAATCCATGTGGTGACCTTGACCTTTGAATTTTTCCACGTGGTAGACAAAATGGAAGTTTTTTTGTTATCTTTACGCTATTTTTAACTAATGTAATGACATTTTTTTTAAAAAGCAAACGTCGTGATTATTCTAATCGACCATATACTTTGAAATCCTGTCGAAATAAGTACTTAATTTATAAACACTTTGTCTACTACGTGGAAAAGTTGAAAGCTCAAGTTCACCACACGAATTCAAATAAAACAGCCAAAAATTCAAGGTCTATAAATTTTCAAATTTTATATGTAGTTTTGTTGATGTACAGAAATTTCTAAGAGGCTGAACTTTTGGTTTGTTTCTAATTCTAATAGTGTATTGGTGGTGGGCTATCCCAAAATGTTATAAACTTTGTCTTTATGCTTTAGCTAAATGTATTGATATTATTATAATAAGAGGTTAGTGAAGGTTGAAAATAGTGATATGACATTGAGTCCACATAAAAAATGTCTTGTTTAATCGGCAATTTATAAACAATTTCAAATTTATATTGATATAACATCCAATTGGGTATACTTAATAGTTTATTATACTCATCTAAACAGGTCGTATTTGGATAGAAAATGACTTAGGAAGCAGTATTATTCTTTTCCTTTTTCTTTTTATTTTAAGCATTTGTGACTCGTTCAACATGCTTTGACCGCAATTTGACGCTCTTTGAAGATGCTCCTTGAGTCGGACTACTCTTTGACCGCACTCTCGTTTATGGATAAGAGTTGTCGTCGTTCTTCACTAAGTCAAAATCTGTTAATTTCAACAGATTTTATGACTAAGTCAGTATTATTCCCCAATATAACTTCATTAGTCATTATTGTTGATTTCAACATGTTTTATGACTAAGTCAAAATCTGTTATTGTTTGACAAAGTTTGCAACTCCATTAGAAAATAGATTTAAGTGGTTCATATAGTTGTATATATATTGTAGCTTTATTAACACAGGCAAATGAAAATCCCATTGCACCAAAATATTTTTGGGGGTGTAGAGTAGGTTGAAGGTTAGAGTTAAAAGAAGAGGATACATTCTTGCAATTGAAATTCGACTCGATTCTTCACTTAATTGAACTTATTCTTTCTTCTTATAAGCTACAATAAATGTCAAGTTTGCCTTCTTTTATAGCATTAGGATATGAGAGTGCAGATAATTTATTGGGTTATGTAACAGAGGGCGAAGGAAAAGGTTATCTTGGGTTCTATTCGGATATGATATTTAATCCAAGAGTTAAATTTGCTGTCGAGAATGGACCTGATGGACTTGTGCACATAAGGTGTTGTTACAACAATAAATACTGGACTAGGTAACTAGTTCTAAATTTTTTCCATTATAACATTTTCAATTTTTGCTCTTTTCATTGCAAGAACTTCTCTTGCTTTTCCTCGAGTTGAGGATTCTTTGGTGTACTTCCTGGGTATGAGTTGTCGCGTTCCTTCTGACCTGCTTTTCTGAAGCTTTACATGGGTGGGATCATCAGTCGATCGTATGATGAACATTTTCAATTTTTGTTATTTTTAATGTTTTTTTTATATAACAATTAATGGGAGAAAATAAAAAGAAATGAAAAAAATAGATATTTTTAGGGAATATATTTTCTTTATTTAGATATCAAAGTGAAGCAAGGGAGTAGGGACATAGACGGAAGCGAACATAGGACATTTCTTTACATTTTATATACTCAACAATCCTTCTAGTATATAACCCTTAAAATTTTAAATTAAAATTTTTTTCCATATATATATATATATATATATATATATATATATATATATATATATATATATATATATATATATATTATATATATATATATATATATATTGATTACTATTTTTAATAAGTGATCTTATAATTTTATTATTAATGTTATGATCAGATTAGACTGAAATTATTGGTTACAAATCATAACTTTTACTGTATCGGGTTAAAGTTTTTAGGATTAAGATTTTACTTAAAATTGTTTAGAGGGTTAGGATTGAATTGTAAGATCGTATATTCTATAAAACTTGGATTAGCTAATATGTTTTCATGATAATTTATTATTGCGACCAACTTTGTTGGGTCGTTAGATTTAGAATTGTAGGATCATAAAATCATATGATGATGCTTCGTACAAAACTTTTAATTTTAATTAGACCACAAAATCCTAAAATTATTTATTATGATCATTATTATTTCAATTATTAATTGTATCAACAACGTTTATCTAAAAAAATAAAACCTCAATGAAAAAGAGTACACAGTTACGACCTATTAAAAAACTCTGCCTGCTTGATTCGACCCACCGATCCGCCGACCCGCATCAAAAATGGTGGGTCATGGAACAAAAAAAGTATAAGTTACCCAGCCATTTTAATATGGTCGGGTCATCGGCCACAAAATAATTTTAACAGGTGCTCTCTTGAGAGATCGTCTTTTGTAAAAACGACTCTCAAAAGTCCAGCCCAAATCTATATTTAGAATTGTAATAATATATATTTAGAATTGGACTGACTTTTGAGAGCCGTCTTTACAAAAGACGGTCTCAAGTAAATTTGTGTAATCTTAATGGGGGTACCCATGACCTTTTATGATAGGGAAAGATTTTTTAATAAAATAATTTCAATTCGCTCCTTCTTGCGTGGCAGTAGTGTTTTTCAAGTTTTTACAAAAACTCTTTTTATAGCCTTCCATATGAATTTATTATCACTATTTTTTTCATCTTGTTAGATATGTTATTATTTTGATTTTGGAATAATTTTGAATACTCTGCCAATTACGCCACAAAATCTACCACAAAAGATAAAATGTCACTATTGTCAGTTATGACGACAAGTTTAATGTCAATTTAGCTTTTGACAACAACGTTTTTGCCGATAGATAAGAATTAACGCCATCATGTCGCTAAAAAACACCTTTTGCAACATGATGGAGTCGGTTCTTATCTGTTGCCAAACTTTTTTTTTGGTATCAAGATCACCATTTAAATAACAAAGGCAATAATGTTGGCTATTTAAACTTGAAGGGCATCGGCAACGAAGGACTACATTACTCCCTCAGCAAGTGAAGCAATTGAAGACAAAAACAAATGGAATTGTACATTATTTAAACCAGTTTTGATCCAAGACTCCGCTCTTAGCGTGGATTTTATCCACAATCAAACAGGTCGTTTTATTGCCACAACAATTTTGAAGACAAATGCATGCGTCCTTCATATAGGACCGTCTCATTTGGACAATGGGCATGATCATATACGTTTTCAAGTTTTCGATTATGGTTCACTGGTGAAACTGCCACAATATGTAGCATTTAAGGGTGACAATGGAAAATTTCTTATTACCGATTATTTGAACCGTATTAGTTATGGTCACAAATTTGCTGGTAAATGCCTCTCAGACAAACGTACAAAGCATGAAATCTTCTCCACCATAGAGGGTCATATTCTTGTAAAAAACGTCGATGCTGATAAGTTTTGGAGGTTCAGAAGGTTGGCTACAAAGATAATTGCCCCCGATGGTACTTCTCGTCGTGATAAGGCTTCTAAGGTTGAGGTAATTCAACTTCACGAACCCAATGTAGTTTCTCTTCGTATCCCAAGTGACAAAGTATTTATTGGTAGGGGGTTTGACATCACGAACCTTCGACATGCCTTGCTCCCTATAGGAACCACCGTAACACCTGAAACACGACTTGAGGTGGTTGAGCCCATCCTCAACAGGCGAGTTGATCATGTTAAGTATCGGCTTGAACATTCTAGATTATATGAAAAAACGCCTGAAACTGTGCACAAGGCAGAAATCCCAAATGATACCCATCTAGAACACCAGCATATTATAGAGATTTCTTATACTAAAACTAAGACTAGTTCCTGGAATAATGGTATTATCTTGACATCTAGTGTCAAAACCACTTTTCAGACATGCACTGCATGTATAGTTGATGGTCAAGTTGAAATTTCTGCTCAGATTTCAGAAGAATTAAAGTGGGGAGAATGTATACAAAGTTCGGAGCAAGTCAAGAGCACATACATAGTTCCCGTACCTGCAAGACATAAAACAATCGTAACAGCAATGGTAACAAAAGCAAAGTGTGACATACCGTTTTCCTATGTTCAGACTGATACATTTTACGATGGATCAAAGACTACTACTCAATTTGATGATGGTGTTTACACTAGTAACGAGACCTATGACTTTCAGCTCATGACTAAATATGAACCACTTTGATCAAGATGATCTATTGGCAACCTTATTAGAGTATATAACATATCTTAAGGCCTTAATCATCAATTTAAGCTTTTGGTTCAATTAGTTACTTAAAATGGTATCAGAGCCAAAGGTGATTCTTGGATACAACTAGTTGTTTTTTGGTTAATTTATGTATTCTTCCGCTATTTCAGTGTTCAATGAGAAAGCATTAAACAATGAATGTGATGTAAACATATCTAGGTTTATTTTGCCCCTTTGTATCATAAATACATGCTCTGAAACCAGCGTTCGATCAAATTGGGCTTTTGTGATAAAAGCTCCCTTTCATATAGTTATTAGTGTAATATATAAAATTTTAAATGAGACAGTCTCATGGTTAAGCCATCTTTATTAGATTGGCTCATGTACGTTGAGTGTGTTAAGGTGATTACTTAGAATTTTAAAGTGATCAATTATAGAAATGAACTAATTATATGGGCTCATCTCATGGTGAGACGGTCTCATACAACACGATCCGTAATACTAATGCATTTTATTACTGCTAATCTGCTACTTCTAAGTTTGTATTTGTGCATTCTTGTATGTTCTTGTATAATAACTAACTAAAATCTTTGTATTACTGTTTGCATTAGTTAAAATCATCTTATTACAGCTTGCAAATAGTCTTGTATTATTAGTATACCTTTAAAACATGTTCATAACTTTTCTTGATAACTTTTCTTGATATCTTTAGCCTGCAATCTAATCTTGTAATATACTTTCATGCATTCTCTGTATTTTTTTAGTTGCATTCTTTGATTTTTTTCAAATATTTACACTCAAAATATTATCTTAAATGATTACTAATTTCAAAACCGACATAGCTAAGTAAAAACTTATTAAATTCAGTTTTTTGGAATATAAAAAAAAACAAAATTATTAAATTGAGTTACTCTTGTGAAAGACCTTTTTTCGGGAAGATGACTTTGAAACAAGAAATCTACACTAATAATTTATATTAGAAAAAATTGTTTAGAATAATCGAATTTTTTCAGACTTTCCTTGCAATAATCTTACATATTGATTAACCATGAATGACCCAAACTATAGGAGTATTTTCCTAGAGTAATGTCAGTAATCAAATGTCTTGATGTAGCAAGTTTTATTTTTTTTTAAAAAAAATAAATTCAAATAAAATGTCAAAAAAAATGTTCAAAAATGTTTTAAAAAATTTCTGAATTTTTTTTTCATTCATAAATTTTTTGTGTAAATTTTTCAATTTTTTTTCTAATTTTACATTCATTTTTAGTCTAATTATTGGTAAATTACCTACTTTAACAGGTCTTCCGGTTATTCAATTTTACTCTAAAAAAATACCTTCTAAAGTTGGGATTATTCATGGCTAATCAATATGTTGGATTATTGTTAGAAAATCATGAAAATATTGAATTATTCTTGATGATTTTTCCTTTATATTATAGGGTTATTTAGCCATATATGAGACGCGTCTCACAGTGAGACCGTCTCATACAAGAAGTTGAAGTTGGATATTATATATTGTCCCCGTGCCCAGCAATCACATTTAGCCACTAAAGTCTACTAATCACAAAACTTAGAAAATATATTATGGTTGACTAATAAAGACCAAGAAAAGCAAGAAAAACAACACTTAAATACAATGTCCTCCGTTTCAATCCTACTTCCTCCGTTCCATAATAATTGCTACTGATAGTGACATTTTCCCACACAACATGTCACACTCGTTAGCAAGTATTTAGAACGGAGGAAGTATGATACAGACATAACAAATGCAGAAGGGTGTATATATAGCCATGGCATAAAAGACACTAAACATGGCAATTGCCAACTATTTCCAACATCATATTCATTAGTGAACAACAATCATATTCAAAGAACAGTCCTGTTTTATTCACAATAGATAAAGGTGAAACTCACAACGAGCAACGTATTGCACAACAAGAATAAACGCTTGGGTCGGAACAAGTTCTATACAGGATAAACAACAGCATTGCATCTTCACACTTTCGGGAAGTAGAATGAGGCGGAGAATGAAGCAACGAAGGCTATATTAACTTGCTACCATTCTTCCTTAACAATTTTAGACTTCTCGAAAATGAACTTTCCTTCTTTATATTTCTGCGACGATTCATAAGCACGCAAGTATTTCCAACCCAATACTTGTCGACAATCGACACAACAGATATCAGCAACCGTGTGAAGGCCAGTCATGAGGGGCCTATCTTCCTTAGGCCCAACCTCAACGTTCATAGCATGAGAAAACAAAAATGCTCGGCCGTTCCTTCCCTAACAACTTACAATCACTTAGTTGGACAAACTAACTGGTAATTCATAACTTTTTTACTTAGAATAACAGCTTACTCATGACCTTAAACTAAAACAAATCCTCCATGAAAACAATCAAAGAACAAAAAACCCAAAAACCCAATTGCCAAATTGCTTCATTCCTCCATTAATAATTGAATAGACTTGTTAAATACATGTTAGAGTATATAACATATTCTGGGGCTTCAACTATCAACTCAAGCTTTTAGTTTTGTTGGTTCCTTGACATGGTATAGTAGCCATCATAGGTTCGAAACTCAACCAACCCCAATTTCAAGTGGAATATTCCGCAGCACGTACGTGGAGGGCCTGTGCTGCATCCATGCTTCTAGCGGGCTCTCGCAAAGGGGCGTATTAGAGTTAATAATATATTTTGGGCTTAAGCTTTTGGCTGAATTGGTGTCTCACCAATACCGAAGCTCAATCAAGAAACAAAAACCCGAAATTCCAATTGGCAATTTGTTAAATCCTCGACCTCTAGCCTCAATCAAATAATCATTCAAAAAAGGCCAAGAACCCAATTGACAATTTGTGAATTTTCTCAAGAACTAAATGAATAGCCTTACTAAATATAGAAACTGAATCAAATAATCAAACCAAAACCCTAAAACCCCAATTGCCAATTTGTAAAACTCCTCAAATAGAAAATGAATAGCCTTACTAAATAAAGAAACTCAATCAAATGATCAATCAAAACCTTGAATTAGAATGAGAAATGAACACTTATACATGACATTGAAATCCAAATAAGCTAAGGAAAGATTTGGGTATTTACCTGAAAAGCTTTGGAGATAATATCATCATGAAGACAAACTTGATTTCGGCAATTATAACAGCTATACACCCTGGGGCTGCCATATTCAGCCATCAATCTACTCCCACTCTTTAATTAAGCCCTAAAAAACAATTCCAATTCCAATTCCTGTCCTATAATCAAACAGAATTTCAAATAATCAATTAAGTAACCCAAGTAACAAGTAAAACCCAATTGAGAAATCAACTAGTATGAAAGAAGGGTATAAAGGAAAACATTAAAAATGACCAAAATTCAGTCCTACGGCATTGAAAAATCACAATTAATGAAGAAAGATTGAAGCTTTATGATGTAATGATTATAAAAAAAAAAATCGTAATTTAGAGAGGAAAATTTTTGGGATTTTTTTACCCGAAAAGGAAGATGATGATGATGACAGGGATGAACCAAATTACCCGCAACCAATGACAAGAAATTCGAAAACACTGTTAGCGTACAAAAGTAGGCTTTAATGGGTGTTTGGGAATTGGCTCTTGGCTTAGTTTTTTGGTTGGCTTTTGACTTGTAGCTTGTTGGTTGGTCAAACAGCCAAAAAAGTGTTTGGTAAATGACTTTTAAAGCAGCTGAAAAGCTGACTTTTAAGCTAAATTGAAAAGGTTGGTCCAGCTAGCTTTTTGGGTTGACTTTTGGCTTGTTGGCCCACTTTTTCTCTAATAAACAGCCAATATTCAAATTTACCAAACATCTCCACAAACAGCTAGCTTAAAAGACAACAAAAACAGTCAACATTTCCAGCTGGTCAAATAAGCCAACTAAAAAGTCAACCGCCAACAGCCAATTGTCAAACACCGCCAATGTGAAGTACTCAAATTCTCACTATAGAGTGGTCAAAAAAATCATCATATTTTACTTCAATTTTTATTCACAAATTCTTATTTGAGATGGTTGTGCCGTGAGATATATCTCGGGTTCAATATCCTAATAATAAAAATTAGGTTATGTGCTTCTTGTTTTGAGGTCGTCTCACCGTGATTTTTAAATGTTATTTGAGAAAGACGGTCTTAATTAAGCCGATCTAATCTTAAAAAAATAAAGTACATTAAAATGAAACATTTTCTCACTTCCCCGGTAACTGCATAATTTTTCTACTTCCCTCCAATCTTAACGTTAATGTTGTCTCTTTCAATGATATTGTCTCGCTTCCCTCGTTAACTGTTTTATTTCCTCTTCCATTAACTGTATAATTCATTTCATTTTTGCATATATGTATCCTTCCATTAACTAAACCTTATCTTATTTTTATCATTTCTCTCCCATGGTGAACAAGATAAAGAAGAAATCAACAACTAACTAATGGAGGTTGAAAAGAAAATTGAGGAAAAGTAGATGAATTAATGGAAGATGAAAAGGAAATTAAGGAAAATGAAATGGAAGAAATGAAATATGAAAAAAAAAGAAATAGTAGAAAACAAAATGAAATTAATGAATATGCAAAAGAAATCGGGATAGATTTTCACACTTTGAAGTTGGTATTTATGTATGTCAAAGTTGGAGTTATAACATGCTGGAGTTGGAGTTACAACATGCTTGAGTTGGTCTTTTATCATTAAAAATTTTGAGTTTTAATATAGTGAAATTGATGATTTAACGTGTTAAAGTTAGTAATTAACTATATTATAGTTAAAGTTTTACCATTAAGTATCTAGAGTATTATGATTTAACATTAAGTATTATGTCAACTAATATACTAGAGTTGATGATTTAACATGTTGGAGTTGTAGTTATAACATGCTTGTGTCGTGTTTTAACATTAAGTATTTGGAGTTTTAATATAGTGAAGTTGATCATTTAACATGCCGAATTTGGTATTTGACTATACTAAAGTTGGAGCTTTGTCATGTTGGAGTTGGTGTTTTAAATACAATAAATTTAAGTTTATAATACATTTCTAAATTTCAAAATGCATATTAATGCTAGTTATAAGACTAATTTTATCATTATAAAATCAGGCAGTGTCCTGTGAGACCGTCTTTCTGAGATACGTCTCTCAGACCCAATCCACTCTACATTACTCTACATTTTCCCTAATGGGCCAACCCAATTAGAAATGGTCTCTCAAAGAGACCGTCTCTCACAAGAATTTGTGTTATAAAATAACAACTTTAATACGTTAAAACACAACTTCAATAAGACCAACTTTGTCATTAAAAAATACCAATTTTAAGTATATAAAAGATCAACTTTACCAAATTAAAATACCAACTAAAGCTTTTGCACGGTAAAACTCCAACTTCACGATATTGATTGTGTTGATTATGTCATATAAAATGCTTGGATTCTTCCATTAGTTCATCCGTTTTGATTGTGTTGGTTATGAGATTAAAAAAATTAAAATACCCTAGCAAATTGCATTCTCGTGTATGATACAACCTTTGGTCGAGCTTTAATACTATCTCTTATTTATAGAGAATGAAACATTTGTTTTATGACACTATTTACTTATTATTCTTAATTTGTATTTTATTCTTAATCTATAGATTAATTAGAACACAGTCATCCTTCATTGTATGCTTGTGTTTGGTCATGTGCTCGAATATATTTCCAACCCAAGACCTGTCCACATTTACTTACGAGACGGTCTCTTTGAGAGACATCTCTAATTGGATCGGTCCATAAAAGAAAATATAAAGTAAAAGTAGGAATTAAACTCTAATGGGTTGGGCCTAAGAGGTGTCTCTCAAGGAGACCGTCTCTCAGAAGACCGGCTGTTACCACAATATATATCTGCTATTGTAAAGTGCCCTGCCAGGAGTTGCTTCTCAATTTTACTCCAATATGCTTGTCCAGATGATGCCTATTTGTGATCATTTTATGGTGTAAAAACACAAAAAAAATAAATTAAATAAAAAATAAATTTGTTTACATTTATCAATAAATTTTCAATTTTAGTTTTGGGATAAAATTAGGGAGCTTATTTCTCCTTTTCCTTTTCTTAGAGGAATTACGAATAAGATTTGTCCACTATCCTCTCTCGAATCCTTAATTATGTTGCATATTGAGTTGATGATGACTATAAATATGACTCTTTTGACTAGACTTTAATTCTTGTTTAAATATTAATGACTTCTTATTTTATATAATAAGAGAATTTTTATGAGCTAGTAGACTAGTAATTAGAGTAATACTTATGATTACGGGTGTTCAAAATCAGTTACCGAATCGATCTGAATCCGAAAATTCAGATATTCGGTTTTTTGGACAGTAGAGAACATGATCATGTTCCAATCTTATCCGGAATTTGGATATCTGGTTTAATTAGAATCGAATACCGGATATCGAGTTTTAAAATTCTTATGCTATTTTTTGGTTTTTTTAAAAAAAATCGCTTTTTACTCATAAATATTTAAGCTCACTTTTCTTTTTTTTTTAATTAAGCTTATTATTTTAAACTTTGAAAATAAAGCATTTTGGGAATAGGGTTGGATTTTTTAAAATTTAAATTAGCTATGCAACTTAGTTAAGTTGAGAATTGTACATATTAGTAAATTCAACAACCCAAACAAAAACTTTTAATAAATATATATTTTAAAAATTGGAAAACTTGCCAATATTTCGATATGAATCTGAATCTGGTTTAAAATACCAAATATCTAATTCGAATTATCCGATTCCAAAAATCGGATACATAATCTGATTTTTAAACAGAATATGGGATATTCCGTTTCCGATGGGATACTTTTCCACACCCTATTATATTTTTGTGAGCAATGGCAAATTGTACATAATTATTGGCCAAAAACTACAAAAAGAGTAAATTATATATAGCTTATTTGAAAGGAATTTTCTCAGTTGAAACAAATATTGACTTGTTTAGTTAGAGTTCTCGGTCTATCATTTAAAAAAAAAAATACCCTAGGGAGTTACCTTAGATTATCATGATTGATGTATATAGAGACATTTTGCTCAATCTTCTTTCGCCAAGAAGTTTTAGAATTAATTTATCTTTGAAAAATTTGCTTAATTAAAGATATAAAATATATGTTCGGAAAATAGGATTGATAGCTAAAGCTATTTATTAGAAAAATAGATGGTGAAAAAAAAAATCAAAACTCAATTTAAAACATTACACATAACTTTTTCATTTTATCTCAATGCTATCCACAAATTTTCTTTTCTATTTGACTGGCCAAAAAACAAAAGTTAAAATTCAACAAAAAGTTAGAAGATTTTGTTGGAACTTGATATAAATTCTAGGCGAGATGCTCTTTACTAAAACATTATTTCCTCCCTACCACGGTGCTTGGGAACAAACCGGAAATACGTTCTGAGATACAAAGAATCACACTAATCTCCTAGCACATGGAAATTAGAATGACATAAGAAAAACTTAAATGGAAGGAAATATGGAAATTCACAATTAAGAATTGCAAGTTCTTGATTTTGAAATGCTCAAGAAGAGAAGAAAATCAGAAAAGTTATGTATCAAATAACACACAAGCATCCTATATTTATAGAATAGCTCACAGCCTCACACTACTTCATGAAGCTAAGTGTCCCTTCATGAAACACGAGGTTGATCCGTGAAATACGAGATCGATTCATGAACCAATGTCAGCTTTCACTCAACCCTTACATCCCAAAGAATATGGCTAAGAATAACCATAATAACTATGGAAAGTTATTATATAACCATCAAAACAAAGCAAAACGTCACACGAAAATTTCCCGGAAAAACACGTTAGTCGCAGGCCGCGACCTGAGCACCCCAGAAAAACAGAAACTTTTTTGTGTATTTTCGCGAGCAGCGACCCAAATCACGAGCCGTGACTTTTATGTTTTGATTAAAACATATAACTTTCAACCTTGGGATAATATAAATTAATTAAATTAAATTATATATTTAATTTAATTAATTAAATCATTTCCGATAACCACTATACACTCTAAATTCCAACATCCAAAAGTGTTAAAAGAGTTGTGGTGGTGGAACGATGAGGTGTAGAAGAAGATAAAGAACAAAAACAAGAGATTTAAAGAACTTATGACATGCACAGAGATGGAAGATAGGATACAAGAGAGAGAGAACTACAAAAAAAAGTGGGCGACTAAGAAAGCAGTAGCAAAGGCAAAAAGGCGTGCTTATGAGGACTTCTATCAAAAGCTTGATACCGAAGAGGGAGAGAATCATATTTTTAAGATAGCAAGGACAAGGTCCAAAGGAGTTCTCCTGAGACAAGAGGACATCAAAACAAAATGACGTCAGTATTTCTCTCAACTGCTAAATGAGACTAGGGGGTCAAATGAGGAGGATAGTCAAACTTCTAACGTCCAAAGTGATATTACCATAGAGAAAGTAGGAGAAGCTTTCAAAAAGATGGGGAGAACAAAGGCAGTTGGCCAGATAACATTCCGATTGAGGTGTGGTTGAGGTTTAGCAGAAGAGGGCATTTGTTGCTAAGTAACCTTTTTAATGTTATCTTGAGGAGACATAAGATGCCAGAAAAATTAGAAACAACATACTAATACCTCTGTTTAAAAACAAAGGCGATGCACAAGTATGCGAGAACTATAGAGGAATTATTCTTAGCCACACAATGAAAATGTAGGAAAGAGTGATAGAGAGGAGAAGCAGACAAGAGACGATGATTAGAGAGAACCAATTCGGTTTCATGCTAGGAAGGTCAACCATTAAGGATATTCATGTTTTGATTAAACTGATGGAAAAATTTAGGGAGCGGAAATAAGATTTGCATATGGTATTTATCATCTTGGAGAAAGCGTATGATAGCATACCACGATGCATGATCTGGGATAGCCTGAAGGCTAGAGGTATTTCATCGATGTACATTGAGGCTATACAGTATACAGGACATGTTTGACATAGTTTTGAATAACATTAAAATACCAGTGGGTATTGTTGATAAAATCGCGATTCTAATCTACGATCTTACGATTTTACGATCCAAAACAAGCAAGCGATTTGAATCGCAGGTAGGATCTTAAAGTTGTAGAATCTTACAATTCTAGTTGGAATAAAATTTTCAAAGGTAGAATTATAACACGATTCTACGATCCGATTGTACTAATTTAGTATGAATTATTTTTAATTTTTCTCATGTATCATCTTTTACTAATGTTTTTCACATATACACATAAATTTCAAATTTTCAATCATGAAAACTTTTAAAAAACAAATTTCTTAATCGGTATGAAGATTTAAACTACTTGTTAAAAAGTTTTAGTTCTATTCTTAAAAATAAAGTCAAAGAAACTTTAATTCATAAATTTAAACTTTTGAATTGGATAATAATGATGAGAAACTAGATATTTTTAATATATTTAAGTTTGTTCGTATAATCATACTATTCTACGATTCAATTCTACCGATTCGATTCTACCTCCCTAACCGATTCTAAGTAGTTTCGCGATTTTAACAACTTTGCCGGTGGGGATAACACAACCTTTTCTGGTTAAATTAGAACTACATCAGGGATCGACACTAATTCTTTTCACTTTTTCGGTCATTTTGGAAGAGATTTCTAAATCTATCTGGAAGACGTTACCGTGGTGCATGTTATTTGATGATGATATCGTATTGGTAGCAGAAACTAAAGAGGATGTTAATAATAAATTGGATGAGTGGGGGGAAGTTTAAGAAGGTAAAGGGTTGCACATTAGTCGTATGAAGACTGAATATTTGCGATGTTACTTTAGTGGGACATCGTACATTGGTGAGCCAGAGGTGTCCATTGGTGAAGAAGTGGTTACTAGTATGACGAAGTACAAGTATTTGGGATCAATCATTCAGAGGAATGGCGAGATTGACAGAGATGTCAATCATCGAATACATGCGGGTTGGCTCAAGTGACGAGCAGCAACCGCGGTGCTATGTGATAGGAAGTTTTCAAGTAAGTTAAAAGGTAAATTTTACCAGAAGGCAATCAGACCTGCTTTGCTATAAGGGACAAAATGTTGGCTCGTAAAGAAGATTTTTGAACATATGATGGAAGTTACAAAAATGTGTATGCAGAGGTGGATGTAAGGCACACATTGATGGATCAAATTAGGAACCAAGATTTTGGAGACAAGCTAGGGGTTGCCCCTAATTCTACGAAAATGCATGAATATAGATTGAGGTGGTTTGAACATGTGCAGAGAAAGACTTTCGACACCCTTGTGAAGAGGATAGAGAACATCATAGTAGAAGATAAGAGGAGTCGAGGAAGACTTAAGGGAACTTGGGATGAGCAAATAAAAGTTGACTTGTATGAATTAAACCTCTTTGAGGACCTAGCCAGGGATAGGGGTAGGTGGAAGCGCCATATCCATGTGTTTAGACTATTAATTTTCTCTTCACTTACTTGTTGGTGTTCTTATTCTCTAGATTTTACTCGATTATTATTGTTGTTATTATTATTATTATTATTATTTATAAAACATAATTCATTTCATAAAAGAAGACTTTATAAGAAGTTGGTAGGGAGTCGAGCAACAATCTAAGCACCCACACCTTTTTGAATACAGAAAGCTAATCTATGGAAAATATATGCTCTAGACTTGGTGCTACTTAAAATGATGCAATCCATGAGAGCAGATTAGGTCCGTCTTCACCTAACTCTCCGAAAGTGGAAAAAACAAAGGGGATGGATTATTATTATTATTATTATTATTATTATTATTATTATTATTATTATTATTATTATTATTATTATATTTTTTTTATTATAAGGAGAATTTATTTCATTAAGAAAAACTCTACAAGAAGTTGGTAAGGAGCCGAGTGACAAGTTGAGCACCTACCCCCTTTTGAATACAAAAAGCTAGCCTACGAAAAATATAGGACTTGGATTTGTTACTACTAGAGTTACTTGAAGAAAATGACGAAATCCTTGATAGTAGGTCGAATGCGTTTTCACCTAATTCTCCGAAAGTGGAGAAAGCAAATGAGATCAATTTATAGCCATTTTCCTATTATTAATAATAATAATAATAATAATAATAATAATATTATTATTATTATTATTATTATTATTATTATTGTTATTATTATTATTATTATTATTAATATTATTATTTTTATTGTTATTTGTTTTTTTTGAAAATGAAAAAATTTCATTAATCCAGAACAAAACAGTACAAAGAGTACTACAAACCAAGAGAAACTGCAACCCACTTGCATCAGCATGAGAAGAGAGCACACCTTCTAGGAAGGGTTTTTCCCAACCCACTCTTCATGTGCATAAAGAAAGCAAAAACTCCAAACAACACATTAAAAAACCAACAACTATACAATAGACAACTATACAATAGAATCAAAAATCCTCCTAATCCAAGGGTGATCAACACTCACACCTTTGATTGGGATATGCATAACCCTATTCTTAACCTCAATCTTCACCTGTCTAGTTACTCTAGTCACCATAGGGACTTAGAAGTTCCAAACAACGTCATTCCGTGCCTTCCACACCCCATATGTAAGACTGCAAAGGGCTATAGTCAAAATCTTCCTTTTATAAATGGTACCCCTCCAACTGGATGCAAAATCATAAATAAACATACCAACACCATGAACACCCAACCAATACAGAATGTCTTGAAGACATTGAAAGCTAAAGACACACAAGAAAAACAAATGAGCATTAGACTCTGAAGCCACCCCACATAGCGGACATACATCCATAGCTATAAGGCCCATAGAAAGGAGTTTATCTCATGATTTCAGTCTTTCATTAACAACTAGCCACAAAATGAACCTAGCTTTCAGGATAGAACTTCTATTCCAAACAAAATTCGCCCAAGCAACAGGTTGCCCAGCCCATAAGAGCTCATGATAGACCAGATTGATGGAGTATGTTTCCTGATGCACCCATTGACTAAGCAAATCTTTCACTTTGCATATCTTCTTAAACGTCCAACTTGAAGTGATTGAGGCACTGAAAACTCTCCAATTCCTCCCCTTAGTATAAACACCATGTATCCACCTTACCCACATGGATTCCTGCATATAGGATACGTGCCAAACAAGCTTACCCACAGCTGCAAGATTCCAAATTTCCAAATTACGAATACCCAGAACACCTAATTTATTATTATTATTATTATTATTATTATTATTATTATTATTATTATTATTATTATTATTATTATTATTTTATTTTTTTTTATTTTTTTTATTTTATTATTATTATTATTATTATTATTATTATTATTATTATTATTATTATTATAACAATAATTCATTTCATAGAAGAAGACTTAACAAGAAATTGGTGGAGAGTCGAGCAGCAAGCTGAACACCCACACCTTTTTGAATGCAGAAAGCTAATCTTCGAAAAATATATGCTCTAGACTTAGGGTTGTTTGAGTTACTCGAGGAAAAAGATGCGATCCTTGAAAGCAGGTTAAGTGTGTCTTCACCTAACTCCCCAAAAGTATAAAAAGCAAAGGGGATGAAATTGTAGCCATTATCTTCACACTTAGTAGTGTATTTCTTCCTTTTTCTATCTGCAGCATGGGCTAAAGAAGCACCAGGGTCCCATGAGGATTGAGGAGACTCCAGTGCCAGCAAGTGTGAGCTTCCAATAACATCCACACAAACATCCTTGCCATGAAGCTAATTAAACAGAACGAGATTCGCTGGCCTGAGGTCTTTCTCATCCTCTGAAGAAAACCCCATTGGTGCTTCCTTACGAACAGATATCCACAAGCATGTCCCGGACTAGATTGTGGCAGAACTTCATGCCAACCACACTAGAGTAGTGAACAGCATGATCCCCCCATATGTCCATCTTGGGAATATTGCAACTAGGACATGAACTACCTTCGGTGAACAAGGGAATAGTGAACCGATAGCATAGAACGGACCGAAACTGACGATGAACAATTTTCTGCCCCAAGCCATCAATGGAGATGGTTAACAGAAAATCCTGACCCCCCTTCACGAGTAGAACTGAGGATAGCAACTTTTCGTGGGGTGAGCATGTAGCTTGACACAAGGCTTAATACTAAAATAAGCCCCTGGTAGTAGGGATGGGCATTTAAGGGTATGGGTCGGGTCTGGACCCTACCTGGATCCAGACCCTAAATTTAGGGTAGGGTCCAAACTCGGACCCTGATATTAAGGGTCTAAAAAATTAGACTCTGACCCAAACCCTAAGAATCTTGAATCATACCCTAAAAAGTTTATTTTCTTGAGTGAGATTAAAGGGTCTAAAAAATAGACCCTAATCTAGAACATTCATAGAAGAACATGGGCCAACATTTACCACCAACTTGACTCGTAATAGTGCAATTCTTCTCCACTTGATTGCTTGTGGAGGTGGTGGAATAGTTGGGAACACCCAAGAATTTACTAGCTGAGATTTATAATTTGAAGTTTAGATCGTTTTGTTTTATCCTTGATGACTTCAACAACAGTCGGATTACAAAAGCCATGAGTGCAGCATTACAAGATCAACAGAAAAAAATATTACAAATGTGAGGAAATCAAAATCCAATAATTATTTTGCTGACATAAAATGAAACCCTAGAATTCTAGAAAGAGTGGAAAAATTGAAAGGGGAGAGATGGGGCACATAAATGGGTACAGTGAATAAAAAAGTTAAACACTAAATATACTCTCCAATACAAAAAACTAAAAATTAAAAAAATTAAAAAGAGTCCAAGGGTCGAATCCAGGTCTACCCGGACCCGAACCCTTATAATACTTTTTAGACCCGGACCCGGATTCGAACTCTTAGGATCCAAAAAAAATAGACCCTTACCCTTGATCGTCAAATTTTAATTAACCGCAAGCGCACGGTGTACGCGTAGTGCGGGTCGAACACAAGGGGGCTAGATAATTCTAAATTGTATGTTTTATGATAAACACGACAAGGGTCAAACAAAAATATGGGTTTAAAATCTAATCCTTGGGTGCAACAAACTAAAACAAGTATTATAATGATATTAAAACAAGATATGACAAACACTAGGGCGTCGACTTCGCCTAATTCTAACATGGAATTCAATCACTCTCATGATTGTATGGAATCGAGCCATTAACATAATCGAACGTGATCTAATTAATCTCAAGCTTTCGCTCTATTGAATAATATCGATTTAAGGCCAACTAGTATTAATCCTCAAACTTCCGTTCTATTGGTTGATACTAGAAGGAATTTAACTTAAATATATCTCAATCCTAAATTAATCCTATTCTCAAACTTCCGTTTTATTGAAAAGGTTAATAAAGATACTTAAATCAAGATTCATTAAGCATATGTTCAATCATAGGCTCAGATCACACACAATTAATCAATAAAATATCAATCCATGCTTCGAATTAGGGATTTTACCCTAACCCTAGATAAGAAAACTACTCACTATTCATATGTATGGAAAACATATAACAATTGATGAACAAAAACGAAGAACGAAATGATAACGTAAGCAAACTTACAAATTCGGAAGATAACATAAATTAGATATAAGAAATCCAAATGCAATAATAAATTCTTCAAGGAAAGCTTCGAAAATCCAAAAGTACGGTGCCGAAATTGAAATTACAATAATGAAAGTGCAAGAAAATTGAAAGAAAACTAGAAGAAAAATTATAATAAAGTTGGTCTAAGACAGAAAAATAGTAATGATAACCGTCACTATATATAGTGGCTCCAAAAATTCAGAAGAAAAACCGTCAAAAAGGCATTCTGACGGAAAAGTGACGAGCATCACTTTTCAGGCGACGAGTCGTCGCTCAGTGTCTGACTGGCGAACTTTAAATGGCCTCCATTTCTTGCACGGTTATTGGATATGGACATATAATATACCGTTGGAAAGCTCTTGAAGTCTAATTTCCAATGCCGCAAACCTTGCATCAATATGATCTCGCTATCAAAAGTTATGGCCAAAAGAGTGAGAATGTATCAAATTTCACTTCCAAACTTTTGTCTTCTAAGCACTTTTCCATTCTTTTCTCTTTTGCCCATCTTCATTATCAAACATCTTCGAACGAGCAACGATCTCTTCACATATTTTAGAGGTTTTAGGCTATTTCTCCAAGCCTTCACCCTCTTATCACCCCGAGACCTAATAAAAACTCCAATTTCGCCTCATATATTACATAAAATACAAAATTAAGCTCATGAGACAAAAATTGCAACAAATCACTAATAACATTCCTGAATCCCACTAAAACTACGTATAAGGAGCATAAAAATGATACGGATAAGCGCAAATAATTGCACTTATCAACCCTTAAAAAAGGGAAGGGTCCAACATGGTCCGAATAGGGTCTTGGACCCTTGCCCATCCCTACCTGCCAGATTTTTCATCATATGAGGGGCATGGGGTTTATCCTGAAGAGAAAAGGCATTGGGGCCACAATGATCACGAAAGAGAGCAAGAGCCTGATCAAAGGCCGGGCCCAGGAAGGAAAGATTACTATTAGCTAAAATCTTAGTCTGCAGCGAGTCAGTTTGTAGACGGGAAGCTAAGAAAGCATAGTTAATAACATCACCTGCTGAGTAAATGTCGAGGCCACCCATATTAAGGAGGAGCGTGGCTAGCCTCCACTGCCAATCTCCAAAACCCGGTCCAGATGTCGTGACTATCTTCTCTAAGGAAGTTCGCAAGGCATTATCAAAAAGAAAGTTTACAAGAAGTTGGTGGGGAGTCGAGCGACAAGTTGAACACACACCCTTTCGGATACAAAAAGCTAGTCTATGATAAATGTAAGCCTTGGACTTGTTGTTACTTGAATTGCTCGAAGAAAACGATGCAACCCTGGATAACAAATAGAGTGCGTCTTTACCTAACTCCCCAAAAGTGGAGAAAGCAAAGCGGATAAATTTGTAGCCATTCTCCTTACACTTAGCCGTATATTTCTTTCTTTTTCTTTCTGTCGCATTAGCTAAAGAGGCGCCAGGGGCCCATGAGGAGACTCCTATGCCTGCAAAGGGCGAGCTTCCAGTTACATCCACACAAGCATCTTTGCCATGAACCCAGTTAACTAGAAGAATATCTGCTGGCCTAAGATCCTTCCCCACCTCTGAAGAAAACCCCACGGGAGCCTCCTTTCGAACTGCATACCAGCTTTGTAGCAAATATCCACAAGCATATCTTGGACCAAGTTGTGACAAAATTTCACGCCAATTTTAGTAGAGCAATGAACAACGTGATCACCCCATTAGTTATTCATTATTATTATTATTATTATTATTATTATTATTATTATTATTATTATTATTATTATTATTATTATTATTATTATTATTATTATAAGGAGAATTCATTTCATAAAGAAAAACTCTATAAGAAATTGGTAGGGAGCCGAGCGACAAGCTGAGCACGCACCCCTTTTGGATACAAAAAGCTAGCTTACGAAAGATATAGGGCTTAAATTTGGTACTACTAGAGTGACTTGAAGAAAATGACGAAATCCTTGATAGCAAGTCAAGTGCGTCTTCAGCTAATTCTCCGAAAGTGGAGAAAGCGAATGGGATGAATTTATAGTCATTTTCCTCACACTTGGTTGTGTATTTCTTTCTTTTCCTTTCCGCGGTATTGGCTAAAGAAGCACTTGGGGCCCACGAATGGAATGAATTTATTTTTATTATTATTATTATTATTATTATTATTATTATTATTATTATTTTCTTCATTTCCTTAGTTCTTTTTTTTACTTTATTTTATTTTATCTATATGCATTTTATTTATATTTATTTTATGTTTAAGGGTCACGATTGTGTGTGATAATGATGCAGACTTGTGGAGTTAGCTTCAGTCTCACTTAGTTCGATCAGTTGCAGAAACTTCTCTTATTCTTTCTTGAGTCGATAGACTCTTTGGTCGCGCTCTCCTTTATGGGTATGAGTTGTCGGCGTCTTTTCCTCCCCCAGACTTTGGCTATAGTTTTCTATGGGCGAGATACACTGGGCAAGCCGAAACTCATACCCATAAAGGAGAGTGCGACCAAAAAGTCACTCGACAATTTCAGTCTACCTTTCCGAGATTAAATTCTAGCATCTAATTTAAGAGTGAATATCTAATCATAATATCTTTTCGAGTGTATCACTGTTATAACATCTTAAGCATTTTAAATATTATGATTACATATATATATTAAGGCTTAATTGATGATTATCATGCATATTTAAGAAATGGTAAAAGATTTTATATTAGGACTTTGCTAAATTTTGTCAAGTATCCTACATGTTACTAACCCAAACAATCTGTTAAAAAGAAACAACTTCGATCGTGAATAGTACGGGTATAATCCTAGTAGAGATTTAATTACGTAAACCTTAAAATTACCACATAAATTGTAAAAATACTTTTATTACCACGTGGAAAATACTTCTTTGTGGAATTAAAAAAAAAAAAAAAACCCGGGTTCGGATCAAAAATATACCTTGGGTCGTTTTAAGTTTTTTCTTGAGTTCTTCTATTCTCTTCTGTAATTCCCTTCTCTTCTCTCACGAAAGCGAAAATGTCAGATGCACAATGGAGGTACACCGACTCTAGTCAACCGCCCGCTGCGCCAGTTGTCGGGAAACGCCCGCGCTCTGATTATGGTATACTTTTTTTTCGTATCTCTCCATTTTTTTTGTTCTTGGTTAAACTAGGGTTTTTTCTGTAACAAAGAATGGAAAACTAGTTAGATGCTTAAAAATATTGTGTTCCTTCTTTTTTATTTATTAAATTATATAATTAGATGCTTTAAGGATTGTAGTTTGCTGTTAGGATCCTTAATTTTCTTTTTTCTCTACTTTTTAGGGTTTTAGTTAACATTTGATTCATTCAATTTGTTTAGTAAAAGTATGTGGATTTATATATTTATGTTCCGTATTAGTCTCGATAGTTATATATTCTCGAAGTTTAATGTTCAATGGTGGTTGTGTTTATGAGGTTCAAATGATGTTTAATGGGTTTTCCGTTTACAATTTTACTAAATGGTCCAGAACTCGTTGTGATGGATTTAACTTGTAATTGTGTAATGGTGTCTGCATTTGCTTGCAGATTGTACAACTTATGTTTTTTTTTCAAGAGAAATACTTTCTCAAGGGGTTGGTTATGAGTTTGGAACGAGGAAATTGTTATAGAACAACATTTTCGGGATAATTGTTATGTTTTTTCAAGAGAAATTGTTATGTTTTTTTTAGGACTTATGAAGTATACATTTTCGGGATAATTTTAGATTTCTTTTCTTATAGAACAACATTATCTCGGAAAGGGAGAAGATTTTTGTAAGACATGGTGTTTGACAATTGGCTGCTCATCGTAAATTAGAGAAAAATGAGTTAACAAGTCAAAAGCAAAAGCTACTCATATTATTTTTTTGATTTTGGCATAAAAGCGAAAGTCTACATAAATCTCATTTACCTAATAATTTTGACCAATCAACAAGACAAGCCAAAAGGCTAACTAACAAGTGCACAAAAAAGTCATTTACTAAACAAGGCAGATATTTATTAGCAAGCAACTTATGTAGATGCTTGTTACGGCGCTATTTGCTCTAGTCCTTGTGTTACTTTTGTTGCCAAATTGGTTAAAATATTGATTTTTATAAGTTCGTATGTCAGTTAACTCTTTTTAATCTTGGTAAAACACTGAATCATTGGCGTCTTCATATACAATTCCATGTTTCCTTAATCCTTAAAGACTTACATAGTAAACTTATATAGACAAACCAGGTTTCAACATGCAAGGTAATTAGACTATTGATACAATACCCTTAATGCTTTCACATCTTGCTATGAAAAAATTATAGTTCACATTTTCTGCTAAAGAACTAAATTATTTGTTCGGTTGAAAGCATCATTAAGCCTTCTATTTACAAACTCCAATTGAGGGTTTGGTGCCTGGGTGTGTGATGGATTGGAGTAGGGTCTAGTGAATATATATGAGACTTTTCTCTATTTTGTCTTCAACAATCATTTATTTTTCTTTCTCCCTTAAATAGAAGAAATTTAGTAAACAAACTTTGTTTGTACGTATGACTCTGAATTTATGTTCGATCAGGGTTCAGTGACAATATCTCTACTGCCATTCATACGTCTTTAGAAAGTAGATGCAATTTAAACTAATGGTATACTTATAAAATGGTAACCGTTTGAACAGTGTGACATTATCGTTACCAGGTCACTATCAGTTGTACCTTTCATGTTTTATTCTTATGGGTCCTGTTATGTGTTCAGTTTTGCGTATAATGTCATTGACACATTATGCTCTTGTCTTCACATTGTTTCTCCAAATTCTTTTTTTATTTATTGCTACTCCATTTTTTCCCTTAGGACTGGCACAACTTTCAACTTTTAACTTGAACTCAAAATAATGGTTTTTAAAATATCTTGTTAAAAAATATGGAGGTAAAAGTATATTGTATGCATTTTAATTAATATCAGAATTCATAAAATTACTTGTTTATTATAGTGATTTAGATAAGTCAAATGTCAAAGTTGAAACTGTAGCCTTATTTGTGCATTAAAAACAACTAAAGGGGTAATATGTGCTGGATAATTTGCTGAATTCTTGGTTTGATGTTGTAGACATACCATCTGGGCATGATATGATGGGTTATTATCCTCAGGATAATAACAGGCTTACTCAGCATGCAGTAAGAGATACTGAAGCTATAAATCAATCTTATGATCATTATCTACAGAGTGGGGTAAATTCTTTGTTTTAATAATCTTTTTCTGGCCTTCACTTTATCTGTGATTTGATATGTCTGATGTGAATACAAAATTTAATTATTTCAGCAAGCATATCCAGGGGCAGATTTAAGCAGATTACCTGGTTCTGGAGTGTCTGGTCATGTTGTTCATGATCCTCGCATGGGTAGTGATCCACGCATTTCTGGTGACCCACGTATTGTAAGTGATCCTCGTATGGCAAATTTTGGGATGATGGACCCTGGGCTGTCAGTTAAAGGACAGGGTTCTAACCTTGTATCTGGAAGGTCGGAGGTTCCTCTTCCACCTGATGCCAGTAGTACTCTCTTTGTTGAGGGATTGCCTGCAAACTGTACAAGCAGAGAAGTGGCCCGTATCCTTGTGTTGCTAGTATTTACTTTGGAAAACTATTTTTAATCTAGCTGTCATATATTCTATTATCGTTACGCCCTCCCCCCCCCCCCCCACCCCCACCGGCACACAAGCACACACACAATAAAGGAACCGGGACTGTTGGTTTCCTTTACTTCTTTTGGCAGATATCTTTCGTCCCTTCGTAGGCTACAGGGAAGTCAGGCTTGTAACCAAGGAAGCAAGACATGTATGTTGAATTTTGTTTACTCCTTTAATTTTATATCATGTTTTTCATGGATATGGACTTACGTATAATGTTAATGTGCAGCCTGGGTCAGATCTATTTGTGCTGTGTTTTGTTGACTTTTTAAGCCCTGCCCATGCTGCAACAGCTCTGGATGCTTTGCAAGGTGAGTTAGTCGAGGTTTTTCTTTTGTTTGTATCAACTTTGTACATCTATGTAATCTCATTTGATCTTAGTGATCCATTACTTGCTTGTTTTATTTTTGTCAAAACTACTGTGGAGGTGCAAATTAGGAGCTTGATTTCTAGGAATGAAGGTTTTGGGCTTCTCTTTTTTAGAACTGTTACCTTGACATGTGTTGAATATATGAGCCAATCTTTGCTATTCGAATGAGCTTAGAAGAAATGGTTTGACGCTAATTGTGTTCTAATTTTTCAGAATCTCTACATGAGGTCAATGATTGGTTTGAGAGCTTTGTTTTGTTTGTTACTAGGAAATATTTTTTCTATTGTTCCATATCCGATTAAGGCCAAGGGAGATTCTGACCTTGTTATCTATGTGCACAGTTAGCATACGACGTTGTTTATGAGAATATAGAACTTAATGTCTCTGTTAAATGTTAACTTTTCTTCGTATCTATGGAGGCTTTTCAATATTACAATTGGGATTAACCAAGTGATCTTTTGGGCTGTCTGTATCGTTTTCTTGTACTAATCCTGCTTTTGAACTTGTGATGATTGAATTTGAAATGCAAGTATATTAGATTTTTTTAGAGTCTGACACGAGTCAAGTTTTTTTTTTTTTTTTTTTTTTTTTTTTTTTTTTTTTTTTTTTTTATCTAATAAAGTTGATGCAATGAGGAACTTTTCATGCAGACCATTAGCTAGAATAGCATAGTTGCATGGGTTTGCAATTCATTTTGCTTTTCCCGATGTTAGGAGTATAATTGAGATTTGTCCCTATTCTTTTACCCTGATATTTCGTTGCACCATGTGTCACTTTGAAGGGTGAACTCATAGGGATAGTGGTCTGATAACATTTTTGAAGATATCTGCTAGGATTTTATTGAATGGGCCTTTGGCTGATTTGAAGGGTTGAGGGCTGGGCAAAAAGTGCTGCATTTTGATATTTATGCCTCCAATAAAACATGTTTAAAATTTGTACGGTTGTACCAAATTCTTGGAATTGTTTTAGTTGAGCTATGCTTCTCTTTCTTGTCTGGCTCTGCGTATCGGATACCTCGGAAATGAGTTCTGCCTTCATTATTGAAAATGGAGTCTAATCATTAAACACCAGGTAGTATATAGTAGATTGGATTTCTTTGCCTACTTATATTAATAGTCCCTGCTTTTAATAATGCAAAATTCTGCTTGAAGTTACCTTCCTTTTCAAGATTTAGACATTTTCTAACTCATACTAGTTTCTACAACTATGGTGGTTTCATTTCCTTGTCATCAAGATATTTTGGTCTTAAAGTCCAAATAGTTATCACACAAAAGATATTTCTATTATAGATTAATAATCTTATTGTTGCAATGCACCACCAGTCCACCAAGGAACTGCTCCGTGCAGAATTGTAAAACGCTATTGTTGTAAAGAGTGAAATAGACTGTTCTGTGTGTGCCCCTGGTCTTCAGATGTGGTTTGACCTTGCTGATGGATACAGTTCATCGTCACCTTTTTTTTTTTGAGTTATAGTTTTGATTAATGTGGTCCATAAAGCTTGGATGGCCAGCCACATTAATTTAGAAAGCCTTGACATCCGAGCCATGTTGCTAGGCTTGTTTAGTTCTTTACCTTAGTTTGATTACCACTTTTGTTTGCCCTGCTACTCTTTCTGTTTCAAAGGGGAGCTGGCGTCTATTTTCTTTATGAGTTGCGGACATTAGGTTCAACTGTTTCCTCTCCTGTATGTCTGGCCTTGTAAGCTGACCCTCAAATTCTGGCTGTTACGTTTCCAGAACATATAATAGTGTTCTAGTTTGAACGTATGTAAGCCATGGTACATTATAGTTCGTAACGTTGTTACGTTGAACGACATTCGATTCGGAACGGAGAACGGGAACTGAAACATGGAATGCAACCTAGATTGAATCGGAAACGATTGGATACGAGAAACATCATGTATAAAATTTTTAATTGAAAACAAACTTAAATTAAAATGATTGTTATGCTTTAAGAATTTCAAGTGGAATTTTTTTAGATTTCTAGGTTTCATTTCGTTTTTTTTTTACCTTTTATCTTTAATTCATAAATGAAGGCCAAAATACTTTTAAAAAAGGTCTTAAAAACCGGAACGTCACCTTGAGCGATTTGGGTCGCGTTTCTGGTGATTGGGGACAAACGTTCCCGGATCGCGGAACGTGGTTACGTTCCATGTAACTGGTTCGTAATGATCCCAAATTACATATAAACCTCTACCATAGTCTGTTTTGCGGCGTGAGTAAAGCTCGATTTTGCAGGTTATAAGTTCGATGAGAACGACCGAGAATCACCTTATTTAAGGCTCCAGTTTGCGCGTCATCCTGCCAGGTCAGGTGGTGGACTTCGTAGAAAACGTTGAACGATGGGATTTTGCAGGTGATAAACGTCATTGTTCATTTTCTGAGGCTTAGGCATTAATCGCTCTATAGGCTATAACTGAAACAGAAACAAATATTCACTCTAAATTATCGAAGAACGTTTTCATGTAGGAATATGCTTGAAATGGGAGGTTTGTAATAATGCGGTTGATACGATCTTGCAGTTGGAGAAAATGCGCACATTTCATACCGAGTCCTTTTTAGGACCAATATGTGGGATTTCGGGTGTATAACATGGGGCTTTGAGTTTGTACCTTTTCATGGGTGCATATGAGTTTGTACCCTTTTATTAGCAACTTAAAATACTAGATTGTATTCGCTTTTAGATACTTAATAACTTTAATGTATTCGACTGAGTACATTTGACGATGCTACCTGGTCTTGAAGATGGTTTTGGATCCTATAGAAATTCCTGCTTTTGGGGTAATCTGTCAGGAGTTAGTCTATTGGCCTGGTGTTTGGGAGTGTTGGGGGTTTGGGGATGGATTTCTGTCGTAGAGTTTTGCGCGTGATGCTTTCAATCTTCTAAGAATTTCACTAAGGCACAATAAGTATCTTGTTGCTTTACTTGTTGATAAAGTCCTTCACCTACAATTTTTAGTTTTATTTAAATTTCGATTTAATTCTACATAAACTTTTCTAAAATAATCTGTAATCTAGTATTATAAACTAGTCCTTGGAATTTAAAATAATCTTAAACTTGAGATCGGCAGACTTTATGCATGAATAGAAAGGGAACATGGGATGACGAGATTGCCTCGAATATTCTTCCCTGCTCTGCTGCGTCTTCTAGTGAGTTGCGATTGGTTAGTATGTTACGGTTTTCCTTGTTTTTATGGGGTTTTTGCATCTCTCATATGCTCTTGTTCCTACTATTTTGTTATGTACCTTGATGCTATTTGTGCTTTTGGACTTCGATATAAATTTGTTTAGTTGAATTATGTTTTGGATGACATTTTCATATGCGTATCAGCATATGGTGGCGAGAGAGCGTTAGCTTCATTTGGTTTCATCGTATGGTGCAGTGCATTTATGTTGATGTTTATGAAATTTAACGGTAGATACGTTGACTGTCTAGAACCATTTGTTTACAAGCATCACTGTTACTTTGCTTCCATCGAATAATCAAATAGTTTTGGAGTCTCGACTTTAAAGCAATTTCAATGTTTCAACTTTCGTGCTTTGAGTCATTTATGTTTGATTGAGATCTGTTGTTTCTATTATGCGAAATTACCTTTTCCATTCCTTTGAACTTGCACCATAAGACTCAAGTATGTGTGGGCTTTTGGAGTTTTGTGGTGCAAACTCAAAAAGACAGGCATAGTATTTGATATTGATTCAACGATTTAAAGAAGATTTAAAGAAGTGTTAACATGAGACTATAGGGAAAGTGAATGATTTCAACACCTTTATATATTCCTGATCCTAGATTGCGGCATGAAAAGGTCTTTGGAGATCATTGTTACTTTTGAAGTAGTCACTCACTCAGACACTTGCTCAATCATAATAACTGAAAACTTGCCCCTCTATGTATAATATTCCCTAATCCTTAATTAGTCACTCACTCATACACTTGTATTTTCTCTCTAGCTTATTTGTTCATTTCTATTTTCTACTTTTTTTTTGTTTTATTTTTTAACACAATTTTCCGTTTTACTAATTTCACCCAAAAAGCAAGTGCTTATTTATACTATTTGTAGAGTAGTGCGCTATACACGCAGTTCCTCAAGTTACAGTATTGATTTTCATAATACTTTTAGTATCTTATACACTTTTATTAATAATAATATAAATGAAGATATTAGAGTGTCAATGTGTTGTAAGTGTAAAAGATGCAAGGCTGAAGGTGTATTGGTTTAATTGTAGGCAACACCATTAAGAAACCCTATTATTATAGTGATGATGTTTAGTTTTATTGATAGTTAATTGTACCCTTAAATATCTTGTTGACTTTTGTAAGGATATTTTAAACAGTTGTATTGACAAAAATTGTACTGAAAATATTTGTCTTGAACGGACTGCAATGGTTAAATTCAAAGAGAGTAACTTTGTTGACTTCAGAGATGTTTTTGCTGATAAAAACCTGAGAAGCAATATTTTTGTATAGTAATAAAGCATTATAAGATACCTATAATTAGTAGACTCAAAGCAAGTCATGCAATATGAGATTGAGCTAAGCAAAGATTTTTTGCGTGCATGCGATTGAGCTAAGGTAAAGATTTTTGAAGGCTTTATAAATTCAACCATAGAGATTAATGGAAGGCAGGCGATCAAGCGAAGACAAAGAAGTTTCATCTGTTCTTGTGAGAGATTTTTTTTTTAAAGAGACGACCTCAAAACATGAATCTCATATTTTTATTTTCTTTTTAAATTGTACTCCTAATTGGGCTATTTAGCCTATTTATGTAATGTGTCTCTCAGAAAAATTGTCTTTTATAAAGATTTATAAAAAAGTTTTAAAGGATTTATAGGTCACATGTAGAGCATAACTATCTTCAAGGCACATAAAGAAAATCAAATATAAATGTCAAATCAAGGAACAAAAGCATAGAAATCAATTGCAATGTACTCTAATTTTTTTAGTCTTATAGTAGGCACATATCTTTATGTTTAGAAATTTTGTATTTTTCCTTTACTATTTGATCGCAAGAATAGCTGGCTTTGGAGTTTTGATATAATTTTATTTTTCTTTCGGTATTTTAGGTACGTTGAGCTAAAAACAAGTTAGTGTCAACATAATCAACATAGAGTAGAAACAATGCAAAATATGTGCTCCATGATGAATTGGTTTTAAATGTTTTTTCAGATGAATGTCAGATGTGGTGACTAGGGGTGTTCATAATAACCCGATTCGAAAATTCTGACCTGAATTATCCGGTTTCTAAAATCGGATAATCCGGGTCGGGTACCCGATTTTAAAACCGGATACCGGATCTGGATCCGGGTCACAAATTTTTGAAAATCGGGTATTCGGCATCCGGTTTTCTTTATTTATTTTTTTTACTTTTATTTCGTAAATAAAATGATCATGATATCTCTTAAGCTGACCTTGGATAATATTTTTGAAGAGTTAGTATTTGAATTTTATAATTGCTCTTACTTAAACCCATAAACAATAATAGTATTCTCTCATTTTCTTAATTAATCTTTTATGACTAATTAAGTTAAAGGTTTTTAGAGAGTTTGTATTTGAATTTTATATAAAAAATTATTTTAAGAGAGATAAACAAACGTATGGTTGAACGACAAAACGACAAAAAAATAAAAAATAAAAAGACATTCTAATAAAATCGGGTATTCGATTTTCGACCCGGTTTAAACCGGGTATCCAAATTCCGGGTACCTAGTTTAAACCGGGTCGGAATTGGATCGCAATTTTAGGTACCCAAAAAAGCGGGTACCCGGATTTCCGGATCCGGGTCGACACGGTACCCGGTTTTTAACACCCCTAGTGTTGACTCAACGAAGTCCATTAACTATATACAATATAGTGAATGTGTTGCTTGGATGATTGAGATTTTATATGGTTGTTGATGAATGGTGATGGATTGGAACTATTCTGTTCGGGTGCCTGAAACTCGCTCGAACCAGGCTCGACCTGGTCTAGTTGTTCGACCGGTTCGAGCAAGAGATCAGAAGCTCCTATCTGCTCGACCCATCATAGTTCACTCGACCCAATCGAGCGGATGTTCGGGGTATTCTGTTTTAAGCGACAGATTTCAAATTAGTTTGTGGGCTCTCATTTATCATCTCTTCTGGTTCCAAAGCCTATATAAGGCTCTTGTATATCTCTTGTAAATAGAATGTAAGATCATTTTGTGTTGTATAACAATTGCGAATTGAGTTAGAGAGCCACATCAAATTCTTAGGGTTTAGTGAGAGGTTTTTGGGGCAAGTGTTCTCTTCTCTCATCTTGAACAATTCTCAGGGGGGGTTTTAGTATAGAGTGGATTATAGATTGTAAATCAATACTCTAAGAAGCAATAATCTAAGAAGCAATAATATTCATTCAATTGTTAAGAGTGGAGTTTTATAATCTAATATCATATTGATATTAGGATTTTCGCCACCTCCCTAATTGTGTGTTGTTTATTGTTTTGTATTTTCTGTTTTTAATCTTTCTTGAGATCTTTCTTGGTTTATTTGGATCAAACTCTAACAATGAACTAACCTTCTTTGAAAAGTCTTCACATAGTAAATCTCTCATATCTGCATAATTGTTAGAGTAGGTTAACGAACGCAGAAGTGTGGGCTTAAAGGTGGCATGAAGGTTCATGACCATGGCTTAAAGGTGCACTACCATGGTCATATGCAAGTATTAAGGCGATTTAAGCAATAAAAAGTAATGTAAACAAGATACCAAGATTTAAGGTGGTTCACCATTAATAAGACATTAAGACTACATCTACCATCCCAGGCTAGTGTATCATTATATATTTAAAGAATAGAAGAACTTGAAAGCTTATTATAATGTTGAGGGAATTACATTAATGGAGTGTAGTGTGAACTATGCATTTAGTAGAGAATATGGTATGGATAATGAGAGGCTCAAGCTCTAACTTTGGCTCTACATACAACATACAACATATACACATATATATAGGCAAGGTGTAACAATATGGGACAACATCTTGAAGTGGACATCAGCTAAGAAAAAGACCCTAGAGGCAGCAACTAAGAAAAAGACCCTAGAGGCAGCAGCTAAGAAAACGGCTCTAGAGGCAGCAATTGTGTTCTGTGTACTTTGTTTCCTCTTTCGTGTACGCTACGATCTCCCATGCTTCTTACACTTGTACTTAGGTCTGAATATTTGCACTCTTATCCTTCACATGTCAAAGATTCACTAGCTATAGTACATTGTACTATTTGATTCCTAACAAACTAATCACAAAGTGTGATATGTCTTTTACCACCATCAAACATGCTTAAGGTCTAGTAATCACTTTGTTACTTCTAACCTTTAAGTCATTATTCTTCTACACTTTAATAATTATCTAATATATGACTAATTAATACAAGACTCAAGTCACACGTCTTTCAATAATGATTTGAAGTTTGTTTTGGGAATGCTAGGTAATACTTTGAGTAAAATGCAAGGAAAACTATGAAGCAAAGAATATTATGTATTGTGATAACCAATTTTTGTTAATCATAGTACATAATATAAGGAGATTGATATAGCAAGTTTTCTAACAAGTAGGTAAGGATATACGTTGATGATATAAGGAGTTGGCAAGCAAATTTTCAAAAAGACAATCCCATTTGTTCAAGCTTTTAATAAGAGAACCACATTATGTTTTTAAATAGACCGCAATAAAATAAAAAGGAAAAAATGTTTTACTTTCACTCTTCTCTAATACCTAAAAATAGGAGATTGCTTTTTAGTTTCTTTATCTTTGATCGATTATCTTCACTTAGAAAGAAATAAAATGAAAAGTTCAGAAATTACAAACTTTAATAAGGAATCGCTAAACAAAAAAAACACAAACAAACCGTGAAAACTCTAATTCTTAAAAGTATGAAATTCAAAAAGAGAAATGAATACTAAAAAGAGAAGATTAAGGAATTTAATTTTCTTGATTTGAATCCCTCGAAGTTCATCTTATTAATCAAAAAAGGATTTTCCTATTCGAACCCTAGTTACAAAAAAAGCCAAAAATAATCAGAATAAGGAAGAAAAATGAAAAATAAAATAACATAAAGAATAATCAAATTTAATGAGTGAAAAATTAGGAGATCCTTTAAAATTATCTAATCAAGCAAAATTGATAGAGGAAGAAGAAATCACTCTAAGTCATTTTATAGGTCCACGACTTTTATAAGTCGAACCCTTATTGGCCCAAATTAAAGGTTTGGGGCCAAAACCAATCTAAATCATTTTCAAGGCCCGAAACTTTTATAAGTTGGATCCCTTATTGGCCCAAGCTGGATGTTTGAAGCAAAAAAATCAGAGTCATTTGAATTGCAGTTCGAGACTCAATTAAGTCGGAGCCCTTGATCCACTTGAGCTTAATACTCGATTAATCAGAGTTGTTCTAATGTCTGAGACATCAAAACATCAATAAATCCGAGAAATCAAAAGAATTTAAGACATCAAAAAGTCCTAGACATTTATCTGGAGACCCAACAATTTACTTTCGCATATAGACCAAGATCCTTTACTCCAGTACGCCGTACTCTCTTATACAACAATGTTAGGGATAAAATATCGTCTATGTGAAATGTCGAAAATATTCCTAGTCAAAGTCAATACAAAAGTCAAGACCTCATGCAAGTTATATATTTTATTTTATTTTATTTTTCTTTACATCAAATGACCTATCCTACCAAGCCTTATACAACAATTATAAGCTACTACTTCCAATAACAAATCGTTACTTATACAATAGTTGTCCGTTATTCCACTTCCACGGACATATAATCACTATGAACCAACATTGATCAGATAACTACCTACAACTTACAACTTCCACAGCAGGATTATTATAAATACTTCCTCTTCTACAGAAAGGAGGTGAAGCAATTCTACTCTAATACTAAAACTCTAGTATAATCGTCATTATATATTTTTTTGTTAGAGTAGGCTAACGAATGCAGAAGCGTGGGCCTAAAGGTAGCACGAAAGGTTAATGACCATGGCTTGACGGTGAATTAATGAAACATGGTTATATGCAAGTATTAAGGTGATTTAAGCAATAAAAGTAAATAAAACAACAACACGAAGATTTAAGGTGGTTCACCACTAATGAGGCTACATCCACTATCCTAGGCTAATGTATCATTATGTGTTTAAAGGATAGGGGAGCTTGAAAGCTCATTACAAAGTTGAAGGAATTATATCCATGGAGAGTAGTGTGTGTGAGCATTACATGGACTAAAGAATTAAAGAGAGTGGTAAGGATAAAATGAGAGGCTCAAGCTTGTAGCTTGACACTACACTCTACATACAACACTACAACAATATATAGACAAAGGGGACTTGGGAAATAAAGAGCCAAAACAGAAACAAGGCTATCAGGCTGCTTCTGATGCATTTTCCAGCCTTTTGGCACAGTCTGCAAGGACCCCTATGGTCTCCCCATATGCACCCATAGCTAGTGTGTAGTAAATTGCCTTATTTATCAATGGCAAACCCATGTGAAACACTCCGTGCTTTGTTTTATGCACACAATAAGAGTGTGTACTACTTCATGAATTGGAGTGCCCATTACTACTCAAAATATCATGCTTAAGGTCTAGTAATCTTAGCTTGTTACTTTAACCTTTAAGACCAAATTCTTCCACTCTTTAATTGTCATCTAATCATATAACCAATTAACACAAGACTCAAGTCACACTTCTTTCATTTTTATAACTTCAGTTCAACAAATTTAAGCAACACGATTAAAGAAAGATAATAACTTAAACAAACTAAAAGAATTTTATAATTAATAATTGAGTATCAAATTAAGAATGAAATTATCATTTAACAACAGAAAAAAAACGATAAAAAAAGACAAAATCAAAAAATAAGCTTATCATACACAATTGAAGAATCAGGATCTCTCTTGAGAGACCGTCTTTTGTAAAGACGACTCTCAAAAGTCCAGCCCAAATCTATATTAGAGTTGTAACAATGTATATATTTAGAATTGGACTGGGCTTTTGAGAGCCGTCTTTACAAAAGACGGTCTCAAGTAAGAATTTGTGTTGAAGAATAAAGGTTTGTTTTATATTTTTAATTGAATTTTCTTGTTTTTATTTAATAATTAGTTTGAATGACTGAATACTTGAATCACTAAAACCCTATACAATAAAACAATCAATTATGAAGATAGTGAAGACAAGATATCGTAAAAAAATGTGCGACGATTATTTTGTTTATAGTTTAGTAATATATACTGAAAGACAAATAACAACAACATATAGTGTCAATGAGATTATATAAATAATAAAGTGTTAAAAAAATGCCGAGCTTTACATTGACTCAAAATTTAAGTTAAGATTTCTGATTGTATTGATTAGCTACATTTTAGTAGAATTTAATTTTTTTTTTGGGTTAACTTCGCCCCTCCTGAAATAGTGTTTGAGTTTCGCCACTGCTCTCTATCTAGATCAATCTCACTTTCTTGAGGATTACAAGAGTATTACTATATTAATCTCTCTACTAATGATGTATAAAATGAGTATTTATAAGCCTAATAACAAGAATGGACAGGAAATAAAAGCTCAAGCAAAACAGAGAACAAAACCTAAAACATTCCATTTGAAACTTGAGTATTATATTCTTAACTGATATTAAAACATAATTTTTGTGAACTTAACTTAGAATGAAACATAAATCTAGCTTACAATTTCTACTTGAATTTGAAATTTAATCTGACTTAGATGTCAACTTCACAAATTGGTTTGAATAAACTTTTTTCATTTTAGTTTTGATACAAAGCTTCATTATTTTCAAAATAAAAATTGACTTAAATTTGAATTTAGAGTTGAATGTCGGGTCGAATTAGAGTGTTTTGAGTCGGAGTAGAGTCTGATTCGGACTTGAATTATATAATCAAATTCAAAGTTGGATGATTTTTCTCGTATTCAGATCAGATTAAATTTCTCGAATCGAGTTGAAACAAAGGCAAATTCAAACTAAATTCCCATCTCTCGGCTCAAGTTAATCTAGATCATACTCAGAGTCATCTAATTAAAAACACTATTAATAGTAAATCATATAATATATTACAATAAAAATGAAAGTCAAACAAGTTGATTGAATATTCATAGAGATAATTATTGGGTCTAATATTCATGACTTTGCCTTTAATAATATAGGTTGGGCCAAGTATGGGAAAGCTCGCATTTCGAAATATAGTCCACCGAATGTGAGGTTACTCTGAAACTCATGTCACTTGTTTGATGTCGTATTACTTGTGTTCAGAGGGGTTCATTCGGATCATTGGGTTAATTTCGGGTTAGGTATTTCGGGTCGGTTTAAAATCGGGCTTTGTGTTCACATTGTTTTTACATAATTGTAGATTTATTTTTAAGTCAAGTCAAATTGGGTTCAATTATAAAATCGGGTGTCTATCGAGTCATCGGGTCTGTTTTGTGTTGTGTACATCCATTTTAAGAATGGTCACGGATACAGAATTCCACTCATTTTAAAGCCATAGCGATGACTTTCATTCTTACCTAATTCATTTCTCTAATATCTGGTTTTTGTCTGTAAATTAAAAATAATCAATGATTTTTTTTAAGGACTTGTTTGGTGTCAGTATTTCTTGTGTACATCACATTTAAGAATGGTCACGTATTAATAGAATCAGGTTTCATCTTATTTGATATTAGTTGGTGTAATATTATTTTTTTTACATGTAACGTTATGCAATTGATTTTCACCTAATGCTCTTTTATTAAAAGTCCGGCCTACTTTTTAAATTAAAATAAGAAGAGAATTCAATGTGGTGACACTGAGCTTTTGACTTTTCTACTTGATAAATATTTTTTTAATCCACATGGTGATCTTGAGCTTTCAACTTTTCCTTGTGGTAAGAAAAATATTAAGTTTTTTTGTTAATTCAAGGACTTATTTCAAATAGATTTTAAAAATATTGTCACTTAGTGGTGATCAGAGCTTATGTTTTTGTAAAAAGGTCGTTATGATGGATAATAATAAAATAAAATTAACAAAAAATTTAGCCTTTTGTCTATCAATTGAAAAATTTTAAAGCTAAGGGTCACCACGTGATTAAAAAAACATTTGCCTATCACATGGAAACGGAAAAAACTCAGGATCACCACATAAAATCTACCAAAACCAAATTTCCTATTTTTAAAAGACTTGTTTGGTGTCCTATACTTGTGTACTTCCGATTTTAAGAATGGTCACGAATTAAGAGAATTGGGTTTGATTTGAGTTAGAGCAATAATTTTTACAGATACAATCATGTAATAGATTTTCACCTAATCCCTCCCCCTTAACAGCCTAACTTGCTTTATATTAAAAAATAATAATAATAATCGGATCATATCATACAATACTATAAAAGTCTTGAAAAATTCTAAGTGTCATAATTTAAAGAGGCGTGACAATATTTATCAAATTTAAAATCTAATATTTTTTGTTTAAGTTTGAAGCTAAATTAGGTAAAGTATTTGTAGGATACTATAGTAATTCTATTTAGTTAACTTTGAATTTAATATGTTCAAATGAATGAAAAAAAGTTATATATCAGGTAAATAATTAAAATAAACGTCAATAATTATGTTTTGATTTAAAAAATCATGTATTTGATAAATTTAATACAATAATAACTACTTACTCCCTCCGTCCCTATGATATAGTAGCAAAGAGAAAAATTGTGAGAATTAAGAAAGTGGTAATAAATGAAGAGAGAGAATGAATTGTAAGGATTAAATTAAAAGAGAGTTAAAATATATCGATGAGATTAAAAAAAGTGATGGGCCATAGTCTAAAAATAGAAATAGTGCAATTTAAGTGGGATGGACGAAAATAGAAAATGCTGCAAATTCATAGGGACAGAGGGAGTACATTATTATTCAAAACTGTTTTTATAAGGATCCTATTTTTTTTTAAGGAGGCGTGAGGCGTGAAAACTAACCAACAAACTTGAAGGATCCTACATCTACATCAAACTAGATTTTCACACAATTCCTTTGGCCTTAATTAGAATGTCAAGTAAAACTTTAAAACTTCCAACCTTTGTTGTATGTTGTTAACTTGTTATGTATAGTACTCCCACTTCACTAGAATGTGGTATAGAATGAGCAAACCATCCAATTATTAAATTAGATAGATAAGTAAGATAACCCTTTATCTCCTTTTTTAGGCAATTTTTGTTTCTCTGTCTCATTTAATTTACAATATCTTTTATTTTGGTCCGTCCCACTTAATTTTTATTATTTCTTTTTTTGGACTATGATCCACCATTTTCTTTTAATCTTATCCATATATTTTAACTCTTTTTTAATTTCAGCCACAATTCATTATCTCTCTTTATTTATTATCATTATCTACCTTTTTCTTAAAAACCAACAATTTTCTCTTTGCTTCAAACTATATGGGACGGAGGGAGTACAACATAATTTTTTGGTGGGATATATTTAGCGGTATTTAATTTAAATGTTGCTACTTCAAATTTCTATTAGTATATATAGATGATATAATGACATTTATTAGATCTTTTAGCAGCATAATAAAAAATCACACTAAAGCTTTTTGTGACATAGGATGTACTGACATTTTTCACAAATGTCACTATATACTATTGTAACAATTACATATGCCACTAAAAATCAAATAAAATTCACTAAATCACTTTATAATAGAATTTAAAATAAAAACCAATGATTATTACACTAAAAATATAAACAAGTGACATTTTTTTAATGTCACTAAATCTAATGTCGCAAAAAGTTAAATTTGTTGTAGTGAAATAATTTGGCAAAGAGTTGTAATCCATTTCTACTACTAAATACAACTAGTCTCTTTAAAAGACATATATAAAGTCCAGTCCATTAAAGATTAATACCTACTTAGCGTATGCTTCATACTTAATTACATTATCCCTAATGCTTATTTACCGTATCCTTAATACCTACTTTCAATATTATAAATGTTTATTTACATCATTCTTAATGTCTACTTACAATATTTTAAAAAATTATAATAGGCCAGCCTTGATTAAAATTAATCTCTCGAAGAGACCGTCTCCCAAAAAAATTTATGAATTAAAGTACAAGTGATTATGTCTAAATATATATCCAATTAAAAAAGAACAAATTAAACATTAGCTGTTAGATAATGTATATACATGATACTCCAACACCTAGCCATACATTTAGAGGAATTACAATAAAATTTACAAAAATTGAAAAATATTTTTTATTTCAAGTAAATTAGTTGTATTCTCAATTTAAAAAAATTGCTATTTGTCACCAACTACTCTTGTGAGAGACCGTCCTTTAAAGAGACAACCTCAAAACAAAAAATCCACATTTTTATTTTCTCCTTAATTTGTATTAATGGACTATTTAGCCTATATATCTAATGCATCTCTCGAAGAGACCGTCTCTCGCAACAATTTATGATTTGCAAAATATATATTTTTCACCTGAACTTAACATTGTGTTGAAGTAGTCAAGGCCATATTTTAATTTATGGGCCGGGTAAATTCCGGTAAAACTAATTTTTGCGTTTTTAGGGGATCTAGTTTTTTTTATAACAAACTAATCCATATTTTTAGGTGAACAAAGGGTCCAAAAGTCAGATCCCCACAACCTAATATAAAACCCCATAAACACAATCCAAATTCCAACATTAATTTTTTTCACAATTAATCATTAATTCTCCCCACTTACAGAAAAAAAATTAATTTTCAATCTCCGCCCATAAACCATGGGGGAAATCGAAGAAGTTACAACAACAACGACAACAACAACAACAAAAACCACCGAATCATCATCATCAACATTAGAAGATGATCAAACCTTTATTAAACAAGTGGAATTAACCGTATCAAAAACGGATGATCCGAACATGCCCGTATTAACATTCCGGATGTGGGTTTTGGGTCTGGGAACATGTGTTTTACTGTCATTTGTGAATCAGTTTATGTGGTACAGACAGAATCCCATGACAGTAAGTTCAATATCTGCACAAATTGCGGTTGTGCCTCTTGGTCATCTTATGGCTAAATATATTACAAAACGGGTTTTTTTTGAAGGTTCTAAGTATGAGTTTACGTTGAATCCGGGTCCTTTTAATGTTAAAGAACATGTTTTGATCACTATTTTTGCTAATTCTGGTGCTGGGACTGTTTATGCTACTCATATTCTTAGTGCTGTTAAGCTTTTTTATAAGAGGGAGTTGTCTCTTCTTCCTGCTTTCCTCGTCATGTTCACTACCCAGGTATAATATAATCAATCTTTTTTTATTTTTATTTTTTATCAATTTGTGATTGTCGTGCTCTCTTGAGAGATAGTCTTTTGTAACAATATGGATTTAGAATTGGATTGGGCTTTTTGAGAGCGTGTTTATAAAAGACGGTCTCGAGTAAGAATTTGTGATTGTTTATTGATTTATTAGTCGTCTTTTTTTGTCACATTTGCATGGGCATGGTTATTAAGAGGTGTATGAGGTGCACTAAAAAGGTAATAGTCGGGGTATTTAATTAATTAAATTAATGGTAAAGGTGGTAGTTGGGGTATTGTAAACAGTAAAAGTGGGGGTATTTTGACCATTAATTGTGTAAATATGAGGTATTTAGTTAAAAAATAATGACTAAAAATAAAAATATGAAAATTAATATGAATTTGTGGAATAAAAAAATGTGACAATAAAAACAATTTGGAGGGTGTATATTATTATATGATTCTTATATCTCGTTATATTTACCAGAAATAGATATTTGATGTGAAAACCAAGAAAAGTGGATCAATTATAATGCAATATTTTTAACACTTAATCATAATGTCACTATTTTTAGAGTACTTAATTTCTCTGTTGCATAATAGTTGTAAAATATTGATAAAAATGACATTATTTATTTAACACTTTTAATTTGTGATTATGTTTTTTATCAATAGGTTAAAATATAGTTAGGTGAGATTTTGTTTGATTTTTCTCATGGCAAAAATTATTAATATCAAATTTTTATAATTTTTTATTATATATATAATTAAAGATATTAGGAATTGAATTTGTGCATTGGACTACGTGGAAAAAAAGCAAATATTGCAAGTAAATTAAAACGGAAGAAGTATTATCCTAATATTTTAATTGTAATTGTTATCTTAAACTCAAACTTAATCTTAATCGTCGTAATTGTAATTGTAATTGTAATTGTAATTGTAACCGTAACCGTAACCGTAACCGTAATCGTAATCGTAAACTTAATCGTAATCTTAATCTTAATCGCACTACAACATAATTTGCTTTTAGTGGGATATATTTAGTGACATTTAATTTAAATGTCACTATTTCAAATTTCTTATAGTGTATATAGAGAATTTGGTGACATTTATTAGACCCTTTAGTAGCATATTAAAAAATCACACTAAAGCTTTTAGCGACATAGGATCTAGTGACATTTCTCATAAATGTCACTATAGACTATAGTGACAATTACATATGCTACTAAAGACTTAATTAAGTGTCTCTAAATCACTTTATGGTGGAACTTAAAATAAAAACCAATAATTATTAGACTAAAAATATGAATCAGTGACATTATTTTAATGCCACTAAATTCAATGTCGCAAAAGGCTAAATTTGTTGTAGTGTCGTAGCGTAATCTTAATCTTAATAATAATAATAATAATAATAATAATAATAATAATAATTTTTGAATATAATAATAATAATAATAATAATAATAATAATAATAATAATATATGGTCGTCTATGGGGCATGGGTTCTTTGCACAATCTAATAGCTAAGAAATTGGGTACAAATCTTGTCCTGAGAGACTAGTCCAGAACAGCCCAGTATAGTTTAATGTTTACTTTTACTTTATATTTATATTTTCTTTTAATGACCGACCCAATTAAATATGGTCTCTTAAAGAGACTGTTTCTCATACAAATTTGTGAAATTTAAAATAACCAAATGCAAGATGTCTATCTATTTTGGTAAATAAAGCAAAATAGAATTTAGTAATATATATTTTTATACACAATGATTTCTGTTTTGAAAATTGTGTTTATTATTTGTTTTTATAATTGATTTGGAAATAAAAAACCAACTAAATAAAGTCTTCAACTACTTGGTTCTCAAAAAAAAAAAAAAAAAAAGTCTTCAACTACTTTTTAATGTCATTTAATTTAGGAGACTTTATGCAATTACTCAATTAGACCCTTTTACATACTCAGAATTATTACATAATAAAAATAATGTTTATACTTAAAGGAAAATTTAGAATAATCCAACATATTCGTGATTTTCCTACAATAATCTCACCTATTAATTAACCATAAATAATCCCAACTTGGGTATTAATGTAGAGTAAACTTGGGTAATCCGATGACCTGCTATAGTAAGTGATTCACTAAAAAAATAAAATGAAAATTAATTTAAAATTAGAAAAACATTTAAAAATTTTACATAACAAATTCTAAATAATAAAAAAATCATAATTTTTTTAACAATTTTTAAATATTTTTTTCGACATTTTATTTTAATTTATCTTTTTCTTATAAAAAAACTTGCTATAGCAAGTCATCCGATCATCGGGTTTAGTATGGGAAAATAGCCCTCAAAGTTAGGATTATTCATGGTTAATCAATAAATGAGAATATTGTAGGAAAATCATGATTATATTTGATTATTCTAGGTAATTTTTTCAATACTTAATATGATTTAAAATTTAATATATTCTTAATTTACTATTTAAAATTAATTTATATGTTGTTTAATTAACCAACGTCTTAACCCCAGACATCGTTAGGAAGATCTTTTAAATATACATGCAAGTAAAAAAAAATCTGGATCTCATACTTCCTCCGTTCCATATTAGTTGTAACGTTAGATAAAATAACACTATTTATTCATCACTTTTGATTTGTAATTAGTTTTAAATTTTTAAGTTAAAACATAAGTCAAGTGAAATCTTGTTTTATTCGTCTTATTTATTAATATCAAATTTTTATAATTTATTATTATATATAATTAAAGACATTAAGAAGATTAATATATTAAACCGCGTAAAAAAATAAATGTTGGCAAATAAATTACAAGGAGTAAGTATGTGTTTTTGTTAACCTAGATCTCATGATGATGATGTTGTTTATGGTACAGTAGTGATTATTGACTTATCGTTAACCTAAATTTTTTATTCTTGTGGGGTCATCAAGTTGACTTTTAAAACTTATGTTGACTTTTCAATTGAATTATAATTCCTTCATATTATTTTTTTTAAATTACTTACGATAATCTATTAATTTGAGAAATTTTACATGGTAAGCACCAAGTTAAGGGAAACGTCTGTAATAACTATTTTTATTTTCTTTTCTACATGATAAGCACCAACGGTTTTAAAACTAACTATCATAACTATATGGGCTAAAAACGTTTAAATGACCGTTAATGAGTGAAATTACCATATTACCCTTGTTTAATTCTCCATCACCATCTTCTTCTTTTGTTTTTCTTCTCTTTCGAAACCTTGCTTCTCTTCTCCTTCTTAAAACCGTTTTCAAAAATCCAATTTAATTTTGTGTCAAATCAGTTAAAGTTTTATATCAAATTAGTTTAAGTTAAAACCCAATTCAAGAAAAAGGAATTTCTTGAAACCAATTTGGGTTTGTATCAAGAAAAAGTTTGAGCTTTTTGACTTTGTATTCATGGTACTTTAATTGTTCAATTGAAAATGGGGTTTTATTGAAGAAAGATTAACAACGAAACCATAATAACATTGGTAGAGTTTCTTTCCTAAAACATCAAAGACCCAGATCGAGATTTTCAAGGTTTTGCTTTCCTGCAAGAGATTGGAATATCTTCAATGGATTTCCACCATTGTTGTTTTCTTGATTTTTTAAAGCTTTTTTTTTTTATCACATTCAATGATGAAAAGACATGAGAAGATGAATTAAGCTGAGCGAACTTAGAAAATATAGTGAGAATGGGGAGAATAGATGATATCCATGAATGAAGATGGAAAAAAAATTAACTCAGAAATTTCAGAATGTGAAGAAGATTATTAAAAAGTGTTTATGGTAACATCTACATCATAATCATCATCCCCAGTGTATCCCGCTTATAGAAAGCTATGGATCGGGTCTGGGAATGAAAAAACGACGACAACTCATACCCTTAGAGGAGAGTATGGTCAAAGAGTCCTCTGGCTCGAGAAAGGTCTTCCAAGGGAGATAAACCTGCAACTTACACATAGAGTTAGTAGAAAACATACAAAAGCAAAAATAACGATAAAAGTAAAGAAGGAGGTAAACACCGGTAAAAAAAGAACAATAACAAACAATGGGTTTAGCGATCTAAGATGTGGATAAGGTGCCACCATCTACCCCTATCCCTGGTCAGGTCCTTGGAGATGTGAAGTTAGTGCATGTTCCTTTTAGTCAGTTCCTCCCACATTCTTTAACCAAAAATAATTCAAAATTAACAAAAACAATTAGGGTGCTTTTCTTTATCAATTTTTCTTAGCTTTCCTCTTACTCTTTAAACAATTTTGTTAATGGTATTGTTTGGCACTAAATCAAGCTACTTGATGAAATTTATAGGTATTGGGCTTTGGATGGGCCGGTCTGTTCAGAAAGTATCTTGTGGAGCCTCCACAAATGTGGTGGCCTGGTAATATGGTTCAAGTCTCAATATTTAGGTATGCTATAATCATCAAATCATGTGCGTTTCTTATTACACGAACTATCGAGAAAGACTGTTCGTACTGAGACTAGATACAAATGGGCTGATCAATTTTCAATTTGGTTGTTTTTTGGTTTATTTTTTGTGGTTGCTATTGGGATCAAATGTAACCTAAAACTAATGAATTTTAACTTAAAGTATATAATCTTAAATGAATCAATTATGATTTTTTAAAGTAATCAGTTTTGATCTTAAAGTGATCAATTTTTATTGAGGCAACTCAACTAAAAGCTTACGCTGATTGATTGAAGCTCCAAAATATGTTATATATTCTGACCTTTCCCCTCACATAAGAGCACATTTGGCCGGAAGTGGGGATGCACATAGGCATTAAATAATCCATTTTAAATGAAGGGTGGTTGAGATTAGAACACGTAACCTCTTGTCACGATGGCTACTAATATCATGTCAAGGAATCAACTCAATCAAAAGCTTAAACTGATGGTTCAGACCTTAAGATACGTGTACTCTAACAATTCTAACCTTAGAGTGATAAGTTATACATATAAAATATTTAATTATAACTTATAACCTTAAAGGGATCAATTTCAAACTTCAAGTAAAAAATTATAAATGATCGGTTATAATTTTTAAATACATCAATTATGACCTTAAATGATTAATTTAGTGATCATGTATTATAATTTTTTTTAAAAAAAAAAAGAATCAAAATTTGGCCAATTGGGCTATTGTTTGTTATTACAAAGATAAGATTGTTACATCTGACCCCTATTCGCAAATCGAAAAATGAAGTGTATATGGTGTAGCCTTTCAATGTATGTCAACTATTATATGGACTAATCATCTAAACCACTACTAACCAGGGCTCTACATGAGAAGGAACCAAGACAAAAAGGAGGCTTAACCCGAACACAAACCTTCCTGCTCATTCTATGTTGTGCTGCTGCTTATTGTGTGCTACCTTCATACCTATTCATAATGACCACAAGTTTTTCATGGCTCTGTTGGTTTAAGCCAAAATCTGTTCTAATAAACCAGTTGGGTTCGGGTACTCAAGGTCTTGGCATTGGCTCATTCGCGATAGACTGGTCGACAATTTCTTCGTACCTAGGGAGTCCGTTAGCTAGCCCTTGGTTCGCAACAGCGAATGTAGCAACAGGATTTGTGCTCGTTATGTACATTTTGGTACCATTTACTTACTGGTTAGATTTTTTCAAAGCCAAAACCTTCCCTATCTATTCTCAAAATCTTTTTAAGGCTGATGGGTCATTGTACAATATCAAAGGCATTGTTACTCCAAGCTTTGAGTTGGATAAACTTCAATATGCTAAAGATGGTCAGCTATATCTCAGTAATTTCTTTGCTCTCACTTATGGACTTGGGTTTGCTACACTATCCGCTACTGTTGTTCATGTCTTAATCTTCAATGGAAGGTACGTGTTCGATTGAAAATTTTGAGATTTTAGGCCTATTTCATGTTGTTTTATCAAAAGAGTCTTTGTCAAGGAACAAACTCAACCAAAAGCTTAAGTTGATGGTTAAGGTTTCAGGATATGTTATATACTCTAACACGCTTTATCAAATAAAAGCCCTTTGGGCTAGAAGTGTGGATGCAGCATAGGCTCTCCTGGTTGTGATTTGAACTTGTGACCTCTAATCATGCTGGTTTCTGAAATCATTTCAAGGAACCAATTCAAATCAAAAGCTTAAGCTGATTGTTAAGGTTTTAGGATATGTTATATACTCTAACACGCCCCTTCACATAAGGGCCTTTTGGGCTAAAAGTGTGAATGCTTCTAATACCATGTCAAGGAACCAACTCAAAAGCTTAAGCTGATGGTTAAGGCCCAGTGATATGTTATACATTTTAACAGTCTTTATGCTTGACAATGAACGAGCCTTATGATGATGCAGGGAGATATGGGGACAAGTGAAGGGAGCATTAGAAGGATCAAAGAAAATGGATATACACATGAAGCTAATGAAGGCCTACAAACAAGTTCCCGGTTGGTGGTTTCATGTCCTTTTGTTGTTGAACTTGGCTTTAACCATATTCACATGTGAATATTACAAAGAGTCACTCCAACTACCATGGTGGGGTGTTCTTCTTGCTTGCTCGATTGCTTTCTTTTTCACCCTTCCGGTTGGAATCATACAAGCCACAACCAATCAGGTAAATTAACCTCGCGAAAACTAGAATTTATTTCGGTTTCTTCACCTTACATTTATATGTTCTAAAGCTTATGAGTTCCTTGATGTTGTTGTAACAGCAACCAGGGTTGAATATCATCACTGAATACATTATTGGTTATCTATACCCTGGAAGACCTGTTGCCAATATGTTGTTCAAAGTCTATGGCTACATTAGTATGGTTCAAGCATTATTTCTTACACAAGATTTCAAGCTTGGTCATTATATGAAGATCCCTCCTAGATCTATGTATATGGCTCAGGTACCTACCCTTTTCTTAATATGTTTCTTCAAAAGTACTACTTCATGTCGAAGTTTTTCAGACTTAGTAAAGTTAGAATATATATCATATCCTGGAGTTTTAATCATCAGCTTAAGTTTTTGGTTGAGTCAGTCTTTTGACATAGTTTTAAAGCCACCATGACTGAAAGATTAGGGGTTTTAATTATCTCATCTACACCTCATTTCAAATGGAATATTTGATAACATGTATGAGAATGATACGTGTTTTATCCACACTTCTAGCCCAAAAAGGACACTCGTGTGAGGATGCATGAAAGAGTATATAACATATTGGACTCAAGTATGAAGAGGGCATGTACATATTTGTACTTTTAACCCAAATGGTTCTCATATGAAGAGCATATTAGGGTATATAACAAATCAATGGGCTTTAATCATCTACTTAAGGCTTAAGCTTTGGTTGAGCTGTTCTCTTGACAAGAAGCACTAAATTAAGATCAAAATAAGTTTCAAGTGAACTAAATTTAGCACTTATAAGTCTATATTTTCAGTTATATTAGTAACTAACTCAAAAAAGTATGAATAGATTCAGTAAAATACAATTGAATCAATTCGATTTATTGTCGATAGTAAACATCATCTACAACTTTACAACGTAAACTAAAAATTTTGATAAATAATTTGTACTAGTTATTTTACTCTTTAATAGTCAGAGGCGGAGCAAAAATTAATAATTTTTTTGAAGGTGCTATGTAATTTTTGAGAATTATTACATTTTTCTAACAACTTTGTATCTTTAAACTCTTAACATACACTATGTAAATTAATATTGAGGCTAGAGGGGTCTTTGAGGGTATGCGAAATGATCGACCACAAAGGGCTCCCTCTTTCTCCCGTATATGAAAAAGTTAATTAAAAAAAATGTTAATTTTATTCATAAAATAAATATATTTACTATTAATAAGACGCAAAATAAAAGTTTTACACAAGGCCTCCAACTTTTTCAAGACGACTTTGGTAAAGGCCCTTAACTTTTTAGAACCATGTACAGTCGAACATGTTGAATATATTCAGAATTTCGTTTGGTAATATCATCCTCCTACTAATGATTTCAGGTTGTTGGGGCACTAGTATCAGTATGTGTATACACCGCAACAGCGTGGTGGATGATGGAATCAATCCCCAATATTTGTGACGTATCACTATTACCACCTGACAGTCCTTGGACCTGTTCATACGACAGAACCTTCTATTCCGCTTCCGTAATATGGGGGCTCGTAGGCCCACGCAGAATCTTCGGTGACTTAGGATACTACGCGCGTGTCAACTGGTTTTTCGTAGCAGGAGCCCTAGCACCGTGCCTAGTATGGCTCGCGCAGAAGACATTCCCTAGCCAAAACTGGATCAAACACATTCACATGCCCGTTATGTTGGGCGCAACAATGATGATGCCGCCTGCTAGTGCAGTTAACTTCACTAGTTGGATCATTGTAGGATTCATCTCAGGCTACGTGTTCTATAGGTATCGACAGCAGTTGTGGGTACGATATAACTACATTCTTTCGGGTGGTCTAGATGCAGGAACCGCGTTTATGACGATTCTTCTGTTCTTTTGTTTGCAATATGTTAGCATCATTGGGCTTGACTGGTGGGGAAATCAACCGGATGATGTTATTTGCCCCTTGGCTACATGTCCTACAGCTAAAGGGATTGTAGTTGATGGTTGCCCTGTTTTTTAGTTCATTTTTTGACAATTTAATCATGCTTTTTTTTCATAGGATAGTTTAGAATTAGGGATTTTTTCTACTTTTGATTAAAATTTTTTTTTTGAGTTGTAAATACTATTTCTAATTATGATACTTAGTTGAATTTGGATAGAGTTCCTGTGAATGTCAACTTATGATCCGGGTGCGCACACCTCATAAGTCAAGGGGATGTTATCTCAAACCATATTGCAATTTGAGGAAGAGCTCCAATGACTTATAATGTGTGCACAGTGCACACCATTTTAATTTATTGATGTGAGATAAATCATCGCCAGATCCCTCACATGCGAACCTTATCAAGTTTGTATGTAGGAGTTGAAGCTCGAACTATCGACTCAAATATCATCTTAAGTTAGGCTAGACTTATTATGAATGTTAAATTAGGCTGAAATGAACTTGAATCATAGTAAAAATTATATTTAACAAATAGAGTTGAAGCTTTCCCATAATTCGTTTTGAAAAATAAAAACTAAGTGTTTTAACTCTAAAAAATACTATTAAAATTAAGATAGCAAAAAACATAAACACACACTAAAAAGGATAAATGTGGAAGTATGAAAGATAAAGAGTAATGACATTTGATATAAATTTATTAGTCCAAAAAAATTAGAGTAGTTTGAATTAGAATTTGATCCCTTAACTATAGATTACAAATGTGTTGCTCCAACCATTAACCAATAGGAATTTTGTTATATTTTGCAATCTTTAAGCTATATATCTTAGTAGTAAGTGGGACAAAGCTAAAAATATAATAGATCGCATTTTCGATAAAGGAGCCTCTCTCGAACCCCCAATGTAGCTTCGCCTATAAGTGTGCACACCATCTTTAATTTGTCGATAGGTCATGTTGGATCAATCATCCCAATGTAATTGGATTATAATGCTTTATGAGATGGGCTATGAAATATTTAGATCGTACAAAAAATTGAAGCACTTTATAAGTTGGGTTAAAATTTAAATTGTACATATTCAAATTCAATAAAACCATCCTTTACATCCTTTTATTTTGATTTATTTTGCTACTAGATAATGCTCGTGCGATGCACGACTTTATTCAAATTTTTGACATATTTGTATAAACCAGAAAATAAAAATTTACGACTTTATATTTTAACCATTTCAAAATATCCTATACTCATACTTCTATGACTTTTTAATACGTTAAATCATGTAACCTAAAAAGTAAAAAAAATTAATCAATATGAATGATATTATATTCATACTTAGAAAGTTGTAAAATCAAATATATGGATCAACTACAGCCTTGATGTTTAATCATTTTTAAATAAACAGCCGCAGAGTTTGTTTTTTTACAAACAACAGACTTTAAGTTACCAAACACGACAGCAATACAACCACTTAACCGGATGACCTGCTAAATGACCGTTGACCATGCTAAATGACCTTTGACTTTCAATTAAATTCATTAATCTAACCTACTTACCCTATTACCCCAATTAAACACTTCTTTCCCAACCTCTCTCTACCCCTCTTCAATCACCAACATTCTCTCACCGTAACACCATTACCTCCCCCACCATTAAAACCTCTCCTTTAATAATCTCTTCACAGTCGCCGGAGAAGAACAAGCAACAGCAGACGAAACCCCTTCTTTCATAACCTCTTATGAAAATTCATAAGAGGAAAATCAAAAGAAGTAAAGAAACATACTTAATCTTGAAATTGACAGTTGAAAATGATGAATCAAAGAACCCAATTTAGTAATTGAATCATTCACCATGGATTCCATATCTTCAATTACTTCCTGAGATTAAAAAATTTGGTAAAAAATTATGAAAGAAACATTACTTAAAACCCAAATTAAAACAACCCAAAAAGTTGTTATGCAATCCTTTGTTACTAATAAATCTCAATTGTGTCTTCTCTGCAAATAAATTGCAGCGACCACTTCACTTCTGAATGATGTCCCCCGTCACTGTGTCTTCTTTACAAATGAATTGCAAGTGCTAAATTACTTTACTAAACATTAAACTATAGCCTAACCCTAATGAAGAAGAACCAAATAATTTCACAAATTGGTAAGTAATATTGTTTTCAAGATCAGTTTTTATAAACCCTTTAGAAAAAAAAAAAAAGAAAACAAGTGCAATTAACTATGGAATTGGGTCACCAAAGCAGAAAAAGCAATTGCAAAAGTTAAAGTTTTGGTTAAAATTGATACACCTAAACCCATTAATACAACAACACCTAAAGGAAGAGGTTGAGTTATGATGCACCTAAAACCCAGTAAGAATTGAAGCTAATAAGAGTTTAAAGGCATTTCCTCGAGGTTTAGGAGGTGTTTGAGGAGGCGGGTTTATGGCAGAAAAATAAATTGTCTTGATTTTATGGGTATTATGGTGATTGAGAAGAGATGGAGGGGATTATGGGTAAAAGTGCATTTTCTTGATGCTTGGTTGTTATCAAAAGGAGGGGTTTTAATGGTTGTAGTGGTGGTGGTGGTGGGGTGGGGGAATGGTGGTGATTGGGGAGGGTTAGAGAGAGGTTGGAGAGGGTTTATTGGGGGATAATTGGGTAAATTAGGTAGATTGATTAATTTAATTGAAAGTTAAAAGTCATTTACCTTGGTCAACGGTAATTTAGCAGGTCATCCGGTGAAGTGGTTGTATTGCTGTCTTGTTTAGTAACTTGAAGGCTGTTGTTTGTAAAAAAAAAAAAAACTTTGCGGCTGTTTATTTAAAAGTGACTAAACTTTAAGACTGTAGTTGGTAATTGATCCCAAATACATTAATAGTAGTCATTATAACAATGACATCATCATTAAGTTTTAGAGGAAATTTTTTTATTGAGAGCGTGACACGTAAGCAATTTTGATAAGTGATCACATCAGTAATGTTTTGTTTTAGTAATAGTTATAAATAGATTGTTGCACATAATGAATTACCCTTCTTTTAAATTTATTTTTCGATTGGGTTAGATCGGGGAATTTCCATATAAATTTGAAAAAGGGAAACTCAATTCTTCCTTTAGATATTAAGAATCAAACTTTTACCATAAGAGTAAAGGGAAAATGATCAAGAAAATCAAAAGTACTTCCATTTAATTGTGAAGTTTCAATAAATTATGATTTCTGGGTCATCTAAAGACTAATGACATGCGACGAAACTCATAGTTATAAGTTCTCGTGTGAAAAGTTGAGTCTGCAATCTCATCATCATCTTACCCAGTGTATCTTGCTCATAGAAACTATTATCAGTGTTTGAGGAGAAAAGGTATGCGACAACTCATACTTATAAAAGAGTATGCGGTCAAAGAGTTTCTCGACTTGATACAGATCCAGATGAATCCTCAGAGAAAAAAGGCATCAATAAACAAAAACATAAAAATAAAAAAAAAACATATTGAAGCATATAAAAACTAGGTACAAACGAATAAAGAAAAGATATGGCAGAAGGCAAAGACTAAACAAGAACACAAATTGGTAAACGCAAGATAATTATAAGTCTAAGACTTGGATACGATGCCTCCAATGAGGTCCTCCAAGAGGTGTAGGTTAACAATTTAATTTTTATTTGTTCTTCTTACATTCTCCTAGGTCTTCGTCTACTTCGAGTCCTACAAAACGTGCAATATGTCCATTTTTTTATTTTCTTTATTTTTAAATAATATTTATTTAATTTAATTATTATTAATAATTTTATTTTAATAATAATAATATTTTATTTAATAATTAAAAATGGGTTTAAGAGCATTTTCGTAATTCAATAAAAAAAACTTGTTGACCCAACAAAAAGGGTGATGGCATTTAAAAATGGATTCAAGGGCTTTTTCGCAACAACGATTACGTGTTTTCAATTATTAATTATTAATATCTCTAATCATGCAAATGATTAAAATGGAAACAAAAAATTACTAAAACTTTTGATCGTGATGGTTCATATAATTTTATATGACTAAAGGCAACACAGGTGCAACATAAAAAACGGAGAAAGTATGAACTAAAAGCCACTCTTCATTCCTAAATGATATTTCCATTCGCAATTTTAGGCTGTTATATTTGTTGTTTCTCTATAAAAATCTTTATTATATTTATTATTACATAATATTTATCTATGTTTATCCTAACTTTAATATTCTATTAATGATTATGGTTTTTTTTTTTGCATATTTTACACCAACTTTATTTTAATAATTGTATATTTCTTCGGTCTTCACAAATTTCCAGCTAACTTTTTTAAAATAATTTTTATATTTGTAGTTCCTTTTTTTATTTTTCACTAACTTTATTCTAATATTTTTTTCAATACTTATGATCTCCATTTTTTTTATTAAATGTAAATATTAAATTTTATACTTCCTCCTATTCACCTTAAGTGTTCCTTTAGCTTTTGGGAAACTATTCATTAATTACTCTTATCATTAATCTATAAGTTAAAACATAAAAAGTCCCCTTCTCTCTCTAAAAAAAAGGGTTAGGGTTTGGTGTCCTCTCTAAGGTTTTTTACCCTAGGGTTGCTTCTTTTCTCCTGTGATCTAGACTCTCTAGATTCATGGCTGATGATCTAGTTGAACAGTGTTCTAAGTTGCATCTTGTTAATAAGGAGGACGATGTAGTAGATCTGGATAGTGGGTTCGAGGATGAGAGGGATAGTAAACTATCGTTGAGGTTGGTTGGAAAGGTTTTGACTGAAAAACCTCTGAAATTTGATGCAGTGAAGCGTACGTTATTGCATATATGGAGTTTGAAGGAGGGGGTAGTTATTCGATCTATGGGTGTTAATCTTTTCCTTTTTCAGTTCTTCCATTGGAAGGACAGAGAAAAAATCCTTCAAGGGCGTCCATGGTGCTTTAAAAACAAGTTACTTGTCCTGCAAGAAATAGAGGAGGAGGTGCAGCCGTCGAATCTAAACCTAAATTTTTCGCCTTTTTGGGTACGTCTGTAAAATCTCCCTTTTGGGTATCGATCCGATGAAATTGCTAGGGCCTTGGGTGAATTCATGGAGATTGAAGAAGACTTTTTGAACATCAACCCTTATCGAAGGGTTAGGGTTAACATGGATATTACTAAACCCTTAAAAAGAGCCCAAATGATCCGGGTTAAGGGCAATAACACTGTAAGAATTGCCTTAAAATATGAAAGGCTTCCACATTTTTGCTTCATGTGTGGTCTCATGAGCCATACAGAGAAGGATTGTTCGACTGTCGCTGATGAAAATAAGGAAGAAGGATATGGCTGGGGGGGATGAACATAAGGGCCTCTCCAAGAAAGGGCCTCAATAAGCATAGGGAGGAGGAGATTGCTATCAAGGCAAGAAAAAATCTTTTCGTCCCAAAACCAAAATCTGGGTTGATTAAAAGGCCGGCTTTGGAGAATGAAGGACAGACTTCAATGGCGCAGTTGACAGATGTTTCCACATCTGCTAATGTAAGTAAATCTATTTTGCATGCTCATGGGGAAGTATCTAGGGATAATGATGAGGGGGATAATGTTTGTTGTCTTGTTGTCACTGATGGCTTGGGTTTGACGGTTGATTATTCGGGTTCCAAGGATGTATTAAATGTGGGGGGTGGGGAGCATGAGTATAATAAAGACCCTGCATTAAATGATCTTACTCATAGTGCTGAGAGGAAGGTGGAGGCTATTGATAATGAGGTGCTCCTCCCTTCTTTCAATATTGGGACACAAGTCCCAAAAACCAAAAAACATGTGAAAATTAAAAAGAAAGTTGCATGTGGGCATAGTGCGTCTTTAACTCTTATGCATGGGGATAATAATGTTTGCACTAGTCAAAATATTACGACTGTGAGTACGGATCTTTCTTCAAAAAGAAAAATGTGGGATACTGATGTGATCATGGAGGATAGTGTGGATGTTTCCAAACGGTCATGTGCTGGGGATGGTGTTCTAACTGTGAAGACAATATCTTGTCCTGTACCCTTTGGGATAACCGGCAAAACTTGCCTAAAATCACCACCAAACACAATAACCTTACCTCCAAAGCTTAACTCGGAGGGCTTACCATTGGGACAACGAATGGCATCACGCAAACTCCTATCTAAGGCTTCAAAACAATGCTTGTGAGTCATTGGAGCTTCATCCCAAATTATAAACTTGGTTCTTTTAAGTAGGCCTGCCAACTGACTGTTAGGTTCTATGCCTCTACACATTGTATCTTCAGTTACGGTAAGAGGTATTCCAAATCTTGAATGTGCAGTCCTCCCCCTTGGTAATAACAAAGATGCTATACCACTTGATGCGACAGGAAGAACAATTTCACCTTTTGATCTTAAACATGCACATAATATCCTCCACATATATGTCTTTCCAGTTCCACCCTGTCCATACAGAAAAAATACACCTCCTTTACCGCTTTCAATGGCTCTGGTAATTTCATCATATATCAAGGTCTGCTCTTCAGTCATCATTGGAAGTAACTCAAGCAATTCAGCTTTCAAGGAATCCTTGTCATAATTAAGTTCCTCTAAGATTAGCTTATTCTGACCATCTTTGACGAAAAAATCACCTGGACACATCTCAGGACATATATTCATCAAAGAGCTTCCATTCTTTTTGAGAATATCTTCAATATCACTTAAGGCATAACACTTCAATTGATCATCCGTGAGGTTCAAATCTGTCATATAAGTGTATAAATTTTATTTATTATAACCAATACAATTTTACATTTTAAATAGTTAATATTGATAAAAAGACGGTGAATATATATTACCTGGCATTTGTAATAGACTTCTCTGTTTATTTAACACATCTTCAGACAATAACTTCCATGTGTTATTCCACACATATTCTGGCCTTGATACACTACCGGACATCAACAACATTGCAAATAAGTTCCTCAGATAGATTGCCGATCCCCAGAAACTTACTTCGGTGATTCCATCAATGTATTCCTTATCGTCATCAAGCAGGCCCATGGAATAGCAAGCATCCTTAAATGTAGGATGAATAACTCCATCAACAGTTCTGATATCTTCATATGATGTCGGGCCCCTGACAATGTTAAGAAGTGTTCTCAGATAATAACGTTCGCCACAGCCAGGTGCAACGTGATACAATCTTCCTATAGAGAATCCTCTTTTACGCGGAGTCCATACTTTTTCTTTTCTCTGCCATACGTAACTTCCTGGGAATTCACTATATAGAAGATTTTGAGCATCATCATATCGTTTGTTACACTCCATCCAAGCCATGAACATTGATCTCTCATTCAACGGCCTTGACATTACATCATCGATTGTGTCATCATCATTGAACACAACAGTATGTTCACCCGGCAAGTGAAAACTAAGCCTCTCCACTGATGGAGTTCGATGATGAATCTCAAATCCTAAGATGCGCCAAGAAGCTTTACTTGCGGACACATATCTACAATTATAGTATTCATGAATTTCATCAACGCCTTCCTCGTCTTCATTTTCTCTCCTTGCTCTAGATAAACCTGCTGTAATTCTGTCTTGTCCCTTGTTGATGTACTTGAAGAGATATTTAATTGCTCGAGATTGGTTACACCATTCGACATTTATATGTGCATTGTATTTCAAAATTAAAGATGGATTGTACGGAACAACATATCTGTTGTCCACTTCACTATTACTCTTGATTACAGTTATACCATTATCCAACCTCTTGTAACAGGGATATCCATCTCCATCGACAAATGTTTCTTCATTAAACCTTTTAGGAAAGTGTTTTGAACACATTCCATCGCGCATGCAAGGTGATCTTGGGTTTGACGATCCACACGGGCCATGAATCATTAAATTTGTCACCAAGGCATACAATGAAGGGTTCTCCTCCTTATCAGGGATCTCGGCGGAGATAAACTTGTCAATATCAACTGGATTAGAAATCTTATCATCGCGGTGCAGGAACAATACTATATGTGCATGTGGAAGTCCTCTTTTTTGGAATTCAATACTATATACCACTGCAAGAAAAACAAATACAAATTAAAATACATTAAAAATAAATATGAACACTTAAAAAGGATTAATTTGGATTATAACTTACATGCAATTACTCTTCCAAACCAATTTTCTTTCTTCAGATCCTTAATCATATTGTCCAACTTCATTTTAAAAACTCGAGAAAGTATATCTGGCCGATCTTCTGGACGCAAACCTCTAGAGTTGACAAAACGGGTAATCTCAGGCCACTTTGAGTTACACGTAAATGTAATAAATACGTCTAGATACCCATATGTCTTGCATATACCCATAGCATCGTGATATATTTCAGTCATAAATCGCGGACTTCCGGGATATGTAAATGGTAAGATTATGCGTCTACCAGTTATGTTAGAAGGGCCATCGGAAATTGATACAGCACCTTGAAGATTCATATATTTGTCAGCCCGAAGAACATTCTGATTCCTTCTTATGAATAAAAGTCTTTCAGACTCTATCATTGTCCATCCATCGACCAAAAACTGATGGAACAATTTACCAGAATGTAAAATAGTATCAGCTTCGTCCTTTCTATCCATTATTCGATACGAAAACCACTCCCTCATTGTTAACTTTACTCGCTTCTTTACAATTGTCGGAATAAGTTCGGCAGTCAGACCACTTGCGTCCAGTTCAACCCCCTTATGAGATATATCCAATCTGTAACCATCCTCACCTCGGGGAAACAATAAGGGATATTGAAGCGCAAGATAACATGGATGAAGCTCACTAATGCGTTGCAATCTACCATTACGACCCTCAACAATTATATCACGCTATTCAGCAACATTTCCTATGTCTCCCACAATCAATGCGGCAACTTCAGATGCGAAAGGAAGATTATGAGTTCTCCCATCAAGTGCTCTCTTATTAATAAGCCTCAACTGAATTTCAACACTTTCTGAATGCCGTATGTTGTCACGTGCCATTCTCCATGTTTGCACATAGGGGTTCGTAGAATCTAATAGATTCTTCAAATCTTCAACAATCGAATCATCAAAGTCATCTTGATTGCCAAAGCTGAAAAATAGTAAAGAAAACTTCTAACTAAAATTTAACATTTTAAACTCTCTTCAAAATTAAATGTATTGATTACAATGAAAAAGTATTATAGTGATATTGTACGTACCTAACAGCATTTTTTCTATTTGATATCTCATTTTCAGTGTCAACGATGTATAATTGTTGAAATTTCGCCGAAGTTGATCCGTCGGGAAGTAAGCTACCAATTCTATGACATGTTTGCCCTCGAACTCGAAATACATATGGCCCACGACCCATATTCAAGGTTTTATCAATTTGTCCACCTATAGAAGTAAAAGCAAACATCATGTTATATCCTCTAATGCGTTCCATAAAGTGCTTACATCGCAAGTCATTACCATGCATAAGAGATGAGAGTAATTGTGGAGGTTCTTGTAGCTTGGTAAGTGCAATTTTTCCTTTTCTGCAACACAATTGAAAAGTGGGTGCATTGTTTTTAAGCCTCTTATCCTTTCTTTCAAGGTTCCACATAGTTGCACCGCACTCTTCACACAAAAATGATTGATCTCCAATATCCATGTACCCTGTCACAAATGATTACTAATTAATAATATATGTTTATATAGAATAAAGTTATCTTAAGTTACAATTAACCTTCAAGATGATTAAGATGGTCAACATCTAAAAAAAAAGATGAATCAGGCACATCTTTAATATAACTAATTTCCACAAAAGTATATTAGCATATATAATAAAACTATTTTATACCTGTTATACCTTCTCCTAAGATACAGTCATTTGGAAACGCTTCATTCATATCAAGATCGCGCACTATAATAAATGTAATATTTAATGTATTAGTCACACATATAATAGTAACACATTTTTTAAAAATCAATATTTTTTAATTAATATTAATGTTATAAAATTGTTATTAGATGATGATCTTCACCTGAATTTCGAGAAACATCTTGGAGAGCGGAGGATTTTGTCGTAACTGTCTTTATTGGTTCTTTTACTGAATTTGAAAGATCCGATGAAAGATCGAGAAACATTATATAACCTTAAACATAATCATAGTATATAAAGATACTCGAAATAAATTGTTTAGTAAATTGAACATTCTTGAATGGAATACAAACCATTTGTAAGGTCTCTAAAAGGTGTCCGTGGTGTAGAACTTGTACTCGGTTCATTTTGTAATGATGTCTCATCTGTAACATCAAAATTTTCGAAATTACTGATAAATAAATCACATTATTTATTACATAATTAGTGATTTAGGATGTTGTTTAAATATACAAAAAAATTAACTCACCAATGTTTGTAGACCCAATTGATTTTCTTAACCGTTTATTTTTAATTATTTCCATTCTATTAGACCTCGCTGTCTTTGAGTTTTCTCGAAAATTCTCATCATTTATAACTGAAGGCTCCGCTATTGATTGAAATTAAAAATAGTTATAATCTTATAATTAACTTCAACTTTAAAAATAATCAATTAAAAAGTTATCAAGCAATAAATAATATTCAATAAGAAACAAACAAAAAGTTACCTATATTTGGGCTCAATTCAGGTAAGATCTTATTTTTGCAAGGTCTTCCTCTACGAGGTTTAGGTGGATTAATATCTTTCATACTAAATTCAACATTGATATTAGTTTGGTATAGAATATAAACTATAAGACAAATTTAAAAAACAATATATATATATATATATATATATATATATATATATATATATATAATAATAATAATAATAATAATAATAATACAATAATATAATCTAAAAAAAAATACTCTCTTCAATTCAGAACAATGACAATAAGATCTTATTAGTGCAACAGATAACGTGCCACGAATATCAAAACATCTAATTTTTGTCTTATAGATAAATCATTATTAAATTTAAAATTTTAAATGATCCGTAATTCGCAAAAAAGCATAACTTTAAAGCTGTAATTCGCAAAAAGTAATACAGAATGAATAGACAAACTAATCAAAATAAATTAATTAAATTTTTATACGCCTAATTGATTAAACTTTTTAGCTTATATATTCATTTATATTCTATATTATCCATGATATGTCATACAATATAAGTTTCAAATAAAAGTAAATTGAAGATATACATAATACTTATGTTGTAAACTAATCCAAAAACAAAGAGTACTAAAATTAACTCAAACTAATGAATGAATAATATTTGATAAAAAAGCTGTAATTACCTACCCATATGCCACAACACTTATAAAAGTGCATGCATTTCTTTTTTCAATGGTTTATGAAAAATTAACAACTTAAAAAAAAACTAAATTTCAATTGAACACTTTAAAGTTATAAATATCAATCTAAGACTATAAAATATTGATCACTTAAAAAATATAGATAATTTCGTTATGGTTTAAAGTTATAAGTGATCCCTTATTCACTTTAAGATAATAATATATTAGTTAATAAAAAATAGGCATAGTGAAAATTTGTAAAAACAAAAAAATTGGGTGATACTTCTATGTTGGAATTCGTCAAAGTATTAGATTTAGATTTGTCAATTCCAAGTAATTAATTCGGAAGAACAAAACTATAGGATCAAAGTAAATACTTTATTTGTCCCATTGAATTTGCACCAATTTTTCATTCTTGTCTGCATTACTTTCCTTTGATTTACTTAATTCGCTTCATTTTTATTTTTGTACTCTCTCCGTTCTGAAATACTCGCTAAATTTGACTTACGTTCGAGTTTATTTTATACATAACGACAAATGTGTAAGAAAAAGTATAGTCAAGTGGGATTTTGTTTGAATCGTCTAATTGCATACTTTCATAATATTTAATTTTTATAATTTTTAGTTAAGTGTACTTTAAGATATTAATGATCGAAATTGTGCATTCGATTGCATAAAAAAGTGAAATGTAGCAAGTATTATGGAACGGATGAAGTATAATGGTTCACCATTTAGTTTTAATGTCATCGATATATTTTTAATTCTATTTTAATTTCTTCCATACAATTCTTTTTAGTACTACTTTCTTAAAATAACTCAATTTCTCTTTGATAGAAATCAAAAAAGATAGTATTTTTTTTCTTTCTACCTTTTCTTTAATGACACTATTTACAGTTCAAATTTGTCTTAATTTATAAATTAAAACATAGTTAAGTGAGATCTTGTTTGATTCGTCTCAACGCATAGATTATTAATATTAACTTTTTATTATTTTTAGTGATGCATCGTTAGAGATATTAAGACTACCATATATATCTTCACAAACGTATCAAAATAAAATGAGACAAAGTCATTGAAATCAAAGGGTGTAAATTAGTCTAATCAAAGGGCGTAAATACAATTCAACTAAAATTAGTACTCCCTCCGTCCTCTTTAATTTGCATCAAAGAGAAAGAGGGGTGTTTTAAAAAAGTGGTAATAAATGAAGAGAGAGAATAAATTGTGTGGTTGAATTTAAAAGAGAATTAAAATGTATGGATGAGATTAAAAGAAAATAGTGGGCCATAGTCTAAAAATAAAAATAATGCAAATTAAATGGAACGGACTAAAATAGAAAATGTTGCAAATTAAATGGGACAGAGTGAGTAAGTGAAATGAAAGGGTGTAAATAAAATGACGTTGGTGAGGTATTTTTACAATACAATTCAACTAAACTAGAGTAGTCTAATCAATTTTTATAAAAAGCAATTCAATACTAGTAATAATTTTGAGTAGTCTAATCAAATATTGTTTTTCATTTTTTCATCATTACCCCACTAAAGGAATGAGCAAGTGGGTTGGAAGGTTAATCTTTCTATTTAAAATAATATCTATCCACCATTGTTATTCACTAAAGGGAGTACGTGGTGTCTATTCATACTCGCATCATTACTTGTTGACGTTTGACCTGGATTACTAATTTGTATGAGTAAGAGTTTTTTTACCTGATGTAGTATAAATTGCATAATTTATCTTAAAAATTTTGTTAGGCTTCATCTTAATATTCAAGAAATATTACTAACCTGTTGATGTTTCGGTAATTGAGTTCTTCATTCGTTTCCTTTGTAAAATTTCTTTTCTATTAGCTCTTGCTATCTTTGCGTGTTCAACTCTATTATCAACGATTATAATCGAATGTTCTGCTAAAAAAATAAAATAAATTATTTTTTTGAAAGAACAATAAAGTAAATAATTACTTATGATTAATTCAATTGATTCAAAATAGCTATTTATAAGTATGAAATCAAACCGTTGCTTGTATCCAAACTTGATTCAGATAGAATGTTTTGTTTCCGTGGTCTTCCTCTACGACGCTTAGGTGGATTGAAATCCTCCATCCAAAAATAAACTTTGATATATATATATATATATATATATATATATATATATATCCTTAAAAGTAAATAGTATCAAAATAAGAATTTAATAATATATAGTATGATGTAGAAAATATAATAACAATGAATTCGATCTAAGTCGATTTTACTGCTAAGAGTATTGATTCCCAGTTATAATTGCATGGTTTTCCATTGGACCTTTCAATCTTATTGTACTTGCATTTAAGTTTTCGTCCGTTGCTTTATGAATTTACCGTCTCAACTAAGAATATGAGACGGTCTCACTCAAAAATGCGTCCTAATAAATTCGTCTAATCCGACTCTGGTTTAATTTTTAAAATTAAAAAATGCGTCCTACACTAAATTCGATTAATTTCACTGGAAATTTCTATGTATATATGTAGGATACCATTGTAATTATTTTATTTTTAAATTTTACTTATATTAAATTGAAAGTATTAAAAAAATTATCTCAAAAAAATAAATAAATTCATATCCCACTAACTTCTTGTCATTTTCCATAAGAAATGATTATACTCATAAGTCATACTTGTAAGATAAAGATTTTCCATTGCACCTTTCAATATTGTTGTACTTGCATTTATGTTTTTGTCATTTCTCATTTTTTTTTAATAATAATGATGATAGGTACTCGATATTTTTAAAAACACACTAAACATACACTTTAAAATCAATTATGGAGTATTATTTAGAGAACTAACCCTGTACAATATTCTTAAAAATGAAAAAAGAATTAAATTATGTTTCGTATATAAAAAATTCTCTAGCCAATTTCAATTTTAAAAAAAAACAAGAATTATATTACTTGCATTTAAGTTTTCGTCCGTTGCTTTATGAATTTACTGTCTCAACTAAGAATATGAGACAGTCTCACTCAAAAATGCGTCGTATACTAAAATTAAATTCGATATAACCAAACTTAAAGATAAATTTTAAAAATACTATAAAAATTAATGCGGATATAAATGTCGATTTAAAATCGACTTAAATCACCTTATCCGAAATTGATCCGACGACCCGAATGAACTCATTTATAGTATTCTTACAATTGTCATTACACTTCATGTGTATATTCACAATTGTTATTTTTTCTATGTATATATCTAGGATACCATTGTAATTATTTTATTTTTAAATTTTACTTCTATTAAATTGAAATTATAAAAAAATAAAAAATTATCTCAAAAAAAAAGTATAAAAATTTATGTTTTGATCCGTTGGTTTATGATTTTTTCGTCTCAACTAAGAATATGAGACGGTGTCACTCAAAAATACGTCCTATACTAAAATTGAATTCGATCTAACCCGACTTTAAAATAAATTTTAAAAATTCTATAAAAATCAATGTGGATATAAATGTCGATTTTAAACCGACTTGAATCACCTCACTCGAAATTAACCCAGCGACATGAATGATATCCTTTACAGTATTCTCACAATTGTCTTTACATTTCATGTGTATATTCACAATTGTCATTTCACTGAAAATTTCTATGTACTCCAATAAAATTATTAAATTGTACATAATTTAAATTTTATTTTATATCTAGGAGTATATATGTAGGATACCATTGTAATTATTTTATTTTTAAATTTTACTTCTATTAAATTGAAAGTATAAAAAAAATTAATATCCCACTAACTTTTTGTCATTTTCCATAACAAATGTTTATACATATTATTGAAAGTTAATCACCTACATTTTACTTGGTTTTTTATTTGTTTATTTTCGTCTTCATTTCACATTGATATTTATTTGATTTTAAAATCGAATCCGATTTAACATGACTCTAAAATTAGATTTGATTAATATAAAAATCAATATTGATAAATCGATCCGATGATCCGAATAAAATCCTCTATAATATTTTCACAATTGTGAAATTCACTCCATCAAGTCGAAATTTTATACTATGGAGTAATTGGATAAAATGTTACAGTTAATTGCATGGTATTTGATTGGACATTTCTACTCACACACCAAATGTTAGTAACAATGAAAAAATGATTGAATATTAAGAAAGTGGTAATAAATAAGGAGAGAAAATGAATTTGTAGATGAAATTAAAAGAGAGTTAAAATGTATGGATTAGATTAAAAGAAAGTAGTGAGGCATAGTCCAAAAATAAAAATGCTCCAATTTAATTAGGACAGACGAAAATAAAAAATGCTGCAAATTATAAGGGACAAAGGGAGTATTAATTAGCCAAATGTCCTTACCAATAGTAAACCGTCACTTTTGGTTCACTTACCCTCAACCTAAAAAACCTTCTTACTTCCCTATACTCCTCACACGGTCACACCCCTATATACCTAATCTCATTATTTCCCTATACTCCTTACACCCCTATATATCTAACCTCATTATTTTTCCTATACTCCTCACACCTTTTTTGCTTTTCAATATCTTCACAAATATGGAGTACTTAGTTCCACCATTGTTATTCACTACTATCTTTCTTTAGTTTAAAATACTTTATATTCACTTTTCATCATTGAGTAGTCTAAACATTTTTACATATTTTGAATGAGGCATGAACGAAGAAGAGTGGAGTTCCCTTGGAACTTTATACCCCTTTTATTTTGTCTTTGCCTATGATTTCTTAGTACAATTTGAGAAAATTTTCTCCTCTTTATTTCTTTATATTTTTTCTTACAATGTCTTTTCATTTTTTTTGTTTTGATCTATTATCAGTTTTTGTTTTTAAAGATGATGTATTATCAGTTATATAATCAATATTGTTTAGATTTGTGTTTTTTTTATGCTTTTTTCTTGATATTTTTAGTAATTAACAAAATGCTTGAGTTTGTTATTATTAGTTTTTTCCGATCTTTGAGATTATAATGAGAAACGACAGATCTCAACTAAAGTAGATTATTTTTAGTTTTTTCCGATATTTTTAGTAATTGAAGAACATGATTAAAGTAGATTATTTGTTTTTTTTTAAAATTTTTCATATATGATTTTTTAAGGTGAACTAAAAGATAAGAAAAAATATTATTTCATATCTTATTCATCTTCATTTGAGTATGAATCATCTTTTGTTTATGATACTTTTTAAAATTATTAATGTTTTTATTATTTTTTCCATTTAAAAAGTAAATGGTGAGGAACTTGTGTTAGACATTTCCAGCAATGGCTATGGTACGATTGACAGAGTATAGAACTGTTGTATGGACTTATTTGAAGTTTTTCAGGTTTTTTCTTACTTTTTCTTTTGATTTTTTTTCTAAGTTTAGCTATCAACGAAATGTTTTTAATTGTTATCAATTGTTTTCATTTTTTTGATTTTTTTTCATATTTTTTATAAATTATCCATTAAGTAGTTTTTGATTATTATTATTTACTTTTTTCGTTTCTTAATCTAGTATATAATGAGAAATGCAATATCGTTTCAGATCTGAAAATTTTCATTCGTAAAGTTATTTTGTACATGCATTACTACTTAAAAGAACTTGATTGAAGTAGTTTTTTTTTGTTTTTAATTTTTTGGATGTGAGATTCTTTTGAGAAAGAATTTTTTTTTTTGCATATAACTTATTCATTTGGTTGAAAATATATTTTTTAACTGGTTCTTGCATAGATCTAAATTTCTACAATCATCAAAAATTAAGATAAGCATAAATCATCTTTTGTTTATGGTAATATTACTCTATTTTCGATATATTACTGTCTTTGATCAAATAAATTTAATTATGTGTAGTTAATATTATTAACCCTCCTTTTTTTTTTTTGCAGGATATGGAGTTCTTATATATAGAATTATATTTTCTTTATAATATAGTTATTTATAATTAAGAAATATGTAATTTGTAGTTTTAGGATTTATGGGTTGTATTATTAATAGTTATAGGTGTAGTTATTTTAAGCTTAATGTCGTATCCTTCTGTCTACACGGTTAAAGGTGGATTGCATATGGAGTCAGGTATGAAATCTATTCTCTAACTCAAATTTTAATTGTTTTATATTATGTTCTATTCCCTTTTAAGTATTATATTAACTGTTATGTGGCATGAGTTGATATTAAATTTTCATAAAATATTAAAACAATAAGTAGATAAACATTTTTATAAATGAGAACACTCTATGAATATTTACATTACTATAAAGTAAAAGTTGTTATTGCACTCAGAATATAAGGCAATTTGATTTATAAATTAATTGGCAATTTGGGTTGTGATATGAGTTTTGAATTTTAAATAATCTAATGTCACTTGGTGAATATCAAACGCATAACAATAACTCATTTTAATTTGATTGAATATAATAAATAGTGAAATTTATCAATGGTAAGCTATTTAAATAGTTACAATTATATATTAACATTTATGATTATATGAGAACATAATTAAAGCATAACTAATCGACATAGATAATAATTGATACATATGTAGATACGTTTAAATAACAAAGCTAATCTATACAGACATTAATTGATATAAAAAATTAAATACATTTAACTATATAAACACATCAATTTAAAAAAAAAAACTATATGAACACATATCTTACTTTTTCTTTGAAATTCTGGGCGTAAGTTTTTCAGGTTTGTCTTTTGATCTTCTTTATCGGGTGAATTGATGATACATATATAGATACAATTAATTAACAAAGCTAATCTATGCAGACATTAAATGATATATACAATTAAATACATTTAACTAAATAAACACATCAATTAAAAAAAAAAACTAAATAAACGCATATCTTACTGTTTCTTTGAACTTCTGGGTGAAGTTTTTCAGATTGTCTTTTGATCTTCTTTATAGGGTGGGTTTCTAAAATCCTGAGTCAAAAAATTAAAACTAAGTAAGACATTAAATAAAATACAATGAAACATATAATGGATGAATTAAGTCAACTACAACAATTAACTTACCTTTAATATAATATGCGTGTGAAAATCTCTAACTTGAACTTTTCTTGAACAAAATTAGTATTATTGAAATAATTGTTACTAATTTTGAATGAGAAATGTGTAATAGTGTAATCATTAGGTTTTTATAATAGTATTGATTGTTATGAACTTGTCATTTTATAAATTAAAATAATGCACCTTGTTTAGAAAACTAAAATATTAACACATGATAATTATCATAACCGAAATAGAATTTGCCTAAAATATGGAAGTAAATATATTTTTAAAATCAAAGTAAATGCTGTACAAAGATTTATTTGAAAATAAAAGCATAGTGTAAAGCTTTGTATTACTCGTGTGTGACGGTAGTAAGATAATAATAAAATGGCTTCCATATATAAGTGTTATTATTTCATTTTAAATATTCATTTGTACGTAATGGTAGAACAAACACTATATAATTACATTAGTTTTAAAAAAATTTATTAATTATCAAGTGTTATGGACTTGTCATTTTATAAATAAATATAATTCACCATGTTTAGAAAACTAAAATATTAACACAAATATAATAATAAAATAACTTCCATATATGTCTTATTATTTCATTTTAAATATTCATTTGTACGTAATGGTAGAACAAACACTATATAATTACATTAGTTTTAAAAAAATTTATTAAATATTAAGTGTTATGAACTTGTCATTTTATAAATAAATATAATTCACCATGTTTAGGAAACTAAAATATTAACACATGATATTTATCATAACTGAAATATAATTTGCCTAAAATATGGAGTGAATATATTTTTAAAATAAAAGTAAATGTTGTATAAAAGATTTATTTTGGAATAAATATAAGGAGTAAATATTTGTATTTCACATATGTGAAGGTAGTAAGAAACAATAAAATAACTTGCATATAAATCTTATAATTTATTTCAGTTTAAATGATTATTTATGTGTAATGGTAGAACAAAACTTATATAATCACATTAGTTTTCTAATAATTTATTAATAACATTTTAATATTTCATGTAAACTAAACAAATTTGTTAGAATTTAAAAGTAAGTAACTTTCTAGATTTTAAAAAATAAGTAATTCTCTTTTTAAAAAATCAAGTTACACTTTTGAATAATTAATGTTATTGCTTTTAGTATGTGAAACTGTTATATTTAATTTTTTGGGTTTTGTTATGATGTTAATATATATATATATATATATATATATATATATATATATATATATATATTCCGTAAGGACTAATAAATAATAATTCAGTACTAATAAATTATAATTCAGGCATATTACGATTCTCATAAGGGATTACAATAAAATAATTATTCAGTACTATTAAATAATAATTAAGGCATATTATTAAAAGATAAGTTTCAATTTAATCTAAACAAACTTATGATTCCTTTGACGACATTTCAGCATAAGACAAAAAAGTTAAAGGATTTCTTTTCTTCCAACTTAAATAAAATTTAAAATAAAACAAATAAACTTAAATTCTTCTATTACACCAGTTTTGGTTGCTTAGTTAACGACATTTTAGCATCAGACTAAACCTCATCAAATTTTCTTTTATGAGGGGTGATATCACTTGTATCTTCAACCATAGATTCAACTTCAAGATCCTATAAGAAAATAAATTATTTTATTATGTTTTAGGAAAGTATGCAAAGGCGTATGATAGATGTAAATAAACCTTCTCATAACTATTATAAACAAAACCTATTAACCAAAAAAAAAGTTGTCTAACAAACCATTCTGTCTCTTGTTACGTTATCTTTTTCTTCAATAGTATTCTGATTAAAACCGCAAATCGATCAAGACCAAACCGAATAACAAATATGGTTTGGACTAGGTTTGAAAATTCAATAACCGAAATAATTTGGTTTGGATTAGGTTTGGAATTTTTAAAAATCGAAAACTGTATTAATCCGCACACCAAAATATTTCTATTTAACAATTTAACTTTCTTTTAATTCTAACAAACTTTTTTTTTTTTTTTTTTTTGAATAATAACAAATTTATTCTTTCCTAATTCTTGGAACATTCTATTGACCCACCTCACACAGCTCCTGCTCAACATTTGGTGACTCAATAATACCCATTTACTTAGCATGCTTTTTAGCTGTTTTGTATTTTAAATAAATCATTTTGTTACAGTGGGTTTGTTAGGAGTTTGTTTTCTCCTTGCCACGTCATCATCTATTTCTTGCTCCCCAAGATTATTCTTGCATAAATACTGTATAGATACCCATTTCTTCTCTGTAAACTCAAGCAAGATTAATGAGATAATATTTCTTCTTTTACTCTTGTCATTTCTCTGATGTAATGTGTAGCTTATCACAATCCTCTCTCTCTTTCTTTTCTTTCTTCCGGAAATTTTAATTTGTTTTGTCTGTTTTCATTTCTTTAACCGTCATTTCTCTTCTTTCTTTGGTTATTTCATATTTCTTCTAACATCAAAAAATGTCCAGAATTGATAATCATATCCTCAAGAAAATTTTTGTTAAATTACCAGTAAAATCACTGATTTACTTAAAATCTGTCTGCAAAAACTGGTGTGATATCATTGAAGACCCCAAATTTCATGATATCTACATCAAGGCTCAACAGCAATTTCCACGATTGGTGTTGCGTAGTCCGACACTATACATCAGTGATGTTAACATGATTAACCCTCCAACTAAATTGAATCATCCCTTACGTCATTTAGGCGATTCTGCTGTTAATGTAAACATCCAAGTTGGGTTTACTAAGTGTACAAAAATTGTGGGTGTTTGTCGTGGTTTGATTTGCTTTTCTATGGAGAAATACCCGTACAGTGTTATCCTGTACAACCCTGCAACAATGTCAATCAGAATCCTTCCTGCAATGCCGGACTTTTCTCTGTCTGATGAGGAAAGGAAGAATAGTTATATGGGGTTTGGTTATGATGCTGATACGCAAGACTACAAATATGTTCAAGTACTGCAGTGCAATGTTGGGTCCCAAGATGATACAAGAATGTTCCTCGGTGCAGTATTCATATACAGCTTGAGAAATAATAGGTGGTCCAGCGGAGGTGATGGTGCTCCTGGATTTCTGAAATTTCATAATAAAAATGGCGTGTTTATGAACGGAATCCTGCATTGGGTAATAAAACCAGAAACTGATTTGGCATCCCAACAAATTCTAACATATAGTCTTTTAAACTCAAATTTTGGAATTTTAGCAGCTCCTTGTATAGATAGTGACATAAGAGTTATTCAGAGAAGTGATATGGTAGTTCTTGATGAATGTTTGTGTTTGACACGTAATTACGTGTCAGACAATATATATTACTGTGATTTTTGGGTAATGCAAGAGAACTCCTGGACAAGAATCTGCAAGTTTAAAAAGGACAATCCAGCCAAGTATCTGAATTTGACGGCAATCTGTTACTTCAAAAAAGAAAATAAATTGTTGGTCCATTATAACCTTTTTGACATAGGTTATATGGACATTAACAATTTAAAGATAAAAGATGTCCGCGTTCTTGGTAATACTAATATACTGGATGTTCATATTTGTCCGGATAACCTACTGATGTTCAACGATACCCAAAGTTCCCAAAGAGATATAACTCTCAAGTAAGCATGTCTTTTTTTTTATTATTTTTTTTAATTGAATTTGTAAGAAATTTTTTTATCATTTTTTGATACTAACTGCTATATGTTTGTTTTATTGTAGGTTGTTGCAAAATTATGGTGAGGAGTCCCTCAGCTAGTTACTATGCTCAAGCTCATTGATATGATTCTCAATGTGAATACTAAGTCTAGTTTTGATTTCGTTTTTTTTTCCGTTTGTTTTGGTTTTGAATGTCTTTTTATTTTTGAACATTCTAATGATCCGCTTCGATTCTATATCTGATTCAAAATTAAAATTCAGATTCGATATCCAATTCAAAATTTGAATATCGGATATAGTTTATTTCAAACATTTGTGATTCGAATTTATTTTGTCCTATTTGCAATTGATACGAATAATGGCTAGTTGAATATGTTGGGTTAATATATAATATAATAGAGAAATTCAAAATTAAGCAAGAGAATATAAATCGTAAAAATTATAAAATTAGTTTTAATGGTGCTATTTACTTTTTAATTTTATATTATATATTACTATTAATGTTACAAATTAGATTGGATGAAGATGAGTTGGGCAAAATTAGGAAGAAAAGTTCTGAGAACATTTCAATATGAATGTTCTGTTTTATTATACTTTTGTAAAGACTTGTTAATTACAAAGGAGGGAAAGAGACCCCTTTATATAAGGAACAAAAACAAAACACAAAATACACATAAGGAGAGAGAAAAATAAAAAATATAATGTATAATGATTCAATGCTCTTCAATAGGAGCTGTATACTTCATCACCCCCCCGCAAGCTTGGGGTGGTGGAAAAAACATGCCAAGCTTGAGAAGGAGAGGTTGTAGTAGATTTGATGGAACGATCTTAGTCAGGACATCTGCTATTTGTTGTTTGGTAGGAAGATACTTGAGAGCAATTAGCCCCTCCATGACTTTTTCCCTAGTAAAATGGCAGTCAATATCGATGTGTTTAGTCCGTTGGTGGAGCACAGGATTTTTTGCAATGTTGAGAGCAGAAATGTTGTCACAGGATAGAGTAACAGGTTTGAGGTTGGAAACACCAAACTCTTCAAGAAGTCGGACCAACCAAGTTATCTCAGATGCAACAGTGGCCATGGCTCTATATTCTGCTTCACATGAGGATTTAGAGACGGTGGATTGTTTCTTTGATTTCCAGCTAATTGGGGACTTTCCAAACATAATAACATAGCCTGTAACAGATCTCCTAGTATCCAAGCAAGAACCCCAGTCTGAATCAGAGTAGGCTTGAAGTTGGAGACTATCAGTAGCTTTAAGTAAGATCCCTTGGCCAGCAGTTGAAGCAACATAGTTGATGGTGTGAAGTAACGCTTGATAATGTAGGTCAGTAGGGCTCTGCATGTATTGGCTTAGAGCTTGAACAGTGAATGACAAGTCTGGCCGAGTAGTGGTTAGAAAATTGAGCTTGCCTACAAGGCTCCGGTACATAGTGGGATCAAAAAATAGAGGAGAGTCAGAAGAATGAAGTGAGTTAAGCCTGAATCTCTTAAGAGTTCAGTAGTGAACTTTCTTTGACTTAGAACTATGCCATCACTTAAATAAGTGACTTCTAAGCCCAAAAAATAATGTAATCTGCCCAAATCTTTGATGCTAAAAACATTGTGTAAATGAGCTTTAAGAGATTGAATAGAAGAAATATTATTACCTGTAAGTATGATATCATCAACATAGACAGCAGCAATTGTAATTGAAGTATTAGTTTTCTTAATAAACAATGAATAATCATTCATGGACTGAACAAAACCTTGATGAAACAATTCAAGTGTGAGTTTGGCAAACCACTGTCGAGATGCTTGTTTGAGTCCATATAAGGACTTCTTAAGTTTGCAAACAAGATTAGAAGAAACTTGTAAACCTTCTGGAATTCTCATGTAAACCTCCTCATGAAGATCTCCATGAAGAAAGGCATTGTTAATGTCAAGCTGAAATAAAAACCAATTTCTAGAAGCTGCTAGTGCAATTAGACATCGAACTGTGGTCATTTTGACAACAGGTGAAAATGTTTCTTGAAAATCAATGCCATATTTTTGATGATAGCCTTTTGCTACTAACCTAGCCTTATACCTCTCTAAGGATCCATCAGATTTTAATTTTATTTTGTAGACCCACTTTGACCCAATGGGTTTCTTACCAGGGGGTAAAGACACTAATTCCCAAGTATTATTTTTTTTTAAAGCATCAAGTTCAACTTGCATAGCTTGTTGCCATTCTTTATATTGTGAAGCCTCTTTATATGAAGTTGGTTCATGCCATTGGGATTGAGATGCTAAAAAGGATTTGGAGTAGTCAGGGAGATTGTCAAAAGAAACCAAATTACACCAATGAACATTATTACAATGGTACTGGTTTAGGTGTGCAGGTGGTCTATGTGATCTTGTGGATCTTCTAAGGGATATCATATTTAAATTATCAAATTGTATACTTTTATTATATCAATGTGTCACAAAAAATATAATCAAGTGATATCATGTTTAAATTATCAAATTGTATACTTTTATTATATCAATGTGTAAGAAAAAAACAAGTTTTTAGTTATCCATAGTTTCACGAGATAAATGATAAAATTATTCATTAAATTGTATATAAAAAAAGAGTATCAAATATAGAGGTGTTCACGGGGCGGGTTGGATTACATTTTAACGGGTTATTAGCGGGTCGGGTCAATAATGGGGTGGGTCATTAGCGGGCCTTGGTGTAAAGGGTCGGGCTGGGTCGGGTTGGATAATTATAAGAATTAATTGCGAAAAAAAATTTGCTATTTTTTAAAATGATATTATTATAAACATAATTGGATCCACCCAACGGGTCATAAAATATAATAAAAATTGTTTTTATTAACTTTTAAAAAATGGGTTAAAGTGGGTCGGATTGAAACGGGCTTGACCCGTCCCGCCCCGTTTAACATTTGACACGACTCGCCCGGACCTGATCCATTTAAATTTTGACCCGCCCCGTTGAACACCTCTAATCAAATATAATAGGACATAATAACTAATATATAAATTAAGTGGAACGAGTAGATTTCATTCAAAAAAAGTTTTGGGAATTTAATTTAGATTATTTTCCAATAATCTATTATTTGCCGTTAGTTCGCTATGAATAATCCGATCTTTGTTTTAGTTTGCTGAGAGCATACCCTATTATTAGTAATTTGGTATGTTGTGAGCAAATATATGACAAAGGTTAAATTATTAAAATGTAATTCAAAGTTGGAATTACTCATAACAATGGGTCACAGGTTAGATTATTAATATCAATTTTTCAAAAAAAAAATGACACTTGTAGGCAAAAACATGTTACTTTAAGAAAACAATTCTGAAAAAAACTCACGAAAATGTGTTACTTTTCGGAAAAACATGACCTTTGTATGATAATTATTTTTTAAACATATATTTTTCTGAAATGTCTCATTTTTATAAATTATAAATATATTTGATATATATTATAAATTTAATAATTCATTGATAAAGATATCATACGACATCTACCACAAAGTAAAAATCCATCAAATAAATAAAAAATTTAATCAAATAAAATTCTATATACAAAAAGTCACAATTATTATAAAAAAAATTTAGCACTGAAGTTTTTATAATATCACATTGTTGTTTGATATAACCTTCTCCAAGGGGGTGTTTTGATCTGGTGGTGTGAGTTTGAAATAGAGTTTTTATAATGTCATATACCCATTTTATTAGGGATGTTCAAAACCGGATACCGGATATCGGATCGATCCGGATCCAGAAACCCGATTTTTCGGATAATGAAAATCACTATCCTATTTTAGTCCGAATAAACCGAATATCCGGACTTGAGATATCCTGTTTAATTCAGATCAAATATCAGATATTCGAATTTCATTTTTTTCGTTTTTTTAAACAATTCTACTTTTTAATTCGCGTCAATATTTAAGCTCACTTAATTCACTTTCTTTTTTTAATCAAGCTTTGTTTCGTATATGGAACGAGGAAGTGTGATAGGCACGTGAGATACATGAAAGGGAAGTGGTATAATGATCAACGATCAACTGAATGGAGGCTGAACGCCTTCTGAAGGTGACCTGAAGTCCTGCACCACAATACGTTAGCCTTGTCCGAGGGGTTATCTCCCGGAAAACCGCTCCGACGCTCAAGTTAGATCGGAGAATTATAGTGAATAATGAACTATGAAAATACAGAGTTGATAATGGTGGTGATAATGAAAAGTAACCGTTTGTGGTGGTAAAGGGGGAGATAACTACTGGTAGTGCTAAGTAGCGATTTTGGCAGAGTTTCTATATGACCAAAAGTATCCAACGCACACTACAAACCAAAATTTAAAATCAACAAGTTAGAGAATAGGTGAACTTAAAAATCAATAGATAAGTTCAATTTAAAAAATAAAACTAATTACCTTTCCACGTATGGGGCCAAAATGAACGTGTGTTTAGATGCAAGAGAATGTTTCAGAGCACGTTCAATGTGTGCTTTAACGTCATCTGGATCATTTACGCACTTACTACCCGAAATCGACTCAGGACAAAACCATCCAAATTTTATTGGAGGTTCGAGGCAATTTAGCTCCTCGTAAGCCGCACTAAACTCACGAATAAGAAAATTTTGTCAGTAATTCGATTATTAAAACAATTAAAAAATAAAACCTAAATTGTAAGATAATGAACATCACCTCATGTAGACATGGATAAGAGCGACATTTAACATCTGCCCTCACAAAAATTGCCCAATGTCACTAGGACCAATAATGACTTTAGGCTCCTTAACAAAGCAAAATTGTTCCTTAAGCAGGGGTAGAATAATTGGGTCCTCCTCACGCATGCGAGATGCACCTTTGTGCAGCCATAGGCAATCTTGAGAGAGATCTTTAAGCTCTGCATCAGTCATGGTTGGAGTGATTGCCACCGACGATGAGGAATCGATCTCTCTCATAGAGCCCTTTAGACTCTTTTGCTATTTCAATTGTTACAATTAAATTAGTGTAAGCACGCAATTAAAATAATAAAAACAAATAAGATAATATAAAAGATTATTACCTTGGCTGTGAATCGGACCCAAACATATGGCCATGTGACGAAACTACCTTGGGCGTGCGATAGTTTCTCAAGGTTCCATTCTGACATTGGAACCGGAAGTGAGAAATATTTGAACCCTTGACGATAGTTTCTACCATCACACTAATGTGGCCATTTGTTACAGGCATGGAATGCACTGTTTGGCCCTAATGTGTTGGCTGCGCCACACCGTATGCAACCTCAGTTAAGTCGCCACCACTAGCAACGCCTAACTAAGGCAGCAAAAGAGAGCAAGGAGTCGCCGGTTCAGTCTGTTCAAATAAAAACGCTCAATTAGTTTAAGTATATAACAAATCAAGAATATACTTAATAATATCAAAACTTACCACAACATCAACAATCTTCTTCGTTCCCGGATCAGGAATGGTGAATTTACCACTTTCATCTCGAGCATGAAGCCCGCAGTACCAGTCCCGCACCCGATCTCCAGCAGGAGTATTCACGGATGCGGAGGTAGTCGTAGATGAGTTTGGGGCCGGACTCTGTTTGGGGTATAATCCCGCATCCACCCACTCTTTTCGGGCCTCATCGTACGTTCTTGGGCCCATGTGATGGTAAAATTTCCTTTTCTTTGCTGACTCAGAAGCTTTACCACGCTTTTCCTAATCAATCAACCTAATTCAAATGTCATATATTATTAGTTTAATAATTAAATCAAAAAAAGTAAATTAAAATGAAAAGCTATAATATAGAATACTTATAACTTCGTTGGGAGTTGTTCTTTTGGCAACAAATGTCTCTCATTCATTCTTCGATATGTTAGGCCATATTTCATACGACATCTTTGAAGGTGCTTCTTCTCCACTTTCGTTTCCCGTTTTGACCTTCTTGGTTTGACGGTGATGCTTCTTTGTGATCTAGAGAGCTACGAGCTTGGATTTGAAATCTCTGAATCTTTCAGCAACAGCTGTAAGAAAGTACTCTTCTTTTCTTCGTCGTGCTCGATGGGAAAAAGATTCTACAAACGAAAATTATAATTAATAATTAATGTCAATTTAATTAATTTTAAAATGAAAGTAAATGAATAAAAATGCTAAAGTTGCTTAACATAGTATCATCCCATAGTGAGTTCTTCAAACTCTCTGGAACCTCGTTCCACGAGTGCAATATCGAAATCTTGCGAATAGATAGGCCCAGTTGTTTTCCATATTGTCTACGCCACTTTTCACATGGCTGACCCAATGCGTTGTATTCGAGGTGCATGGGGTCCGTGACTTTGAGGTTTTTCGTAGGACCTCGCCCTTTTCGTTTCTTCAATGTCATTGTTGTAGTAGGAGCATCTGTTGGTCGGTCGTCTTCATTGATATCATTGTTTATTGGAGGAGCATCTTCAGGCAACTGCTCGTATCTAACAAGTGCGTCGCTATCCTCATTGTCATGATTATCATCATTTATGTCCATCTCCTTCCTCTGATCATAGTCCTTATCCGACTCACTATGAACCACGTCGTCCAAAGTCTCAATCTCGGGCACAATTTCGTCTCTGAAAAGATGCATTGTAGATAAAGTACGTGAAAGAATATAAATAGAAATACTATAGAACATGTTTGAGCTGCTTAGTACATAATTTGAAGCATATGACTAAGATTTTCAATTCTAACCATTTCAACACAATAATATATACCAATTAGTGTACTGTGTCAAGTTCCATGCATAACAAACCACGTTTGAGCTACTTTATGCGCGAAAGTGCAGAAAAAGCTTTAAAAACCTTAAAAACGCAACTTAATACGTAATTTGAAGCATATGACAGAGATTTTCAATTCTAACCATTTCAACACAATAATATATATTAATTAGTGTTGTGTGTCAAGTTTCATGCATAACAAACCACGTGTGAGCTACTTTATGCGCGAAAGTGCAAAAAAAGCTTTAAAAAACCTTAAAAACGCAACTTAATACATACTTTGAAGCATATGACTAAGATTTTCAATTCTAACAATTTCAACATAATAATATATACTAATTAGTGTTGTGTGTCAAGTTTCATGCATAATAAACCATGTTTGAGCTACTTTATGCGCGAAAGTGCAAAAAAAGCTTTAAAAACCTTAAATAATTAATAACTTGTGAATCACTTAATTCAAATGTATCTTCAAAAGCATCACATTCTTCCCGGTATAACAATAGACCATTTTTATCAGAAGGGTCTACAATGTAGAATACTTGGTTGGCTTGTGTGGCTAGTATGAATGGCTCCTCACTTTCACGCAAACGATCTATGTCTACAAGAATGAATCCACAAGGGTCTTCATTTTTAACGCATTGTCGATTATTATCCACCCACTTGCATTTTAAAAGATCCATAGTGAAAGTACAATAGTCAAACTCCCATATTTCATGTACCGCCCGTAGTATACCGATTTAGCATCAACCGGCGATTGATCCTTGGCACTCGCATAAAATGTAGATGACGACAAAATAGAAACCCCACTATTCTGTAGATACAATGACTTCTTATCTTGACCCTCAGTCCAAAATGTGAACCCATTGACATCGTAACCCTCATATTTGTTGACATCATCACGAGGACCAAAAGCTAACCACTTAACAATTTCAGATACACCCTTTAGTTCTTCACATATTACTCGATTATGAAACCAATCAATAAACGTCTTGTTATGCAACTGCATCAATGCCCTATCACCTTTAGAAGGATATTTTGTGCGCAATATATCAAAATGCTCATTCATCAAAGGATGGACTTCTGGAATATGATGCAACACATACATGTGTGCTTGTAGAAGACTGTCCCGAGGGGGTGTGATTGTTTTGGAGCCAATTGTTCCTTTTCCCTCAAGTCTTCCTTCATGTCGAGAGGTGGGAAGTCCAATAGGCTTTGCCATAGCCATATACTCGGCTATAAAGTTACCAATCTCATCGCTTACAGTGCCTTGAATCATACTCCCCTATGGTTGTGCTGGATTCCTCACTTTGTTTTGTAAAACACCTATGTGTCTCTCAAAAGGATAACACCACTTTAAAAAAATAGTACCTAAAAGCTTGATTTCACGAACGAGATGGACAATAAGATGAACCATTATGTCAAAGAAAGAAGGTGGAAAATACATCTCAAACTTGCATAAAGTTACAATCACATCGACTTGAAGAGCATCAAGTTTAAAGGGATCAAGAACTTACTACAAATTGTGTTGAAGAACGAACATAGCTTGGAAATTGCATATCTCACATGTTTTGGCAGTATTCCACGGAGTGCAATCGGTAAGAACACTTGCATCATCACATGGCAATCGTGAGATTTCATGCTTCCCAACTTTAACTCACCATTTAGGGTCACAAATCTCTTCATGTTGGATGAGTACCCAGACGGAACCTTAATGCCATACAAAGACTCACAAAAGGCCCGCTTCTCTGCTTTAGACAATGTGTAGCAAGCTGGAGGCAAATAAACTTTTTCATTACTCATCTTCTTCTTACCGACCTTTCCCTTGCTACTGCCACCAACTTCATAAGCTCTTTCTCTTTTCTTACTCACCTTAACCTGTGCCCACAACTCCGGACAAATACCCTTACATTCAAAGTAATCTCGCATGGCCTTAACATCCTTTGTCTTACCCGGCATGTTCATGAGAGTCCCGAGTATGGCATCGCATACATTTTTCTCTATATGCATAACGTCAAGACAATGCCTAACCTGTAGATCTCTCCAATATGGAAGTGTCCAAAAGATTGATTCTTTTTTCCACAGTCGGTCTTCACCCCCTTGCACTTGCCCTGTTTTACCAAATACAGTCTCAACTCCCTTAACCTGTTCGTAAACCTCATAACCGGTCAATGGTCGACGAGCTACATGGTCCTTAACCTCCCCGTTGAACATCTTCCTCTTCTTACGGTATTGGTGATATCGTGGGAGGAACTTTCGATGGTTTATGAATACATATCATCGATACATATTGGGAGCTTTCTTCCCTTTGTTCTTATACCTTGATAAGTTTCCATATGCTGGAAAATCATTAACGGTGCATAAAAGCATTGCACGCAAGGTGAACTCCTATTTAGTATATGCATCAAACACGGAAACTCCTTCATCCCACATCTTTATCAAATCCTCAACGAGAGGTGCAAGATATACATTTATGTCATTGCCAGGTTGCTTAGGACCCGAGATAAGAAGGGAAAGCATAATGTACTTACGCTTCATACACAACCAAGGTGGCAAATTATAGATCACTAAAAGTACCGGCCAAGTAATATGTTGAGAACTAAGATTGCCGAATGGGTTCATTCCATCCATGCACAATCCAAGCCTTAAATTACGAACTTCATCCCCAAAAGTCTTATGCAACCTATCAATACTCCTCCACCCTGGAGAATCAGATGGATGTGTGAGCAAGTGAACTTTCTTCACCCTATCTGCATGCCACCTCAAATTTAACGCATCTTTCTTTATAGAAAACAAGCGCTTGAATCTAGGTATTATTGGAAGATACCACAATACCTTAGTCGGGGGCCCTTTAGCATCCCGAGCCCCTTTACGCTTGTAACGCGATAACCCACACCTAGGACACTCTTTTTAGTTCTCGTTTTCATTCCGATACAGTACACAATCATTCGGACACGCATGAATCTTCTAGTACTCTAACCCGAAAGGACACATTAGCTTTTTGGCATAGTATGTCGACTTTGGAAGTTCATTTCCCTCGGGAAGCATCTCACCTAACGCTTCTAATAACATTGTGAAACTAGTGTCACTCCAATTGAACTTTGACTTAATGTTGAAAATTGTCAAAACTGCTGTAAGTTTGGTGAACTTTGTACATCCAGGATATAAAGGCTTTTGAGAAGCCTCTATCAACAAGTCAAATACACGAGGACATTTTCCTAACTCATCCTCGACTCCCTCAATCATCGCATCAACACGATCCACATCCTCGTCGACATTCTCTTCATCCGTCTCATACCCATCAACATGATCCACTACATCCTCATTGACATCGGCCACATTATTGATATCCTCAACAAAACTCTTTTCCTTGTAAACTCCCTCCTCACAACGCCATACCCAAACATGATATTGAGGCCTAATCCCACGTCGAAGTATGTGCTCCTTAAGGATATAAGCACTATCTACCTTTGATACATTGCCACAATTGACACATAGGCAATAAAAACCAACTCCCCCCGTCCTAACTTGATGTTCAACCGCAACACTGCAAAATTCTAATACGCCATCAATAAATTCTGACGATTCAATTCTTCCATACATCCAAGAACGATCTTTTGTCATCCTAAGTGTGATTATTTAATTCAAAACAAAATTAATAACAACTTTTTAACATATATACTTATTTATACCAAACATATTTAACCCTAAAAATATGTATATTCTATCTAATTCTATTATTAAAAATATATGTACAATAATAAACCACATTTTAAACAATAACATAGATAAATAATTCATAAATTAATCACATAAATTTGAAAATGTCAAACTCATAAATAATTGACATCTTTAGCACTAAATTATAAGTAAAATAATAAAAATATGAACTTGCAAGTTAAAAAAGTAAATAAAATTACCTTGATTTCTTGGGTTAAGTAATCTACAATGAAAAACAAAAACAAAATTAGTATAAAAAAAATTAGCCCTAAATTTCGAGGGTTTCGAATAACTAGCAAAACTTTAAGGTCTAACATATTTAAAAGAGAAATTACACCTCAATTTCGTGGGTTATGAAGATGAACAAGAACAATGCTTTGAACAAGAAGATGAAGAATTCATGTGTTTTTCTTGTGGGTTTTGAAGAACAGTGCGGATGAAGAAGATGAAGAAGAACGTGGGTTTTGAAGAATTCATGGATTTTGAAGAACAACAAATGTGTTTTCCGTGAACAACAGTGGGTTTTTCGTGGCTTTTAGAAGATGAAAAAGATGAACAAGGCGGGTTTTAGAAGATGAACATCAGTGGGTTTTCGAAGATGAAGGTTCTCGTGTACAATAGTGGGTTTTAGAAGGATGAACAACTGTGGGTTTTCGAAGATGAAGGTCAGCAGCTAGCAAAAAATGTCGTGAAAAGGAAGATGAAGAAGCAATATTAATGTCTTGGCTTTTTTATGAAACAGTAGGTTATGAAGCAGTAGGTTAATGAAAATAGACGTTAGAGGCGCGATTTTTGAAAGACTTATTGGCTGCGGTCAAGGCTAAAAACCGCAACCTTTGTTTATTTTTATTTACCTAATTTTTATTGCTCCTATTAGCTACGTATACCTAAAAACCGCAGCCAATAAGCAGAAGCAAATACGTTTTTTTCCACTAGTGTGCCCCTGCTTCGTAACAAATGTTGAGGCCCAGGATCAGGGCCTCATATTCAGCTTCATTGTTGGAGCAGGCAAATTCGAACCGTACTGCCCTTTCCATTCTTACCCCACCAGAAGAAATGATAAGTATCCCAGCTCCGCTTTCAGCTTTGGTAGATGAACTATCAACATATAGCTTCCATTCATGATTGGGATTACACAATGTTGGCCCTGTGCTTTCAGCGATGAAGTCAACTAAAGCATTAAAGTGCGTAGTTCAAACTCTATCCCATAGTCAGCTAGTTGATTAGCGCAATCACAAATACGGTTCGAATGGTTTCTCCCTTTTAAGATCTTCTTGAGAAGCTGGTTGGTCATTACCCTGATTTGATGTGATTGGAAGTAGGGTTTGAGCTTCCTACTTGCCATCACAACAGCAAACAAAACCTTTTCCACTTTGCTGTAGTTTCCCTCGAAACCCTGAAAGCACGACTTATGTAGTATATTGAAAGTTGGTTCTTTTCTCTTTCAGCTACCAGAACCCTAGAAATAGCGTACTCAGACACTGATACATACAGGATCAATACTTCCCCTTCCGCAGGGGAGACTAGCTTTGGTAGGGAGGCCAGATACTCTTTCAACTTATTAAATGCTACTTCCGCCTCTTTGGTCCACTCAAATTTGGTTTAATTGAGGGTCCTGAAGAACGGTGAGCACTTATCAGCTGATTTTGACATAAATCTTCCAGGGCTGCCACATAACCAGTGAGCTTTTGTACTTCTTTTACGGACTTGAGAGATTTCATGGCAAGGATGGCTTGTATCTTGTCAGGGTTGGCTTCAATCCCTCTTTCATCTACTAAAAAACCAAGACACTTTCCTCCTGTAACCCCAAACACGCACTTATCAGGATTAAGGCGCATTTGATGGTTGCGAAGGGTCATGTATGTTTTGTGTAGATCAGCTGCATGGTCTTTTGCTTGTCTACTTTTGGTAATCATGTCATCGACATATACCTCCAAATTTCGACCTATCTGTGAATTGAAAACTTTGTTCACCATTCTTTGATAAGTGGCCCCTGCATCACTTTATAACAATATACCCTGACATTTGTGATGAATGCGGTGTGAGGTTGATCTTTCAAGGCTGATGGGATTTGGTGATAGCCCTCATTGGCATCCATGAAGCTGAGGAGAGCGTGTCCGTGGAATCCACAAGGCGATCAATCTTAGGAAGGGGATAATCGTCATCCTTGGGACAGGCTTTGTTAAGGTCAGTAAAGTCGACACACATCATCCATTTTCCATTGGGTTTTTTGACAAGCTCCACATTGGAAAGCCAATCCGAGTATTGGCATTCTCGTATGAATCCAGCTTTTAACAACTTTGCAACTTCTTCCTTGGCCGCTTCAATTCTTTCTTTTCCTTGATGGCGCAACTTTTGTTTCATTGGCTTGTAGCCAGGTTTGATGTCAAGTTTGTGGCACATTACCTCTAGCGGTATCTTGGGCATTTCCTCGACAGAGAAGGCAAAGATATCACGGAGCTCAGCAATTGCTGCCAAGACATCGTGTCTCACTGCTTTTGTTAAGGCTCTTCCTATCTTGCTCTTTTTCCCGTCCAACATCTCCACTTCTTCATGTTGTTCAAGGGGTTGAGGTCTTTCATGGACGTTGAGATTGTCCAGATAGATACTCATAACAGACTGATATTCTTCTTCTCTCTTCCTCTTGGGGAATATTCCAGGAGCTCCATCATGCTTCAATGCATTAATGAGGCATTGACGGGCTGCCTTTTGATCCCCCTTGAGGACTCCCACCTTTCCATCATCCTGTTCAAACTATAGCAGGAGTTGATGTGGTGAAATAACATCTTTGATTTTGTTAATGAGGGTGGCCCTATAATTCCATTGTATGAAAAGTTAAGGTCAACAACTGTGAATCGGATGGGCATAGTTTTGCAACTATCCTTTTCCCCTACTCTCACAGGAAGCGTGATGGTGCCAAGGGGCATTACTTGATTACCTCCAAAGCCAATGAGAGTTTTATCAAAGGGTTGCAAGTGTTTTTCTTCGAATTTCATTTGTCTTAGACAGTCCAGGTTATAAGATCTGTTGTGCTATCGATGTCCACCAGGACTCTTTTAACCTTCATATGACCTATTTTGATGGTCACCACCAGAGGGTCCGTGTGAGGCTGTTGTAATGGTTGTGATATAGTGGCATCAAATTTCATTACTGGACCTCCTACAGACACCTTTGGGGGACCTTTCAGCAATGTCTGGACGTTATCTTTTGCGGCCCGGAGTGTGAGGTATTCTTCATTGAAGCCACCTACAATCATCTTGATGACTCCCCGTGTATCGTTGGAAGCTTCCTTCCATTCTTCCTTGTGAGGCTTAATGGTCTTTCGTTGTCGCTGCGAGATGAATACTCCTTTCTACTTAGAAACCTTCCCAACTTCCCTTCCTCGGCCATCTGGTGTAAGATGCGTTGAGTTCTCTGCACTCCTCCAACGTGTGACCATACTCACGGTGGTAGTCACACCATAGATTGTAATTGCGGCGTAGAATATGTCTCGCCGGTTTCTATCAAAGCGAGGATCTTCTCCCCCGTCCTTGAGATTATTCACCTTAGGTTCCTCCTCCGTGACATAGACCTGCCTATGTCTTGGGGGTCCCATGTCGGAAGGGGGACCATGATGACGAGGGCTTCTTGCTGGAGGTTCCTCTCTGTGAACCTTAGGTTGATGGCTAGGTCCTTGCTCTCTTTTGTCATGCTTCTGCATCTTAGTATCATGGGCATGACATATCTCTGAAGCGGTGACGTAACTTTGGCATTGTCTCATAGCCTCTACATAAGTTCTAACTTGATTGTCGATAAGTTGGAACTTCAATTTTGGGGTGCGCATCTCGTTTATCAGGGCATTGAGAGCAATAAAGTCTTCTAGATCTGTGACTTCCAGAACAGCTTCCTGGAATTTCCTCAGGTAGACCGTGATAGACTCTCCCTCTTGCTGAATGATACTCAGCAAGTGGAAGTTGGACTTTTCTTGCCTTTTGAAAGCGACGAAATGGCTCACAAACTTTGTTTCCAACTGGGCGAAAGTGTGAATGGTACCTACCGGCAACGATGTGTACCAACTCAGGGCAACACCACTTAAAGTGGTAGGGAAAAATTTGCAAAGTAAGGCCTGGTTAGTAGTGTATAGCAGCATCAGGTTCTTGTATGCCACGGTATGTTCTCCAGGGCATGTTTTCCCATAAAGAAGTTTATGGTAGGAACCTTAATCTTAACGGGGTTAGGAGTTGCTAAGATTTCAGCAGATAGAGGGGAGTTCAACAACATAGGGGCTTCTTGAGGTTCCCCTAGGCTAACATCCAGTTGGTCATTCTGTTGAGGCCTGGCGGGGCTAACCGGGTGATTAGACTTAGAAAGTCGCGTCGTCTTCCTCTCCTCCCTCCTTCTATCAACAAACGTCTAGGCACTTTGCGAACGTTGGGCTCTTCTTTCATTTAAGTAACTCCTAACATCTTGAGTCTGTGGTCTGGATTCTCTTTCTTGGGACGTGCTTAAACTCTTCTGAAGTCGGGACCTTTCTCTCCTTTGTCTATTTATGCGGCTGGATCGAGAGGCTTGAGTTTGCCTGTTATCCTGCCTCTAGGAATTTTGTGGAGCATCCACCCTCCTCCTTAGGTTTTCAATTTTTTCAGCTATGTCATTCAACACCTACTGGTTGGGGTTAGCGGTATTGGCATTGATCACGGTGCGAAGTTGCTCAGCGAAGGCGTTTGTCAGATTTTGTGCCAGCATGTCCAGATCACGGCGAGTCACGGCCTGGTTGTTAGCCTGTCCCGCGGACGTGTCTGTATCTGTACACTATTTTTTAAAAAACTACCTTATATATATATATGAAAATTTCTAAAAAACCACCTTATCTATACACTATTTTTTAAAAAACTACCTTATATAAAAAACTTGCAAAAAACTACCTTATGTAATACATTTCTTTGCAAAAGACTACCTACTACTCAATTTCGTTAGTTGACCGGCAAAACTAACGGTTGACTTTCACGTGACAGGCACGTGAGAATGCGATTAAAGAGTCCCCTGGCTCGAGAAAGACCTTCCAGGAGAGAAAAACCTGCAACTTACAAATGGGTCAAATAAAATACATACAAATAGCCTAAACAAGGTAAAAGTAAAAAAGAAGGAGCACAACCAAAATAAAGGCAATGAACAAAAACAAACAAAGGGCGAAAGACTATTTTATTTCTAAAAAAATATATGTATCTATTTTTAGAATGTATGATACTAAGGCTATTTTATTTCTAAAAATAAAGATATGTATCTATTTTTAGAAAAAATTGATTGGTTTAGTAATTTCCATTCAAATCCTAATTTATTTTATTTAATTTTAGAAAACATATGACTTAATTTGTCATAGCATAGAGTTTTATAAATTGATGGCTTTGTTAATTTCCATTCAACTCCCAAAAAACTAATTACAGCTTTTGTCTCTAAAATTTAACCCAAATTATTATGAGTAACAATGGATACACTTCCTAATGCATTAATCACAGAAATACTTTTAAAATTACCCGTGAAATCACTTCTAACTTTAAAGTGTGTTTCAAAATCATTGAATTCCTTGATTTCAAATCATGAATTCATCAACATTCATCTCAATCATATTAAGTCTTGTTCTAACAAGAAGATTTTAATACAAACAATTGATAGTTTTGAATATATTCACTTGTTTGATTTATCGGACTCTCTTCAAGGGCCCCATTTTAATATTTCGCCCTGGTCCTCCAATATGTTAGAGATAGTCTTGCCTGAAACTTCATTATCATTATCGAATTTCTGTTGGCCTTGTACAAGACGAAAATTTTACAGATTAATGGGTAGTTGTAACGGTTTACTTTGTGTTATATACCAGGATACGAAGGACGATTGTTACTACATTGAGTTTGTGGTGTTCAATCCATGTATTCGCAATTACAAAGAAATATCTTTATATGTTGATAAGTTGTTGGTTATTTACAGTGATGCTTATGGGTTCGGGTTTGATCATATTAATAATGATTACAAGATCATTTTGTTAACTAATACTAATAGACGTGATTATCCAGAAATAGATTCTGATTGGAGTTCTCAAATATTTATTTATAGCTTTAATTCGGGATTATGGAGAAACATGTATGATATTCCAATTGATAAAGATATGTTTATTTGTTCAACCAAAATTGTTGATATTAACAATCAATTCTACTTACTATTTGAAAAACAAGATAAAGTTGCTAGGACGACTATATTTGTAATTGGTTGTTTTAATATGAGCAATGAAAAATGGTGCGAATATAAAGTTCCTAACTCTATAAACCATCCTACGCTACAAGTATTAGATGGTTGCTTATGTATTATGAATGACAACATTAAAAATGGAATAGAATTTTGGGTTATGAAGGAGTATGGAGTTTGGACAATGCTTCTTTCTGTCATGGATCAAAATATAAAAAATGAATATGGTTTTCAAAATAGAAGATATTCATATTTTGTTAATCCAATTGGTTTTACTTATAGTAATCAGAAATTAGGGCTACATGACAAAAATTTATTTTTATTATGGGATAGATGGACAAGCCAATTTGTTTTATACGATATTAGGGATAAAACGGTGAAGCGGGTTCGAATTGAGGTGATTACTCCTACTTATGTAAATATTTTACACGATTCTAAGGTTTATTTATATGAAGAAACACTGGTTAGTATTCCTGGAAAAAGCCAAAGAACAACAACAAACTGCAAAGTAATCGAGCTTAAGCTTAGAGATGAACAACATAAATTTATCTTTATTTTTAACACTATCAAGTTAGCATTATTTTGGGATCGGACCACATGAATAAATTAGTAAATCCTAGTAATGTTTAAGATTTTGTTTGATTTGATTATAAAGAATTTTTATCTTAGATTATGAAATTTATTTATCTTAGATTATAAAAAATAAATATGATTGGTAAATTTATTTCTATTAGATTATCAAATTTGACGCAGATCTCAAAAGTTTACTTTTTAACTTTTAATTTGATTATAAAGAATTTTTATCTATGATTGGTTAATTAACAATAATATAATGGGAAAAGATAATAAGAATAAAAAATCTAATAATGGTAGTAATTTTAATATAAAAATTTATAGATATAACTCATATTATCACACATATTACTCAATAAAGGTCTTTATACAATTGGTCCGTACTATTTTTAAGTGCATCAATTAATAATAATAAGTATTTTTTAAAAATTGTAATAATTTGTATTTGTTAATAAAAATACTTACTATTATAATGTATTTTAGGAAAAATTATCTAGAATAATCCAAACTATTTACGATTTTCTTACAATAATCTCACCTATTGATTAACCATGAATAATCCCAACTTTAAGAGGCATTTTTCTAGAGTAAAACCGGTGACCGAATGACTTGCTATTGCAAGTTTTATTTTTTAAAAAAAGGATAAATTAAAATAAAATGTCGGAAAAAATTGTTAAAAAAATGTTCATAAAAAAATTTATGATTTTTTTTTATTATTTAGAATTTTTTATGTAAATTTTCAAAAATATTTTTTAATTTTAAATTAATATTTAATTTATTTTTTTGGTGAATAGCAGGTCATCGGGTTACCCAAGTTTACTCTACGAAAATAACCTTTAAAGTTTGGATTATTCATAGTTAATTGTATTTATTAAGTAAAAATACTTACTATTATAATATATTTTAAATTTTGTTCGCACTAAAACACTATATAAATATATTTTCCCTCAATAAATGAATAAATAGTATTTTTAAAAATAGAAATGAAGTGATAACTTACCTAGTTATGATGGAGAAAATAAAGGTCAAAATGGGGAGCAAAGTCAGGAATACATGTCATTCAAAATAAAGGTAATTCATTGAAAAAAAAATCTAAGATTAGTGAGTAATTATTAATTACCCGGATAAAGAGGAAAGAAAGATCCAAATTCCCCCTGCAACCAGCCATGGCATTAACGTTAGTAAATTCATCATCATTGTCAAGGAAACATCTCAACCAAAAACTTAAGCTGATAGTTGAGGCTCTAGGATATGTTATATACTCTAACACGCCCCCTCACATAAGAGCCCATTGGGCTAGAAGTGTGGATGCACATATGTGCTGAATATTCCACTTTAAATGTGGGGGTTGAGATTCGAACCCATGACCTCTTGTCACGTTGGCTTCTAATACCATGTAAATGAACCATTTCAACCAAAAGCTTAAGCTGATGGTTGAGGCCCTAAGATATGTTATATACTCTAACAATCATCATCATCCTACCTAGTGTATCCCGCTGATAGAGTAAATTATATTTAATTTAAAAGGCAACATACAATCATGCACCTTAATAAGAGGAAGTAGCACATGTGAAACTCTATCCGTAATAGTTAGCATACTTCACCAAAAATGTTAATATCTCCATCATGAAGAATTCTAGTACATTAATGCATATATATCTTGTTCATTTCAACATATCATTCAAAAGTAGACAACATATAATTTTTTTATTTTTTATTTTTACCTAATGAGGATTAGATGAGATAAGGAAGAATAATGGCCTCTTAATCTCTTATCTACATATTTGGTAGTGTTACTCTATACACCAAAAAAGAAAGACCAAGAGGAAATCTATTTTCCAACATGTCTCGATCATGAATTTATGAGCAGGTATTAAAACTTATTAATATCAAATTGTATAGCATATTTAAAAAAAGACTGACATTGACTCAAGACATGTATATTACATGAATATTCATCTCATTATATATACTAATTAGAGTTTAGAGTCGTTTAAAATTGTACTAACAATTCGATGTTTACCAAACCTTGTAATTGAATCTTGATTTGACTCGATTTTAAATTGACTCAAAACCTTTAATTTAAAATCTATACAATAACCTGAAGGAAAACCTTTAATATTATCTACTTAAGTTACCACAACATCAACCCATCATTTCAACAAATGATTTACAATTTTCGATTTGAAATATTGCGTTCATGCTTAACATAATAATAACAAATCATTCAACAATTAATTATATTACCTGTCTTCGCAAATGTTCTATGAACAGTAACATTCATATCGTAGTAGTATGTTATCATTAGTAACACATTGATTAAAAAGAAAAGTGATTATTTTATGAATAATAAAAATTTAATTCACAGTTAAGAACTTCAAATAAAAATATAGAATGATGGATTAGAGTAAAAGGAACCATTTTAAAAGTCCTTATTATATATGACGCTAAATATTTCACTTTGAATGAAGGGTAGTTGTAATTTGAATTTGTTCTTATAACGCTGACTTTGATACCATGTTAAAAAATCAACATAATTAAAATAAAGCTTAAACTGATAGTTGAGGCTCAAAAATATGTTTCATTGTTGGAATAATTTATCCCACATCAATAAATAAAAAATGACGTGCACACTTTATAAGTTATTGGAGTCATTCCTTCCACATTGCCATATGGTTTTGAAATGGTATCACCTTGGCTTATGGAATGTACACATCCTGTTTCCATGTTAATACGCTGACATTCATAATAAGTTCAGCCTAAATTAACATATGAACTCTAACATTAGACTAATAGTTCAAAGTATTCCCTATCATCTAACAATTCACTAGAAAGATTAATTCACTCTCGCCTTAATTGTTACACTCTCTTCCCCATGAAACTGCACCATTTAACTGATGATATGAGAGTTTTTAAGTTAAATAGTGTTATTTCAGAGTGATAGCAAAATACAATTTTCTATCCTAGCACAAATTACCTCCACTCCATTATACTTGCTACTAATAGCGACATTTTTCTACAAAGCTTATCACAATCAGGTGCAACTATTTCAGAATGAAAGAAGCATAAAAGAAAAAAATAGAGAAAGAGAGAAGATTACTTTTCAAAATAGTAGACAAAAGGAGCAATGCAAAGAGCAGCAAGAAGATGGCGATAAACAATAAGAGAAAAAATGAAGGTGCCTTGAGTTAAAATAATCCTTGTAAGTATGTGTAACCCTGTTCCTACCAATTGCACCATTATCCCTAATAATAATAATAATAATAATAATAATAATAAGTAAAAATTGTCGGGAATAATCTCATCTATTGACAATCCGCTGTGAATAATACGAACTATTGATTATTTATGAATAATCCCACCTTTCTAGTTTGTTTGCTCATGGCACCCCAACCGATTTTTAACCGGCTACTGTAGGTTGTATTTCATTTATCATCTTCATTTCATTTATATGCCATTTTCAATCAAAATTTAAAACTTCTCAAAACAACCCACCATAATCCAAAACTGCTGTGCAGTTCTTCAATTCTTCCTCCCAAAAGTTGTCACGCCATAATCAATTCTTCAACCCATCATCTTCATTTCGAAGCTGCTGTGCAATTCGTCCTCTCATCTTCAACCCACCATCTGCAATTCCTCCCTAAATTAGGGTTTAGTTTCGAATAGGGATGTTGTGTGATACAAGCTGCTGTAGATGGGTGGAGTATTTATCAAAGCTTGGAGTTCATTTACCCCAAAAAAAAAATTAAGCTTGTTATATGGAGTTGGAATTAGTGGAAGAAGGAAGAAAAACAAAATGGAAGAAATAAGGTGAAGAACAACAACAAAAATGAAGAACAATGGGGTTTTTAGGAGGAGAAGAAATGGAAATCAGTAGGGATGGGTTTATAGAAAGAAGTTTGGAGAAGATGACCTGCAAAGAATACATAAGACCTGCTACAGCAGGTTAATTTTCGGTTGGGGGTACCACGAGTAAACAAACTAGAAAGGTGGGATTATTCATTAATAATCAATAGTTCGGATTATTCACAGCGGATTGTTAATAGATCGGATTATTCCCGACAATTTTTCCTAATAATAATAATAATAATAATAATAATAATAATATTTTTAAATCTCTTTTAAAAGAAAATAAAGAAACTTATTTACTCGATTAAGAAATAGAGGATTTTGAATTTTTGTTGAATTTGGGTAGATAATAATACTAATAATGTTATCGAATTAGATTCTATTATTTATTTTGAGGATTGAGAAGAAAGGGAATAGATTTTGGTGCAGTAATTGTAGGAACTATACGAGAAATAAATGTACCAATTAAGGATAAGGATTAGACATGTTAAAACGGTAGAGTTACTTTTGGTTGGTGTTGTTTATATTGAGTTATTTTTGTGTCAGCTGGTGTTCCGAGAAACTGTCTTTTTGAAAGACGTCTTTCAGGTCCAGCCTATTAAAGGTTAATATTTACTTTACTCTATATTTTTCTTTATGGGTCAGTTCAATTAGAGATGGTCTCTCATAAAAACCGTCTTTCACAAGAATTTGTGTTTTGTGTTCGGTCAGTTTTATTGATCTAATGAGACAAGAGTTTAAATTTTTCCAGCTAGTCTCTTAAGAAACATTCTCTTTAAAATATGTATTTAAAGTCCAATTTATTAAAGATTAATGTCACTAAACATAATTTGCTTTTAGAGGGATATATTTAGTGACATTTAATTTAAATGACGCTATTTTAAATTTCTTATAGTGTATATAGAGGATTTAGTGACATTTATTTGACCCTTTAACAGCATATTAAAAAGTCACACTAAAGCTTTTAGCGACATAGGATCTAGTAACATTTCTCACAAATGCCACTATAGACTATAGTGACAATTACATATGCCACTAAAGACCAAACTAAGTGTCGCTAAATCACTTTATGGTGGATTTTAGAATAAAAACCAATAATTATTACACTAAAAATATGAATCAGTGGCATTTTTTTGATGTCACTAAATCTAATTTCGCAAAAAGCTAAATTTGTTGTAGTGTGTCTAATTATTGTATTCTTAATGTCTATTTACATTATCCTTGATGCTTTATTTATTGTATACTTAATGCCTATTCTCAATATCTTAGATGTTTACTTACATCATTCTTAATGCATACTTACAAGATTTTAAAAAATATATAATGGACTTGTTGGGATGAGTTATCCCACATCGACAAAAGAAAGATGGTGTGCACACTTTATAAGCTATGGGATACCTTCTTCCCATAGCCATATGGTTTTGGGATGTTATATATCCCATTGGCTTATGAAGTGTGTGCACCTCGTGTCTTCCCGTCAATGTGCTGGCATTGACAATAAGTCCAGCTAATTAGAGATGGTCTATTTTGTCTCTTATAAGAATTTGTGAAATTTTTTATCTTATTATTAAAAAAAAATTTCATATGAAGTTTTTTTTAAAAAAAATAAAACTTGACAAATACTAATTTTTATAAGTTTGACAAAGAATTATTAACTCAAAAAATAAAAATTATATGGAAATATGATGAATTTTCAATATAAATGTTTATAATGTAGCATTGAAAAATGGACAAAAATATTTCAGAGAAAGGTGAAATTAAAATTGTTTTGTTTCAATTTTTCAAATTAGGTCAATTTCAAAATATGAATTAATTTATATATATAAATTTTTAGCCCGAGGATTTTTGAATGATTTGCCTAAATGGAGTTGAAAAAGAAAAAAAATACTACTATGGTGTTCACTTAAAAATATTTCCCAAAATGGTGTTTATGTCACTAAGTTATTTTAATTCTGGTTTGGAGTCTTCAAAGCTTATTGTAAACCAAAAGAATAGTAGGTTTAAGTAGAATGAGAAAATAAAACAATATATTTTCTATTTCTCTCTAGAATTTATTTTTTAAAATACTCCGACAAAATTAATTTAACCAAATTTATCTGAAATTGAATTGGAATCTTCAAACATAAAAATTAGTCCGACAAAATAATTGGTATGTACATCATATAACTTGTGACACATAGAATCAATTATGATGAAATTATACTCTCTCCAATTCATATTTATTGTCCACTTTGTGTTTGGACCGCATTTTAAGGAAATGGTAGGAACCACCCAAAAGTGGGTATTTGATGTGTTTTAAGAGTATAGATTAAATGTTAATGATTTTCACCTTTTCTCACTAATAAAGTTGATAGAATTCAAATTTGGAGCCAAAAATTTAAATTGCAAAGTACATACACTTAAATTACATAAATAAATTTCTTAAATTACATAGCTAATATTCCAAATATCTAAACTAACTTACATAATTACTGTACATAATAAAAGATGAAAAATAATTTAAGTCTTCAATTTTTCCTTGATTTCTTCAACGTCTTTTGTACGACAATCGATAACGAACAACCTTCTCGCCACATCCGCATACAGATATTGAATCTCTCATTGACTTCAAATTATAAAAATAAAAACAAAATGCATTTAGTGTTTAAATTAGATTACTTAGCTACAAAAACCCAAAAAATCAATTTTAAAATGAAGCCATTTAAATCTGAAATTATTTCCCAAAATAGAGATTATTCAACACAGCAGCAAGTGAAAATAACCCAAAACAGAATGCAAACAGGCGCCAATTAAAAATCACCCAAACAGCAAATTAATAGGCGCCAAATGATCAACAACAGCAAATCTGAAATTATGTTCTCTAGGGCATGTTGTCCCATAAAGGGAGTTTATGGTAGGAACCTTAATCTTAACGGGGTTAGGAGTTGCTAAGATTTCAGCAGATAGAGGGGAGTTCAACAACATAGGGGCTTCTTGAGGTTCCCCTAGGCTAACGTCCAGTTGGTCATTCTGTTGAGGCCTGGCGGGGCTAACCGGGTGATTAGACTTAGAAAGTCGCGTCGTCTTCCTCTCCTCCCTCCTTCTATCAACAAACGTCTAGGCACTTTGCGAACGTTGGGCTCTTCTTTCATTTAAGTAACTCCTAGCATCTTGAGTCTGTGGTCTGGATTCTCTTTCTTGGGACGTGCTTAAACTCTTCTGAAGTCGGGACCTTTCTCTCCTTTGTCTATTTATGCGGCTGGATCGGGAGGCTTGAGTTTCCCTGTTATCCTGCCTCTAGGAATTTTGTGGAGCATCCACCCTCCTCCTTAGGTTTTCAATTTTTTCAGCTATGTCATTCAACACCTACTGGTTGGGGTTAGCGGTATTGGCATTGATCACGGTGCGAAGTTGCTCAGCGAAGGCATTTGTCAGACTTTGTGCCAGCACGTCCAGATCACGGCGAGTCACGGCCTGGTTGTTAGCCTGTCCCGCGGACGTGTCTGTATCTGTACTGTGCACAGTAACAGTTTGTGTTGGTATTCTCTTGGGAGCCATGACTCTGTTTGCAACTAAACGTCCCCACAGATGGCGCCAAACTGTTTCGTATATGAAACGAGGAAGTGTGATAGGCACATGAGATACCTGAGACGGAAGTGGTATAGTGATCAACGGTCAACTGAATGGAGGTGGAACGCCCTCTGAAGGTGACCTGAAGTCCTGCACCACAACACGTTAGCCTTGTCCAGGGGGTTATCTCCCGGAAAACCCCTCCGACGCTCAAGTCAGATCAGAGAATTATAGTGAATAATGAACCATGAAAGATACGGAGTCGATAATGGTGGTGATAATGAAAAGTAACCGTTTGTGGTGGTAAAGGGGGAGATAATTACTGGTAGTGCTAAGTAGCAATTTTAGCAGAGTTTTGGTATATCAACGAATGCTTAGGTCTGAAAGTGAGCATGAAGTCATATATATATAGTGTTTCTGGGAGAGGTTACTTTTGAAAGTATGGACCATCATGGAGAGTGTGAGCAGTAGTGGGAAGTTATAGTTGGTTACTGCAGGAAGTGGGAGGTTGCATGACAGTTATAGGGTGGTTTCTTACGTGGGGACTAAGTATGTTGAACTGATCATTTTAAAAGCCCCTTGACTTAGAGTCAAGATCAATGGATGGTCAAGGGTTATCATGGTAATATCGAAATAATAAAATAAATAAATAAAAATAAATGTTACCATAGCAAGCTTATTTTTAAAACTTTGACAAATTCTTTTGGAAATATGGTTCAAAAGTTTGAATTAATAATAACAAATTAGTTATACTACTCCGTTATAATTGATAGTTGTATATATTAGAAAATTTAACAACCTAAACAAAATATGTTATTAAAAAATATTCATATATTTTTAAAAATAATAATAATAAATTAGAAAATATGATATTCGGATATTCGATTTTCCCAATATTCCACTTCGGTACCCGGTTTCAAAATCGGATATTCGATCTGAATTATCTGGTCTTCAAAAATTGGATAATTTATCTTGTATGTAAAACTGGATACAAGATATTTTTGAACACCTCTATTTTAACCATTGAATTGATAACAAGATTCCAAACTCTCTTCAAGAGATTTTTAAACTCAATATATGTGTAGATTTAGTCCAATAAATGGATAAAATAACTCAATAATATAGAGAAAATGAATATTCTTTGTAACTTAAAACAAAAGAAACAAATATAAAGATATTGATGGCGTACCAACAGGGGTGAGCAAAATCGGATATCCGAAACATGAAGACGAATCGAATATCCGATATCCTAAAAGTTTCAGATCGAATATTCAAATCCGATATCCGCAAATATTTGGATCAGATTTTCGAAATATATGATGTCAATTAAAATTAATTGAAAAATTCCAATCAGATATCTAAAATATCTAATTCCAACATTTGAATTTAGTTAAAACGATCTTTTTAAAAAATTACTTAAAATTTATTAATGCAATTATCGGATATCCGAATCACTTATACTATGCGATATCCGAAATAATTTCGGATATCTGATATCCAACTTTTAAATATGTAATTATAATTTTATTTGAAGATATAAATTTGATTTAAATTTAGTATTTGAATATAAAAAAATATTTGAGTCATATGTGTAACAACCCGACTTAGCATTGACTGAGCAAAATAGGTCATCAGAGGGTTTACTAACCCAAAGAACTCAAATCTCAAGCTATTAACAATGTTCACCACATGAATGTTGCCCAAAGCATTCAAAAAATTAGGTCATAACTCGCAGAAGCTCACAAGATCGAATGCAGAAGTAAACAACTAATCTTAAGTTCAAACATCTAAACCAACGCCCGATCATACAACTAACTATAAAAGTTCACAATAGTCAACATGACCAAATCTACTACACACTTACTAACACTCAAACAGAGACTAAAATTCTTATGCATACTCAAATCCAATATACATCTTCCAAGAATACTATGTTCATCTCCGCTATCCCATCGTTCCCGACTGGTACCAATTTGTAATCAAACTAAAAGATGGAAACAACAGGGAGTCATATGAAGCTGAATGAGGAGTAACAATCCAAAACAACAAAACATAGTAATTCAAAACATTGGTTTAAAAGCAACATCCTTTTCCTAGATCTATGTGCGCATAGGGAGTCTAGTTTGAGAGGTGCCCCATAGCTCTATGGCTATGTCGCTCTCGGGTGAGGCTAGTCAATATTTGAATGACAATTCCCTCTACTCCGTCAATGACCAGCTCGTGAGCCGATTTATTGACCATATAAATATCAGCATAATCATTCCTAACACATTTGTCTCAACATTATAAAATTCACATCTTTAATAAAAGGATGTACAAAATTGTAGTCTGGCTAAACCCTTATAAGGGACTGTTACTACTCACCAACAATGACGCTTCAAAGAATCGAGATAGATTCATCGCAATCAATTAGAAGGGATCCTCGACGTAGTCATATCCTGAAGCATGACAATAAGCATAACATCACTAACGTGTGTACGATCCTCCTTTACTAGCATACTATACAATTACATCTCCTCCTATGAACGTAACTATACCAAGACTCTAATTTTTAACATTCTAACATTAAATGTCGTAAGGGTGTTTTCTAAACATATTAAAGAACCTAGAGTAAAATCTCGATACATAATGTTATTTTCATCTTGAATCCATACTTATCGATACCTTCTAAAATCATCAATTTTATTCAAGGACATTAATTATCAAGTATCTTCATTATCATCAAATATTCTTAATAAATATATGCCTAAGATAATCCATCGTGTCTCTAAAGTTTATATCAACAATCATTTTCACTCAAAGATCCATCAATCTCACCCAATGTATATAATCCTCTTTAAATCTATGATAAAATACAAAAGAATACTTTCAACTCCAAAATCAATTGTAATCCCAAAAGAATTTATTAATTCATCTCGAATATCTTATTGTCAAATTTCTATCATTCCAATTATTTACTAATTCAACCAATAATTTCAATGTTTGCCAAAATAATACCAATATCTGAAAATCCATCGATTTGATCTCAACTCCAATAATTCTCAACATATATTCCAATAATTCAGGTGTGTTGAACCGAGAGGGTTTATAAGTTTAGAGCAATATATGAATTCTTGCTCAAGAATTCAGAAGAATGTGTTGGTGTTTAGGAGACAAAACACATAATTATTTCTAGGGTGGAGGACTGAAAAGTAAGAAAATAAAGTAAGGGAAATATCTTATTGTTTCATATTTTTAGTCCTAATATTTTCTTATTATCTCAGCCCAAATTAATTTATTCGACTCAACACAAAAAAAAAAATTTCAATCTTAATGTTTATCTTTAATTCTAAAATTTTAAATATAATTTCTCAACTGTTACAATATGCACCGTTGTTATAAAAGTGGTTAATTATGAAGATTTGAAAATAATTTTCCAAACTTTGTCGTTCATCAATTCTTTATTAATTCTTTCATAATTGAAATCTACAATTTGAAATGAAATATTTGTTCCCAAACGCAACCTTATATATTTTTGACATTTATTATTATGTTAATAATATATATAATAAATACCTACCTACCCGAGGGTCCCTCCCGCTTTAAAAATGGGCGGGTAGCGACAAAAAATATGTCTGCAAATGTAGGTGGGCTTTTGAATATTTGAGCCCGCAGGTAGATTTTTTAGGTATTATCCGATTTGCTACCCGCCCATGAACACCTCTAATATATATATATATATATATATATATATATATATATATATATATATATATATATATATATATATATATATATATATATATATATATATATATATATATATATATATATATTTATATATATATATGAAAATTTCTAAAAAACCACCTTATCTATACACTATTTTTTAAAAAACTACCTTATATAAAAAACTTGCAAAAAACTACCTTATGTAATACATTTCTTTGCAAAAGACTACCTACTACTCAATTTCGTTAGTTGACCGGCAAAACTAACGGTTGACTTTCACGTGACAGGCACGTGAGAATGCGATTAAAGAGTCCCCTGGCTCGAGAAAGACCTTCTAGGAGAGAAAAACCTGCAACTTACAAATGGGTCAAATAAAATACACACAAATAGCCTAAACAAGGTAAAAGTAAAAAAGAAGGAGCACAACCAAAATAAAGGCAATGAACAAAAACAAACAAAGGGCGAAAGACTATTTTATTTCTAAAAAAATATATGTATCTATTTTTAGAATGTATGATACTAAGGCTATTTTATTTCTAAAAATAAAGATATGTATCTATTTTTAGAAAAAATTGATTGGTTTAGTAATTTCCATTCAAATCCTAATTTATTTTATTTAATTTTAGAAAACATATGACTTAATTTGTCATAGCATAGAGTTTTATAAATTGATGGCTTTGTTAATTTCCATTCAACTCCCAAAAAACTAATTACAGCTTTTGTCTCTAAAATTTAACCCAAATTATTATGAGTAACAATGGATACACTTCCTAATGCATTAATCACAGAAATACTTTTAAAATTACCCGTGAAATCACTTCTAACTTTAAAGTGTGTTTCAAAATCATTGAATTCCTTGATTTCAAATCATGAATTCATCAACATTCATCTCAATCATATTAAGTCTTGTTCTAACAAGAAGATTTTAATACAAACAATTGATAGTTTTGAATATATTCACTTGTTTGATTTATCGGACTCTCTTCAAGGGCCCCATTTTAATATTTCGCCCTGGTCCTCCAATATGTTAGAGATAGTCTTGCCTGAAACTTCATTATCATTATCGAATTTCTGTTGGCCTTGTACAAGACGAAAATTTTACAGATTAATGGGTAGTTGTAACGGTTTACTTTGTGTTATATACCAGGATACGAAGGACGATTGTTACTACATTGAGTTTGTGGTGTTCAATCCATGTATTCGCAATTACAAAGAAATATCTTTATATGTTGATAAGTTGTTGGTTATTTACAGTGATGCTTATGGGTTCGGGTTTGATCATATTAATAATGATTACAAGATCATTTTGTTAACTAATACTAATAGACGTGATTATCCAGAAATAGATTCTGATTGGAGTTCTCAAATATTTATTTATAGCTTTAATTCGGGATTATGGAGAAACATGTATGATATTCCAATTGATAAAGATATGTTTATTTGTTCAACCAAAATTGTTGATATTAACAATCAATTCTACTTACTATTTGAAAAACAAGATAAAGTTGCTAGGACGACTATATTTGTAATTGGTTGTTTTAATATGAGCAATGAAAAATGGTGCGAATATAAAGTTCCTAACTCTATAAACCATCCTACGCTACAAGTATTAGATGGTTGCTTATGTATTATGAATGACAACATTAAAAATGGAATAGAATTTTGGGTTATGAAGGAGTATGGAGTTTGGACAATGCTTCTTTCTGTCATGGATCAAAATATAAAAAATGAATATGGTTTTCAAAATAGAAGATATTCATATTTTGTTAATCCAATTGGTTTTACTTATAGTAATCAGAAATTAGGGCTACATGACAAAAATTTATTTTTATTATGGGATAGATGGACAAGCCAATTTGTTTTATACGATATTAGGGATAAAACGGTGAAGCGGGTTCGAATTGAGGTGATTACTCCTACTTATGTAAATATTTTACACGATTCTAAGGTTTATTTATATGAAGAAACACTGGTTAGTATTCCTGGAAAAAGCCAAAGAACAACAACAAACTGCAAAGTAATCGAGCTTAAGCTTAGAGATGAACAACATAAATTTATCTTTATTTTTAACACTATCAAGTTAGCATTATTTTGGGATCGGACCACATGAATAAATTAGTAAATCCTAGTAATGTTTAAGATTTTGTTTGATTTGATTATAAAGAATTTTTATCTTAGATTATCAAATTTATTTATCTTAGGAGTCGTTTGGTTGACGTAGGAATTAAATTCCTATGGGAAGTTGTAATTCATTGGAATTTACTTCCTTTGTCAATTTCCTAGGAATTACTTATTTTTGTTTGTTTGACAATAGGAATTTTTATTTCCATGGGAATTGTAAATAACCAAGGGGGGTATATGGTAATCTAATTCCTATGTCTCATAGGAATTAACTTCCCTTGGATTTTATAATTCCTAGGAATTTTAGTTTTTTTGGCAACCAAACAAATTACCATAATACTATTTCCTAGGAATTTAAAATTCCAAGGTTAATAGTGGGTAACCAAACAAGCCCTAAATAAAGAATAAATTATCTATGATTGGTAAATTTATTTCTATTAGATTATCAAATTTGACGCAGATCTCAAAAGTTTACTTTTTAACTTTTAATTTGATTATAAAGAATTTTTATCTATGATTGGTAAATTAACAATAATATAATGGGAAAAGATAATAAGAATAAAAAATCTAATAATGGTAGTAATTTTAATATAAAAATTTATAGATATAACTCATATTATCACACATATTACTCAATAAAGGTCTTTATACAATTGGTCCGTACTATTTTTAAGTGCATCAATTAATAATAATAAGTATTTTTTAAAAATTGTAATAATTTGTATTTGTTAATAAAAATACTTACTATTATAATGTATTTTAGGAAAAATTATCTAGAATAATCCAAACTATTTACGATTTTCTTACAATAATCTCACATATTGATTAACCATGAATAATCCCAACTTTAAGAGGCATTTTCCTAGAGTAAACCCGGTGACCGAATGACTTGCTATTGCAAGTTTTATTTTTTAAAAAAAGGATAAATTAAAATAAAATGTCGGAAAAAATTGTTAAAAAAATGTTCATAAAAAATTTATGATTTTTTTTTATTATTTAGAATTTTTTATGTAAATTTTCAAAAATATTTTTTAATTTTAAATTAATATTTAATTTATTTTTTTGGTGAATAGCAGGTCATCGGGTTACCCAAGTTTACTCTACGAAAATAACCCTTAAAGTTTGGATTATTCATGGTTAATTGTATTTGTTAAGTAAAAATACTTACCCTCCTTGATTTCGAATGGTATAGCGAGACGATCTCTTCATGGGATCCAAATATGTCGTGGAGCTCCTATTCTCTCACATTTATTTTTTGCAGATGACAGTATTCTCTTTGCAAAAGCGACGGTGCAGGAGTGCTCGGAGATTGCTAATATAATTAGCACTTATGAGAGAGCGTCCGGTCAAAAAGTGAACTATGAAAAAATCGAGATCTCGTTTAGCAAGGGTGTACATAGTCAGCTGCGGAAAGAGATTGTGGATTTGCTTGGTGTCAAGGAGGTTGATAAACAAGAAAAATATCTAGGGCTTCCAACAATCATCGGGCGGTCTAAGAAAGCTATCTTTGGAGCGTTGAAGGATCGGATATGGAAAAAGGTGCAAGGTTGGAAAGAAAAATTCTTATCAAGAGCTGGTAGAGAAATACTTATCAAGTCCGTTATTCAAGCTATTCCGATATACATGATGAGTATTTTTCGTATTCCCGAGGGCCTTATAAATGACATCCACTCCATGTTTGCGAAGTTTTGGTGGGGGTCGAGCAGTGACAAACGAAAAATCCACTGGCACAACTGGAACCACATGTGTCTCCCAAAATGTATGGGTGGTATGGGTTTCCGTGACCTAAAATGTTTTAATGTGGCTCTTTTGGCAAAACAATCATAGCGTCTGTTAGAAGGCTCAAACAAGCTTCTCCTGGATACTCTAAGAGCTCGGTATTTTAAACATACATCGATCATTGATGCTAACAGAGGGCATGACCCAAGCTATACTTGGAGGACCATTTGGGGTGCAAAATCTCTCCTTATTGAAGGGCTAGGGTGGCGTGTTGGGAACGGATGCAGCATTCGGGCTTGGGAAGACAAATGGATCCCAAAGGGTGAGAGACTTGTAACTCCTATAGGCACACAGGTCCAACATTCTGATATGCTAGTAGCTGAACTTATTGATCATGAGCGCTCATGCTGGAATGTCGATGCTTTATCAAATTGTTTTGATCCCCCTACTGTAAATGCAATTTTGTCGCTTCCCCTTTCCAATAAATGGCCGGTTGATAATCTTTTTTGGTGGGGGAACAGGAATGGAATTTACTCAGTGAAAAGGGGGTACTAGCTTGGCTTGTTGGGTCACCGAAGGGCAGCTACTAATGGCAACGGGGATATTGATCGAAAGATTTGGAAAATTGTTTGGAACCTTGCTGGGCCGCCAAAACTTCGTCTTTCTTGTGGAGTATGTGCAAAGGCTCCCTTGCCACAAAGTGGGTTCTCTTCCAAAGGTATTGTGTGCCTTCTCCAGTGTGTGATAGAAGTAACAATGACAATGAAACCATTTTCCATGCACTTTGCAATTGCCCAAGCATTAAAATGATGTGGGAGCAGCACACATCAGCTAGGCAGCTTCGAGATGCGCCCAGAACATCAGTGCACGAGTTCCTGGTATGGCTATATGACCATGTCCCTGTGAACGTGTTTGACTCCTTATGCTCGACTTTATGGGCCAGCTGGTTTGTGCGTAATAAACAAGTGTTTGGTGGTACGGTGAGCGACCCGATAAGAATTGCTTCTCAATTCAACAAGATGGTGGAAGAGTACAAGCAATAAAACTCAAGTGTGGCAACAGCTCAACAAAGCCATATCATCAAATTTCAAGCTTGGTCTCCTCCGGATGTAGGGTGGGTCAAGGTGAATTTCGACGCTCATGTCGGTGGCTTTTTGAAGCGGGGTCTTGGTGTCGTCATCAAAGATCACAATGGGAGTCTTCTGGCGGCTGGGGTCAGAACTTTTGAGGCTAGCTCGGGCGTGGAAGCGAGTGAAGCTATGGCTGGTTTATTTGGCATTGCATTGGCGCTCAGACTAGGCTATGACTATATCCAGCTAGAAGGTGATGCTTTGACTGTTGTCCAAGCCATTGAAGCAAAGAAGGAAGGCTGCTCTCCTCTACACCACGTTTATGACTGTATTTTTGCTTTATGTTATAGATGCAAGGGATTTGGGTGTAGTTATGTTAATCGTGCAGGTAATACCGCTGCGCATTGTGTGGCGAGATGGGATCCCGGGGTAGCAAACGAAAAGATATGTATGAACCCCTTTCCCCAAGGCCTATTAACCTTGGCGGAACTTGATCTATAAATTATGCCTGCAGGTTTTCTCTCAAAAAAAAATCTATAAGTTAAAACATAATCATGTGAGATATTATTTGATTCGTTTTAATGTAAAGTTTATTAATATGAACTTTTTCTAATTTTTAGTTACACATAATTACTATATCAATGATTAAATAAGTGAATTAGATATAATGCATAAATAAATGAGACAATTTATATGAATGAAAGAATGAAAAAGAGGGAGTATTATTTACTAATAGTGTCGATCCTGGTATTGTATAGGCCTTAGGCAAACTAAAAGAAATGAGCCATCCATATGGAGGATCGATTCTGAACTTAAATGAGTATTTGGAAAAATAACAAAGATACTTCCTCCGTTCCATAATACTTACTACATTTAACTTTTTTACGCAATTCAATGTACTATTTTGTTAATTTATATGTCGAATTATACACATTTAAAAAATTATAAAAAGTTTATATTATGAAAGTGTGCGATTAGACGATTCAAATAAGATCCCACTTGACTATATTATTACTTACATATTAGCCGCAATATATAAAATACACTTAAACAATAAATAGTACCCAAAAACAAAATGTAGCAAGTATTTCGGAACGGAGAAAGTATATATTATAATTAGCATTACAAATTGTAAACGTGTCATATAATATTTAAATGATAAAAGAAGTTCTTATAAATTGCAATTTTTCAAATGTCTATTTTTCTAATTTTAGAACCCTTTCTAACTCTAGCCCTAGGCATTAGGCAAATGCCTAGGTGGCTTATTAATATGCTATCTAAGAAAATCATTTTTTTTCTTAATTGTCATTAACATTTGTTGTGGAACAATTTTAAGCAACAAATTGCTAATTACAAACATCAGTATTCCTCTTAAGCCAAATTAGGGCATAATTGCTCATTGGATTCGGAACAAATCAAACGCCAGACTCTGCTGACTGGGCTCAATAACTTCTACCTTCTCTCAATTGTTATTCCTTCATATTCTCTAATCAAATCATATACAAACTCATCTTTGATTTTTTTTTTTGCGCTAATCTTCATCGTCATCTCCGTAAGTCATCTTCGATTAAATTTCATTTTTATGCTCAATCGAATATATTTTGTATTTTTTCAGTTGAATTTCTGCTATTGCTGATCGGATTGGAATTTTTTTTCATTATATTATTTGATTCTTTATCGAGAACTGTTGGATTTCTGTTATTTTAAATTGAGACATTATTTAATTATTGTTTACTTTAATGTCAGCGAGAAATAGAGTATTACCGATAATTAGGGCTTGCTGTGTGTGGTAAAATGCAATCTATATCTTTACTGAGTTATTAATTGAAATTTTCAATTAGTATTTCCTCCCAAAGGAAATGTTCTCATTATTTGTGATGTTCATGGATCCTGACATGCTGCTTATGGTAATTATATACCCCATCCATTTGAGATAGGCTCTTAGATTAAAAAGTTAATTTTTGCAATCTCAATGATAATTATATGATAAGCGTACTGACTTAGTGACATTACTTTGACTGGCTAGATTTGTTCCATGCTGCTACTTGATGGGTTCGTTATTAAAGTTTATTGAGCTAAATATTTTAGAGGTGAATAAAAGTGACATGAAAATGAAGCTTAGTAGAGGTGAATCTTATAGGAGTCTGGGAGACGAAGGAAAGAGAATATATGGTATCAGGAGAATGAAGGAGAAAAAAATTATCATTATTATTTTGTGGGAGAAAAAGAGAAGTATTTCTTCTCCTTCCCATTAGGGTAATTAGTCACCCCAAAATGAAGGGACTAATATTTCCGTTCCTCCATCACTTTACAACCATTTTTGCTCCCTTTACAACCATTTTTTTCCTGGAAAGACTCGAGATGCGGCGTTTCCCACTTAATAGTAAATGTGATTTTAAGGTTTTGCTTCAAAATAATACCCCCTCCAATTCACTACTAATGTCCCATTTGCTTTATACACTCTATTCAATGCACGAACTCAATCCTTGATATCTCTAATTGTGCATAATTAAAAATTACGGAAAGTTGATATAAGTAATCTTTGCATTGAGAGGAATCAAACGAGATCCTACTTGACTATGTTTTAACTTATAGATTAATAATAAAATACAAATTAAGAGTAAGAGATGAATAGTGTCCAAAAAGCAAATGGGACATTAGTAGTGAATCAGAGGGAGTATTATTTTCAAAACTGACAAGATCAAATAAAAGATTCAAATCTCAGATCTGTCGGTTCCAAAAAATCAAGATTCAGACACTAAAACGAATCTGGATCCACATATCTGAGTCGGGTCCAATACTTATTGACATCCCTTGTCTCCATGCTAAGTCCATATGCGATACTAAGTTTCGTAATGTTGATATCAAATGTCTTCAGTAGTTGCATTTTTAGAACTTTTATTTGATGTTGATTCAATCTTCTTTTCCTGCAGGTTATTGTGAAAATTTAACATTAGTAGGTCATTTGGATATTTTATAAAGGAGTATGTTTGGCTCAAGTAGCCGTAAGTATTTATCATTTAATTAATTAATTTATTTTTCATTATTTACTTTGAAATGAGTAGTTAGTACTTATTGACTAAGCTTGCTGTGGCAAACAATTTCTTTTTTTTTCTCTATATTTTGTATGTTTATTGTTTGTACTTGAATTGAACAATGTGCTATATAGGACAATCATTCTCTTACTTTTGAATTTTGGTTGGAACATTTATTTTTTCTGATTGTTTTGGCTGGCACGTCCTAGATAAGTGAATATATAATTGTCTTATAAATGAATGTCAACATATGCACATGCACTATGGGATAAAAACACTCTAGTTACGCTCGTTATGTAACCTTTTGAGAGTTGATGTGACTTTAGATCCCTTTTATAACGGTGCATGAGTTTTTAGGTCAAAACGCTCATCAATGCAACGATATTTCATAGTTATAACGTTATTTGTCTCTCCGTTAAATTCCATTAATACCATTAATCTTGATTATTATAGATCAATTAAATTATAGTTACTCATAATCATAATTTAAGTCGTCAAAAAAAATAATTAACTTATTAGAATTATATATTTTATCCCTTTTTAGTTGGGAAGAGTTTTTTTATCGCTTTCTACATTGTCATGCCTGAAAAATTACCCAAGGGGAACAAAAGACTTTGAAGAGTCTTGGAAGAACCCATAAAAACCATAAGGAATGTTTTTGTTATTTTTGAGTGGTTTGTTATGAGTTATTATTTTATTTTTGCAAAGGAAGATCTTTATATTCTTGTATATATAGAGATGGGGAGGGAAGAAAGTAAAGCATGCTTTGTTTGTCAATGGTGTTTTACACTACTTTGAGTGTACAAGATAGTCGACCACTATCATTTATGTAATACAACATAGTTATTTAGTTATTTCTTTTCATCAGCATTTTGTGCAATTTCTGTACAATAAACTTACCCGCTAACCCTTATAAACACCCTTATACGATCGAAAATTGGAAAAGTACCACTATTCTTAATCCCTATACTAATGCAAAAAAATAGGAGACAGTATCAGGCTAACTTATAAGGAACATTAAGAATGAATGAGGATGAACTTATGTTTTCGATGCAATGAAAAAGGGTTAATACATCAATGTAAAAATTGTAAACCAACAACCTATATCTAAATCACTCAAACAAACACCACAAAATTCCTAAAGATCCCTCACCGCCAATCTCAATCCCCCTACTCGTGCAAAAATCCTTAAATACCCGGAACTACTTCTAGCTTGTTGTTTGTTAGACACAAAGCATAAATCAAACCCATAATATTTCCATCTCTTTGGAATTTATTAGAAATAAACCAAAAAGTTTACTTATCCAACCACAATAAAAGCCAATAACAATCCACAAATTTCCTTGCCCCTCCACCACACATAGAAAATGGAGACAAAAATGGAGAAGGGAGGTAAAAAGACAAAGTGAAAAAAGAGGAAAGAAGAAAGGCATAAAAGTAGAAAAAAAGTGGAAACTACTTAAAATTGGCACCAGAGAGAAGGAAACCTAGGAAGAGAAACATCAGTTGGAATCAACTACCTAATTTTGTGAAGGCATAAAAGAAGAAAAAAAGTGGAGAATACTTTTTTCTTTTCTTTTATCCTCATAGTTTCTTATTGTTTTATTTTTCAACTCTTCCCATGATTTCTTATAAGTTTTAATTATTGTTCTCGTCGTTTCAGAGTCACTTTAGGTAATGTGTCGCGTTCCCGTTCCCACACCAAGTTTCGAATCATATTGCATTCCAGGTAACATAGTATGAAGTAAAGCAATGCCGCTTGTCGACTTTACAAAATATGTAGTTGAATAAGGGTTGGTAGCACTCATTATTGCTGAAGAATAGTCTTGATTGTTGAGGAAGTCAGAGCTGAATGTCGAGGAGTGGGATATGGAAGACAAGTTAATAAAGGCTGAAACGTGGCTGGGATTGAGGGTGTTGGCTAGATGATGAAGGTGCTCTTGTTGAGATAGTCCTTTAACTCTAACAATGAAAATGGTGAGAGAGATCTTCGAGGCAAAAATTGCGGTCACGTGGGTGAGATTGTCGATGAGGAAGACGAGAAGATGTTGGTAGTGATGAATGTGAAAGGCAAGGTGTTGAAAGTTGAAGATTGGTTGTTGGAAGTTGAAGGAGATATAATGGCTATCGAGACATTGGTTTTGGAAGCTACAAGCAAGAAGAAGGAATTATGATTTTGGGCCATTTTTATCCTTACCCAAAGGATAGGCTTGGGTAATAAGGGAAACACTCATGAAGGTCCAGCCTTAATCAAAAAAGGGAAATCGTGTGCTGAAGTAGAACTCTTGCCAGTTTTCATAATCAATCCACCTGATACTCTCAGCCCACTTCCCAAATCATGAAAAGACACGTGGCCCATTAAGCCCAATTTGACAATGGCATAGATGAGTGGGGCCGATCCATATTTTAGTATGTGGATGTTAAAGCTGTCACCATTGGTTATACATAACATTGTATGGAACAAGTAAAAATTATTTTTAAGAGTGGTTCTGAGCATGATTCAGTCTTCATTTATTTTCCAGTCAAATTTACTGTGTTAATTGGAGTAAAGTAGTGCCTTACACCTTACATCCGTTTGTTGTGGACTATTGCTTACTCACACAAATTTTATATTTTTAGTACCTATTAACCTGTAAATGCTGATTGATGGGTCATAAGGTTGGTCTGATTATGCAATGACCTAATAATTGGGGATAATAGGTTTACGAAGGCGTAATTTGGTAATTACCTTGTTAGTAGTAACTTGGGAAATAAGTTAGTTTAAGTGGTAGTTTTATTATAAATAGCATGGAAATCAGTAAACACATTTTGGGTGGGATTTATACTCATTAGGAGATCTCAAGCTTATCGAATTGCTTGATCTATTATTTGTAATCTTCTTTAATCATCAATTTTATAGTATAATTTCTCTTTTGTCATTTTATTCTTTCAATTCTCAATTTATTGTTTTCGTGCAATTAGTCGGTTCATAGCATATTGTTATTGTGTTTTTGCTCTGTATGATATATTTTCTTAACCTCTTAGTCCCGGATCATTTGATAGTTTCGGTTGTAGTCCTTTTAGTAGATTATTATGTTGTGTGTTCTATGTTCTGTTATTGTTTGATTAATTTGTTGCTTGTTTAATGCTCTTTCAGCTTTTGGGCAATCACCTAGTGCATCCTTTGGAACGCATTCCCCTTTCGGGCAAAGCAATCCAAACAGTAATCCTTTTGCTCCAAGCCCTTTTGGTGCTGCCAACCCTTTTGGTTCACAAACAGGAGGTTCAATGTTTGGCAACACCTCCACTGGTGTGTTTGGTCAATCATCATCACCCTTGTCTTCAACACCAGTATTTGGTGCTACTGCATCGACTGGGTTTGGGAGCTCCAATCCTGCTTTTGGAAGCTCTTCTTCAACTTTTGGAGGTACGTGGGATGTTTGATTCTACATCTAGAACAATACCGATTTTATTACTTGACATTCAGTTGGGATTAAGAATTTGGCATTGTTACTGTTGTTGTTGTTGTACATTCAGTTGGGTGGATAAATACAGTGGAAATTGTGATTTACCAATCCCTGATTTATTATTGACTTTTGGTGCGCAGTTCTCATATTAGAGTTAAATATCCAATTAACATCTGATTGACATGGTGCACTTGATGATCTGAGCCTATGCTTCTCGGGCTGCTTTCAGTGAATCAGCAATCAATGCCCTTTCTTTTTTTCCTGTGTCATGCTGGCTGTCCCTCTCCCTATCTGTCATGCAGTTTAAAAATTAAAGTTTAGGGTTCTTAAAGAGATTAAAACCGATACTAGGGATGATTGTTGAATAATTGGCTCTGAATCCATGTGTATTTTCGATACCCGAGTTGGTTAAACAATCTCAATTCTCAAATGAGCCATAAGCATTGAGAAAAAGGTTTTTAAATTTACGAAACCAGTGTTATGCACATCGTTAAGGTGTAAAAAACCGCGTTTTAGGCCGTTCCAAGCTATATTTCATGTTTTAGGCTGATATTTTGCCATTATCGTATTATCATGTCCGTTACCGCAACCGTGTCCGTTATCACATTTTTGCACTATGATTTACTACCATTATTTCAATAGGTTTATTAAATATATTTATTTATTTATTTCGGTTCTTTTTGCTTTTGCTTTTTATTTGTTTATTTTTTTTTCATTTTTCTCTGATCAAAAGTTTCTTTTTTTTCCTTTTCGATTTCCTTTTTTTTTTTTCCTTTTTCTTTTTCCTTTTTTCTTTTTAATATATTTTTCTTTGAGTTTTCAATCTGAATTCTACCTCGATCCGAAATAAATCGTTTCGCGACCCTTGAAAACTCCGCCCAAATCTTTTTGATCTAATCTCAAAATTTGAAGTTGGTGACTTTCGTTCCCAATCCCGTTCCGTGACCCAGATCATTCTTCAATCCTGGTTAACTCAAGTTTTATCCTTTTTGATGTTAATATATCTCGACTTAGCAATCTTACTAATGATATTTTAATGTGATTTGATGGAATTATATTTTCTTAATTTCTTTCCTTCTTGGAAATAAACCCTAGTGAATTGAAGTAGAGACTAAACTCGTGATTTTCTTCTGTAGAAGGAATTTGGCGCAAAGTCTGTTGGATATATTTAGTGTTGCCAAATATTTGTCTAAACTGGGCCAAAAAAGGTCAAAACCAACCATAATTCGCTTTCCTCAATTCACAATAGTCCAAAACCAACCATAATTTTCTTGTCTTAGTTTTAATATAGTGCAAAAAGCCAAAAAAACAAGGTCACATTGTATCGTATCAGGCTATCAGCTGTAACGTAAAGGTTGTGTTATCTACTAACTGGTATTACTCACATCGTAAAGGTGTAGAAAACTTCATTTAGGCACTGTATTTCAAGTAATATTTCACGGTTTATGCAGAACTTTGGCGGTGTGCCAACATCATCACCCCTGCTATAGCAACACTATATCTGTTACCGCAAACGCGATTGTTACCACATTTTTGCATTGCATGGGGACATGTTAATTAGTTAACACTGGGTGTGCTGGGGAATTTGTGATGTGATGTAGTAGAGACACTTGACAATAGCTTGGGTAGTTGCTTTATGTTTGAATGATTCTCTTAGTTAAAGCTTAGAGGAGCTATGGTACTGATATTCTGACTCGACAAGGGGTTGTTGATCAGATTAAGAGCATGGCTTTGAGAAAGTATCAGATCGATTTCGAATTACTGGTTCCTTTGTGTTTTTCATCGTAGCATGGTGGTAGGTGATTGCTCACAGGAGGAACTTTGACATCAATTTGTTTTGTTAGAAATTGTTTTCCTAATCCGTTAATCGAAGTTCCAAAGTCTTTTAGGCTTCCATTCCCCAAGGTGATTTGAGCTGATTATTATTGTCATCGGATTTTGTCAAATTACAGTGCAAGAGTTACATAATAGTTTTTTGTTGGAACTTCTTTTTCCTTTTACTTTTAGTATTGCATGTGAATTGTTTTGTTTACTGATCCAAAGCAATGACTGACGCCACTTAAGCTCTCCCTTTACTACTTTATCTTGTGCGATTTTCTTACAGAAGTACTTGCTTTAATTTTGGTTTAAATTACTTGCCCTTTTGAAGTTCCATGTACCAACACACCTTCTGTGTGACAACTTCACGAATACCAAAATTAATCTCGGTTTACTAAAAGGATTGCAATATAATATTACTACAATATCAGATACTGCATATATTTTTAGGCTGCAAATCAAGTGTTAAGCTAATTTTGGAAGACAAATCACTTTTTTGAGGATTGTACACTCTGATTCTCAGACTCATGTCGTATTTGCATGACCAAGTCTGATTAATGTAGGTTATGGTAGTATTTTTTAGGTTACTTAGATTGCACAATTGTAAAGGTCAGAACTGCTTACTAATTTGAACTTTAACTGTTGATTGTTGATTGCTGATTGCGGAATGCTGAATGATCTACTGCTAATGTATTCTCTTTCTCTTCCTGCAAGAAACTTCATGTATTTACTTCTTTTTATTTTTTGATTCAATCTTCATACATACAAGTGGGGAAAGGAAGTTAATCTTTACTATACGTGGAGAGAATCGAACCCTAGGATGAAAGGGAAAGCCCATAACTACTTAGGCTAGGCTATCCTGTGATTCTTGCCTAAAAAAACTTTATTAGTCACTTGTTTTTGTGTTATAGTCTTTTTCTCATGCATGTTAATCTCTATCTTGTCCAGGTTCTTTTGGCCAGAAGCCTGCTTTTGGAGGTTTTGGGTCCAACACTCAAACAAGTCCCTTTGGAAGCTCATTTCAACAATCACAACCTTCATTTAGCAGCAATTTATTTGGTAGTACATCACCATTTGGTGCATCAACCCAACCTTCATTCGGTGGTAATAGCTCCCCTGCTTTTGGATCAAGTACACCCTCATTTGGCGCTACAACTGCTCCAACATTTGGAGTCAATAGTGCTCCTGCTTTCGGTTCAACACCAAGTCCAGCTTTTGGTAGCACAGGAGCGGCCTTTGGTGTCTCAACTACACCTGCTTTTGGTTCTGGAGGAGCTTTTGGTTCTGCAAGTACTTCTGTCTTTGGTGCTGGCAGTGGTGCTGCATTTGGTGCTACGACCACACCAACATTTGGTGCTGCATCCACTCCGGCCTTTGGTGCTACTAGCTCTCCGACGTTTGGTGTTAATAGTGCACCTGCTTTTGGGGCTAGTACACCTGCTTTTGGTGCTAATACTAGTACTCCAACATTTGGGACACCAAATGCCAGTACCTCATCTTTTACTTTTTCTTCCAGCCCAGCCTTTGGTCAGACCACATCTACATTCGGTAGCACCGGTTTTGGATCTACACAATCCCCATTTGGTGCATCGTCCTCTCCATTTGGTAAAGTTAAAAAGCTTGGACTGATATATGAGGTGTAATCTTTATGATTTGACTAGCTTTTTGACTTCAACAACTTAATGATTTTTCTTTTCTGTATGTAGGAGCATCAACATCAAGCACCTTTGGTGGTGCTGTTGGGCAGTCAAATATGGGAGGAAGTAGAATTGCTCCATACCAACCGTCCCTAGAAGTTGATGGAAGTAATAGTAGCACTGGAGGACCTGGAAAGTTGGAGTCAATATCTGCTATGCCAATATACAAAGACAAAAGCCATGAAGAGCTGAGGTGGGAGGATTACCAGCGTAATGATAAAGGTTTTGTTTTACTATTCCTTCCTTGTTTTAAGCTGTACAAGAAGTGAGATGTGAATATTACTTATTTTGCTGTTGTTCACATTACTCAAAACTGCCTTTCTTTAAGGATGAAGTCAGCTAGGGAGGAGGGAGGGGGATGAAAAACCACTGACTTCATTTTTTTGTTGATAATCATGAAAAAGCTTTATGTACATAGGGTAATTATTTGAGGGGGTATTCTGTATGTATATCTACGCAACTTTAGCACAGAATGACATGTCATCATTTGTGTATTCCATTGGGTTCGTTCTTTTTATACTTATGTTTGGTTTGATCAAATCCTTTGATCATGTCTCTCAACATGCATTTGATTCTCGCTATTGTGCTTTGTATAGGAGCCTGTGTTGATTTAGTAATGTAGGGTATGTTTTGGTTGGGTTTTCACATTTGGTGAAATTATGTTAAAATATTGTTGGTCAACGGTTGGTTTTTTATTATTATGGTATAGCTAATTATGCTTCATTGATGTGGATGACCATTTGAACTGCAATGTTTGTTGGATTGTGACTTTCAATGTGCTTAAATAGTTGAACTTGATGTATAGTCTTTTCATTTCCAAATGTATAGATGTTTCGACAATCCTATATTGTGTTGTAGGTGGCCCTTCTCCAACTGGACAGTCTACACCAGGGATGAACTTTGGTGCATCTCCATCTACCGTGCAGTCCAGTCCTTTTGGAACACCAGCGTTTGGACAAACATCAACTAATCCATTTGGAACACCAGCGGCTGGTCAATCGAACCCATTTGGTTCAAAACCTTCAGTATTTGGTTCTACTACTACCTCGACATTTGGCTCCTCGCCTTTCGGTTCAATTACTACGCCCTCCACTTTTGGATCAACTCCAACACCTACACCTTCCCTTTTTGGAGCATCCACACCAGGATTTGGTTCGGGAAGTACCCCATCTCTTTTTAGTACCAGTAGCTCTTCCGCCATTGGATCGTCATCTTTATTTGGTTCTGCGCCTGCTCAGGGTGCCACCACAAATTTTGGCTCCACTTTGAGCTTTGGGAATTCTCAGCCATCCTCTTTATTTCAGTCGTCCCCATCACTTGGAATAGGAAATAGTTTTGGGCAAACGAGTTCTGCCCTAGGACAAAGTTCTGGATTTGGTCAAAATCCTTTTAATAATGCATCCGGATTTGGATCAAATTTATTTTCAAGCACCACAACCAGTCAATTCGGCTTTCCTCAAACCACTGTAAGTCCATCTGAAATTGTCAAGTTACATTTTTTGACACTTTATAGTTTGACTTTCTATGCTGAATTTTATGGTTTTGTACTTTTTTTATGTTACGTTAAGTGGCTGTGCTAGTGTCACTTAGGCGTTTGCCTTTTTTTCTTGGTAGTTTCCTATCTTAAAGTAAGTTGTGATGTATGTCTGTGCTGCATGGCTAGAGGGATGTGTTTGTTTTATTTTATTCGATGAATGTGTATTAAGATTGAAATAATTGAGGAACAAAATGGTTTCCAACTAAAATTTAGGTTTTAGTCTTGGCGGACTATCTGAAATTCTAACACTGATAAGTACTTGTCGAGAACCAAGAAGCAAATCATATTGTGTCTTGCTCAAAAATTTGTCAGTGCCAACTTCCACGTCATGATTTTTAGTTGGGACCCACTATATTTCTTGATAATTATTATATTTTGAGGGAGCATTTCTTTGTTCATCTTCTTGATCGTCATACCCAGTGATACTCATAGAACCTATGACCAAGGTCTGGGGAGGGGATTAAAGACGGCAAACCATACTCATAGAGGAGGATGCGACCAAAGAGCCCTTCGACTCGAGAAAAACCAGCCAAGGAAAGAAGAGCAAGACAAGAAAAAAGCAAAAAAAACACGGCAAGACAATGCAAGATAAAAGTTACGGCTTATAACATAAACAAAGAAAAATAAACTCATTTTTTGTTGTAGCCTCAAAATCGGTATATTTGTCATTTTTACAAGAGAGTATTTTATTTAAAAAAAATATTTTAGTTTTTTTTTTTATGAAAAGAGTAATGATAAAATAATTCTTGTAAAGATCCTTGAACCGTTGGGTTGTCCTAAACCCAACTCAAACCTTGCACAACCCCATCCGGAATTGAACTGATTGAAAGTGATGATTCGTGACCTGCAACATAGTGCTAAAATACGATTTCAATCATAAACCATATAATTTTTTGGTTTTGTGGATGATTTTGCGTGGCCTATTATGAGCTACATGAATTGTGATAGCTTTTCTTTTGTTAATAAACTTTTTTTTTTAGTTTTTTATTTGGGGGTTAAGATTTGCAAGTGGGATTTAGACCCACATTAAATACATGGGCTTTTGTTATAAGTTGTAATTTAATTGGATTATACTGAGAGGAGTTGAGGACACTCTTGAAAGAGATTTTGAGTCTATAGTTCGACTTCTTTACATTCTTGAAAACTTCTGTCCCTCCTTAAACCCTGATAAAACAATTTGCAATTTTAACTCTTATTTGACTTTGTCATGCACTTCATTCGATCTTGTTTATCTCCGCCTCTTCATTATACACCTTGTTTCTCTTGAGCGAAAATGATCTGGAAAGCTAGGCTGCCTTTGAAATTAGAGCTTATTTTTGACTCGAGGCTTTGGACAAAGTCAACACTTTAAATTCTTCAAAAAACGTCATTATTATCTTAACCCCCACTGGTTTATAATGTGCTCTTATAGCTATAAGATAATGATCATTTCTTTCTCCACTTCAAGTTTGCTAGGGACATTTGAATAAATTATATAGCATCTTCATTGGAGAGGTTTGGATGGAACCATTAATCTATAGATTTAGTTTGGGAGATAAATAGAAGTACGTTAAAGGATATAACTCTTCCTTTAAATTCAGTTTGGGAGAGATTCAAATTCCTAGCCCCGATTTGGGCTAAGGTTAATGGCTTATTTTCGGATTATATGTTAGGAGATCTATGAGGAATGATTGAAAAATCTTAATGTAATTTTCTTCTTTGTCTGGGGGATACCTATCCCTATTCTTGTACTATTTTCTTTTAGTATTTAATAAAAAAACTTCTTTATTAAAAATATAATACTTCCTCTGTTCCTATTTGATGTTCTCATAAAGAATTTTAACGTGGATTAAGAAATGTAGAATCTTTGAAATAACAATAATGATAACTTAGAAAGCGGAAACATTTATTTATTGGTTGTAATTGTATGTGGGGAATATATAGGGACAACTAACATGAATTTTCTTTGGCTGTTATTGTATAATTTGGATAAGTCAGTCATTCTTTTCGTGGTTTCTGGTTTCTTTGGATGATAGGAAGATTGTTTTATTGTTAAAGTTTGCTTTCGTTTTGGTTTGGTTGGCTTTGGAAGTTAGGTTGGTAGTTTGTTTTTTGGCTGGTCAGTGCCTCCCTTTCGTGTTTTAGGGGTGTGTTTTTTCCTTTTATATATTCCTTTTAATTGCCAAAAAGAAAAAATTAACATGAATTTTGGCAAAATTAAGTATGATGAGGATGAATCTAATGGGTAAAAAGGAGTTTGATTAAAAAACTAAGGACAATCTTGTCCAAAAAGGTGTAATAGTTAGGGTCAAAGATGACCAAAATTATAGGATAAAAATAGAAAGATTCTTTGTAAAAACATCAATTGGGACACTCTAAATGGAAAATGGGAACATTAAAAGGAATGGAGTGAGTAATTAAGTGGACAGTAAACATTTTTTAGTTTTTTCATTGTAATCTTTGAAGTTATATATATTAATTTAACAATAAAAATAACTGACTCCAAGTGACCTTGATCTAAATTACAATCCAAAAAATTTTTAATCGCATCTCAATTTGTGAAAAATGGTGGATTGCCCCTTTGACACCGTTCCACTACTCGGATTGTTCCTCGATCCTAGTAAGTGATAACACCGATAAGGGCTCTGGTAAGTACGAGTTCAAAATCTTGGAACCCTGCCCTTTGCTTTGATTGGACTTTGATGTGTTATTGGCAGTTCAAAATTTTGTTATTATTTGGCAAGATTGTTGAGCAAAAGTTCTTACATCTGCTTAGGACTCTGCTACTGTTTTCAGATTTGCTAGTAGTAGGCGTTTTATATGAAGGATTTTGCATGGTGTGAAATTTTGTTGTATGTATTCTGGGAAGCATGAAGTTACTAAAGGCAAGCGTCTGAAATGATTCTTTTTACACATGTGCCATTTTGAGGAACTCTTTTCCCGTCTCTAGTACCTCACACTCTCTCTTCTCATCCTCACCCTTTCTTGTACCTTACCCTCCCTTTCATCCTTTCTCATCTTTTTCTCTTTTCATCTTGGTTTTTTCTTTTTGAATCTCTCTTTAAACTTGCACTTTCACTTATTTGCTCTATCCGTGCACTTTCTTACTATTCTCTCCTATTCTTCATTTTTTTTGTCAAATTAATTGTGATTTGTGAAACATGTTTAGTGCCTGGGAGAATTGAATGAATAGTGTCTCATAGATGCTAATGCGCACATCTCGTGTGATAAACCTTCAAGGTGTTTCAAATTGGGTTTGTCTGATTATTAAGTTTACATCTTTCGGATTGCTGGTTTTTCTTGCATTTGTTGTCTTAGGGATGATAAATTTATTTGTGAAAGGATAGTTGGATGTTTTGGCTTGTAGTTATCTTTTAGTTACATGGTATTTAGCAAGGCTGGTTGCTGTTTTTTCTGACTATTATTTTGAAATTTGTAACAGATTGTATAGCATAGTTAATCTAATCTGCTCGTTTATGCTCACTATGTGTCAATAGAGTTCGAAAATCAGCATTATGAATGACCAATCTTTGTTCTGTTTAAATGTAATTCTTCTTGTTTATATAGTGGTGTTCAACTTGCAGCCTTCTCTTTCAACTTCTTTTCAGCCCAGTTTTCCCACGCAGACAGCCAGTGGTTTCAACTTTAGTACCTTCGGACAAACACCGTCAGGTACTGTGTTGAGTCATTTAGTTAATTTTGCTGATAATTTAATTGATATTTACTGACTTTATCCTTCATGTGTTAGGTTTGAGCAGTGGCCTCGGTGCATCAAACCTGTTTGCTCAGGGTCTTGGACAAACGTACGTCATTTGTTTGCTCCACCTCCACTGTAGCTCTGATTTTTGTTTCCTTTTTGATGCAAGTGTTGAAGCTACATGTTAAACATGAAAATATTCTTTTTATGATGAATGCCTTTACTCTTTGTTCCAAAAAGCAACTTTCCTTAATTTGAAAATATCTAAGTACCCATCATGTGGGGATGCCCTTATTTCAGATGATCAGTGAATCAAATTGTACTTTAAAACCTTCTCTTGTTTCGGGGTAGGTGAGTGCATTGGTTTCGTTAGCTGTTGAAGCTGGGTTAGTTTTTCTTTCAAAAAGCATATTTTTGGACTTTTTGCCACTGCTCTTTGTCAACCTCCATTGTTGGAGAAGAGGGAAAATAGATCGTTACAAATGAGGAATGACCATTGTTTGAATGATTCAACTCCATTCAAGAAAGGTTTTATTGGCTACTTACTCGAGAAGCCCAAACGACAAAGAGCCATGAAGGTTGATTTTGTGTGTCATGAGTGTTTGTAGACGAAGGCATTAAAAAGATGGTGCCTCCAAAGCTGAGTAATAGATTATTGGCAGAGTTGTTTGCCTACAGGAATCCTCCTTCCGTACCATAGTAAGCATACCCAGCCACCGTCTACCTATAGCGAGTACAATTTTCATACTCACATGGGTACTACCCAAACTGTTTGCATACATTACTTAACTAGGTACACCCATTATGGTCGTGCCCGTCTTATAGCCCCCTTATACACTCCATCCCCACCCACACCCTAAGTATAAACAATTAAGCACATCGTATGAATTGTTAGTCCAATTTAGATTTATAATTTTTTTAAAAATTTATCAATGATGGGTTTATAATTAATATAATAAAGGAGAATAATATGGGTACGATATGGGAAACTATGTAGGAAGTTATGTGGCAGGTTGATGTGGGGGAGTAAGTTTTCATACCCATCACATAACCACTAGCCATGGTCTGTAGGGCTTTTTCATACCCAAAACCACTCACTACCACCAAAATCATATTGATGCCCGCTCCATGTTGTTTACTAGCTTCTCTGCCTAGCATGCTATTATGTGCTCATCGATTCGGGTGTTGGATTATGTAATGAAAGAGAAAAAACTTAAAAAGGAGGGGCTAGGAACAACGGAGAACTTTTGCTAAGGCAACAATTTTAGGAACAAAGTAACATGCATTTTTTTTGTGTGCTGCAAGTTTGCTACGAAGAACATTTTTTATTCCATCTGGGCAAAAAAACTGTTACTTTTTTACAGAAAATGTGTTACATTTGGGCAAAAAATTGTTACTTTTATTTTAAAAAAAGTTGTTGCTTTTTAGCCAAATAGTGTTACCGTCAGAAATTTTTTTAAATTATACAAAGTAACACGTTTTTCTGAAAAACTAACACTTTTTTATGTAAAAAGTAACACATTTTTGTGAGTTTTCTTCAGAATTTTTTTTTGAAAGTAACTTTTTTGTTGAAAAGTATCATATTTTTTTAACAAAAAAAGTAACACTTTTTTACCTAAAAGTAACACTTGTAATAGAAAAGTAACACTTTTTTGTTAGATAGATTGGTTCTCACGGTACTCATATAAGGATGGTTCTCACCGGATAAAACATGCATTTTTTTTTGTGTGCTGCAAGTTTGCTACGAAGAACATTTTTTGTGTGCCTAGCATGCTGATTAACGAATTTTACTCCTTTCCCTTGCATGTAACAGTTCTTTCAATCAGGTCTCTGCAGTTGCACAGCCGGTTGCAGTCACAAATCCTTTCGGGACCCTTCCAGCAATGCCACATATGTCCATAGGCAATGCTGGAACCTCACCATCTATTCAATACGGAATATCTAGCCTGCCTGTAAAATTATCTTTTTCATCAGCTTATTATCTTGTTTATACTTAATGAAATGTAACGAGGAAATTGTAAATGTGGTGGTGTTGTCATCTTTTCCAGGTTGTTGATAAGCCTACCCCTGTAAGAATTTCTTCCTTCTTAACATCACGACATTTGTCTCAAAGGCGAATCAGGCTGCCTGCAAGGAAATACCATCCTAGAAATGATGGTTCAAGGGTGAGAGTCTAAATATCTATTCACTGTTAACTTTTTCACTTGTGCAACTTTTTCACACTTGTTGATTGGTTTCTGCAGGTTCCTTTTTTCAATGATGATGATGAAGCACCTAGCACCCCCAAGGCAGATGCTCTATTTGTTCCCAGAGAAAATCCTAGAGCTTTGGTTATTCGGCCCATCGATCAGTGGACGAAATCTTCGATGAAGGAAACATGCGTCTTGGTGCATGAAAATGGTATTCTCTTCACCCCAAATTACTTTAGATATACGGGTTTTGAGTTGACTTTTTGTTTAGAGTTGTATATTAATTATTGGTTAGTTAATTGAATGGATGGTATGAATGCTGAAATGTACGATTGGGTGGTGTAAAATAGGCAAATGTAAAAATTTAAGAAAGTATGGTATTTTGGTGCATGAAAATGGTATTCTCTGCACCTAGAGAGGATTACGTAGAAAGTAAATTGGGACAGAGCAGTATGGTATTTTGCTGTTGTGCATGTTATAAATTTAAGAAAAGGATTGCAAAAGCCTAGTTTTCTCTATCAGATGGTTTACGCTGTTGAAAAATGTGAATTCATGTGTATGTGCCTAGTCTTGTCAGTGGGTGGGGATATTTTGCTCTTCTATTTTGCTTGATTAATTTGATGAATCATCATCATCATCATACCTAGTGTATCCCGCTCAAAGAAAATTATGATCAGGGTCTGGGGAGGGAGGAACGATGGCATGCTCATACCCATAAGGAGAGTGCGATCAAAGAGTCCCCTGGCTCGAGAACGGTCTTCTAGCAAGAGGAACCTGCAGTTGGCAAATAGAATAGAAGCACACACACAAAAACAAAGATAAGATCAAAGAAACAGGTAAAAAGCGACAAAAAGGCAAAGGATAAAGACGAACGAGGGGGTAAAGGGACAGGTTTACTAATCTAGGACTTGGATAAGGCGCCGCCAACTGGCCCTATCCCTGGTCAGGTCCTTGGAGAGGTGAAGTTCATGCATATCACTTTTGATTTATTCCTCCCACGTTCTCTTAGGTCGTCCTCGACTTCTCTTACCCTCCACTATGATGCATTCGATCCTTCTTACTGAGGCGTCATGTGTCTTTCTCTGCACATGCCCAAACCATCTCAACTTGTTCTCCCGCATCTTTGCGGAGATAGGTGCAACCCTTAACGTCTCCCTGAACTCCTGATTTCTTATCCTATCCAACATAGTCTTACCACACATCCACCTCAACATACGCATCTCCGTTACTTTCATCCTCTGTTCGAAAACCTTCTTTACGGGCTAACATTCTGTCCTATATAACATCGCCGGCCTAATCGCAACGCGGTAAAATTTACCTTTTAATCGTCTCGGAAACTTTTTATCACAAAGCACCCCGGTTGCTGCTCGTCACTTAAGCCAGCCCGCTTGTATATGATTAGTAACGTCTCTGTCAATCTCCCCGTCGCTCTGAATCACAGAACCCAAATATTTGAACTTGGACGTACACGCAACAACTTCACCTCCTATGGTTACCTCTGGCTCCCCTAGCGATTCTATCCCACTGAAATTGCATCGCAGGTATTCTGTCTTTGTACGGCTTATGCACAGCCCCTTTCCCTCCAAGGCTTCTCTCCTCTCTCCCAATTTACTATTAGCCTCCTCATTGGTTTCTGCGGCTAAGACTATATCATCGGCGAAAAGCATGCACCATGGTACGGTCTCCCAGATGGATTTAGAGAGCTCTTCCATAATGACGTAAAAATGAAAGGACTTAATGTTGATCCCTAATGTAGTCCCACATTAATTGGGAAAGACTCAGTCATACCCGCCGGTGTATGTATGTTAGTCGCCACTCTGTCATACATGTCCTGTATTACCTCGATGTATCTTCGTGAAATACCTCTATTCTTGAGGCTATCCCAAACCAGGCTTCGTGGTATGCTGTCGTACGCTTTCTCCAGATCAATGAATACCAGATGCAAATCCTTCTTTCGCTCCCTATACTTTTCCATCAATCTCCGCAAAATATGGATTGCCTCGGTGGTTGATCTTCCCGGCATGAATCCAAATTGGTTCTCCCTAATTACCGTCTCTCGTCTGATTCTTTTCTCGGTCACTCTTTCCCATAGTTTCATAGTGTGGCTTAGATTAAGTGTAGATAGTGTATTAAGTGTATATTACATTGTAAATTGTTTTTATGTTTCATACTGGCTGCTACCCCATCCTTGCTCAAGAGACTAGGTGTTTGCACTCCCCCCTTCAAATATGTTCCCGGTTGTAACTTTAGTTTTGAAATTTCATTTGAATTTTTGTTGCTATGTTCAAATTTTTGACTCCTCTTTTTCTCTACATGGAAAGGCAAAAAGTCTGAAGGAATTGAGCATCCTGAGAATGGATCTACTTCTAAAGGAAATGGTAGTAAGTTTATTCCTTGATATGAAAATTGAAAAAACTAGTGATTTTTCTTTATAAATTATTTTCAATGATAAGAAGAATATTGATATATCTTGTTTTGTTTTGGATTGGGAGTATGGCTTTATTGTTTTACTAAAAGATGTTAAATGGGGCTAAGGGCTAATGACTGTTGATGATTTGGGTGATGAAGCAGGGGAAGTTGCATTTAGTGTATGAAAGGTTTACCACTTTCTGATTATGATGGTGGATCATTGCTCTTGTAAACACTGAGTTTGAGGTATAAAGTTAATGTGTATAGCACTAAACACAAATAAAAGTTATGAGATAAAAGGATTCGAATACTTTGTCTCGGATAATCCCCTTGTTTAGGTCATGGTAATTTGTACAAAAGTGCCATGACCCATCTTTTATCTCGATTGAAATCACCTGGCTATAGGAAGGACTTGTGGAGGCCCATTTATGTCAGCTTTTAATGTATTACTAATTAAATTTTTATTCTTGTCTTTTGAAACCAAGTACAACAATAAAGCTCAGTTATGGGCTTGCATGCTTCATTCTATACAATGCTTCAGATAGGAGGTATGGCCAGAAGGCACGTGCAAAACCTCATTGTGATATTGGATTGTGGCTTCCATTGCTCTTATCACCAGCCATCTTAGTTATAAAAAGTCGGCGAGCCTTAGCTTAGCACCTTAAACGGTCGATGCTTAGGCGTTTATATAGTGCTCGGTGAGGAAATTTGCTAAGGCGAGCTCCTCAGAGCGCCTCAAATCGGTTTTTGGGCTTAGCCTCAAAAGAAGATTGATGCAAACACCCACTACATATGCTTTCTAATATATTTGTTAGAATCTGAAATATTTAGATTTAAAGGTTGAGATTATAAAAAATAAGGGAAAGAAGAATTCATGTGAATGACCACTGAACGCTCCAATATTTTGAGATTGAAGCTTTAAAATTGTTGTGTTGTGTTCTTTTTTTAAAAAATTTTTTTATTTCCCTTTATTCTTTCTGGGCTTTTAGCATTTTAATTTCATTTTTTCTGGATTTTAGGGCACCTCAGCCCTCTATCTAAAACTTATGATTTGCACGCTCTAGAGACCGCTAGTGCCGTGGAAATTAACCACCTTTTGCCCTTTTAAATTGAGCCTCCATTTGGTTTAACTCTAAACTAAAGTACTCCCCCACTTTTGTCAAGGTTTCTACCTTAAACTTTTAACAAGGCCTATGAGGAAATTTTTGATCTTCCCAGAGATGGGTCTCCTGTCAATGTGATTTTAACTCCCCCTCATCAGAAGAAGAAATTTTCCTAGCTATTGACCCTTTGCACATGCAGCAACATGTTTTCACACACCTCTACATATCCCAAACTCCTTCCCGCTAATTATGGGAATTCCCAATTTCACATCTTTGGAAAAAGTATTGGGTAGCCTCCAGATCATTAGTCATCCCAATTATTTTGTTACCCAGCATTTCCCCCACCAATGCCATAGATCAGGGATCTGAAATCCGGATCACAGAATTGAGTGAGATGCCTAGTGCCTATCTGTGGTGGTTTTAGAGTCTGATCCATTTTACCTTACAACTGTTGCAAATGGTCTGACACTCTTGGATTACATACTTTAGGAAGCCCAAGCTACAGAGATGGGTTTGTAGGTGTAGCCCCTACTATACTTTCAAAATCTGATAAGTAGGCGAGTTGATGTTGAGTACGTATATTCACTAAATTCGTCACAAGTAGGAAAAGTTTGATTGTTAATGTCAAAAGCACAATAGCTTATCTCTGCATTCGAGTTTGAGAGCAATTAAGACGTTTGGAAATGTCGATTTCTATTTTCATCCTAGGGTGTGCTGCCATGTCATGTATCAAGGTTTTGTTTTTTTTAAGTTGGGGTTGTATTGTAGGCATTGCCAATGGAAATGGATTGATCAAGGAGCAAAGCCATCCTATCAAAATCAACCAGAAATCTGCTGCTGATGATACTATGAATCATACAGGAAATTCCTGCATTCCACTCTCTGGTCACAGAGCTGGTGAGGCAGCAATTGTATATGAGCATGGGGCTGATATCGAGGCAATGATGCCAAAACTTCGACACTCTGATTATTACACCGAGCCTCGGATCCAAGAGCTGGCCGCCAAAGAAAGGGCCGAACCAGGTTTCTGCAGGCATGTGAAGGATTTTGTTGTGGGACGACATGGTTTCGGAAGCATTAGGTTCCTAGGGGAGACTGATGTACGAAGGCTTGATCTTGAGTCCCTAATCCAGTTCAATAATCGTGAGGTGATTGTTTATATGGATGAGAGTAAGAAACCTCTGGTTGGTCAAGGTCTTAACAAGCCTGCTGAAGTAACTCTTCTTAACATCAAATGTTACGATAAAAAAACTGGAAACCAGATCGTAGATGGACCAAGAATTGAAAAATACAAGGAGATACTGAAGAAGAAAGCTGAGGAACAAGAGGCTGAATTTTTGTCCTATGACCCTGCAAAAGGAGAGTGGAAATTCAGGGTCAAGCACTTCAGCAAATATGTGCTTTGCGATGATGATAAGTGGGATATTGATTGACGCTCCTTTTCCTTTTATACTGAAGGAAAGTAGCTTGGTCCATGTATCTGGTTGCTGTAAGTTTTCTGCTAGCTGATTGTAATGCTTTTTCCTAGCAGATTTTATGTTGTGATCTTTATTTTTGGGTTTCTAGGTTTTGTATATGCAACGAATTTATGGTAGTTTTGCAGAAATTGTTGTAATTTTAATTTCAATTTTGGTGGTAGTACATGTAGACCAATTTACTTGAAATTCCGCTCTCCTGGGCGTCTCTTCTATGCCAGACGTGAGTTTTTGGTGGACTTGGTCTTCACTGCCCAATTTTGGTTTATTATATGTAGAATTGGTACATTTGGGTTTCAATTGCCCATAGCTCACTCGGACAGGCACCTTGATATAAGGATGTATACGTATATATAACTTTAGCGAACTTATTCTTTGTACTCTTTTGTATCTTTAAAAAGACACGACTCAGGCTTCACTCTGTTGCACAACATTGAGCTCCTTTTTTTTTTTTTTTGTTGTTATCCTATGTTGTTTTGAACCTCCTCATAATATCAACATGATTTCTTGTGTTCCTTTGTCTTTTATGTTGAAATTTCTAGACTTTTGAGTTGCTTTGGAAATCTATCGAAGCAATAGGGGGTGGGGGTGTAATTGCTGCAACAATCTCTAAATAAAGCATCAATAGTCCATTTTCGGTCAAGTTATTTCTAGGTTGGGTTACTTTTAGTGGAGCCACATTTTCAATTTTGGCCGGTTTGAGTCAACTGAACATGTCACGGGTTTTTGAAAAACTTATTCACGAACTTTTTACAAAAAATAATACTCCTTATTGACATAATAGGACCACAATAAAAAAAATATATAAATCTACAAATTATGAGGGAACCACAATAAAAAGGTTTGCACGTGTACAAATCAACTTGTTAGCTTAACCTTAACCTAGCCTAGCCTATTTAATAATAAAATAAGATTTGATCGACTTATTTATTGGGTCAAATCTCAAACTAAAATTCACTTATTTTGAAATAGGTCCAGGTGAAATTAACAGGTAGGATCCTTTTTTGCCAATTCCCAAAAGTTCTACCACACTTAATTTAGGAAAGAATGACCAAGTATACTGTCTTAGCTACTTTAAACTTTTTTTTGGCAATCAAGATTGGCACAAATAAAGCAACCCACAAACTTGAAGAAATCAAGAGCAAACAAAATTTTACTCAACCAAAGACTGCTATGGTTTACATTAGGATGTTACAATAAATAAAATTAAAATAAAATTTTTTCACCAAAAATAAAAAAGATGATAATTACAACATAATAAAGTTAGATTCTGTTCTGTATACAAACTACAAAACTCAAGCTATCATCCGAATCCGAACTTATGAATCTCTAAAGATAAAAGAATCGTCGACAGAACAGGATGTACACTTTCGTTTATTAGTTACTATGATACAAACTGATCTTCCCTTTCTAATCACATCTCAATATCGTCAAGATCGGGTAGAGGGAAGCGAAGAATTGCAGCGATGCCAGTGAGTTGTGCCAATTCTGCATCCATATACATAGTAAGATACAAGCATAGGCATTTATCGTACAAGATTGATGACTACTTCAATATAGCGGCTCACAAAAAACCATACCATCCATCAATAAATCACAAACAATAATCCACTACACAGAACTAGTGTCAAAAAAGCCGCCTAAGCCTAAAGGCGTATGGCTAAGGTAAAGAAGAGCTACATAGGAATTATAAGTGCAATGACTAACGATTAAAAGTTGAGAGCCCGTGAGGGTTTTATTCGATTTTTTACACAAACACAAAGGCAATTGCAGCAATAATATGGCTTTTCCCAAGGCAAGATATTTGGGTACCCTTTTAACCGTTCACATTCCTTCACTTTAAAAGCATACAAATCTACGATAATATGGTTGTATACTTGTATGTATGGATTCTATGTTTCCTACATGATTCAAATTTCATGAAGATCTTCTAAAAGTTGGTCACGATAAACCGATTTTAGATGTTCAGAAGAATAATTATCTTTCTAGGGGCTTAAAGAACATCTCGCTTTCTGTCTTCCATTTATTTATACCGTCACATTCAATTTGCTGGACTCAAACTAACAGGCATCTCATAAATAACAAGAATAAAGGAAGTAGCTCTGCATAAATGAATGAATGTACTTACGCTCCCCCGACAAATGCATTGATGAGAATATATGAGTGTTTCCCCCAGAAGCTTTTACCGAGTCGACAAAGTTGACATATTTTTTCCGTGATGAAACATCAGCGCTCCTGAAAACAAGATCAAACAACGTTTAATCAACTTGAAATAAATAAACAATGTAAAAATAAATCACTTCAAAGATGTGACTAAGGTGAATAGCATGACATTAAGTCGTAACTGTGTATTAAACTAATTATTAAGGAAAGACATGGTTGCACCCCCTTCTCTCTCCCTCAATATTTTCTTGTTTCAACTAGATATAAAGCCTGCGACACAATTCATTCACAACAAACAAACTAATACAGGAGGCTATGTGAACCGAGAGCCACTAGCTCTCAAAATTCACCTCTCATCATCCACCAGATAATGAGATCTTCAGCTCAAACTGTTTGACTTCTACAATAATGACCTCTAGCCGAGTATTGTATAATCCCACTGCAAACCATTCTGTGGCGTTTAAATTAAATGTAATCAAATTAAAGATTTTCCTACAGCATCCAAAGGGTGCAAGGACAAATTCATAATGTAGTGTGTTCTAAAAAGAATGTTATGTCATATGATATAAAAAGCAAAAACATATCCTTGAAGCATGCAAAATAAAAAACGAGAGTCGCTTGTGTTCTTAGTGTTTTACTGAATTCATTAAAAAAACTCCAAAAGAGCATTAATGCAACATAATGTCAACAGATCTATTTTTAGACTTGTGTTAAGGAAGGGACCTGAATAATTCATCTGTGATAAGTAGAGTCTGAATAGCCATTCGCTCATGGGCCACCTCTACATGCTTGGGACCATAGCATGCACGAGCTGGATCCTACAAAGTAATATCAATACTCAAAAATAGTTCAGCATTGAGCAGGAACAAAACAAAAAAGGTAATAAAGCAGGAAAAATCAATAAAACATCTAATAATCGCTACGATTTTCGGAAATCACTCATACCACTCAACTCTAAAGGTCAAGGTCCTCACTGCAGATTCGCTGAATGCCACTAAAATTATACTAAAGCAATACAAATTATGCCATCAATTATGTTTAGACCCTAGTACTTCATATGAACTTATGGTCAATTATTTCATTAAATGTCCTCTTATTCTCTTACACCCAGACATTCACTCCAAGGAAACACATTTAAGGCAAATTGCATTCATACTTAAGGTCATCATTGTACACACCATGAAAAGAAACATAGACGATGAAAGAAATTGGAGCCTACTTCAAGTGTAGACTGATCCAGAAATAATAGCAAAAGCATGAAAACATAGGTCTACTTCACCATAGAAAAATGTTTCTGAATATCATGTCATGAATTATGATAGAAGTCTAGTGACTAGTACGCATACATAAGGTTCACAATAACGTTAGCGCACACCCATTTGTTTACTAGTTTATTAATGAGATAATTAAGTTATTTAAGTAATAAAAGAGGTTACTTTATACAATAAGAGATTACTCGAATGAGAGCAATAAAAGAGGTTACTTAAGCAATCTAAACGGTTAGTAATCGGGGTTACTTTAATAAGTGTAACTGCGTAAGGGGTAAAGGGGTGACAATAAATAGGGGTCATTTTATGAGAAAACGGAGTCACTTCAGCATTAGTGCACAATAAATGAATTGAACTCAAGACATTTTGAGCATGTTATAAACAAAATCTGAAACATAAATCTTAAGATTAAAAACTGACATTTGATAGCATGCTGAAGAATTCTTCAAGGGCCCGAACCTGTATCAAATCAGAGGAGACATGTTCATCATTAAATGTTTTAAGATCTACTATAGAAGCACGCTTAGCATGTTTTAGAACATACTTCGTTCGTATCTTAATACTTGCACTACTTTTCCTTAGAATGTGAGGACTTTTAAGGAGAAGTGCATGTGTTAAAATAAGGTGGAAGTAAAAATAAAATATTTGAATTTTATTTACCTCTTGGGCTGCTTTTGTATCCTTTATCATATTCATCACGTTGGGTGCATCTAAAACCTCCTTCAAGCTATGCCTGTTTAAACAAAATAGCAACACATTAAGAAATGTCAAATCAAACACTTTTCGTGCATCAAAAAAGAGCAAATGAAATTATTTTTTCCCATACTAGTATCCTGAAATAGCAACACATTCAGCAACATATAGAAACAAACAAAACAAACTGAAATCCATACTTGTATCCTGAAGTAGTATGCACAAGAACTATGCGTGACTTGTTTTCGATAATCGATCTCAGCTGTCTCCTTTCAGCTTCAAGCAATAAATGACGATGAAACTGATCCTATAATTAAATAATAGAGCCTTGATCAATTCAGTGGACATGCAATAGAAACATTATTAATAATTCTTAGACGATTCAAAAGTCTAGGATCAAAATCTAAAAAAACTAATTGGTTAAAACTACTATTACTATACATTAACTTTGAAATCCCTTCTAGTTTCCAAAATACTTTTACAGAGGATTGTATTCGCTTTTTAAGAAAAAGAAAGTTGTATTTGTAATTAACATATCACATTTTGAAATAAATCACACCATTAAAAGTCTTGATAAAACTAGTGAAAATCATTTAAGGATACAACACGCTTAAAAAAGAGAGCCATTATCTGTCAGCATGATTCCAATACTCAAAAAAACAATACTTTTATGGCATTCTATATGTAAAATGTTTGTTAAGGTCACAACTCACATAGCTAATCCGTTATTTGCTATGGCTAGGGGTGTTCATACCCGGGAACTCGACATTTCGGGTACTTGAAAAGTCAAGTACCCGGTTGGTCGGGTATCTAATTTAACAGCCAGTGTCCAGACCCGATTAATTTAACACTTTTTTACTCGACCATTAGAAATTTGAAGATGTATCTGTGCGTATTTGAGTACTTCACACCTACAATTTCCTTCCTTTTCTCCGGTAAAACAAAATTTAAAATACTTATAGTTAATGTTAAAGATAGAAAGTGGGGCACTTGAATGAGTTACTGACTTTCTATTCTTTCTTATTGCTTATTAAGAGTAGTTATTAGTTAATACTCAGTCTCAATACTGAAGCAGCCGCAACTCATCCAGCAAATTTTTTTTTAATAAACGATTTTCTATAACGAGTCGGTGGGTACCCGATTAATTTATTTTGTGGCACATGACTCGACCCGGTAAAGGCAGCTTGGATACCCGACTCGTAACATATTACTTTTTTAAAAAAAAACCGACCCGCCAGTTAAGATGTTGGACGGTGGATCAAGTTTTTTTGAACACCCCTAACTATGGCTTATGTTTCTCACACCTATTGTTTTCATAGCAACTAAAAATTTAGAAATATTTAGTAAACGGTATTTAGTATATAAATCAATAAAAAAAATTTAAAAAAAAGTTAGTGATTTTATTATGAGAAACCACTGAACCCAGGATACTACTCAAATCCAACTTTAGTTAAAACTCATTCTCATGCAAAACACTAAATAGAAACCTTTTTTAGTTGATGTGAGCAAATACAATACAACAATAAAATAAATGAAAAAGTACATAAATGTTAACTTAAGTTTAAGGTTAAAAAAATTAACCTTAGTAAATCCCGGGCTTGCAATGACAGCACATCGAACAATCTTGAAATCAATATGTTTTAAGAAAGCCTATGGAACAAGAATACAATTATCAATTCACTGCAAATGAAAATAATTGAAAAGACTACTAAGTTATTACCAACATGCTTACAAAATGATCAACTTAACAAACCTGTAGAACGTTTTCAAAAAACTTATTTAAGGCCTGTGGAAAAGGATAAGAGAAAATTAGTAATTTTTTACATCCAAAACTTTAGGACTGTATTCAATTGCAATATATTGGATTCTTAAAAACGTTTTTGTATGCTTACGGATTCATATCCAGCAATAGCTGGCCCATGTTTCCGAGGAATAGAGGCTTCAATCCGAGAACGTGTGAGGGTTACACTGTCAAAAAGCAAAACCATAATTGAATTACCAATACATAAGCCCTTAGATTATTAGTTGCAAATAGAATCAAGATAAATTTATAAAGAATAGTACTGTTCTGAGTGTCGTTGGTGGGTACAGAATTGCCAACTAATTCATCCAAAACTAACTTGAATTTGCAAAAGTGCATATACGCAGAAACAATATGGAAACTTTTTCCTTGTTACAATGATGTGCTAAAAGAGCTTTAAATAACTAATCATATGTCTCCTTGAGCATGCATCAATAACAAAATATTGTTTTGACAATTTATAGTTTTATACTTTTATTTTAAGAATGAGGCAAAATATTTGAAATATGTGGATGAGGATTGATTGGGAATAGGGTTTGTTTCAAAGATAGAAAATATATCGAAGTTGGTAGTAGAACAAACTAAAAAGAAAATTGTTGCAAACTCGAGGGGATAAAGGTAGTACATATGAGCAGTTTAAGAAAACACCGACAAAAAATAAAGGACAATGTCTATTATAACTTACATGGCAGTTTACGAAAAATGAAAATATGATTATATTGACTTTAGTTGAAAATGCAAAAATAAAGGACAGGTTTCAGACTTTTGAGATTTCCCCTTTATTTATGGAGTTCTTTTTTTTCTTCATCTAATCTCAACCATGAGACTTAAAAAACCATTACAAAACCTCTCACACAATCAAACGCTCTCTCTACCTTAAATTGTGTAGTTCCTGATTTCCCCTTCTTTTCGTCTAAGCTATAGCTTAACGTACACGCCACATTCTTACTGAATTCTAAGCAACTCCCACCACACCCTGGCAGATGGTATTTTGGTACATCACATCTATCTATATAATGTAAGCAATACAAATGCAAGTACTGGGTGATTTCTCACCAAGATGTGGTTAGAGCCTTAAAGGTAAAGGGAGAAACTCTCGGTCGCGCTTCCTATAAGGGATAAGGTGGGAAAACCCATATGATGTAGCTCAAATACAAAGGAGAACATTGCACGGTTAAGGAAAATAATCAGCTAAGTTGGGCATCTACCATATAACTAATTCTTCACTGACAACCAAAAGTCTATATCTTGCCTTTTCAATTTTTGCGCTACCATTTGGCAATGTAGAAAGTTATGACTGTATCTCCATTTCCTTAAGACAATGTGGAATTATCTTGGCCTTGCATACTTTTATACTAAAATATTTGAAATCAGTACAAGAAAGTAACATACCTTTTACCAACCAAAAGTATATTAGCTAGTCCCTCTTGCATCAATAACACAGCTAAATCAGCACTAGCAGCAGGATCTGAGTGCAATAAATACAAGAATGATATCATCATCAACTAAAATTATCTTCTATATTAAGTGGTAAGAATAAAGAACACCAAACACTTCCCCAACTAGTATTATCAACTCTCAATATTGCTAGAATGAAATGGTTGACCATATAAAAAAAGGGATACGTTATAGAAGCAGAGGAGCATAAACACATTATTTATCAATAATCATAATGTTCATTAAAAATATGTCGATACTGCTTCCATCCGTAAAAGATTGTCCCAACGTTTATATGACCAACCCTAAAAAGAATGTCCCGTTCTGTTCTAGTAACATGGTCCAACCATTTTATTCTTATTTTCATTTGCATATGGCCCCACCAAATTACTCCTTCATCAACCCCACACAACAACCAAAGTCTTTATACTTGAAGAACTAGAGGGAAATGTTTTGGGACAATGCTTTATTAAAATCAAATCAAATACTTCTGTCAGATAAGTAAATACTGATAATAACCATATGCGAGCATGAAGCTGAGGTTATTCGGTAGTAAATTCAACCACAATATAAAACCAAAAGAAGTTGAACATGATCATCAATTTACACTTATGTCCCAATTGTTTAGCTGGGAAAGTGTTGATAAACATTTAAATATAATAAAAAAAAATTACAATTATAATGTTATGCAATCTACACCTTAGATGCTTAGATTATCATACGAAAAACCCTCTAGACGAGGAAAAATAGGCATTATGCATTGCAAATCTTGTATATAGCTCATTTGTGAAACAATCCAAGCTAGATCTTCCTTAATGGAAAGATTAATATTATAAGCACATATTCTGATATTAACCTAAGGATTTGTTTCATACACAAATTGTGCTGTTTGAAAGAGATACACTTACTTAATGTAGAGACATAGAAAATGAATAGTATTAATGCTTAATACATTAAGCTGAAAGACTGTTTCAGAAGAGGAATGAAAACTAAAAACGTTGACTCATAATAATGAAAGCATGTGATTTATAATAGCAAAAGAAGGAACCGCTAAATTATTTAAAAATCATACCAGATGCTTGATGGAGCATATCCAAGGCCAAGGAGTCCCATATGGCCTACAAAATTAAGCATGTGCAAAATGAGTAAGTTAGTGAAAAGGATCAAAGATACAAAGATTGAGTCAAGATCATACATCATATATAGATCTATAAACATCCTGATGTGCTCTAAGGCTGAAACTATCTGATGATCCGAATATCCAATTCGAAATCATAATTCGAATCGGATATCCGATTCGAAAATTTAGATATCGGATACGAATTGGGATATCGAATTTTGAAAATCGGATATTCGAATATCCAACATTTTACAAATAGTCGGATCTCTTGAATTATTTCGGATAGTTGAAATCAAATATCCACATATTATAAGTGATTCGGATATCCAATAATCATAAGAACAAAATTAAAATTTTCTTTAAAAACCATTTTGACTAAATTCGGATGTCAAACATCAAATATTTCGGATATCTAATTAGAATTTTTGAATCATCTTAATTGACATCGGATATTTTTGATACCAAATCCACATATCCGAGTCAAATCAGATTGAATATTAAATATAATGTATGGCAGTTTTTGGATATTGGATATCCGATTCAACTGCATGTTTCAAATTGGATATTCGATTATGCTTACCCCTAATGTGCTCCCTAAAAAATTATTGCATAAATCCACCAAACAAGTTTCTGTGATTAGAGCACATAGGTGTTTAGGTGCCACATTCATAACAAAATAAATTCTCCTATTTGGGAAGATACGCAAGCAGAAGAACCATTTTCCGAAAATGTTTTCTTTTCCACTCAATGAGTCGGGTTTTATTAAGAATTCTATAAGTAGAAATAATTTAAAGAAGAATTTTGTTGTGTAGCCTCATTTGAAGCAAGAAGTATCATTCAAAACACATGAAGAAATATAAATCAAATGAAAGTTGAATCATACCTTTCTAAGCACAAAAGGGCGATGAAGCTCAAGTTCCAATGTATGGAATGCACCGATCTTCAAAACCAAGGAAAATCAACTAGTATACTTACTAAAAAAATTATAAACAAAACATTATTCAATGCAGATGTTACAAGTACCTTCACATGGTCATTTTCCAAAGTGTTTTTGCCACGTAAACGTAAGATAGAGCCTTCTTTATCATAATCCACAGACTGTAAACTTAAATTCGAAGTCAGGGATACTCTAAACCACATTTCAAAATAATATAATAACTCCTATTAGCTCATCTTACTACGACATCGCATGGTACAAAAACAAGGTGGTATATCGTATTAAAAAGGCCTAAAAGTTTTCAAACCATCAAATCGATACTACATGCATTGTAAAGGTGTAAAAACCACGTTTTGGCCGGTTCAAGAGATATCTCGTGGTTTTGAACCAAGATTTGTCAGTATGGATCACCGCAATTGGACAATTACACAACTTTCTCAATTGCCAACTCATTTTCCCCCATGTTATGTTCTAAGGGTAAACCATTAAAGAACAAAATTGTGAAACTATGCCCCATACCACGTTTCAAACCCTTTGTACCAAAGCAATGAAAAAACTCAATTTGAGATGCTTAATAAACGTTTCTCGTTTTTCACATGTACGAAGATAGAAATTGAGTTTTTGTTTGCTAATATGGTTATATTACGTTCTACGTTTATGCGATAAGATTAATGACTAGTGTTATGATTATATTTCCTACTTATGTTCAATGTATTTGGACAACATCATGGCCTTATCTTAACTCCTATTGGATCATATTTCATTTTTTAAGTTTCTAAATCACTAAATCAATAATTTTCATACCGAACAAATATTGTTTGGTGTAACATTGGATCAAACACTGCTTTATCCACCCCCAATACACAAGAGTTATAAGTCTTAACTTCTATCTTTCTCTACCGTGCTATATTGAAACCAAAAATAATATCAATGGACGCAAAATTTTGATTACCTCTACAATGATTTCGAGCCTAAGCTTCACTCGCTCTGCATCCCTTCTGCCAGAAGCCTCTCTCAATACTTTCCTGTAAAATCAAACAATAACTTACTTAGAGGAGCTGATCATTGAGCAATAACAACATTGTTTTGTTTTTGTAGCACAGCAAAAGCTCCTTTAAGGTAGGTGACAAGTCTTGCACAAGAATTCAAGCCTTGTAACACATTCAATTTGTAAGACATAACTCACTTAAAAATTGTTTATAAGGCTCTATTATCTACCATATTCATCTAAGATAAGCACTACCATTGGATATGTCATGCACTACTCTTTTTAAGTATATCCAAATAGAGGCATTGGACTGATAAACACAACCTCACTAACATATCAACACTTTATTGATGATTATATCTCATTCACTAGCTATCTAGAGGAGTTTAGCACTCATTTCATATGTTTTACATGTACTTCACTTGCCTTGGGCATGAAACCTAAGATATTCTTTTGTTTCTCAATTAAGGTTTGAGGAACCCTTTTGGAATTCATGAAACAATGCTCGTGTAAAAGCGATCAGAAGTGATATTTACCATTATCAAAATTTATGATCAAAATTTTATTACCATAATCAAAGTTCTATCACTATTTGGAATCACATTGATTTATATTATATTACAAATTATTCTCATTAACACCATTTAGTTCCAACCGGGCGTTAATACAAAGCTAACTAAATTAGAGTAGGTGATAAAGAAACCTGACAGTGACGGCAAGAACAGAATCACCTACAGCAATCAAATTGTAAGCCATCCACAAGTCATCGGCTTCTTCTGGAATCATCTGTAAACCAAAATCGAATTCAACATCCTTGAATTACCAAATTAGTAAAAAATAACTACTTTGATTACCTTGACACTGCCAGGGCCACCACGAACGAAATCTCTGCGGACGATCTTCATTGTAATAATATTAGTACTGTTTTCTGTTCACGGAGTTGAAGCAGAAAAATGTTTGAACTTTGATAATGGTAATAAAAATCCACAAGAGTATATATTCTCATATAAAAATTATTAGGTTATTGATAATCACGAAGTAAACACAAAGTTATCAGTCACAATGAATATAATTACGTACATCAAATTGTTTTAAATCAAGATTGAAAAAGGCAAATTCAAATTGAAAGAATATAATGACACTTAATATTTCTTCAACCGAATTTTCTCCTTCTAATTAGGGTTTTGAGCATATGATTGACTTCTTCAAAACTGAAAAAAAAAAAACTAATATCCACAACATATATATATTCTCATGTAAAATTAGATAGAGAAATGTTAAGAACAAGAAACAAGATTATGCAATCCTATTGCATATTAGTATAGTAACAACTAGATAGTGCCCGTGCGATGCACGGTTTTATTAAATTTTTCGACATAAATTATATAATTTTATTTAAAGTATTACTACTATTAATAACACATTTTAAAATCAAAATTAACACAAAAATATGTGAAATTATTTATAAAAGTTTAAACGAAAAAAATAGTTCTTGTCATGAAAAATATGATTGACCTACATAAAAATAGTCACAACCTGAATCATATTAAAACTAAACATTGCATTAAGTAACCAATTGTATAAATAACAAAAAAAATCATAATAAAAGTATATTATGTTTTAACTATCTTAAAATATCCGATACACTAAATAATACTCATTTAATAAATAATTGAAAAAAAGAAATAATATATGATTTTCTAATACATTAAACAACGTGAGTAATAACGTCAAAGATAAAAAAAATTAGTAATAAAAACAATGACATCATTATTTGAGTGTTGGAGGGAAAAATTTTAATGAGGTTGTGACACGTAAGTATTTTTAAATAGTAATGATGTCAGCAGTGTTTTGTTTTAGTAATTGTTATAGACTAGAGGCCTTCAACCGGGCGGGTCGACCCAATGGGTCAAGGGTCGGGTCACATTTTAATGGGTCATTAGCGGGTCGGGTCAATAAAGGGTCGGGTCATTAATGGGCCTTTGTGAAAAGGGTCGGGTCAGATAATTATATTAATTGGTTGTAAAAAATATTTTACCACTTTTTTTTTTATATTTTTATATACGATTGTTATATTTATAGTTGAATTGACCTAACGGGTCATAAAGTATAATAAAAAAAACTATTTTATGAACTTTTTAAAAAATGGTCAAAGTGGGTCGTATTTAAACGGGCTTGACCCGCCCCGACCCATTTAACATTTGACATGACCCGCCCCGACCCGGCCCATTTAAATTTTGACCCGCCCCGCCCCGCCCCAGCCCATTGAACACCTCTAGTAACAACCAATACGAGAAAATACTATATTAAAAAAAATAATTAGAAAATTGGAAAAATTGACTTTAATAATCTAACATTTCACTCATCCGTACAGTTGTTCAAAAGTGGGCCGACCCGGAAATTCGAATCGAAATCGAAAGTAAACTGACCCGAAAATGTGTTCCTTTTTTAGGTTTATCGAACCGATATTACCCGACCCGAAACTATACCCGAATCGGTTGACAACCGAAAATGAAAAAAAGACAAATATTCCTAATTTGTAACCGTGATACTAAACTATAATTAAAGTCTTGCCTTCAATAGTGTAGTGTTATTATTAGGGGCGTAAGTAATTTGGTGAAAAACGAACACCGAACCAAACCAAATCGAATAAGTAATTTGGTTCGACTATATTTTAAATTTGGTTTGGTTTGGACTGAATTTTAATTATAATTCGGTGTTCGGTTTGGACTCGGTTTAGGATCCAACAAACCAACAAACCGAAATGTTAAAAGCATGATATATCTTCTATTTGATTTGTTTGAATTTTTGCCCTTATTTTTAGATTTTTGTTAAATGTTTTTTACTTGTTCAAATAAAAACCCTAAAATTATTAATATTTATTTAGGAACTTTACAAAGAATAAGTTTGAAACGATACATGCAAATTTGAATTTCAGTGTAAAGATACAAATCAGTGCAATTCGGTCTATTCGGTTCAATTTGGATTGGTATTTTAAAATTCGGTTCGATTTAATTTGGATTATAAATATTATGATTTTAATTTGGACTGAAAATATCAAAGCCGAATTTTATTCGGTTTGATTTGGATTTATATCGAATCCAAACCAAAAACTAAACTTTCACCCCTTTACTTATGTTGTAGTGTTATTAAACTACAATTAAAGCCTTGCCTTCAATAGCTTAAGCACCTATAAGACTCACCAACGAGTCATATCAAAAGAGTACATGTTCGACAATTTGCTGGTCATTCTACTGAATCTTATTTCTTTTCCGCCAATACTAATGACTTGTGCATAAAAATTTCTAATCAATAACCGTGATTTGTAAATAAAAAAAAACAAAAATAATAATAATAAAATAAATAAAATTAAAAAAGGTGAATTAAAAGTACAAAACTTCCACCCTATCAAATCTTACCTCATAGTGGTGATTTATTAACTTCACAAATAACTACTCCCTCCAATTCAATTGTGTTGTCCCATTTGGTTTTGGGCACTATTTACGTATCACTCTTAATTTGTATTTTACTCTTAATCTATAAATTAAAATATAGTCATGTGGAATCTTGTTTGATTCGTCTCAATACAAGGATTATTAATATCAAATTTTTATAATTTTTGATTAAGAATAATTAGAGATGTTAAAGGTTAAAATGTTACCTCGACAAGTGTAAAAAAGTAAATGGGACAACTCATGTGAATTGAAGGGAGTATTATTTTCTAAGGCTTTCTCATGAATCGTCGCCCTTGATAGTACCGACACGTGGATTCATGTAATGAATTGTCGCAACTTCTATTGCTTTTTACAAGTTTGCATAGCCTTTATCAAAGTCAATTAACAAACTGTAAAGGTTTTATATATCTGTTGTCTAATAATATGACCATTTAACTTATTTGAAAACCTTCAACTCATGTCTTACATTGGTTCTTAATTATATAATTCGTAATTCTGGTATCTATTTTTAAAAAACCAGACGCTTTATTTAGTTTTTTAAAAATGAGATAATTCAAATAAAATATTTAATTTTGAAAATCGATATTGGATTTAGATTCGGTTTTGTGAATTGGGATATCCATTTTCATTAGATTTTAGAATAGAAAACTCTAAAAGTAAAAATTATAAAATATTGCTAACTTTTTAATTCATGAAAATGATTTGATTAAATTGGATGACTTATCAACTGTTAACTAATTTAGGCTTTTGACATCGAACCATATTTTGAAATGATTTGATTTTTAATCTTTTTCATATCCTAGATTACTAATAATCTCTCGACTATATGTGGGTATTCTTGTTTTTTGCCTTTTATAGTTTTTTTTTTACTTATTTTTTTACATAGTTATTTTTGTTTTATTTATATGATTTTTGTTTAGTATAGTTTTATGTTTAAGGACCAAACTTGAGTAGTTAAATGTGCGCTTGATATTTTTTAAAGATCTTCCTCAAGTCGATTAACTCTGAGTTTTGACCATACACTTTTATAGATATGAGTTGCCGCATCCCTTCCCCTAGATTCTGATCATACTTTCTTACGAGCGGAATACAATATGATGATGATTTGGTTTTTAATCTTAACAATTTAATTAAGAAAGAAAGAGAAGTGAGATAATAAAAAAATCAAAAATAAAAAAATACAAATAGATATAAAATCAGTTATCCATTATCCGATTTGGAGTAAATCAAATATCCAAATTTCAGATATTTAGTTTATCAAGATACAAACTAAATCACGATTTTCAAAATCAAATATCCGAATCTGACAGGTTCTAATATTTGATTTTAAATAACCCTAATAATAACCAAAATAAGGGAAAGTACTCCAAATTTTCACCAATAGGCACAACTAGAAACATAACTATTTCAAGCATAAAATCAAGAAAACATTATTGCAAAAAAATTGATTCTACTTATAAGAACATAAACAAGAAGGAAAATAGAAACATAAAACATAAAAATAAACCAAAAACTTTACTAGTTTCCTATAACAACTCAATCATACTTGTATTACAACTACAAATTTCATGCTTAATGCATCTTGAACTCCAAATTTGCTTCTAAAATATCAAACCCAACTTCCCACAACTCCAAATCTCTCACAAACACAACCTATACCTTGAACCAATCCAACCAATTTACCAAAAAAAAAAAAAACTCAAATTATCGTGAAAGACAGAATCTCCGAAAAACGCATCAGATATATGAGTTAAATAGCCTAATTAATACAAATTAAAGAGTAAATAAGAATGTAAGCTTCTTGTTTTGAGGTCGTTTCTTTACGAGACGGTCTCTCAATGGAGTTGTTGAAAAAAAAAAAAAAAAAAAATCTTGAAAACCCAAACAAAAAGAACCTCAAGATGAGATCTTGGAACAATTTACAACAACAAATTTCAAGCCTAATGCACCTTGAACTCTAAATTTGTTTCTAAAATATCAAACCCAACTTCCCACAACTCCAAATCTCTCACAAACACAACCAATAGCTTGACTCAATCCAACCAATTTACCCAGAATAAACCAAATTATTGTGAAAGACAGAATCTCCGAAAAACGCATTAGATATGAGTTAAATAGCCTAATTAATACAAATTAAAGAGGAAATAAAAATATGGGCTTCTTATTCCTAAGGTTATCTCATCCAGAGGCGGTTTCTAACTAGATTTCTTGAAAAAAAAGAAAAAAAACAATTTTGAATGAAATCCCAACAAAAAGAACCTCAAGATGAGATCTTGGAACAAGAAGAAATCCCAGTAAGAGAGTAAGAATTTTCCCAATTAACACCATCAAAGCTGTTAATTTGAACATGGGTCAAAGTCCCAGGATCAAGACAAGCTAAAGTAACAGCAATCCCATCAGGGTTAGATCGAGGAGTATAGAAGGAAGTGATCCCACAAACATTACAGAAAGTGTGTTTAGCAGTGTGAGTTCCAAAAGTGTAGGAACTCATGTTTGATTGTCCAGAGAGTAAATGAAAATGATTTGATGGGACTATGAAATGGATGTTGCCTTTCATAGCACAGATAGAACAGTTACATTTCCATGCTGTTAAGGAATTGGGTGCTTCTACTTCCCATCTTATTGCCTTGCAATGGCATCCTCCTTTGTGGGTTACTAAGTTTGAGGTTGAGTCTGGTTTTGAATCCATGGAGAATGGAGATTGAGAGATGAGTGGAAGAAGGAAAAGGAATTTTTTTTTTGTTTGTTTGATCGAGTTAGAGAAAAGAATCGTGAATTACTTTAACTTTGCTTCCTCAAATTATTTCATTATTTTTTATCGGTACCTTCTGAGAGACCGCCTTAGCTATGCAACTAGTCCAGGCCCAATAACTTTTAAAAGAATATTCTAACATACTAATTTCAAGATATAAAAGGACAATTTCAAAACTTAAAAATCCTATTTTAAGACTTAAAAGGTCAATTTCAATGGTTTTAATATCAACTTTAATGTTTGAGAAATCATATTATAAAGCTGAAATGAGAATTCAATGTCCTGCAATTGATCTTTTTAGTCTTAAAATTGGTTTTTTTAAGTATTAAAATGGACCTTTTAAGTTTTAAAATTGTCAATTGCATGTCTTAAAATACTATTTTCAAATTCTTGAAATTGGTCTTTTTAGTCTTAAAATTGGTCTTTTAACTCTTGAAATTGACATTTTAATTTGTGAAATTGGTTAATAAAAAAGTACAATTGGACAGGTCCAATAAGATGCGTCTCACACAAGTTTTTGTGATTTTTTTATTGAGTTTATGTAATTGTAATACGACTTTAGTTGGATCAGCTTAAAATATTGAAAAAAGTGGTTTATTATACAAATGTTAATTCAGATTTTATTTTTTTTTTATATTTTTTTACTAATAAAATACTTATATGGGCTTGTATCACGGTGATGAGAAGGTCTCGTAGAGTATAAGACTTGCTTAAATTATAGTTTTTGTTTTGTTTGGGCAACATTTTCTTTATGTTTGGAAGTTCAATTTCTATAAGACGGGCCCAGTAAAATTTTTATTTATTTATATTTTGACTATTTAAAATGTTAGTTTTCACTTTTAAAAGACTAATTAGTTTAAAAAACTAATGTTAAAGTATTTAATATTATTTTTAATATTTGAGTTATTCTACATTAAAGTGAGAATTTTAAATCTTAAAATTAGTTTTTTAGTTATGAAATTGATTTTTTAACTTTTGAAATTGGTCTTTAAGTCATAAATGATTAAATTTTAATTTATTATATTTTATGGCTTAAAATGTCAATTTTAAAACTTTAAAATTGATTTTTTAATTTTTAAAAGTGACCTTTGAGTCTTAAAAAAGTAAAAAATAATTAGATCTCAAAAAAAAAAAAATTAAGTTCGACGTAATGGTTTTGTATTTTGAACCTAAGAGTTACGCTTTGGAAGCAGTGTGATGTTTCCTGGCATGAGATGAACAATAATGGCGATCTCCTTATATAATATATTATGGGGCACTCAACTATCAGTTTTGATTTTTGATTGAGTTGGTTTCTGATAAGATATCAAAAGCCGACGTAATAAGATGTTACAATTTGGAATCTCAACCGCCTCTCATTTAATATGGAATTTACTAGAAGCCCTGTTTTACATTCACACTTATAGCCTAAAATACTTTCGTAATCGTGTGAGAAGAGTGTTAGAGTATATAACAAATCCTGAGACCTTAATCATAACTGTAATTTTCTTTTGGACATAGACGTTATCAATACAAGTCATAAGAAATTTTAGCAATGAAATAGCATTATTATAAACAGTTTTCCTTACTAATAAGTTACATACATGAACTCATCATTTTCCAAGTAAAGACTATCTATTTTGATGAGGTGCATGAATGAGCATGCTCCCAATTGCACCCATCAAAACTCAGTATTTCAACATGTTTGATCGTACCAGGACGAACACAAGCAACATTAACAGACACAGCATCGGGATTCGATCTCGAGATGTTGAAGGAAGTGATCCCACAAATCTTGCAGAAGGTATGCTTAGCAGTATGTGTACCAAAAGTGTAGGTACTAATACTTGAATCACCACTAAGTAAATGGAAATTTTGTGAAGGAACACTAAAAGATATATTGCCTCTTTTTGAACACATAGAACAGTTGCATTTCCATGCTCTTACACTTTTTGGTGCTTTGAATTCGTATCTTACACTTCCACAGTGACACCCACCTTTGTGTGTTATTAACTCCATGTTAAGATGTTCATATTGTTGTCGATTTCGGACCGGTGTCATATTTGGATATCAATATATAAGAATGTTAGGCGGTTTAAGGCATATTCGAGGTGCTCGACCGCTTTTGGCCTCTAAAAAATTGGGGATTCAAATTAGTTTTAAGATGTACTTTCTCTGTCTCTATGAGAATGCACCCAAATTATTTTAGGAGAAAATTTGTAGAAAGTGAAATTAGGTTGGAGAATAAGACAAAAAATAAGTAGATGATAAAAATAAGTAGTTAAAATAGAGAGTGATAATAAGATTGTGGATGAAATTTAAAGAAAGAAAAGTATGACATTGCCAAAAAGAAAAATTGTGCAAAATGGATGGGAAAGTCTAAAATGAAAAAATGTGCAAAATGAGAGGAACATAGGAAGTACTTTTTTTGATATTCGATTTCTATAGATTTGTTTGATTATGAGATGAACTTTGCGTTGTTATTGTTGTTTATGAACGAATATGTAAGCATACACTATTTCATCTGAGAATGTAATAATACATTTTAGAGTTAAAGTGTTTTACGGTTGATGCAATCTTCTTTAATCATTCGTAAAGGACGTAAAAGTCTCACTTCGAAAGAAATTTAGAAAAGAAATGGACCCTATAGTCTTTGCCCCATCTGTGTATAAGATAATGAGAGAATCAACTCTTATCTCAGTTGAAACAAATATATCTTTCCCAAACAAAGTACTGAAATGAAATCTCATCTAATCCTCTATTTTTCTCGGTCTATTCTATAATTTAAAACAAGAAGCCCATATTTTTAATTTGTATTAATTGAACTATTTAGCCTATATATCAAATGCGTCTTTCGGAGAGACCGTCTCTCACAACAATTTGTGAATTTAAAATAATTATTAAGATGATGAGATAAGACTAAGCGAAAGAGTGCAAATGGATGAATATCAACATTTGGTGCTACTGTTACACAGCCAAATGGGAGTTACAGGAAAAACACATTTGTGTTTCTGTGCATTGTGGCATTTACCAACCACACATACGTTTTCAATTTTAGCATGGCCATTTTGAGAATTTAACTCTTCACTTTATCCCAAGTAACCAAATCGTATTATCGACATTCAAACGCTCGGACATTTTGAATTTGTTCAGTATATTGACATTTTTTCATAAATTAGTCCAATCGAACGATTGATCATAATCATATATACACATCGTACATAGTATACGAGGTCGACTAACACAAGACCTTTAAAATCGAGGACATAAAATTAATAAGTACTCCTCTAGATGCAACATTAACTAAATAACTATTATTTGGCAAACCAAAAACACTCAAATTGTTAGATTTTGTGAAATTTGCCTGCTCACAATTTCAAATGTTAGATTTTATATGTTAAAACACAAATTTTTGTGAGAAATGGTCTCTTTGAAAGACCATCCTTTATTGGGTTGGCCCATAAAAAAATGTGAAAAGTAGAAAGTAAGCTTTGATGGACTGGGCCTGAGAGACGTCTCTCAGAAAGACGGTCTCTCAGGAGACTAGCTGATGTTAAAATGAGTTAAATCTTTATGTGGATAGTAAATTGATTCAATCATAAGTCACATAGATTTTAAAAGTACAGATTTTTTATTCTAATAACTATTATATGGCAAATAAATAAAGGAAAAATTTTCGGGAATAATCCGTATTTTTAACGTTTTCCTGTGAATAACCCCTACTTTGGATTATTCATAAATAATCCGAACTTTACACTATTTTTGCTCACAACACCCCCCTCCTCAAAACTAACCGGCTGTAGCAGGTCAACTCATTTCATCCCATCCCATTCAACCTTCTTCTTTCATTCTCGATTACACTCCCAAAAAAATCCCCAATTCAAACATTTCTAGGGTTCATGCCAAAGCCCTAATTTTGCAAATCATCAACAATTCCTATGCATAGACGCTTAAATCTGCTAATTCTATTCTTCTTCTTCATTAAAATGGTAAGCTTCTATTCTCATTGAAAATATGTGAAAGTTGAAAATAATTAAAATTATGAGAGTGTCTTACTTTGACACAAGTTCATATAAAAAGTTTATTATGTTAAAAGTTTTTATTATTGAGTTATTTAACTTAAGTATGAATCACGTTTCATAGTGAGATTGTCTCGTGTAAACATTTGTGTAAAACCAATTATGAACCATGTCGCTTTTAAATTAGAGGTAGAAGGACCTTACTTTGATGAAGAAGAATAAAGAAAACAAAGACAAACATAACACACACCAATGAACACAATGAACAATAAACAAAGGAAAAATTGTTTCTAGAAGGCTAACCTTTAACTTGCCTGTAAGGGCTAATTGAATGTTTATTTTACAAAGTCTACCAAGGTTTAACATTTGCTTCTATTTGCAATGAAAGAGCTCCCAGGTAAATATTACTTAGAGGAGAATGTCTTAGTAAATAACGATTATTAGTAAGGTTAATAAAGTTGGATGTGATAGGCCAATAGGGTGTGAGTTTTGTTATTTTACTTCATCTTTTTTTATTTTATTATTTTAATATTATTCTTTTTGTCTTTTTTTGTGATGATTTACAAATCACGGTTATTCATTAAAAATTTATATACTTTTTAGAGTAATCGGTTACATCATCTCATTTAATTGAAATAACAATGTCATGTTTTTAATGGGTTTTACAAATTTATTTAAAAACTAAAAAAAAAAAAAGAAAATTTAACTCTGACTTCCACTCTGAACTTCTTCTTAGACCCCTTCCATCCTCTCAATCCTACCAACTACACCATTACCACTATGTAACACCTCCATTTTATTTTGGATTTTGGTTTTTGATTGCTTTAAAATTTTGTAAAAATAATATTGTAAATGAAATTCAATTAGGATGCGTTTGAAAACACACATTTCATTTCAAATTGTGGATTTCAATAATAAAATCATAATGAAAAATTTGAAATGACAAGGATTGGGGTGTCATTTTCAAATCCTCATTTTAATTAACTACTTTTACAACATTGGTGGATTTGACTCAAATCCAAATTTAAATTCTTGTTATTGCCAAACACTAACTTCAAGTCAAATCCATATTTGCATATGAAATCATCATTCCCAAACATACCATTAATGAAATTCAATTTCTTAGCAATTTGTTAATTTGCTGCTAAAAATCAAATCACGATGATATCGAGTATCGACATTTTCCATGATACTTGGTATTTTGTCTAATTTTTTTTAGTACTTTCAATTTTTTGGAATTGATTTTGAATATTATTGACTTTCAATTTTTTGGAATGGTTTTTAAATATTATTGACTACTTATTTTCTTAACTGCTATAATTCGTTTGATTTAGTCGATTTGATTGAGGATTTAAGTTGAGTTTCTAATTTTTATGTTTGAGAAAGTTTGTTAATTAAAGTTGTGAAAAGTTTGGTGCTGTTTAGTAGGAACATAGTTTGATAACCGATTCAGATTTAACGGTTGTTTTTGAGTCGTTTATAGTTTTTAGAGTTTATTGCTACCTCCGTTTTTTTATGTTTGTCCATTTTACTATAATGGCATTTTTAGAATTTTTTTCCCGAAATATACCCTCGTAATGCCTTCAATTTCCCCCAAATATACTCTCTTTACATTGATGACAATGATAATTTCCTTTTTTTTCTTTATTTTATCCTTAATTTAAACATTTTCTCTCTCATACTACCAATACAATCATTATTTTACACTACTATTTAATTAAAATAATGCTCATTTACTACAAAGATTTCACTTTTCTTAATATATGTGAAAAACCCAAATAAGACAAACTTTTAAGAACGGAGAGAGTAGTTTTAATTTTAATACGTATTTCATGTATTTTGTACGAGAAATTAAGCTTGTTATGAGTAAAAATTTTCAAAAACTTGATACGATAATATACTTTATTGAGAAAAGTGTAATAAAATCTTAAATGATTTTATTTATCCAATTATTTGTCAACATTTAAGATTAAATTTTGTTTCAAGGTAAATAATGAAAAAAAAGCCTCTTTAAATCCATATCCTTTCAAAAAAAAATTAATGAAAAAAGAAACAATGAAGTAGTTGCAAGAGAAATAATCCTTGGTACTAAGATGTATCTAAGTTAATTGTTCGGCTTCTAAATATATTACTCCCTTCGATCTTATTTGTTTTTTCACGTTAGGTTTTTCACAAATATTAAGGTTGATAGAATCTTTGAGTTGTAGTGGATATTATTTTAATTAAATAGTAGTGTGAAGTAATGATTGTATTGAAAGTATGAGGGAGAAAATAATTAAATAGTAATGTGAAGTAGGAAAGTGGGGTTTTAGGGGGTAAAAGTGGGATGAAAACTTTCCAAAAATAGAAAGTATTCTAAAGTGGAAGAACTTTTGAAACTACCCGTTATAGTAAGGTGGGAGAACTTAAAACAATGGAGGTAGTATTAACAATCTCGTCAATGTCTCGATCATTCATGGCCGTCGATTAGCAAGGGTAAAGTGAGCTACTGTCCAGAGCACCGAATTTTTTAGGGCCGAAAAAAATTATTTTTATGTATATAAGTGATATTAATTTGAATTAAATTTATATATAACTAACATTTTTTGCTAAGTAATGTGGGTTATTAGTGATGTTTAGTAGTTTAAATTTCAACAATAAAAAACAAAAGGTGTATTGTATTATTCATTATGCCTTAAGTTTTTAAGGGCCCTTTTTATCTTTTGCTCTGGGGCCCAAAAATATAGGATCAACTTGTCGAAGCTAATATTCAATAGCTTACCAGCAAACTCAAGTATTCGGTGTATGGATAACTTCCATCTGTAATTACAAAACTTCTTTCTATTGGCTGAAAAAAAAAAAAGAACTTCCATTTGAGTATATAAGGTATCTAACAAAAATCAACATCAAGCTCTTTCATTAATATTTGTGATGATTGGATGTAATTTGAATATTTGATCAACCCTAAATACTAAATATAAACATAATGGCAACAAATAATTATAGTGCTATTAAATTAAGGAAAAATTCAACCTTTTGTTAATTTTCCTACGATAATACGAACTTTTGATTAACCATGAATAATACTAACTTTGGAGTGTTTTTTCTTAGAATAATACCAACTTTAATTTATTAACTAATTTACTAATTTTTTTGGTCATATAATCACCTAGTGTTTGATTTTTAACATGTTAGGTATATTCTAGGAAAACACCCCCATAAGTTGGTATTATTCATGGTTAATCAAAAGTTGGTATTATTGTAGGAAAATAATCAAAAGGTTGTATTATTCCCGGTAATTTTTCTTTAAATTAATACATTTTGACAAAATATTAAGAAGTCACCATATATACACATGCACACGCGTAGGGATGTAAATTCGATTACTCGGTCGGGTTTTGGGTCGGATTTCATCGAGTTCGGGTTTTTCGGGTGATTTAGTGCTTTGAATCGGGTCGATTCGGTTACGGGTCCAATCAAGTACGGGTCTATATCGGTAAATACCACGCTGGTCGGTTTCGGTTTCGAGTCATATCCATTTCGGTTTCGATTCATATCCATTTCGGTTTGAATTTGTATCGGGTTCGGTACGGTTGATACAATTCGGATCCAAATCGGTTATGCTGCAGGTCGAATCGAGTTCGATTAGACTATGAGTCGCGTCATTTTTTGTTATATGTTAACGTTAATTTGGATTATTTTGGTTCGGGTTAATTTCAGATCGATTATATCATTTTTGAGTTGTGCATTTAGTTATTCTCAGTATTGGGGTCGATTAAAATCCAATTCAATTGAGTTTTGTGTCGGATGAAATTTATGGTTATTATACAATTAATTTATGTTGAAATAGTTTGTGATTGGAGAATGAAGAGTTGTAGTCGGTTAATTAAGTTGTCAGTTACTATACAAATTTGGTTTAATCTAAGATAAAGTCGATAAGATCTGATTGTGGGCTTGCATTTATTGTTTAATTTTAGCTAAACTAAACTTGATTCTATTCAATCAAACTTATTATTAACTGAATTAAACCTGATACGGTTAAATCAAATTATATCGCTTAATCACACTGTCGGGTTAATCTCGAATGTTGATTATGGGTCATTTTGGGTGGGATTATGTGGAGTACCTGTTGAGTTAAAGACGGGTTCGAGTTGTAACAGGTCGGATGCAAATCGAGTTTGGTTAACCACATTGTCGGGTCACTCTCGGGTGTCGGTTGTTTTCGAGTCGGGTACCGGTCAATTATTGGTCTAAAATAATTGGGTACATGTCGGGTTACGGGTCAACATCAGGTTGAGTTTCGATCGATTACAGGTCACTGCACTTCGGGTCAACCAACGGGTCGGATACAGGTCGATTTCGGATGATATTACAGGTCAGGTCATTTTTTACAGCCCTACACACGCGCATACACACATCAAACTACATAATCAAATTAAGTAATTTTTTTACAAAAGGTACTATAAATTAGATAGTTTTTTTTGTAATTTTTCCATAATTTTATTTCAAAGTTCAAAAAGACGCTTAAGTACAACTATAATTAAATGTCACATCAAAAAAATTATCAAATTTTTATACCTCTTGAAACTTATTATTATTTCACAAATTCTTACTTGAGACCGTCTATACAATAGACGTCTTAAGTTTTAGGGCTGACCCAATTGATAAATTAAAAAAAAAACTAATTGGTGGTTTTATAAGTTAAAAGGGAGATATAGGCTGGGCTCTTAAGGGATGTCTATAATATAGACGGTCTCTCAAGAGAGGGTCTGTTATTATTTTTATTTAAATTCTACCCTTAAAAGCAAAAGACAAAAAAAAAAAGAAATTCGACACTTATCCAACAGCTTTATTGAAAGAAAATAGTTTCCAAAAGCATCATGGAAATGGTGTCGTGGTGTAGTTGGTTATCACGTCAGTCTAACACACTGAAGGTCTCCGGTTCGAGTCCGGGCGACGCCATAAATTTTGTACCTGTTATTATTTTTATGAGTTAAGCAGACTGCAAGTAACTTGTTATTGTAGCTCCTAATTTTCAGAACGTATTAAGCATTACATTTTACAACAGCCAATAATTTCTTACTAACGATATAAACGTTTTTGAATCTTATGCTCAATTACAGCCCTAGCAGCAACAACATTCCAAGGATGGTTAAAATTTCGGGTGTATTCAATCTTACTCTTATTATACTTTTGCTATAAATAATTAAGCGGTTATTTTTGATTGACCTTTCATAGCAAACATCATCTGTATTTTTATAAAATTAAAAATTATAAATCTTTGATCTCATCAAAATAAGGGATTCAGCCGGTCAATTGAAGCATTATTACCATAAGTGTAGCTTATATAGCTATATATGGTACTTACCACAAATAAAGCAAGAATTGATTAAGAAGAATATTTTAAAAATTAAATGATGATATATCAGTTTTGTTCAATTACAATATAATTAATTAGAATAAAAGATAAAAAGTTTACGTACAAGGACTTAGGCATTATAATTGACAGGAAAGCAACTCTTGTAGCAACGACACATGCTAAAGTATTCTATTGCTTTAGTATAAAGTAAGGTGAGTAACCCCTATTAGCAGTTTATCACTGATATCAAATATGAGAATTATCTTGTTATTTGAGTTCATTGTAGAGATAAAAGCTTAGTTTATCAAGCTTTTGTTTTAGCTTTTGTGCTTTTATTTTAAATTCAAATTGTGATTTATTTTTTGTAAATTTAATTGGTGGAATAAAATTTTTATTTACAAAGAAAAAACAACTTTGTCAATTACTTTTGACAAATTCTATATTAAAATCAGAAAAACCACTGCAAAGTAGGACAACTAGACCAAGCTTAATGAATCTCGACTTTGAATAATGAAACCGCGAATTAGATTTTTGTTTTAGTTGATAGTGTTTGACAAAGAAATAAGTTTTTCTAGATATTTTTGGAGAAAAAGTCACTTTTTAATAGGTAAATTTTGACAATATTCCTAACTTTTACTTATATACTTCCTCTGGTTTTATTGGTTTTATTAGTTGATACATATAGTGACATCTTGTGAGGAGAAATGTTACTATCTGTAACAATTAATAAAAACCAGAGGAAGTATAACTGAAAATATTAGCACTAAACGTAAATCGTTAGAAGTTGATGATCCAAAACTCTCAGGCTAAAGTTTTAAGCTAATGGTCAGAACGCAAAACAACATGCAGCAATGACGAACAAACAAAAAAAACAGCACAAAAGGCAAATTTCCAAATTTAGAGTCAACAACAAGGGATCGAGTGTTTGATAGTGCGAAATAAAATATAACCAACTCGCTGAAAATAAACCCACCAGAGAAAATTAAATGTCACGAATATTATTTATTCATTGGGACATAACAACCCTTTGGAAGAGAGCCACTATTTTAACATGACATAAGGAGTGTTAATGGTTCTGAGAGTGTATACAAACATCAAAATCAGTAAACAACTTCTCTAAGATGTCTATTCTGTTGCTTCGACTTGTTCTTGAGGAACTTCGGTTTCTTTGAGCTTCTCCAGTGTTGAGACGCGTCTATCCAGTGAATCATGCAGGCGTTTCATCTACACAAGAATAATGAAGCTCAACAGTCAGATTACGACCTTGCATATTCAAGAATCTGGCAATTTATTGCTAAAACAGGAAGAGAAAGTCTGTAGTGATCTCTTGTAAGAAACTACGCACCCGTTTGTTTGTCAGTAATAAATTATGGGAATGGTAATGGAAAATTAGTGGTATTTTGATAGGAAAATGTCTCAATATATCAATCATCTCATTTTCTTCACATAATTCATACTAGGGCTGGATAAAATTGACCCGACCGGCTAACCCGACCTAAACCTAACCCGAAATAAGTGGGTTTGGGTTGAGATTTTTGACCCAATTAAGTGTATCTACAATAGATTTTGCTCAGGCAACAGTATTGTAGAATTTAGTAAAGCAATGACAAATTTTCATATTGTAGAAAGCGATGTCATAAGTACCATCCCACAGGCATTCGTAACAACTAACGAACATAGTACGCTTTCTGTGATTCTAGTTCGAATCGGCTGCAGAGAAATTCAGCTGGTTCAATAAAATTTCAGTTGGTCACCCTGCAGGCCAGGGCATAGTCTACATCCCAAAATTTAAAATTTATAGGCCTGTGTCAGGCGGGGTATTTCTGGACATTGGAAAAGCTCATGGGTTTTTTTGGGCTGGGCCAGTCTTCAGGTTTAAGGTTGAATTTTGTGTCTGGGCTTGTTCAGGCTCGGCTAGTGCGCAAGGACAAATCTGATCACCTCTAACTGAAATGCATGACCACCGCCAACACGCCTTTCCTAGTTTCCGTATGGTATTTTCAGACAGCAAATCAGAGTTGGCTGATTCTCATTTCTCATAATCTCACTCCATAATTTATAAGTCATTGTAAACAATCCGACACAGCAGAATAAAGAATGGTATTTACTTTCGCACAAGTAAAATCATATTGCAGACTAATAAATATCATGGTTCACCAAATCATGTCCGTTATATATATGTTAAGTATTAGATTATATTTGCTATTAAGGGTCAATGGGAAAAAAAAAACACATTGATTTTACAAGGGTAAGAAGCATACATCCCACCCCTACCTATGAAATTATTAAGTCAATTTGAAGTTTGTGTGATCTTTTTATTGATACCTAAATTCACGGGTACATGTGCAAGTGTCTGATTTAGCTAAATTAAGGAAAAATGCAATAATTTTGGTCAATAAAGTGTTTGAGTGTCATATTGAATCCGACTAGTGTCAAGGATCCGAGATGGGTACTTCAGGTAAATTGAGAGTTTGGGTAACAAAGCACTTAACAGAGTTTAGCCAGAATTTTACGGTGAATTTGAGAAACAATTTTTTGCACATGATAATGAACGACTATTTGAGAGCATTCAAAATTTTCAACAAAAGAATCTTTTAAGTTCCGTAAAGGCTACACTAACCAGCACCAAATGGAAAATCACTCAAAGCTCAGAACTATAATAAATGGAGACCATCCTAATTTACACTCATTAGAACACCAAATGACTAGTCAATTGGCAAAAACTCGCAAATCAAATTCACCAACAAGTATCAAGCCACATTTTTTGAGTGATGTAGAGGCTCACACGAATCGGTACCAAATGGAAAATGACGCAAGCTCAAAAAGAATATAAGTGAAGACAATCCTAATTTCAAAATTACTTAGAACACCAAATACTCAATTGGCAAAACTCCATGCTAAAAAATCCACAACACTCCAACATTCCGTTACCTAATGTCATTAAGTAGCATAAGGTTTGGGGGTCGAAAGTACGCAACCATACCTTTGTTAGTGATAAGACTAACAAAGAGATTTTTTCCTATTGACCTTTGGTAACAAACGTCATGTGCCATGTCACATAAATGAAAGTGTACATGATTTTATAAGTCATTTTACTTAAGTCCTTTACAATCCGAAAGTAAAGAACCATAAAACCACCACAAATGGAAATAACCAAGTACTAAGCCACATGTCCAATAACCTAATAAATGAATAAGAACTCATCAAGCAAGAATAATCGTTTAAAATTCATGATAAATCATCTATAAGTAAACAGTTCACAGCAACAGAAAATATTAAAATCAGAGTAGAAGTATCACAAGCATATCAAAACTAGAAGCTATACATTCAGAAAGACAAGCATGTAGGAAGCACAATTTCTACGAGATGATACTTTCAAAAACAATAAAATCACTACGAAGTACCCACCTAATAAGCAAAATATTTTGTGTAAATTAAAAGGCTCGTCATCTCCCCAATAACACATTCAATTATAGACCAAAACAAATTTTCTTTTTTCTTTCAGAAATTTTTGTTTTCAGTACACTTCAAGAAATCAGTGGAAGTTAACAATATCTTTGGGGGGATGAAAAAGACTAAATAAGGAAGAAAAGGATACATAATGGCTAATGATAAAAGTAAGATATTTCGCTAAAGAGATATCACATAAAAGTATTCACAGAAGACGCGACTTGGCATAAAGGTCATACTTGAATGTTTTCAGATAGTCGTACTGTGAGGTTGCACATAACGTTTGCTACCATGGGTCAATCAAAAATAACTCTTTGTTAGTTTTATCATCAATAAGGGTAAGGTAACGTACACTCGATTCTCTCAAAAGTATTACAAAGAGAAGAAAGAAAAAAAGATAGGATATCTTGCAACTTCCACATTGCCTTTCAAAAGTATTTAGTTACATAGGTCAGAGGAGTTGATGAGAAATGAAACAAGGAGAGAGTGGAGGATCCTCATTCTTAAATTTAAATATCAATAGGGAAACAAGTGGAGGATCCTCATTCATAAATTTATATATCAATAGGGACACAAGAAGAAGAGGATGGACTCATAGAAGGATCCAAATCTATTAACTTTTGATAGATCAAATCCTAATTCCTAACAAAGATGGAAAGATTTGACAAGAAAATACAATCTGACTTTTAATTCTCTACCCTCTGGCCTTCGCACCCCCTCTTTCCTTCCATCATTACTATCAAAATGCCACTAGAGCCAACAACTACAGGTGCCATTTAAATAGCCCAATGTCGGAGTCCATAGGCTAAAAAGACACCATGTAAGAAATGAAAGCACGCTTTGTCTCCCTATTGCTGCCAAAACAACCTTAGACTACCTTTCTTCTTATTGAGCTTTAATCACAATAAAACTATGCGGATGGAGACTATCCATGGAGGATGTAAACTAACCACTCAAACCAACATTAACTTTTATACACACAATCGTTGCATACCATAATAGCTTCCCATGAAGCCAATATCCAACAATTATTCCAAACCAAGCGCGCCTAAATCCTAATAGTAATGTTCTTATCATATGAATGTTCTTGAAAAGAAGATGTACCCTTTTAGTTTCTTACTATTATCAACTATATTAAAGCTCAACTCAGAGTGTTTTATCAATTACCACAAATATATACTTCATCCAAATGATTATGTCCATGATAACAAAGTCAAAAATATTTGAAGAGGAAATACAAGTTGAGCCTCTCCTCCCTACCCTCTCTATTAACATTACTAATAACACAATTTTAGAGTTTGAAACACAAGAGCACCATAGAAAATTATTATAGGCTAAACAAGGCACCATGCAAGTAATGCAAGCATTTGTTTGTTTCCCTATTGCCACCAAAACAACCCTAGTTTACCTTTACTTCTTGTAGAGATGGAATAACAATTACTGAACCATCGAAAATAGTTGAATAGAGATATAAGGAACCACTAATAAGAAACCAAGCCCTATTGATTGTATACGAGGTCCATTGGCTCTTGCATCAAGTCTCTTAAAAGCTCATAGCCTTAAATTGATATTGATTGGCCTCCATAAAACTAAACTACAAAGATATATCACCTCCAAAAAAGATCCACTTAAAGGCTATTCAAACTTAGGAACTGCCTTCATACAAACACCATAACTACTTCAGCAACTTATCATTGTCGATCCTTCCACTGATAAAACAACAGCAACTCATCATCTAGTTTCCAGTTCATTGTGTTTCAGAGACCTAAAGCTTAGGACAAAATTACTTAACCAGTCAAGATTCAAGGTCAGTCATGACATTGTTTCTGAAAATTCCTTTGAACTAAGCTACAGAAAAACAACTAAAATAGTAGCAGCACCAAACTATGTAAAACTAATGTGATTTGTAGAGCAAAATCCATAGAAAAATGTTTCTTTGCTCATCTTTCGATCAAAGCCAACCTAAAACAGCACAAAAAAATCCACCACATAGACCTATCACCCATCAAATCCTCATTCACATTTCATATATTAAAAAATACACATCCCTCATCTAATCCCCGTTTCATATTCGAAAAATTACCCATCAAAATCCAATACTTTACAACAAAAATTACACAATAAATTTGTAATTAGCATCTAACACATTCAACTTCAATTACGAAAATGGGGCATTCACATACGGCAATTTATAGCAATAACTTGCTAGATCAAAGATAAATGGTACAACAATTAAAACCCAATATTTAAATTATGAATTCAAAACGAACCAATTCTGGAAAAACATAAAAGTGAAAGAAAAAAACCTGGTCAGAAATGGAATGATGGGCAAGTTTATAATCCTTGTAAAGGATGTAAAGACCAGCAGTAGAAGCGACAGCAGCTCCAGCAAAGAACGATGCCAATCTCACCCTTAAAACGTAACCCATGCCTAATGAGTACTGTCTTTCTCTCTTCTCTAATTTCTAGGATTTTTTCAAATTGACCCTAATCAGGCTTCCACCATTGTTCGATTTCTCTTCATCTCTAAATTAGAATATACATAGATCAAGCGACGTCGTTTGTTGCTTTTACAAAACTTCTTATGTGAGCATTGAATTATTATTTTTCTAAATTTAATTTAACAAAATTTCAATTAAGACGATCCCAATTGAAAAATAATTTCAATTTGGGTTTAACATACACAACTAAATTAATAAATGCTAGTCAAAGTTAATTTAATGATACAGAGAGTAGTCAAGATCAAATGCAATTTATTGATGGAAAATTCTACATGGTAACATTAAACTTTTATGAAACGCTAGTGATAGCGCTTTTGTATGATTTTTCCACATGATAGCATCAAGTTTATGCTTTATGTAACTGATGTAGCATTTTCCGTTAAATTCTTGTTAATTTCCATTTAATTCACTATCTTGACGTTTCTACCCTTATATTAAGTGTTGGTTATTGTCTTTATAAGTTGTCCTAAATCATTTTTATATTCTCAGATGTTTAATTCACTTTTTAATTCATCAATGCTCTTAAATATTTAGGGCAATTTATAAAGATAACAACCAACACTTTAATAAGGGTTGAAACGTCAAAATGATGAATTAAACGAAAATTGACAAGAATTTAACGGAAAATGCTACGGCAGTAATAAGGCATAAACCGGATATATCATGTGGAAAAATCTTACAAAAGTGCTACCACTAGCGTTTCATGAAAGTTCGATGCTCTATGTGGAATTTCTCTTTATTAATTTACTCAATTTAGTCAAATAAATATACCAATTAATTAATTTGAATATTTCATGTGGCAAATCTTTGAAAGGATATCTCAATGAAAATTTTCAGATATTTTAGTTAATAGTAAGATTAATCCATGTCATGTGGTAAATCAATGTGGGGATGTCACATGAAATTTTCCATTTCTTTTTAGTTATTAGTATGATAGGTAGATTGATTTTAGTTAAATAAAATTAAATCAAATTTACCTTAGCAAATCTTTGAAAGGATGTCACATGAACTTTCAGTTGTTTTAGTTGATAGTATGATAGGTGGATTGATTTTAGTTTAATAAAATTAAATCAACTTTACCTTATTAATTAATATAATAAATATAACAATTAATCAATTTGATTATTCCATGTGGCAAATCTCTGAAAGGATGCAACATGCAACTTTTCAGTTGTTTTTGTTAATAGTATGATGATAGGTGGATTAACTTTAGTTAAATAAAATAAAATTAACTTTACTTTATTTATTTTAATAAATATAGCAATTAACTAATTTGATTATTCCATGTGGCAAATCTCTGGAATGATACCACATGAAAATTTTTAGTTCATTTAGTTAATAGTATGATGGATAAACATTGTGAGGATGCCACATCAAATTTTCTAGTTCTTTTAGTTAATAGTATGATTGGTGGTTTTGTTTTAGTTTATTAAAATAAAATAAACTTTACCTTGTTTAGTTTAATAAATACAACAGGTTTTGGACGAGACTGTCTCAATATAAGACGAATAGCCTAATCAGCTCAATTATAATTTTCTCAATATGCGTTGAGTACTTGATCTATTTGAGGTCATAACTGATAAATTTAAGGTTAAGATTGAATTTTATTTATATGTTATAACTGATTAAAATTAATCACTTTAAGGTCTGAATTGATCATTCTTAAATCAAAATTGAAATTTTTTTGTAACAAAGAAGCCTTGAACTCTTGGTCATTTCCAAGACCACTCATTAAATCAATTGGCAAACATAAGTGAAAATCAAAACTTTCTTCACTTTCACATTTAGAATAAGTAAACATTACACGTATAACTTTATTTTCAAGTCCATTATGAACAAAAACCGTTGAGGCAAGAGCAATATCACTATTATTAGTTCGATGATTAAAGCATACAAGTACTCTTATTTTCCATTAAAATCATCATGTATGCATTGAATAAGAGTACTTATATTGTGCAATGTTTTAACATTGTTATTGATAATTTTATTAATCATTCATTTATTGTTTGAAATTCATCTATAGAATGATAAAGTAATACCATTTTATTAAACTTCGTTTTGAAATTGTGACAACAGAACCATATTTTGGTAGAAATTGATTAATTTAACGTCAAAATTGATCATTTATAAGTCCAAGTTGAATTTTTTTTATTTTAACTGATTTGTTTAAGTTTTACTTTACGTTGAAATTGATACCTTTAAAGTCAAAAATGATACCTATAAGGTCAAAATTGACAAATGCTTTGAAAATGAAAAAAAGAAGAAGAGGAAAGCGTGTGATGTTGTTACACGCGCGAATTGGGCCAGCCAAAATTGATGGTCTTATAATGAGACCGTCTCGTCCAAGTTTTTGTGTGATAAATATAACAATTATTAATTTGATTATACCATGTGGAAAATCATTGTGATGATGCCACATGGATTTTCCAGTATTGTAGTTGATAGTATGATGATTTTGCATTACAAAATTATTGCTGGATTTGAATGCATCAATTACAAAATTTGCAAATCAATCATACAATTTCCTTAATTAATATTTCAGTTATTTCTGAATTTTAATGTATTAATTACAAAATTGTTGCACATAAGTGTAGAATTTCCTTTTTGAATGTAATATTACAGCTATTTTATTGATTAGCAAAGGTGTGCTGGTAAAAAGTAAGACTAATGGATAAGTCTTTTTGGGCAAAATATAAACAAGAGTCATCACTTGGTAATTATTCTTGGTGACCATATTTTGATGTTTAATTATGAGTTTAGGACTAGTTATGCCAAGCTAATTATGTTTTGGGATAAGAGTGTTGAAAATGCTTGTGTTATTCAGGTAAATGAGTTTGTGATGAAATTGATTGCTCTTATTTGCTATTTGAGTACAAGGGTGGTTATGATTTGGCTATAAGGTTTCGGAACCGCTTTATCTCGCCAAATTTGAGATAACTTAATGTGTCTTAGTACTTGTATATTTATGTGGGTTTGATGATTCATTGGTGAAGGTGGAGTTATGATATTGGTGATCGGTTCATTATAGACATTGATGGAACCAATTGTTGTGAAAACACTTTTGTTTAACACCATGCTCATAGTTGTTGGCATTTATGTTTCCGAAAATTTTATCCAAGTATCTTGTTTTATCGAAGAATCACAATTTGAGGCAAATTAGTTGTTTGAACAAAAGGTCTTTCCTTTTAATATAACTTCATGGTGTTCTTGGTTGATTTTGCAAGACTTAGTAAGTCTTTTGGTGTGTACTCCAATTGTATGTTTTAAGACATCTGCATATGGTCATCTTGATGCATACTTCCTTCATTCCATGATACTTGCTACTTTTTCCATTTTTGACAATTTCATATTACTTGCTACATATCTATTTTTAGTAATAACCACATAAATATCTACTTTACCCCAATTTTGATCCTATTCTATACCTCATTAACTTTTATATCTACTATATAAAAATCTACTTTTCCCCTATTTTTAGTACAAAAGTTGTTTTCCTTTTTCATGTTCAATTTCTACTAACTAAATATCTACTTCACCCCTATATAAATATCTACTCTTTGAAGAACTTTCTCAAATCGAGAGACTCTTTGACCACACTCTCCTCTATGGGTATGAGTTGTCGTCTTTCTGCCCTCCTCATACCTTGACTGTAGTTGTCTATGAGCGGGATACATTGGGTATGATGATGATGATGATGTTTAGTTTAGAATTAAAATGGAGGGTATAATTGTCTTTTACATGTTGTGCCTACATTTTCTTAATTCTTGTTCCCATGCAAATGTAGCAACAAAAACAAAATAGAGGAAGTATGTGTTTGGTGAGTATGCTTTAGTGCCTTTGGTTAAGTGTTCTTTTGGAGTGTTGTTGGATTTGTGTTTTGTTGAAGGTGGTCTTTATTTGGTTGACTCAAGTCAAGGTGGAGATTGAAAGAAGTATGACTTGAGTCTTGTGTTAATTAGTCATATGATTAGATGACAGTTAAAGAGTAGAAGAATTTGGTCTTAAAGGTTTAAGTAACAAACTAAAATTACTAGACCTTAAGCATGTATTAGTGAGCGGTATTATGGTATAGCATACTCCAATTCATAAAGTAGTACACATTCTTAATGTGTGCATAAAACAAGTGTATGGAGTGTGTCACGTGGGTTTGTCATTTATAATTAAGGAAATGTAGTACACAATCACGTGAAAGAAGAACAAATGTAACACTTGCACCCTGCTCGACCAGGTGGCTCGACCAAGCAGAGGTCGAGCGCATGGGCGGTTCTTAGGGTATCCTGGGTAGCCGACCGCCTAGGACCTCTCGAAATAAGGGGCCTCAAATATTAAATGGTTCTATTCAAGCTCAGTCTCGAGCAACACTTTTCAAGTGATTTGTTTGTAAACTTTTTATATATTTAAAGTAATATAATAATGCAATATATTTGTCTTGAATTATTTTTCTTGAAGTGAAATTTATTTTATCTTTCATATAATTAAACGGCCCCATTTAAAAAACATCGAAAAAATAAATAGGGCCTTTATAGTCTATTCTCCGCCCCTGATCGAGCATGCTGTTCTGGCGCATACTGCTTTATTCTTTTCGTGTGTATTGCCGCCCCTTTATATATATATATATATATATATATATATATATATATATATATATATATATATATATATAATGCTTTATTGTAGAGGGTAGAGAGCCAAGCTACAAGGTGGGCCTCCCATTATCCTTACCATATTTTCTTATTCTCTACTCAATGTATAGCTCACATATACACTCTCCATTGATGTAAATCCTTCAACATCATAATGAGCTCTCAAGCTCTTCTATCCTTTAAACACATAATGATACACTAGCCTAGGATGGTGGATGTAACTTCATTAATGGTGAAGCACCTTAAATCTTGGTGTTAATGTTTGTTTTTACTTTTATTACTTAAAGCACCTTAATACTTGCATATAACCATAGTTCATTAGTGCACGTTCAAGCTATGTTCATGAATCTTTTGTACCACCTTTGGGCTCACGCTTTCGCATTCATACTCTAAAAACAGGAAATTAAGGGAAAAAGGAAAGGGTAATGGTTGAAAGAATGAAAAAAAATTTGTGATAAAAATAAATCGATAAAACAAATTGGTGTGTGTAAATAAGTGTTGGAGTAATCACCAAATCTCATCTATGTGGAGGGTCTTCGGAGTGTCGTGGTAAGGGTAGGACGAAGAACAAGTGCATTGATCATGTGATGATTGATGATGATGGTTTGAGATGTCTTGGTGAAGCCAAGACTCGAAGAAGGAAAGGTCTTGGAGCATGCTCGACCAACCGAGCTGAGGGGAGCCAGTCGAGCAGCAGCTCGAGCCATCACACAGAAGCTACCCAATGAGTGAAGACCCACCGCTCGACCACTCGAGCGAGCCTGCTCGACCCGAGCGAGCTTCAGCGAGTATTTGTTGCAGTTCTGTTTTAATATGCCGATTGTTTTGGGCTTTAAGCCCTTTTGTGTTAGGTCATTCTAATTAGTCTTAGGGGTATATAAGAGTCCTTAGAACATTATTAGATGTGCGTGGGATGCTTATACACTAGAGAGAGTTAGGGTTTGAGAACCATAAGAGCTTTCTTCTTCATTGTATTTAGTTTAAGGGTGAACTCAATGGATTCAGTAACTTGAGAGGTTGTTCTCAAGTGTGTGAGTTGATTTATTAGTGTAATGTTGATTATATTCATGGTAAGATACTTGTTTTAAGGGGGAGGTATAACACTTTGTGTTCTTGTTTGTTGCTTCTCTTGATTGTCCTCTGTTTTTGAATCATCTTCCACATCGTTGATTATATTCATGGTAAGATACTTGTTTTAAGGGGGAGGTATAACACTTTGTGTTCTTGTTTGTTGCTTCTCTTGATTGTCCTCTGTTTTTGAATCATCTTCCACATCGTTTCTCTACCTTTATTGGGTGGTTCCTAGACCTTCTCTTTCAATAAGTGACAAAGTTAAATAGGATTAGTTTCATCATCAAATGAATAAAATGAACTTAAGAGCTTCTTAAGGAGAGGAACAACCCATCATTGCTCATCATTTACTACACAAACATTTAAGGAAAAAAAAAATACATACTCAAGAATGAGAAAAGTTGCAAGAATAGGAACTACAATCTATGAAACAAATTGTTGTGGGCAAATAAGAAGTAACCAAGTAATATATGACTAGTTTCATTTAACAAACAAATGAATAAAATGAACTTCTTAGGATCTTAAGGAGCTTTGAGTAACAAGCCCATCATTACATCATTACTACACACACATTCAACAAAAAACATACTTCAAGAATGAGTAAAACTTGCAAGAATAGGAATCACAATCAAGAGTATAATCACCAACAATGCTATAATCCCAATACACATACACCTCCTACTTCCTCTTTGATACCCTTTAGCTTGCTTAAGATTCTTAGTCCCATCTTGCACATAATTTGAAGCATTAATCACATGATGCTCAATATTGTCCATTTGCTCCCCTTGAGCTTCCACCATCACAGCCATATCTAAGAACACTTGATGAAGCTCTAAGAGCGAGCGTTCGATCTCCTTGGCAGCGTCATGACGGCCTTGGATCTCGATCACCGTCTCTAACACCTTACCACGACCGTGCTCCTGCACTGCATGGGATAAAATCTCACCTTCTCCTACACCATTTGATATGATCTTTTCGATCATGTCGTCTTCAGGGTACTCTCCTGTGACTGTGTAGTAGCATCTCCCAACTGTTTCTTTGTACTCAGACATCATTTTTTGCCTTAAGGCTTGGAATTCCATCATTAGCTCTTTTAGTTTCTTTCTTAGCCCATTTGTCACACATGTTCTTGTCCTGTCAGTGTGAGATTGGATCGTACTTCAATTAATTTGACAAACCAATATTCAATTTTATAAATCAAAATTCTCTAATGTTATAAATCCTATATTTTGCTCTTTTGTTCCACTGATTTAATACTAATTAGCATGCATGATTAACAATTAGATAATTAAAATCATTTCCTTTCTACAATGATCTAATCTTAGTACTAAACATAGTGTAGTGTAAAAAATGTGCTCACAGTCGTGATTGGGGTAACAGAACGGTAATGCGGTGATGAGAGTGATCAGTTATCGTAATGCCTAAATATGGATCGAAACCATGAGATATCACAAAATGCCATTTTTTACCCTTTACAACGCGTAACCTTTACAATGCAGCTAATGCTATGCAATTCGAACTAATTTTTTACAAATTTTGACAAACCCTATAAAACCCATTATCCAAAATCACACAACTAAACAGTAGCAACCACAATTCAGAGAACCCATTAAAACATATAATCTCAATTATCATTTTAAACCCTAAAAAAATCAGAATTTCAGAACCCACAGATAAAACCCAGAAATAGTATGTTTAAACCCAAGATAAAGATCACCAAAATACAAAAGTTTCTAAAAATAAATTCTCCATACCTATCAATGGGCGTACCCATTTCAGAAGAAAGACGGCGGTTCTCGGCAGTAGCCCGGTCCATCAATTCAAGCCGTGCTTTAATAGCTTTAGCCTTCCTAAGAACAGATACAACATCTGCATTGATTCGGCCTCGAAGAGCCTTCAATGCCTCGGGTTTATGTAAAGATTTGCTCTCCTCATTAGAAGCTTCAAGGGTTTTCAATATGTCTTTAATGGAAGCCATTTCTGCCTTCACTTTCTCTGCTTCTTCCAGAAAAGCTTCCATTTTTGGATCTGATTTTCCTCCTCCATTTCCCATTTCTAAATCTTGTTCAACATCTTTTTCAGCCGCTTTCTTCAGATCAACGTAGCTTAAGAACGATTTTGTCATCAAATTATTCATTTTTACCTGAAAAAACAGAGGAATTGCAGTAATTTAGAATCAATAATTTGTAAAGTTAATAGAAAATGGAAATTGAAGTAATTTTTTACCTGAAATGATCGGTTGTTTGCTATAAATTTAGTAAGAAATTTGAAAGTAGTGTTGAGATCAGATTGAGATTTTGGAGATATGTTGTTGTCTGATGGGTTGAGAAGAAGGAAAGGAAGGTTATATTTTGTGTGAGTTAGATGACCGTTGGAACATAAATAAATTGAACGTTATAATTTATTTGAAATGTCTTACGGGTCCTCTGAGTGAACTGGTTCGAAGAAAGGGACGTGGAGGACTTTTATGTCTTTTGATGCATGTTTGAATTAAGAGCCGTTGGGAATAGCTGTTATTGGGCTCGTAGTGCTGTATCATTGGCCCAAGCCTGTATAATGTCCTTAACATTTGGGCTATGAGTATAATCATACGAAAATTTGAACAAAACAAGGAAAATCTTTATGACAAAAACTTGGCCGAGACGGCCTCAAGGTGAGACGGACATTGGGCCGGCCCAATATTAGGCACGTGGCCTGCACGCGCGCGGGGTTCCCTCCAACTTTCCATTTTTTCTTTATTTTTTTTTTTGGAAATCTTTTAAACTTCCTTCCTGATTTGAAAACTGCCATTACTGCAACCTTCAAATCAATTTACTTTCCTTCTTGCTTCTTCTTCCTCCATTTTCCTGCTTGCTTCTTCTTCCTCCATTTTCGTTCTTCCTCCATTTTCGTTCTTGCTGCATTTTCGTTCTTCCTCAAAATTTACTGGTAACGACTTGTTCTTTTTTTTTTTTGGTAATGCATCTTTATTTTTTGGATGTGATCGTCTTGTGTTTAGTCATTTTTGATGTTCTTCTTCATCATTTCCGCGTTCGTTCTTGATTGTTTCTCCTTTTTCGTTTTTTTTTTGATTTCACACATTTATTGATTTTGATGTCTTTTTCCTCTGTTTATCATGTTTTTGTAGTGTTTTTGTGAAATATAAACAATGGTGAAGCCTCGAGTTAAGAAACAGGACTCGGAGTTGTCGTTGGCAGCCATTGTAAAGCAACAAGGACTATCAAAGAACAGTGGTAAAATCAAAAAGAAGATGTCTGATTCTTCAAAAAATTCTATTGTGAAGGCTAAACAGTCGAGGAATAGAATGAAAGAACAAATTGCAGTAATTTCAACTCCAGAGGGACCGTAAGTTATACCTCCATAATTGTTAGGGTTAACATGAAATGTATATGTTATAGATCTGAAACTTAGGTCATTTATCTTTCCATAAAATTGATGTATGTGTGATGGATGTTTTTGTTTATGTATTCCATGTTTGCTTGTATAACTCGATTCCATATAAGATAAGTGAACAATTGATATATATATGGTATTTATTGACAGTGACAAGTTGTGAAAATGCATGTTTGTTTTTTATGTAGTTCTTTGTGTTGTTTTGTATAATTTATATAGTTATCATCAAAATTGAAGGAGTTAAGTGAATGATTATTCATGTGTGCGTTTATGTATTCCATGTTGCCTTGTATAACTAGATGTAAATAAGATAAGTGTATAATTGATGCATGTATGGTATTAATTGAAAGTGATCAGTATGGAAATGTATGTATTGCATGTTTGCCTTGTATAACCAGATGTAATAAGATAAGTAAATAATTGATGTATGTATGGTATTAATTGATAGTGATAAGTTTGGAATTGTATGTATCGCATGTTGCTTTGTATAACTAGATGTAATAAGATAAGTGAATAATTGATGCATGTATTATATTAATTGACAGTGATAACTTTGGAATTGTATTCTTGTAAAATTTGTGTGCGTAGGGTTGAGAAGGAAATCAGAACAAATTGCAAAATTTGGTCTTTTTTGCGGTCGGCGGATGGGGACAAGGTTGTCTTAACGAAACAGCAAATTGAATCTGTAAAAGAGGTTGGGTTTGGTGGGATGTTGGAAATCAAGAAGAAAGAGGAGGATGCACAAAAGAAGAAGGAGGAGGAAGCTTTGAAGGGTTTGCATGAGATTAAAAAGAAGATCGATGAGGACAAGGCAACAAAGAGAACTAGCAGGAACAAGTTGGTTCCGGTGAGGAATATCACAATGAAGAAATAGTAAACAATTTGTAATTTGGTTACATAGAATGTTGAACAATTATATCACTGTTTTGATTTTTTGTGGTAAACATTGATGTTAATATATGACGGCTCATATATGGTTTACATGATGTAATGTAATGTTAACTTACTAAATTGCTATTTTAAAATACTCAATTCTCATCTTAAAATACTCAATTGTCCTCTTAAAATACTCAATTGTCCGCTTCAAATGCTTAATTGTCATCTTAAGATACTCAATTTATATATTAAAGTACTCAGTTGTCATCTTAAAATACTCAGTTTTCATCTTAAGATACTCAATTGTTCTCTTAAAATACTCAATTGATGTGTTATACAATCCATATTTGTTTATCTTAATGTAATGTTATAATGTTAACATTTTAAATTGTTATGTTAAAATACTCAATTTTTCATCTTAAGATAGTCAATTGTCCTCTTAAATTAATAAGTTTTCATCTTAAAGTAATCGATAAGCAACTCTTAAAATACTCAATTGTCATCTTAAAATACTCAATTTTCATTTTAAGATAGTCAATTTTTCATCTTAAAGTACTCAGTTCATATATTAAAGTACTCATTTCTTTTTTTAAAGTATACACTTCCATATTGTAATGTTTAACTATAACATCTCTGACAAATTTGGTCTATGTAATTGATGCAAAAGAAAAAAATTGATGTACAAGTTGTATATGTTTTCACAAGGAATGGTATGGAATCAAATTATATGTTTGTTTCTTGTTTGTGTGGCAGGGTCCCTTTGAGCTGAACTAGATCCTTTCTTCTGAGACGTTTCGAAATGTCCTTTCAATCGTTTTTTGTAGAAACAGAACATCACGAAGTATGCTTTAAATATCACGCAATGGAGAACTGAACACTTTAACCATGAAAATGAAAGTGTTAAGATAGAAATTTAATTGAAGCAGTATAAGTTATTCAAATGCAATTGAATATACATATATGAAAACATCAATGAAATCAAAACGTAGTTGAACAATTGAGCAAGCAAATAGCATAATTGAACAATTGGAAAGCATAATCAAAACTTAAAGTGTATAATATATGCATTAAATCGTAATACATGTATTAAACCTAATTCAGATCGTAATTAAGATCTTCTGCGAATTGATAACTAAGTGTGTTAAGCAAAAAACTTCAATGTATAAAAGCACAATTGATCATACCTGTGTTATCTGCGTCGTCTTCATCATACATCTCCATCGTATCCAACTCAAATTCACCATTAACATCTTCATCAAGCATCAAATCTGAAAAATGTTAAGAATATGACTTTCACATGTAGATCGTTCATCATGAAAACGAATGAATAAATTCACCTTCAATTTGTTCAAGTTGTGTTCTCGATTCTTGTAACCTCATTTCAATTTCAAATTCATTCATTAAATCCTCCATTGCAGACATTCTTGAGTAGTTTCTTGAAACGAATGAAGAAATTTGCAAAGATTGTGATGAAATTGAGAGAAATTGCAGGATTATTCTTTCCTATTTTAGGCGCGTATTGCAGTTTTGATAAGGGAAGTTTCTGAATTTTGAATATGGAAGTTTATGGTTTAAAAGAGGAAGTTTATATATTGCAGTCAATATTCTCCCCTATTGCGCGCATATGCTGGCTTGGGCTGGGCCGTCTCACCTTGAGACGGTCTCGGCCAAGACCGGCTAAATCTTTATTTCATAAAATAAGCGTTCCTAGTTCAAGCCAGAGATATGGTAGTGTACTAGTGTTTGTTGTTGGTACTCCCGAGAGACCGTCTTTTTGAGAGACGTCTCTCAGACCCAATCCATCAAAGCTTACTTTTTACTCTTCACATTTTTTTTATGGGTCAACCCGATAAGAGATGGTCTTTCAAAAAGACCGTCTCTCACAAGAATTTGTGTTACTTAAATTAAGTCAAAGAAACCAGCCCAACAATCACCAGAAGGGCCGTAGTGACGGTTAGGAACAACAGGTGACTGCCGGATCGACCATTTTGACTCAGTTTCAGCAGTCGCCGATTGTTACTAACAACGGGTCGTATGCACAAAAACTTAGATTAAGGTATATGAAAAAATAATCTTTCATATGTTACTAACAACAAACCATTGAAATCCAAAGTCAATTGTAGTCAATTGAAAAAAGCCAAGCCAGAAATCGCCCCTGATAGTAATAGCGGGTGATTGTTTAATTGATTTTTTTTTGACTTAATTTTAGTAATTATCAGCTATTAGTAACAACGAACATTACCATACGACACATGTAGACTAAAAAAATGCTTATTTTGGAAGAAAAAAAACAGTCAGTCTCCTGAGAGACCGTCTTTTTGAGAGACGTCTCTCAGGCCCAATCCATTAAAGCTTATTGCCTATATTTACTCAACATTTTTCCTAATGGACCAACCCAAATAGAGATGGTCTCTCAAAGAGACCGTCTCTCACAAGAATTTGTGAAATAAATTTATTTAGAAAAAGGCTTATTTTGTTCAATTTATGATAATCATACATATTTCTTTACAACAAGTTTTATGAGATAGTCACACCATGAGATGAAAAACTATTTAAGACAATCTCATCATAAGACGAGTTAGTTGAATATTCCAATTAAATTAATTTAAAACTTTCACTTTCTTACTTAAAATATCAATTTTAAATTATTTTATATTTAACAAGTCATTATATATATTAAAAGAAAAATTTGTAAATAATACTCTCAACTATTGCTCATTGACTCAAAATACTCAAAATTGTTATTTAACCCTCTATAACCCAAGTACTGGGATACTTAACCTAATATACCCTCAAATCCTCAATTATTGATTAGTGACTCAAAGTATCACAAAACAATTGGTTGAAAATAATGTGTAGAGTGTTTAGTTTATCAGCTAATTTACCAATTTTTTTTGTCTTATAATCACCTGTAGTTTGATTTTTTACATGTTAGGGATTTTCTAGGAAATCATCGCTTTAAGTTGATATTCATGGTTAATCAACAGTTGGTATTATTGTACGGAAATAAACAAAAAGTTGTACAAGCGGTCTTGGGAGAGACCGTCTTAGAATAGGACGACCCAACATTCCAGCCCATCGCTCTTTCTCTTTTTTTTTCATTTTCTGGGCATTTTTCAATTTTACTAGACACACTAATTATTGATTAAAGATCCAAAACAATGAACAATTACTTATCAATTTTTTTTGTTTCACTCTAGACTCTACAACTCCTACTTTGATTTACACAAGTGCACAAATGTGAAGTCCAATCAATAATAATGACTTTGATTATATTGTCTATTCCTTCTTTTTTTCTCCAATATCAATTTTGATCTTAAAGATATCAATTTCAATTTAGGTAGAAATTGATCAGTTTAATCCCACAATTGATCACTTATAGGTTCAAATTGAAATTTACTTTAATTGATATGTTTAAGTACCCACTTTACGTTGAAATTGATACATTTAATGTCAAAATTGATACATTTAAGGTCCAAATTGAAAAATGCCCAGAAAATAAAAAAATAAAAACAAAAAAATCGAATTCTGGAGGGCGCGTGTAGCACATGCGCCTACCATGGGCCGACCCAATTGTGGTTTTAGAATAGGTAGTCTTACGCAAGTTTTTGTGAAATTTGTATTATTCACGGTAATTTTTTCCACTACTATATAATCTTAATTAATTGTTAACTAAAATACGACAAGAGCTAAATTAAAAAGGAATTTAAAAATTATCTCCACACATTATTTATAAGAAGGAATTTTAAGATCTATATTGAAGTATTTGCTTAAATAGTACATTAGTAAGTTAAAAGATAAAGGTTCACATCTACGACTTCTTCATACACATTCAAGGTGAGGGATTGTATGAGCTAACAATCACATGCCACAAGATATTTATTATTGCCCCAAACTTCTAAAGGGGTTGAAACCATAAGTACACATACTAAGGCTCACGTTTCAGTTTCCGTTGTAAAGTTTGGATGTGTTTCATTGAAAGTCAACCATGCTTGAGCATCAGATGAATGACTTATTTCTCTATCTTTAGTGTGGTGCTCTACGTGCCACCTCATATGACTAGCAGTGGCCATTGAAGCATACAATCTTTATGATATGGGGCCAAGAGGAGAATAATAAAACTATTTTCGTAAAATCTTGTCACCATTATTATTTCTTCTCTACCTAGAAGTTTCACAGACATGTCAACAATTTGCGTTCGCATCAATTTTCCAATATATCATAAACATGTTAGGACAATAATCTATCTTTTTTGGGAGTAATCCAAGGGCAACTATTAGTTTTTGGTGTCATAGAAGTTGTTTGTCATTGTATTCTCTTTTGGTAAAACTTCTTTCACCAACATACAAAATGACCGCCCTGTTGTCATCGCCCCTTCACCTAGACACGTGTCGTCGCTTGCTCCTTGTAGAGGGTGATAAACATTTGCTCCTCGTCTTTACGCGGTCTCAGTTTTTTTTATTTTTTAGCGTTCTGATATGAAATAAATTTCTTATAGTTAAGCATTAACATGGTAGGGTTGTTTAATTGATCCCACAATAATGATCATATGCACCTTAAATGTGATCTATCTTTAATAACCATAAATTATTGATATAAAATTATATTTTAAATTCTATACATTTAATAACTGTTATTAATTCGTAACTAATTAAATCATTTTTCTTATATAAAGTAAAAGTATAAATTAGATATATTATTCATCCAAATGAAAGACAATACTTTGTATACAAAGCACATAAAATTAGTAGTTATTTTATAGTAGTTAGTTGGAAGTTTCACAAAAAAAATTATGAAACTTTATAGAGTTACCCTTTGTTAGAGTATATAACATATCCTGGAGCCTCAATCATCAGCTTAAGCTTTTGGTTGAGTTGGTTCCTTGACATGGTATCAGAAGTCAGGGTGACAAGAGATCACAGATTCGAATCTCAACCACCCCTCATTTAAAGTGGAAAATTTAGCGCCATGTATGAGGAGGGCATGTGCTGCATTCACACTTCTAGCCCAAAGGGCTCCGTGTGAGGGGGCGTGTTAGAGTATATAACATATCCTGGAGCCTCAACATCAGCTTAAGCTTTTGGTTGAGTTGGTTCCTTGACACCTTCAACAAAAATTTGCAATGGTTCATATACAATATGCCCTAACTTTAAAACAAGTCAACAACTTCTTACAAATACTATCAAAGTTCAAAAACTACCTTAATCCACACTATTTTGGATAGTGCTCATATCAATTATGTACAAAATCATTTACTAGGTATAAATTAAAAAAAAAAAGTTGTATACAATTATTAAAAATGGATAAAACAAATGGACAAGATCTTATGGTGAAATCAATGGCAAATAGAAGATCATCTTTATGAAGGATTATCAAAACATCACATAGCATTGCTTCTTTAGATCGCCAACTATTTTAGGATCTTCAACCACATTTAGACTTTGTCACTTTACATTTCTTGATTTCTTCCATGTCAATTACTAACCCCGTGCTGTGCGCAAGGCCATCTTTGGCCGCTTTTACCAATTGACTTGAATGCCCTTGATCTCGAGTCAGACATACGCAACATTTCCCTTTTCATACATGTACATCTATGTATTCATGCTCTTCTTCTCTTGGACTATCTGCCACTTTAATCGAGTCGATAATCGGTAAAATTATCAAAATACACTCAACAACAAAACCACATGTTATAACACATGCGAAATTTAAGAGAACAAAACCGTAATACCACACATCATCAGGATCCCAAAAGGCGGAAGTCGTAAGGAGCATCACCTGAGCCAAAAGGCATGCTAAAACAGTCACAACAAGCACATTAACACGTTGCTTAAGACGTTTGTTGATAACAACCATTACAATCTTACAACAATTCGCCAAAAACACAAGTGCAAACACCACACCAAACACCGAGAAAATCGCACTTCCAATCAACGGGTACGTACAATACACAACACGGGTCCCTGATTTCGGATCCTCCAATAAAACCGAACTACGGTAAAAAATAGGCGGTAAATATAATCGTCCGGGTAAAACATAAATCCCAAGGTAAAGAGAAATCAACAAGGGTAAACATGTAGTAGTAACAAACCCGATAGCCCACAAGTTACCGGGGCTCCCTTTTTTGGTAGAGATATTAACCAAGAAAAGAAGAACCACCAAGAATCCGGGTTCATACAACCCGAATGAAAATATAAGATGGGCTTTACAAAAATGGGTTTGGTGAGAAATCGAAAGAGAGGGTAAAAAAGGGAAAATAAAACTCTTTCTAAAAATGGGTAATCGGAAAAATTCGTTAATTGACCAAAAACAGAATAAAACGACCAACAGAAAACGTGGGACCCAATGAGAAGAGAAAGTCTGAAGCTTAGAAAAATGGCGGGATTTGATCCGAAGATGGAGAATAAATGAAAGAGAAAGAAGAGAAAGAAAAATAAAACAGAGGATTAAAGCGATTGTGATTAGATCAAAAAAAGTGTCGATAACAGGAACTGTTGGAAATGTCAAACGATTAAGTTTAGGCAAAATTGACGTTTTTGGGGCGACGGAAAAAGATGGGTTAGAAGCGACAGCGTTAAAAGCTTCGGCATTTGTGGTTGTTAAGGTTGATTTCATTGAAAGATTGAATCTTTTATTATTTTTTGTGTTTATGAATGATTTAATCGAGCGGGATTCATTGGGACGATGATGATGAACGACTTGATGATCGGATTTTTGTTGTTCATTAATGGATGAATTTGGGTGGTGGGTTTTGTTTTTGGAAGCTAAAAAGTGGGGAAAAGGAGGGCAAAAAGCCCAACCTTACCCCATTTTTTGTTTAGGTGATGATCAAAAACAGAGGATATTACAGAATTTTACAGGAAAAATTAAATCTTTTTTGATATTTTGTGGAAATTTGATGCGTTTTAGAGAAAAAAAATCAAGGGAAGAAAAGAAAAATTAATGGGTAATTAGAGAAAATAAAACATTTTTTGGGTGTTTGAAAAAAAGCATGAATTTCGGGGAAGAAATGTTAAGTATAGAAAGGTAAGTGGAGAAGGAGAAGAGAATTGGTATTTGAAGAAGTGATTGAAGTATTTATGGGATGTGTTGGATTATTAATTTTTGTATTAGTGATTTGGAATGTGTTTGACAGAGTATTTTGGATTTTGGTGTTGATTATCAATTCGGCTTGTTACTATTGATGATACCAATATCAACAACATGTGTTTTCCTAGTTAATATATCAATTAGAGGTGTTTAAAAGAGACAAAAAAAAAAATGGTAAATTAGTTTATAAATTAAAATTGGTATTATTCTACGAAAACACCTCTTTATGTTAGTGTTATTCATGGTCAATTAATAATAGTTGATATAATTGTAGGAAAATTAGCAAAAAATTGTATTATTCATGGTAATTTTTCCTTTATTTTATGCTATTCATTAATTATATTTATTTTGTATTTTATTTTTAATTTATAAATTTTAAATAATTAAGTAGAATTTTTTTAATTTGTCTTGATTTAAAGTTTATTATTTTGTATAATTTGTAAGTACCATAATTATAGATATTAACAATATAAAATGTACGGAAAATTTTCCAACAATAAATTAATTTTTAATAATTTTCAACTATAAGGAGTATTTGTTAAAAATACTCCAAGGTAAACTCTGACTTGTACAAAAGTCATTTTGCATACTCCATTCATTCATTTTAGTTTATCCACTTTTTGCACGCATTTCTAAGCATGTTTTTAGTCTCGATATCTCTTAGCACACATAAGAAAAAAAATTGTAAAAATTATATATTAAAATTCTTTGCATCAAAACAAATCTAACAAGATTGCACGTGAATATATTTTGTCTTCATTATCATTATCATTATCATCATCATTATCATCATACCCAGTGTGTCCCGCTCATATAAAACTATGGTTAGGGTATGGGGAGAGAAGAATGACTACAACTCATACCCATAGAGGAGAGTGCGATCAAAGAGTCTCTCAGCTCGAGAAAGGTCTTCAAAGAGAAACCTGCAACTTACAAATAGAATAAATAGAATACGTACAAATAACTAAAAATAAAGAAGGAGGTAAATAGCGATAATTAAAGGCAATGAACAATAACAAACGATGGGTAAAAGGGATGAGTTTAGTAATCAAAGACGTGGATCTGGCGCCGCAAACTGTCTCTATCCCTGGTCAGGTCCTTGGAGAGGTAAAGTTTATGCATGTTAATTTTAAATTTAAATTTAAAGTCGAAAAACGTTAAAGTGGACAAACAAAAGGAAGTGAAAGACTAATAAAATATAAAAGAAAAGCAAAATCAAAATTAAATTTAAAAAATGAAAAAGAAAAATCTTTTGATTTTAACTTTTGATGATTAATGTTTTGGAATTTTTATATTTATTTTTCGTTTTTTAGTAATAGCAACTAACCTGTAAATATCGGTTACATTAGGACAATAATATTCTTGATTAGGCAACCGTGAAATTGGCCGGATTATTTAGAGTTAATCAAAAATTAGAATTATTGTAAGAAAATCAATAATAAATAAAATTATTCTCATAATTTTTTCAAAAAAAAAATGCATTCATGTAAAAGAAAGATTCTTGTATTTAATTTATATTTTAATATTCTTTTTGCTTTGGAAACATAAACATTTAATTATATTTTATTTATTTATTATTTTTTGGGAAGTTAAAATTATTATGTAAAATATTAATTATTTTTCAATTTCTAGATTAGATTTTCTTGAAAATATAAAGTTATTAATGATAAAAAAAATTTATTAATTTTTATTAGGGCAGTAAATATCACTACCCGTGCCAAAACAAATAGGATAAATAATCTGAATTAAACCAAAAAAACTGAATTGATGGGAGGAGTTGTTTAAATGTTTAGTGTTTATTGGTGGCTTAGTTGCTGCCTAATTGCTTCTTGGGTTGTATCACACTCATTTAAGAGTTAAGACCCAGCTGTTTCTGTACTTCTATTATCCAATCTTAATGTACAAACAAATTTATTACTATTATTTTTTCACTATAAATATATTGGATTTTTCTATTTTATTCTTTATATGTATATTATGATAATATGTCATTTATGATAACGTATTTTATTTGTTGTTGATTTTAATTTGAATTGTTAGTTATCAAGCATAATAAAATAAAATCAACATATATAATATTATCATGGTCAGCCAAGACTAACAAATATTGTTGTTTACATACTTTCTACGTTCTATACTACTCGCTACATTTCTATAGTAACATTATTCATCTTCGATCTTATTACGGTAATTGCGACTCATGTATAAGAAATAATATATTCATATGAGATCTTGTTTTATTCGTCTTAGGATGTAGTTTTTTAATACTACCTCCTATTCATAAAGAATGAGACATTTGTTTTTTTGACATTATTCACTTATTACTCTTAATTTGTATTTTATTCTTAATCTATAGATTAGAACATAATTAAGTGAGATCTTATTTGATTCGTCTCAATGCAAAGATTATTAATATTCACTTTTTATAATATTTCATTATGTATAATAAGAGATATTAAGTATTGAATAAATGCATAGGATAGCGTGAAAAAACAAATGTCTCATTCTCTATGAATAGGAGGGGTATGTAATTTTTATAATTTTTTCATTTTATGAAAATAAAAATATTTAATATTATAGACATTAAATTACGTGCAAAAAAAATGTAACAAGTATTAGAAAACGAAGAAAGTATTATTAAAAGTATTAAATTTTCATTTTATATTTTTAGATTAAAATTTTATCTTTGTGTAAAAACAACTTGCTTAGCTAGGTCTAATTAATACTTCAATCTGAGCCATTGAATTTAGCCGGTTCGAATCAAAAAATACAAGCTTAATACGAATAATTCATTGATCACGAGGACATTAATTTCATTAACACCCATCAATTATGATTAGAAGTGTACATTCAAATGTTCTGGCGGATTTCAAATATAATATTTTGGATCGACTCAATTAAGATCTTATTACATTAATATATTTCTTATCTAATTTAATTTTTATATACGAATTTTTTTTAAATCAAGACAATTAAGGTTAATCAAATCAATATTGAAAGCCTCTAAAAATTAAATCTCATCTACAAAATTATTTCTTTCTATCCTAATCACTCCTTATTATCATCCACTTATAATCTTTATCTTATACTCTAACTTAATTGTTTTCCTACTAACTTTAATCAAAATTCAAGTCGTGTTAATTGAGAGGAACTAATTAGTAAATAATGATTATGAAAGCGTTTGGAATTCCCTTCGGTATAAAGTTCAACACAAATTTTCGTGTGAGACGGTCTTTCCATAAGACACTCCTTATAGATAGGCTAAATAGCCCAACTAATACAATTATTAGTATATCAACTCTTTATTTTAAAGTCGTCTCATGAAAAAACGGTATTTCAAAAGAAAAATTCAAAGTTCAAACGTACAAAATGATATATCGGCATATTGAGAAAGTCTTGTAAAAATTTAGTCCGAACTATCTTATTGTGTATCATCATCATCATCATACCCAGTGTATCCCGTTCATAGAAAACTATGATCAGGGTCGGCCCTAGGTTTTTCGGGGCCCGGGGCAAAAGATTATTTATGGGCCCTTAAACTATTGAATATATACCTAGAAAAGTCCGAATCTAATCACTAATTGAAAACTAAAATTTTTGAGGGGCACTGGGCGTAGGCACGCCTTGCCCTTGCTTAGGGCCGGCCCTGACTATGATCAGGATCTGGAGAGGGAAGAATGATGGCAGGCTCATACCCTAGAGGAGAGTGCGATCAGAGAGTCCCCGCCTCCAGAAAACTATTTTATTGTGTATAAACCATAAAAAGATTTGGTCTTTGGTGCGTCGGCAGCCATTTGTAAATAGGTGAATATTTGCTGTCCAAATCCCTACTTGTTGATTTGCTAGTCAATTCTATTATGTCTTACTAATTGGATTCTACTATTGTAGTTACCACTTGTTTATCAATAGTTGACTTTGATGGTTAAAGGTTTACTACTACTTGTTTTTAAGATAGTTTAAATGACTTGATTAAGTCAAATTGTAATTCTAAGTAGTGTTTTGTATATTTAATTTTATTTTTTAAGAATGAATTGTTATAATCTTATAGGTTGGATTTGGAATGAGTCTAAAGAGCTAGTGCACAAGGAGTATAAAACAATTAATAGAAAACATTACTTGATTTCATTTCAATTCATTTTTTGTTGCCCTACAAAATTGAAAGATGGTCCTATTTATCGACCAAAAGAAACAGAAGCATACTACACTACAAATATAGCCGTTTTGTATGACTGATAATACAGCTTGCATAATGTACTATGTACTATAGACAGAAGGAATATTCTTCTGATATTGCTGCAGTGTGCTGGTGCTGGTGTGCTGCTTGCTGAATACCATGTTGCTTGCCTTAACACTCCCCCTCAAGCTGAGAGGAGGATGAACGAACTCCCAGCTTGCATAATAGCTTAGTATGTTGAGATGTGGGCAGGACGTTGGTAAATATGTCAGCCAGCTAAGAGTGAGATGGGATGTATTGAGATTAAATAGTGTTGTCTTGCACCTTCTCTCTGATAAAATGATTGTCTATCTCGATGTGCTTCATGCGCTCATGATGAACTGGATTAGAAGCAATAGAGAGAGCAGCATTGTTGTCACAGTAGAGGGTTGTAGGAAGAGTGTGAGTTAACCCAAGATCTTTGAGAAGTTGTTTCAACCATAGGACTTCACAAACAGTAAGAGCCATGGCTCTATATTCTGCTTCAGCACTACTTCTAGCCACAATGGTTTGCCTTTTTGCTTTCCAGAACAAGGGTGAATTACCAAGAAGAATGCAAAACCCTGAGGTGGTTCTTCGAGTAGTAGGACAACCTGTCCAATCACTGTCACAATAAGCAGTTAGTTTAGCATTTGATGTATGAGGTAGCAAAATACCTTAAGAGGAAGAACCACTAAGGTATCTAAGAACTCTCACAGCAGGTTGGTATTGAACATCTGTAGGATTATGCATAAACTGACTTAAAACATGGACAGTATATGATATGTCTGGTCTAGTTATGGTCAAGTAGATGAGCTTGCCTATCAATCTTTGATAGGGCTCGGCCTTTGACAAAGGAGTTCCAGTATTAAGTTGAAGCTTAGGATCCAAAGGAAGTTTTAGAGGCTTACAACCTTGCATGTTATAGGAGTGAAGGAGATCAAGGGTGTACTTCTTTTGAGAAAGAAAAAAATCCTTGAGGGACTTGATCAACTTCAATACCAAGAAAATACCTGAGAGGTCCTAAATCCTTCATATGAAATTGAGAGTGTAAGAAATGCTTGGTGGCAGTTTTGTGATGTAAATGAGTGCGAGCAATTAGTATATCATCTACATAAACTAAAACAACTATGATAGCAGTAGAAACATGCTTAACAAACAAGGTATAATCTGATTTAGATTGTATGAAACCATCATTGAGTAAGGAGGTGCTTAATTTAGCAAACCATTGACGTGGTGCTTGCTTAAGTCCATAGAGGGACTTGTTCAATTTGCATACAATAGGAGAAGTGAGTCTTTGGGCCTCCCCCTGGGCAGTAACATGGATTGTAGAACCTTCCCTGGTATAACCAGGAGGTAATCTCATGTACACTGTTTCTTTTAAATCCCCATGCAAAAAAGCATTTTTTACGTCCATTTGATGAACACACCAATGTTGCAAGGCAACAACAACAAGTAAAGATCTGACAGTGACCATTTTAGCCACTGGAGCAAAGGTTTGTTCATAGTCTTCCCCTGGTCTTTGATGATTACCAAGAATGACTAATCTGGCTTTGTATTTGTCCAGTGTGCCATCATCATGGTATTTGGTCCTATAGAACCCTTTACACCCAATAGTTTTTTTAGTTTTAGGAAGAACAGTGAGTTGCCAAGTATGATTAGCCTCAAGGGAGGCAAGCTCTTCATTCATAGCCTTAGTCTAAAGAGGATTGGTAATGGCATCTTTGAAATGGATAGGGTCTTTGTTAAGAAGTGTTTGAGACATAAAGCAAGAGAAAGAATGAGTGACATGTGTAGTAGTGGAGGATAGAACTTTAGTAGGAGGATCTAAATGAGTGTGTGCAATAAGAACATAATCTTTTTGCCAAGAAGGAGGCTGAATTTGTCTAGAAGATCTTCTGGGAATAGAAGAAGGAGGAAGAGCATTAGGAATGGGAGATGTAGGGGAGGGTGGAGAATCATCAGGAAGAGAAATAGGGTTGATGGAAACTGCAGGACCAGGGGCAGAAGCAGAAGTAGAGAAGATTTTAAAAGGAAAAATGTGCTCATAAAATGTAACATCTCTACTCACAAACAATTTGTGTGTCATGAGATTGAGAAGTTTAAAACCTTTTTGTGAGGAAGGGTAACCTAAGAAGACACAGGGAATGCCTCTTGGAGAAAACTTGTCTGTTATCCTACTGGGATTAGAGGCCAAAGCAAGACAACCAAAAGTTTTGAGATGGTCATAGGATAGAAGAGCGTTGTAAAGGATTTCATAGGGGGTTTTAAATTGTAGTGCAGCAGTAGGAAGTCTGTTAATAATATGAACAACACAGAGCACACAATCATCCCAATAATGAAGAGGTAAGCCAGCCTGAAATCTCAAGGCTTTAGACATCTCTAGGACATTCCTATGCTTTCTTTCAACCCTATCATTTTGCTGAGGCCTATCAACACAGGAGGTTTGGTGAAGGATGCCTAGAGTGTGAAAAAAAGCAATGCATTGATGATCTTGAAACTCTAAAGCATTATCTAATCTAAGGATTTGAATGCTACTGTTAAATTGGTTTTTGATCATGGAGACAAAATTTTTGAAAACTTAAAAGAAATTAGACTTGTGTTTTAAAAGTTGAATCCAAGTAACCCTTGAAAAATCATCCACAATAGTAAGGAAGTACCTGTATTGGCCCTTGGTAGGTACTTTGTAAGCTCCCCAAATGTCAACATGGACAAGAGCAAAAGGTTTAGAGGCTCTTGATTCACTTAATAAGTAAGGTTTCTTGGTGAGCTTAGCAAGGGGACAAGTCAAGCAAACATCTCCTATGGTAGTGGTTAAATGTGAGAGGGAAGGAAGCTTCTTGATTTTATCAATAGGAGCATGTCCTAGCCTACTATGCCATAGAGAAGTAGTAGTCATTGGTTTTATACCAACAACAGTGTCAGGAATATGGAGGGAGGTTGTGGCACAATGAGTATGGGAGGAAAGAGTGGGTGTAGAAAGATAATAGAGACCATTAAGAGCGAAGCCGGTTCCTTTCACATCTCCAGTGATATCATCAAGGATATAGCATTTAGTAGGTTCAAATATGACTTTGCAATGTTCATCTCTACTTAACTTTGGAACAGATAACAAATTGTGCTTGAAACTAGGGATATGGAGTACATCCTTGAGAGTTAAAGATGGACTGATAGACACAGATCCTTTATGGGAAATAACAGAAGTCTCTCCATTGGGTAAGTTGATCTTGGAATGGTGATGCTGATGAACAGGATTGAGCAGAAGACCTATGCTGCCTGTTATATGATCAAAAGCCCCTGAATCAATGATCCAGGCTTCCTGATGGACATTAGCATGATAACAATAAGCCATGCCAGCATATGCATGATCTATTTCTTCCTCTGTATTAGAGGAGTGTTGTTTAGAAGGTGTGGGTAACAGCTGCATAAGTTGTTCAATTTGTTTTGATGACAGAGATAAAGTGGAGGCATGGTTAGATGAAGCACTGTCAAGTGAAGAAAAATGCACAGATCTGCCTCCTCTTGCACTTCTGCCCCCTCTATTCCATCTGCCCCCTTTGCTACCTCTTCCACCTCTAGGAGAGGGTGTTTTAAAGACATCTTTTTGAAAAAGGGGATGCCAAGAGGGATACCCAACAACAGTCCAACATTTGTCTTTAATGTGTCCCTCTCTTCCACAAGCAGAACAAAGAAGAGAATCAAGGTTTTTACTAAACATGACAAGAGTGCTATCAGACTTGGAATCACTGAGAACTTCACGTTGGCTTTCCTCCTGCTGCAGCATATTGCAAGCCTCATCCATAGAAGGTAGAGGTTGTTGCATGAGAAGGTGACTTCTATGTGCAGAGAATGAGTCATCACGCCCATTGAGAAACTAAAAAAGCTTTTGTTCATCTATGTGAGTCTGAAAAGTTTTAAGAAATGTTCTTATTTCACTAGTGATGTTTGAGCATTTAAAGATTCAAGTTCTTCCCATAAGACTCTCATTTGAATGTAATACTCAGAAATGGATTTCCCATTTTGTTTAGTTTCAAAAATTTCTTTGCTTAGTTTATATTTTCTGGACCCATAAGTGACAGAAAAACGTTGTTCAAGTTGTTTCCATATAGTGGAGGCATCATCCAAAAACATGACAGATTTTTTAATAGGGTCAGAAATGTTGTTAAGAAGCCATGAGATCACCATGCTGTTGCAAGTGTCCCATGCTTCCTGTTTTGTTAAATCAGAAGCATCTTTAATGGTTGTTCCAGTGACAAAACCAAGTTTCCTCTTTGAAGCTAGACCAATTTCAAAAGAACGTTTCCATGCTCTATAATTTTCAGCTCTAGAGAGCTTCTCCACCACTATGGAATGACTTCCATCTGAAGGATGCACGTATAGTGGACTAGTGGAATCTATAGTAGTCATCGCCATTTTAAAAAGAACTGATTTTTAAAGAAGAAAAACAACAAAAAATGAGTACAAGCTCAGGCAGGAGGTCATTTAGCAACCTTGCTTTGATACCATGAAGAGCTAGTGCACAAGGAGTATAAAACAGTTAATAGAAAACATTACTTGATTTCATTTCAATTCATTTTTTGTTGCCCTACAAAACTGAAAGATGGTCCTATTTATAAACCAAAGGAAACAGAAGCATACTACACTACAAATATAGCCGCTTTGTATGGCTGATAATACAACTTGCATAATGTACTATGTACTATAGACAGAAGGAATATTCTTCTGATATTGCTGCAGTGTGCTGGTGCTGGTGTGCTGCTTGCTGAATACCATGTTGCTTGCCTTAACAGAGTCCAATTAAATTTATATTTTACGAAAATTAATCCAAAATAATCTAACATTTTCATGATTTTCCTACAATAATCTCAACTATTGATTAACCATGAATAATCCCAATTTTAGAGGGTATTTTCCTAGAGTATACCCGGTAACCCGATGACTTGTTATAAGCAAGTTTTATTTTTTTTAAAAAAAAGATAAATTAAAATAAAATGTTGAAAAAAATGCGAAAAAAATATTTAAAAAATTTTCTGATTTTTTTAATTATTTGGAATTTTTTATGTGAATTTTTAAAATTTTTCTATAATTCTGCATCAATTTTCAATTTACTTTTTTTGGTGAATTACCTACTATAGCAGGTCATCGGATTACCAAGCTTATTCTAGGCAAATACCCTCTAAAGTTGGGATTATTCATGGTTAATCAATAGGTGAGATTATTATAGGAAAATCATGAAAAGATTGGATTATTCTAGATAATTTTTCCTAAATTTTTACCCATTAATTTTTTAGATTTAGATCTATGCGTGGGATATGTATGATAGGTGCTCTCTTGAGAGACCGTCTTTTGTAATGATAACTCTCAAAAGTCCAGCCCAAATCTATATTTAGAGTTGTAACAATATATGTTTAGAATTGGATTGGGCTTTTGAGAGTCGTCTTTACAAAAGACGGTCTCAAGTAAGAATTTGTGTATGAAAATTGAATCCAAACTCAAAAATTAGGGGTAGTTTTGGGTTGAATCCAACATGATTATGAATCCATAAAACTAACTTATAACTTATAAGATTGATAGATAGGATACTCGCTAATTATACATTGTTGTACGTGTTTGAAATTTTGGACTAAAGATTTATTAGGGAAATGAAGGAGAAAGAATAAAATAGAAAGTCTCCCCTTAATTCGTTTAGAAAGAAAAATAAAGACAAATGATGATTAACGTGTTAATCCTTCAAAATTTTGCACTTTTAGATAAATTTGGTTTCTAATGAAGTTAAGTGAGTCAATCTCTTAAAATCTCACTATGTTTCAAATTTTACGTATTTAGATTTGAAATCTAAATAAAGAAATTTTAATTTATCCTTTAAAATCCTTTCTTCTTTTTTTTTAATTTCTGAGTTTTATTTGGATTGTTTCTTTAAAAAATTTTAAATCATACTACCTCCTATTCAGTCTAAACATCCCATATAGTTTTTTGGCGCTGTTCACTCATCACTCTTAATTTGTATTTTACTGTTAATCTATAAGTTAAAACATAGTCATGTGGGATCTTGTTTGATTCATCTATTATTAATATCAAATTTTTGTAATTTTTAATTAAGAATAATTTGAGATATTAAATGTTAAAATATTGTCTCGGCAAGTGTGAAAAAATTAAATGTGACATTTAAGCTAAATATGAAGAAATACTTCACTAGTAATTGATGACCGAGTTCTTTGATGAGAATAACCCATAAAGCCATAGTACTTGAAATTTATTAATGATTATAATTACCCGATTTTTAAAATTCGCCACCCTTTTCATTTTATCGCCACCCCTAATTTAAATTAAATAATTAAAATGACGAAAATGCCCTTGGACTTAAAACGACTATAAAAACACTTGAAACGAACTCCATAACACTTTTATCACTCTAAAAGTCACTAAATCCACACAAAAAATTATCGTAGCTAAAGCATTGGACTTGGAATCATTATCGCAAAATCGAGGTAATTTCTAACTTAATCTCGTTTCAAAATAAAAAAATAAAATAAAATAAAATGGACGAATCGCACAAAACGTGCTTTGGTAGTTGGTACCATGGAGGAATCGCACGTTTTGTGCTCTGGTACCATGGAGGAATCGCACAAAACGTGCGATTGGACCATGGTTCAATCGCACAAAACGTGCGATTCTATTACACGTGGTATTAGAGCTAAAGTTACTCGAATTACGGAATTTCGGTTCTAATGCATAAGGATGTTCTCGATAGCCGACATTTTCAAAAAAAAAAAAGATTTTCAATTGATTATTATCCAAATAACATTTTTAAAAAAAAAAATAGAATTTCTATGTGCTTGTGTGACTAGGTGTATTTCCTGTTAGAGTTATGTTAATGTGATATCGGTCATAATTCATATGTTTAATTTTATTTTGGGATGACGAGAGATGATAATGCTCCCCTTCACTCAAGAGTCTAGGAGAAGAAAAGTTAGCAAGAATCAATAGTTTGAAGGAAAAACTTGATCGTACAAATTTTATATACCGCAAGCACACGGTGTACACGTAGTGCGGGTCAAACACAAGGAGGCGAGTTAACTCTAAATTGTATGTCTTATGACTAACAAGACACAGGTAAACAAATAATATAGGTTGAAGTCTAATTCTAAGATGCAAGAAACTAATGTAAATAAAAACAAATAATGATAATGATGTAAAGACAATAGTAAGACAAACTATAGGGTGTCGGCGTCGCCTAATTCTAACATGGAATTGAATTACTCTCATGATTGTATGAAATTGAGCCATTGACATAATTGAACGTGATCTAATTAATCTCAAACTTCCGCTCTAATTAATCTCAAACTTCCGCTCTATTGATTAATATCCATTTAAGGCCAACTAGTATTAATCCTCAAACTTCTAGTCATTTTCTCATAGGAAATTATTCCACGAATATTCTTTTTGCTTCCAAAACTAATCGATCTTTTTTTTCTCTACCTCTTTTTTTCATAATTCCTCTATCTCTCTCATACCTCAGAAATTGAACTCTCAAATTTTATTAACTGATATCAATATTTGCCTGTCGACTTGATAGTGTTTAAATCAAGTACTTATGATATTATTTTGGGTATGGATTGGTAGGGACATCATCATATGGAGATTTTGTGTAAGGAAAAGATTGTTTGGTTAAGACTTAAGGAGGAGTGTGGTTGATTAAGAAGAATTATGTGTCTCTTGTCCAAATCCTTTATTCTATTCAAGCTATTGAGATGATCCAATGAGAATGGTGTTGAAAAAGAGACGGTAAGAACTCTACACCCTTGATTTCACTAAAATAAAATAAAATTATGGTAACGATTGAGCCAAAAACACATAATTGTAAAAGTAACTATCTTCTCAGTAAAGTAACTATAACGTAAATTTTTTGAATGTTCTTACTTTATAGCTTAGTATCATTTTTTTTATATAGTAACAAAACAAAATTAAACAAAAATGTGTTAATATTTTTTTCCTTGATTTTCATGGTTTAAAAGTAACAGGTTTTCGCCAAAAATAAAAAGTTTTCGAAAATGTTACTTTTACATCAAAAACTTATTATTTTTCAAACATAAAATTTCACAAAAAATAGTACTTCTTTTGTTTTTTTTACTTGCAGTCAAGGACAATTTCACACGCCTTAATAAACCAATTCAATCGTTAATATTTCTAATTATACACGTCGAAAAACTATGGAAACAGAAAATCAATAAAATTCACATTGAGATGATTCTAACAAGATTCTACATGACTATATTTTAACTTATAGATTAACGACAATATGAAAATTATGTGACATTGATGAATAGTGTCAAATTGTCCTTGGGTGCAACTTAATAAAAACAGAGAAAATATCGTGTTTTACCAAAAAATAACACGGTTCACACGATTTACAATTAAGCAATGTTCGCACTGAAATTTCCATATATATATATATTAAATTTAATAACAAGGTTGGCACGGTTTGTAATTAAAGACATTTTCACACCTCTCAATACATAAATTCCATCCATTTTTTTTGGTAAGGTTGAGATGGTCTGAATCTGACAAGCATGAAAAGGTAAAGCTTAACTGATACAAAAGGTGTCCTCTTACCCTTTTCCATTTGCCACCCAACACCCGATGTTTTCGCTATTGTGCTTTTTCTATCGGGTTTACTATTTTAGTCCACTTTGGAAATTACTTTCTCCGTTCCATAATATTTCCATTGAATGTGACATGTTGTGTGGAAAAATGTCACTATCAGTAACAAGTATTATGGAACGGAGGAAGTATTTACTATTTTGTTCTCTTTGAATTGCATGAAGGAGGAATTGTTGTGTTTTTAAGAAAATGATAATAAATAAAGAGATAGAATGAATTTTGTGGATGGAATTAAAAGAGAGCTAAAATGTATGAATAAGATTAAAAGAAAGTCGTGGACCATTGTCCAAAATTAAAAATAATGCAATTTAAGAGGGACGGACCAAAATGAAAAATGATGCAAATGCAATGGAACACAGGGAGTATAATATTGACTTTAATTTAATTTTTTGGTAAGTTTTTTTTTTTAGAAAATTTAAAATTTTTTTGAGTCGATTCTATCATTATTTTAAAAGTGGTTAAAGTCTCAAGCTTATTATCATAAAATTCTTGATCAAAACTTGTGCAAGGCAGGAGCTTATTAATAAGGACTATTTTGTTATCGTGATTAAATCTACTAAATATATGATTTTTTAAACCAAAATTAATTACTGATGTTTTTTAAAATATTTATTGTACGTATCACTTTTTTGTTCAATTAAACATATAAAATTTTAGGTAGGTAAATAAGAATGCTTAATAAATTATATAAAAAAATTTCCTAATTTAGCTCCAATTTGTTTTAATAAAATCTGACTCTAAATCAAGTACTATTGCCATGTAAATTGTAATTAAATATCATCTACTAAAATAATTTTATTTTGCAAAGCTCTTGATGGATGGCATGGCATATGTCATTTTTCGATATTTTTATTAGTTTACTCGATAGATTCCCGTGTAATGCACGAAGATTGAAAAAAATGTTTTTAATTTAATTTTATACTTGTATAATATTTTATTTCAAAGAATATTTATTTTAAAGATTATAAAGAAGTTTATTTATTAGTATTTTAAAGAATATATGTAACACCCCTGAATTTCCGACCCCTTATACGAAACCAAAACCACAAAGGATAGGAGGAAATTCGAGTGTTACATAAAGATTAAATAATAAAATATATATATATATATATATATATATATATATATATATATATATATATATATATATATATATATATATATGGAAATCTTATAAATTTGAGTAGAAATTTCGGCAGCATCTCTGCTAAAAAAACGAATATGTGATAAAACAAACAACATCATAAAAACATTAACTAATCTAAGGCATCATTGCCCTTAAAATCTCACACCACGGCGGAATGGTTCATCGACGGCTCCTTTAATCAACATGCCACGCATGGATCGTGATTCCAGTATTGACGCTTGAGTTTTAAAAAGAACAAAACGCTTTAAAAGCATACAAAACCATAAACTATGCAGCGGAATTATGAAAATACAACAGAGGACACAATGCCTCTACCAAAAACATACAATCTAAAGTTTACAAAAGACATGAAAGAGCTATGAAGACAAAAGACCAATGCATAACTCGCGTTATGCTTCGCACTCATCACTCTCCCCCAATGCAATATAGAAGAAGCTCCAATACCTGTTACACCTTTCTAGGATGTTCTCGCTGCTCAACATCAGACCATAAGCCAAATGTATCATAGCGAGAACATCCTAGAAAGTGATAATAAATCAATCATAAACACAAACACATACACGTCAATAACTAACACCAAATATAATAAGGTCAACAGACTAGTTAACATTATATTATACAACTGTATAAAGATGATGTCGTAAAACACAAGGCATAACTAGTTTCTATTTATCATCCATCTATATTTCTTGATCTCAATTCTTCTTTTCCATCACGAACCATGTGTTCATGGGTGGAATGTATAGTTTGACACTCCTCTTATCAAAACAATAACATCTCTATAGGACACATGTGATATCAACTTAACTAAGGGCGTTAACTAAGTACCTGACGTCTCATGATAAAGTATGGCTTTACGACGCTTGTCCACCTTAAAGTCAGTGTGATCATAATATATCCTTAGGATTCTTAACTCCCATGGGGTAGCTCAGCTTAGGCATAATCTTCCTATAAAAGAATACCCTTGGGGTTCGCAAGACCCACGACTATCTCAACTATAAACCTTTTATCAATGAGTAAACTTCTTTCAATGAGAACCTTGGGGATTGCAAGACCCACCGGTAACTCACGTACACTTTTGCTATCAATGACGCAAGCCCACGACTATCTCAACTATAAACCTTTTATCAATGAGTAAACTTCTTTCAATGAGAACCTTGGGGATTGCAAGACCCACCGGTAACTCAAATATACTTTTGCTATCAATGAGAACCATGGGGCTTGCAAGGCCCACCGGTAACTCACAAATACTTTTGCTATCAATGAGAACCATGGGGCTTGCAAGGCCCACCGGTAACTCACATATACTTTTGCTATCAATGAGAACCATGGGGCTTGCAAGGCCCACCGGTAACTTACATATACTAAAACTCATATATAAAGGAATCATTTCGACTCCACGTAAACATAATGAAATTCTATCAATAAAGGAATTGTGCTTAACATCTAATAATACCTTAGTTCTTCGCGTCTATATCATTCTAAGTTCAAGAGATACGCAATCAATAGCTATTCATGTATAAGGCTTACTCTGGTACTTCTATTTATAATACATGCATAAAGTCATAAATATTGATAATACTTTGAAACATAAATAAGAGTTTGTTACCGCGTGTGCATACCTGTAATTGCAACTGCAAGACAAAAAGTTATCACAACCACCAAATATGAGGGTCTTAAGCTTCTCTTATGAACTGAGCACCTATGCACGTTCAAAGTATGACTAATAAGTCTACCAAACATCATATAAGAGTCACTTACTCTAAAAGAAAGTACTCTACTACCATTAGAGCGAATTCTAAATCATGCTATCAGGCTAATTAGCCAAATGCAACGGTTTCAATTCTAGGTTTGCTTACTACTACACCAATAATTCTAATCTAATCACAACATACACTTTTCACGCGATATTTACGACAAGGTATGTTCTAAGGAACAAAACTTAACTATATATATTGCATTGTTATATTATTAAAAAAAAAAAAAAAAATATTTTCACCACATTATTCAAGGTTCATAGAGACTACAAGAAATTACTTATATCGCTCACAACATCAAGAACCCCTTTTTTTTGTACTAAGACTATACAACTTACAACGACAATTAGTTTAAGTAATAATGACAATTAATTTAAGTCTAAAGTGCAATGAAAATAATGTCTACTCATAACAAGATCTGCAAAAGCCCATTATCAACTCTTACTAATCCAACAAAATTAATTAACAGTCAATATTAACTAGCACCTTTTAATGGATTTAAGAATATATACCACTATTGACAAAAATAATCATGACAATTAAAAATCACTTTTATTTTATTTTATTTGTTTATTTTTTTTTTGACCAAGAATCTTAAGTATTACTAGATAACTAATACTACCACCATTCATCTACAATGGCACATACACAAAGCTTAAACAAAGTTGTTAAATTAATAAATCACCACCACAATCAAAAAAAGTAGTACATACTACTTTTATTTTCATCCTAATATATACTCTAACTTTTTTTTTTTGAAAATTTGGAATATATTAATAAAAAGGGGAGGAAAACACTACACTGTAACTTGGGACCCCAAACCCGCCGGCATAAAAAACCCCCGTAGGGAAAAAGCCATTGGAAGAGAGAGACCAAGAAACAGGCCACCCAAAACAGCATAGGGGTGGGCTATGCAACAACGGTTGTTTTAAAAACACCAATACAAGCCGATTCGAGCGCCTTACACACCAAGAAAAGATATACTAACACCAAGTAAGACAAAAAGACGCCTCCAGAACCAAAACCAAAAGGCCCAAACAAACCAGACCAAGACACCACAGGCCCGCCGCCAATAAACCCTACGCCTATCACCCTAAAAATACCATGAAAACCGCATAAAGGAAACGGCACCCAGAAGACCGCCCGGAAGCTGACCTCACCCCATCCCCAGCATAATCGACTCCAGCAGAACAGAACCAGCAAACACCCCATAGGACAGAACCCAGACCCCAGAACCACTATCAGAGAGGACCAAAAAACAACCACCGGCACCCAAAACAAAAACCACCATCGAAACGGCCGCACACCAGAGAAACCACCAGACGAGACTAGGAGATGGACCAGATTTAACTAAACACCAGAAAAAAGAAAAGATCGCCAGAGAGAAACAAGAATCCAAACGCCACCAAAACCACTAATACCAAAAAACCCACACTAAACACCAAAACGCCACTAACACCAAACGCCAACACCAAAACGCCATCGTCCGAACCCGATCACCTGAACCAAAACGCACACTACCAGCCGCAGATTTCATCACTCTCAACCGCACCTAAAGACGAAACCCGCAAAGAGACACCAAAGATCGACCCAAGCAGAAACAACAGCCTTCGTTCAAGCAAGCGCCACCATCAAAACGACCCCGACGTCAACAGCATAAAAAGAGCCCACCATCAGCCCATACATCCACCACCCAGTCATCGGCCCAAACGTCAAAATGACCCCATCAACATATCAAAGCAAAGCCATCGGAAAAACCTCACTCTCACCACCACGAGCTACTCTAACCTTTCCATATTCAAATCACCACAATCACTTAAACCCATGACAAGATTCAAGTTATCATACTCAAATTTAACAAGGATAAACTCCAAATAACAAGAATTAAATATCAAAACATACAAAATCAAATTGGGTAAAAGATTGCTCACAAAGGATTGAAAAGATGATGGAAAAAGTAGAAAGCTTTAAGCAATGTGAGAGGAGGTGCCGGCTACTAGTGGCTTCCAGCGGCAGGCGGCTGCTGATGGTTGCCGGCAGTGTCGGCTGGCGGCAACTTCTGGTGGTGGTAGTGGGTGTTTTTGGTGTTGAGGAAGAAAGGTGAAGAAGAAAGAGAGAAAGAGATGGAAAATGAGAAGGATGGGTTTTGGTTCTTATTCATGTCTTTTTTTCTTTTCTTTTTTTTTCTCTTTATTTATTTTTTTTTTATTTTTTTATTTCTCTTTTTCTTAGTTCAACATCCTAACTCATCTATAATATCACATATTTACTTACAAGCCCAATTTAAGACAACTTTCAATATTCTAGAAAAATTTGAATTACAAGTAAGTTTAATTTGAATATCTTTATTTTTGAGTAATAATAAATATACTCTTAATATAAATATGTAGACATTCACATACGTATATAAATAATCCATATAAACTAATTCACAATAATTATTAAAATAAATAAATCTCTAAAAATCATTATTTCAAATAAATAATGACGTAATAAAATGACGGGGTGTTACAATATATTTATATACATGTGTGTAAGAGGGGGAGTGTGTATAATGAATATTTAAAATTTATTTTCAATAAATTATAAAAATAATAAATGGTAAAACAAAATGTATTATGAATAACTTAAGTTTGTTTCAATAATTAAATGATTACAATTCACATTTTAAAATAAATTCGAAATGATTAATGTTAATAAAGCTTAATTATTTTTTTTATTTGAATAATTGAATAATTTTTTAAAATTTTTTGTAGAAGTGTCAAAATAATTACAAAGTTGGTCTCATTTTTATATAAATTAAAAGTATTTTGTAAATATTTTGCAATGCAGGAATAATTTTTTAAAATTTTTTGTAGATGAGTCAAAATAATTTTTATTTAAATTAAATTATTCATTTAGTAAATAAAACTACTTTTTCTTTAAAAGCAAATAGAAAGTAGGCAAATATTTTGCAATTGCATATTAGTGAAAGTATGAAGTGAGTTCATGTTACTTTATTCCAATTTTGAAACTATGTCACTTTCAGGGGCGGACCTAGCATGAAGCTTGGGGTTGCATGTGCAACCCCATCAAAAAAATTATTGATCAAATGTTGCCAGCAGAGATCGAACTTGCAACCACATATAATGTTCCTGAACCGCATACCATTGTACCAATTAACAAATCTTGATATTAAATTGTCTTTCATTAATATTGTAGTAACAATTCAGGAGTTAAAACAGTTTTAATTAATAGGCTAAAAGTGATCGCCCCTTTAGTTCCTTAGTTTCTTTTCCCTATCTATTCATCACTCATTCATACCATTGGCCAGTTGCCCTAATGTCACTCATCATATGAACTAGATAAATTCTCGAGCCAGGCATGGTTTATAAATTATTTAATTTAAAATTTATAATTATATATATGTAATTAAGTCATTATATAACTCCTAAATTATATTAAAACTATAAATGTTCAAAATTAATTTATTGAAAGTAAATTTTTTACATGAATAAATAATATTTCATCCGATAATTATCTACTGTAATTAAAAGATACTTAATATCTTAATTGATTGTATTTGGTAAAAAATTAGTAAATAAGATATAGTTTAAAATCTTTTGTAACTAATTAATTAAACTAATCTAATAATAAAAATATTACATGATATGCTAAAAAATTGTTGCCTAATTGGAACCTGAAAAGAGCGGAAAAATTTTTACTATAAAGTCGACACATGTCCTTATTGTTTCTGTATTAGTATATTGTATAGATAGATAGATAGATAGATAGATTAGATGAATTTGTTCATCAAAATTCCCAGAATTTGATTTTCTCTTGAAATGAATTATGTCTGAACCATGAGTCTAAAATGTCAATTGGAAAAATTATAACATGTGAATAAGTAATTGAATTAGTAGTTTTAATTTTTTTTTATTATTATAATTTCAGTGACTAGTTATTTTATTTATTTTGCCTTTTTTATGCATTCTTCTATATCATGCTTTATCAATGTAATGCAAAAAATTGTTTAATTGTAATTTGAAATAATAAAAAAAATTATGCTACCCCATTACTAAAATCCTGGGTCCGCCACTGGTCACCTTATCCCGGTTGATTGGTTGTTCGACGGACAACAGGTAACTCTTCGACCTCTTAGCTAAAACATAGTCAAGTGAGATCTTATATTTATTTTTTTATAAATATATTTTTATGAATAAATTTACTTTAATGTTTTAATATAAATTTATTTTTTTATAATAAAGCTTAATTTGATCTCATTTTATAGATCTTGAAAAAACATTACCATTCTATAATTAATTATTTTCTTAAAATAAATTTATTTTATAGGGCAAAAAACCCATTTATTAAATAAAACTAATTTTTTAAGCAAATAGAATTATAAAGTACATATGTAGCATTGACATGAATTTGCATGTCAGTATAATTATGAAGATATAATCATACTATAGCTGGTAAATAATCTTGAAAAATAATTTTTCTATATCAAGATATTATTGTCTTCTATTATGGAAGTAATATTGAAAAATAATACTGCTTAACAAATCTTCTTATGCACGTTAAATTTAGGAAATAATTTTCACTGCAAATTCACCTGTCACGTCAATACAAAAATGAGCGGGCAAATTTTTGCTAAGAGTTTGACACGTGTCAGTCATGTTTCTTCATTAGTAATTTTTATAGATTATAGACTAAGGAATAAAAAGCAGTACTTAAATAATTCATAAAAAGTTTATATTATATGTTTTCCCACAAAAATGATGTTATTGCAAGTATCTCATGGCTAGTAAATAAAATCACTAATTTACACTAGTCTATAAATTAAAGAACAATATTTTTATACAACTATTAACAAATTTAGAAAATAATTTTGCTATATTAAATATTATTTTGGAAATAATATTGGAAATATCTATATACTAATATACTAAAAGAGAAACCAAAGAAAATCTTCAATACCACGTGTCAAGCTGTGATTAAAAGTTTTCCCACCTAAATAAATTTTCAGAATTATCAATTATATCATTATATATTATTATAAGAAATAATCAAAGACAATAAAAGCAATAATGGCCTAAATATTCTTAATTTTCCAAAGAGCCACTATTTAAAAGATAAATAACATATAAAAGGAATAATCAAAGAATATCCACATATATAACGACCCAGGTTATGGTCAATTAGTCAATTAAAGAAATCATTCGAAATTTAAGATTAACATTCTAAATATATTCTAAAAAAATTATCGTCAATATCGATAATCTATCTATCTATCTATTTATACTAATATACCAAAAGAGAAACCAAAGAAAATCTTCAATGCCACGTGTCAAGCGGTGATTAAAAGTTTCCCCGCCTAAATGAATTTTCAGAATTATCAATTACTCATATCATTATATATTATTATAGGAAATAATCAAAGACAATAAGAGCAATAATGGCCTAAATATTCTTAATTTTCAAAAGAGCCACTATTTAAAAGATAAAGAACATATAAAAGGAAATAACTAAAGATTATCCACATATATAACGACCCGAGTTATGGTCAATTAGTCAATTAAAGAAAGGAATCTTGTTAGAGAATAATGAAAGTTGTCCAATTTTTTATTCTGCACCCTTAAATAAAGTTTAGTATTTTAGGAAATAATTTTCACCAAATAATGAACTGCCATTCAGAATAAATGGGCGGAAAAACATTGAAGGAAAGTCTGACACATGTCAGTCTCGTTTCTTCATTAGTATTCTTTATAGATTATATATTCTTTATAGATATAGATAGATAAATTATAGATTATAGATTATAGATATGATATGATAGGATTCTTGATTAACGTTTTCATAATTAAACTCTACAATTTGAAGTGAAAGGATTGTCCTCAAACCCAACTTAATACTTTTTATCGTTATCTTATACTAATTATTATTACTATCGATTATTGCCCTTCTTTGGAGCGAGATCAGGATAAAAAACTTAAAGTGTACATGAAAATTGAAAATTAATTGTAAACTGTATATATATAAATTTAAAGGTTATACATATCCGGCCAGATAGGATGGCGTTTTTTCAACTAATTTTTTTAAAAAAAATATATATCGATTAAAAATTATAAATAATTATTATTTATTATAGCTCAAGGAAAAACACAATCTCTTTTTTATTAAATATATACCTTGTTTTAGTTAATTTGTTTACCTTGAAATTAGTTTTTTGTTTTCACCACTATAAATTCTTACGTGATCCAATATGGTTAAAAATGACTAACTATCGACCAAAACATTTTAGTTAGTAGTTTCGAGTCCCAACCAAAAGGATTTGCTTGGTACTTGGTCGATAGCGTTTTGACTTTCCGATTGAAATTGAAATTTCTAAATTTATTTCTTTCTCTCCTCTCTTTATCTTATTAATGAACACCAAAACCACCAATTTTCAAACATTAACCAAAAACCACAATCATTGGAAAATAGAAGTACTTGTTAGTATTATGTTGGTTCATAACAAAAAAATGTACATAGCATCCAGCAAAATTAATAGTTTAGTAAAGGGAGAAGACAATTAACTTACGTTAGTAAAAGGTTTTTTTAGAGTTAATATATTCCTCTTAAACGCTAATAAAATAATTTATAAACCATGTCCATGGCCGGTTCTAGGGGTATCCCGGGTAGCCGACGACCTAGGGCTAGGGCCTCCAAATAAAGGGCCTCAAATATTAAATGATGCTATTCAGACCTTGTTTCGAGCAACACTTTTAAAGTGATTTATTTGTAAACCTTTTTTATATTTGAAGTAATATAATGTCACAATACATTTTATCTTAAATTATATTTCTTAAAATGGAAAATATGTTATCTTTTAATATAATAAAGGGTCCTATTTTAAAAGACATCGCAAAAATAAATAAAGGTCAATGACACACTCAATATCCCGCACAAGGTAGGGTCCGGGTAGGAGTATTCTTTTTCCTGAAAGATACGGACAAATCATACCCGTTCCCCCAAGGAGGGATAAAGAGAAATGTGCGTAGTCAAGAAACCCCCAATTAATACCTATGTCCACTAGGGGTCGAATCCCAAACCTTCAGCTCCACATACAGATCCTCTATCCATTGAGTCAGAAGCATTATGCAATTGATCATATCAAATAGTTGTGATTCTACTCTGATTATAGTACTAGATTTAATCCACACCTTTATTACTTGTGGATGTCTATCAAAACTTTTTTGTCTTATATTTAGTTGACATCAGTTTAATTCAAAGATATGTAAAATTATACTAGTAACTAGTAAGAGTAGGTAAATAGGTAGGTGTAGTTTAAAAGGGGGAACAAAACTGTTACTACCAGTTGTAAGCCATTGGCTAGTGTATGCAAAAATTGTGAGGTTTATCAACATTAATGAAAGAGATAACATTTTGATTTGGCTGGCTAGTTTATCTAATTTTAAAATGTACGTTTTTTTAAGGTTTATTGAATTAATCTTGCAGTTAAAGAAGTTGCATCAAAAATAGTTGATAATGAAAATGGTATGATTGAATAAGAACTGCAGCCGATGATTATAACCGATATATAACTGTGTATCAAGATTATTTGAACTAAGTACTGACCAAACAAATTCGTTATATCCAATTTGAATCATACATGAAAGCACACATCGAACCAGTTAAAATTCACTTAACCTAAACCAATTTAAGACCAAATTGTTGTAAACCCGATCGATTATCAATCAAACTGTTGTAAATGCGACGAAGGATTTTAAATCAATTGAAACTCTAAGAAATTTATGTTTAGTTTTATTCTATGAAACTATTATTAAGTTTATCAAATAATTTCACCTCAACTGATTTTTAACTAATTGAATTATATCAAATGATTTCAACGTTCCAAGTTTTTTTTAATATTTTATTAAGTTTGGCAAATTTATGATTAATTTCAATTAAACAAATAAGAAATGTTTGAATATTAATTTCTGCAACCATATAAACAAATTCAACGTTATAAGTATCAATATATCAACATAATTTAATTCTTTATAGGGAGCATAATTAGAGTGGCATTTTATAAACAACATGGGATCGAAGAAAGATTCTTTTCCATTAATAATGTTATTTGGAAAAATTATTTCCAACATTGCATTGTTGGGAAACTTAATTCCCATTCTACGGTCTATGTAGGATAGTTTGTCAAAAAAATATTTTTTTAGCAAACCGCCATCTTAGATGGCGGTTTTATTTGAATTTTTATAATAATCTGCTTTCTAAAAACACGATTTAATACAAATGATGAAAAAAACATAATTTTAAACACCAAACTGCCTTTTGAGATGGCGGTTTACTTTGATATAATGTTTTTTGCCTTGTGTTATAATTTTGAGATTTACCTTATCTCAAAATTCAAACTTAAATAATGCGTAAGTATTCTTCCTTCATAGAACTTCCTTTGCTTCAGTGGTTAGTGCTTATGGTGTTGGACTGTAAGGTTGTGGAATCAAAACTTGTGCCCTACGTATTCAACGTTTTTGTTGTTTTTATCAATTCTAGAATATAACAAACCGCTATCTGAAATAGCGATTTTGCAAAATTACTAAATCGCCATCTGAGATGACGGTTTGTTCTGAATATTTTTTTATTGAAAAATTTGTCTGACGTGGACAGTAGGATGGGAATTATTTTTCCTTGCAATGTAGATTGAAAATTATGTTTTGATTTTGCAATATTTGAGGAATAGACTCTCAAAGAAAGCAGGTTAGTTTTGTAACTTAGCACCTTTTCCTTTTGTTTTATGCACTATACTTGCTGCATTTGACTTTTTACGCAATTCAATGTGTTGTTTTGACCATTTATATATTCAACTACACACATCTAAAAATTATAAAAATTTAATATTACGAAAGTATGATCTCCCCTGACTATATATTTTCTTACACATTAGCTGCAATATATAAAATAAGCTTGAACGATTAATAGTGTGAAAAATGTGAAAAATTGTTATGTAGCAAGTATTTTAGAACGGAGAAAGTATAAAGATTATTTAATATACTTTTTATTTCTCAAGTGATGCGAAACAAAAGTTATTTTAAAAATATCCTTCTTTTATAAGAGATTATTTGATATAGGGGGTGTTTGGCAAATTAGCTTATTGAGCAATTTTAGCTTCTTTGGATATAAATAGAGGGTTGGGTGGTCAAACCGGCTAAAGATAGTGAGGGTGTTTGGCAAATAGCTAATAGCTGATTATAGTGGCTGATTTGACCAGCTTATTTTATTAACTGGTTTGACCAGCTGATTTTGAACACCGCTGCTATAAGCAGCTTGTTCAAAAATAGCTTATTCGTATCAATAAGCTGTTTCAACCAGCTAATTCACCAAACACTATCTTTAGCTTGTTTGACCACCCAACCTTCTATCTATATCTAAATAAGCTAAAATTGCTCAATAAGCTAATTTGCCAAACACCCCCAGTGTTTGGTGAATTAGCTGGTTGAAACAGCTTATTGATACGAATAAGCTGTTTTTGAACAAGCTGCTTATAGCAGCGGGTTCAAATCAGCTAGTCAAACCAGTTAATAAAATCAGCTGGTCAAATCAGCCACTATAATCAGCTATCAGCTACCAGCTATCACCTATTTGCCAAACACCCTGGTACTTTTTATTTTTCAAGTTATGTGAGATAAGATTTATTTTGCAATTAGGCTTTTCACTATTTTTTCTTTATAAGGCTGCATTGGACTCGTCCTTTGCATTTTGTTTCCAAGGTGATATTGGGACAAAATTTAATTTTCTATTTTTCTCTTAATCTATTTTTTAGAAATGTGGGATAAAATTCATAATAGAGATTAATGTTTACAAAATACATAAAACCTTAATAGTATATTAATGTTATTGACTGTTATGTTGATAATAAACATAATATTGTGAAGTAACCAACTCAATCAAAAGCATATGATAAAAATGGTTGAGGTTCCAGGATATGCTATATACTCTAATACGCCCCCTCACACGAGAGCCCATTGAGCTAGAAGTGTGGATGCGCATAGGCGCTGAATATTACACTTTAAATGAGTGGTTGTTGAGATTCGAACCCGTGATCTAACTTTGGCTTTTGATACCATGTCAAGGAACCAAAAGCTTAAGCTAATGGTTGAGACCCCAAAATATATTTCATATCAACATATCCAGTGTATCCCACCCATAAAACCAAGATATGTTATATACTCTAACAAATATAATAATCTAAAATAATAACCATTGTTAAATCTGATATTTTTATTTGCAATCCCACCATCAAAAGAGTTGTTTTATTATAGAATTGTTGTATTATCATGGTCTTCTACCTTATTTTAATAAGGGAGCAAAAGATTTAAAATTTATTTTTCAATTAATGTGGGATAAATTTTATTTTGATATTTTGCTCTTATTTTTTTGTCTTTTGTTAGGAAGCATTAGACTTACACTTTGTTCTCGATTCAAACAATGAGGGAAAATTTTATTTTGCTATGTTGCTCTAGCAATGTGGAACAAATTTTTTTTTATTTTTTTTTATTGTGATTTCCTCTTATTTCTCATTTATAGGCATAACTATAAGTATATTATGGAGTACTTATATATAGTTAAGGTTGATGTCATCCACTAAAATAGATGGAATTTCAATTATTCAACTTTGTGGTATGATCACTTCATAATCTAATAAAAAAATACTTCATATAGTTTTATTACCAAACTTGAGTATAAATATTTTTTATATAGATAACACAATTTAATATTAAATAACAATTTTTTATTAATGAATCCACAACAACCATAATTTGCTTTTAGTGGGATATATTTAGCGACATTTAATTTAAATGTCGCTACTTTATATATAGAGACTTTAGTGACATTTATAGACCTTTTAGCAGCATAATAAAAAATCACACTAAAGCTTTTTGCGACATAGTGTCTAGTGACATTTCTCACAAATGTCACTATAGACTATAATAACAATTTTATATACCACTAAAAACTAAACAAAATGTCGCTAAATCACTTTATAGTAGCTAGTTAAAATGAAAACTAATAATTATTACACTTAAAATATAAATCGGTGGCATTTTTTTAATGCCACTAATTTCAATGTCGCAAAAAGTTAAATTTGTTGTAATCATCGTATCATAGTCTAGGCATACTTGTGCCTAGATCGTCCCTAATCTAATTATCTCTTGGTGCTAATTTTAGTTCATTTAGTTGGTTTCAAAATTAATACTTTGATAATAAGAATGAGATTTCACCAAATTAACAAAAACTGACTTTTTTATTTTAACCATTAATTAGGGTTAAATTATTATTTTTATAAATCAAAAATACCTCATCTTTGCAGTAAATTTGACAGAAAAATACTTATCCCTTTGAGATTGCAAATATTAAAGACAACTTTCAATCACAACCTTTTTAAATATTTAAAGCCCTTTACAAAACTTTTATTTTACATCTTATTTATAGTAAATATAATATATTTTATTAATAATTTTAACTTTTTTATATATGTGAGAAAAAGGGGTCTTGTGCGATTGATCACCCACACCTCTGCCTAATAGTTTCATTTACTTTTTAATTACTATTTACTTATTACTTTTAATTTGTATTTTATTTTTGATTTCTATGAGCTAAAGTATAGTCAAGTGAATTGAAAAGAGTCCCCTTCTCTCTCTAGGGTTAGGGTTTTTCTCTCTCTAAGGTTCTCCTTTTGAGATTCTTGTCCCGTGTGTTCATCCATTGGTGTCCATGGCGGAAGATTTGGTGGAGCAGTGTTCGAAGCTTGCTATTGCGAGTTCAGAAAATGATGTGATTGATTTGGGGAGCGTACGAATGATATTTCTAACGACAAATTGTCGTTGAGACTGGTTGGTAGGATTCTTACATCAAAGCCCCTAAACTTTGATGCGGTACGTAGAACTTTATTACATATTTGGAGCCTCAAAGAAGGCGTGGTCATTAGGGCTATGGGAACGCATTTATTTCTCTTCCAATTCTTTCATTGGAGGGATAGAGACAAAGTCCTTAATGGTAGACCGTGGTGTTTTGAAAATAAGTTGATTGTGATCCAAGAAATCGATGAAGAACAGCAACCGGCTGATATGATCTTGAATGCTTCGCCTTTTTGGATCTGTTTATATAACCTCCCCTTTGGTTATAGATCGGATGAGAAGGTGAAAATTATAACAAAGGCCATTGGAGATTTTATGGAGATAGAAGAGGATTTCCTGGATGTGAATCCTTTTCGTAGGGTTAGGGTTTTATCGGATGTTACTAAACCCTTGAAAAGATTTCAACAGATCCGGCTCAAGAATAAACAGACGGTGCAGATTCAGATCAAATATGAACGCCTCCCACATTTTTGCTTCCTGTGTGGGTTAATGTGCCATACGGAGAAGGATTGTACGAACATCTCAGAGGAGGAGAGGGAGATTGGATATGGCTGGGGCATGAATATAAAGGCTTCACCTCGAAAAGGCTTAAGTAAAAATATTGAGGAGGTGAATGCACTGAAGTTAAAGAAAAGCCTATTTGTGGTAAAACCGAAAACCAAAATTATGGAGGCAGCCAGTAAGAGCAATGATGATGTTGTGGGTTTTATTCAAAAAATTTTTGACTTGGAGAATAAGGCTGATTCGCATGATGATGGACAGGATGCAACCTTGGCTTGTAATAAAGTGGCGGCTAGACACGTGGAGGTGTCTACTCTGGAGGGCCCTACATGTGTTGGAATTGATAATGCTTCTTTTGAGGTGAGTCACTCTAATAAATTAATTGTTGCTGAGGTTACTGGTAACGTGGCACAGGGGACCACTCCCATTTCTAATTTATACCCCACCTTTGAGCTTGGATATTATAAGCCACAACAAAAGAAGCCTGTGAAACTAAGGAAAAAGAAGAATGGGGATACTATATTTGTGGCTTCCAACGTTGACAGGGAAAATACTTATACTGAGAATCACTTTGAGCAGAATGACTGGGCTGGTAAAAGGAAGACATGGGATTTGGATACTGTCATGGAGGATAGTGAATCTTCATTGAAGAAATATTGCATGGAAGCTGATACTGAGGTGGGTTGTAATGATACTGTAGCGGAGGTTGGGATATCCCAGCCTCGCGAACGACAATGAAAATCTTCAGTTGGAACTGTCAGGGTCTTAATAATCGCCTGACAGTTCAAGCTATCCACACCTGGTGTTGGAGAGAAAGGCCGAATTTTGTTTTCGTGATGGAATCGATGATGGAGAAAAGGAAGTTGGAAGGAATTAGGAACAAATGTGGTTTTAGTGAAGGTTTGTGTATTAGTAGTGAGGGTCACTCGGGGGTATTGGCTTATGGTGGAGAGACGCTACTGTGAATTTGGTTACCTTCTTAAAGCATCATATTCTAGTAGAGGTCAAGGAGGTGCAAGGGTGCGATAGAACTTGGTATGCCTGTGGTATATATGGATGGGCGGAAAGGTCTCAGAAACACAAGTCGTGGGAGCTCATTAGAAAGATCAGGGATGACATTCGGGGTCCCTTGATCCTTTTTGGGGACTTTAATGAAATACTCAGTGCTGATGAAAAGGAGGGTGGGAATTTGAGAAATGACTGTGAATTATTTGCCTTTAGGGAATGTCTGGATGATTGTGGTCTCAAAGATCTTGGTTATAAAGGTTGCACCTTTACATGGTGTAGAGGTAATTCTGCTTCTACCATTATTTGAGAACGTTTGGATCGTTTTGTTGCATGCTCGGGTTGGCAAGATGCGTTTTACTCCTTTGATGTTCGTCACTTCCCTATTTATCGGTCCGACCATGCTCCAATTCTTCTACAGACTTCAAAACATCCGAATGAGGGGTATAACGCCAAATTATTTCGTTTCGAGTCACTGTGGCTGTCAAATGATAATTGCAGGAAAGTAGTAGCTGATGCGTGGCAGGAGGGTTTGAGTGAGCCCATTGAATTTCAAATTGCAAAATGTGCTGACAAATTAGGTTCGTGGGCAAAGGCGACTTTTGGGATCCTAATATCCAGGATCCAAGCGTCAGAAAGGAAGTTAAAGGCTGTGCAAAGATGCCCTTCGGATGCTAACATGATTCGCAATAGTAAGCTGTTAGCTGATGAGCTCGATGAACTTCACCGGTTGGAAGAGTCCTATTGGTTCATGCGCGCGAGAGCAAATGAACTCAAAGATGGTGATCAGAACTCAAAGTATTTTCACCACAAAGCTAACTCGCGAAGGCGAAGAAACTCAATTAAGGGGCTGACTGATGATTCGGGTGTGTGGAAGACTAGTAAAACTGACATCGAACGCCTTCTCATCGCATATTATGAGAAGTTGTTTGCTACTAGTTCTCCATCCAGTTTTGATGAAGCTGTTGATGGTGTGGGTCCTATGGTTACTGATGCAATGAATGATATTCTTGATGCTGAGCCGTCTGCCGAGGAGATTCGTACCGCGATTTTCCAAATGCACCCTACTGAAGCCCCAGGTATTGATGGATTTCATGCTTTATTTTATCAAAAATTCTAGGAGGTTGTGGGTTCTGATGTGATTTGTTTTGTCAAAAATTGGTGAAGGAGGATTATTGATCTTAAAGATGTCAACCAAACATGTGTCTCTCTTATCCCTAAATGCAATAATCCTAAGATGTTGAAGGACTTTAGACCCATTAGCTGTTGTAATGTCATATATAAGATCATCTCGAAAACTGTTGCTAATCGATTGAAACCACTGATGCATTCTATAATATCCCTACATCAAAGCGCTTTTATCACAGGGAGGTTGATAACTGATAATGCCCAACTGGCATTCGAGACTTTCCACTCCATGAAACGAACGTCTAATGGTAGAAATAATGCTTTTGCCTTAAAACTTGACATGAGTAAGGCATATGATAGAGTTGAATGGAGCTTCCTTGAAAGGTTATGCTGAAGTTTGGGTTCAGGGATAGCTGGGTTAGGCGCATCATGAGTTGTATAACCAGCGTCTCATTCTCTTTTAAAATCAATGGTGGTGTGTTTGGTAATTTTATTCCCTCTAGAGGGTTGAGACAGGGGGACCCCATTTCTCCCTATCTCTTCATTTTGTGTGTTGATGCGTTTTCGACTTTGATTTCTCAAGTTGTGTTAAGAAAGTCTATTCACGGTGTCCAAGTGTGTAGAAATGCGTCTTCCTTGTCACATTTGTTTTTTGCAGATGATAGCATCCTTTTTGCAAGAGCTACTGTTCAGGAAAGCTCTAGGGTAGCTAATATTATTAGCACGTACGAGAGAGCTTCGGGGCCAAAGAGTCAACTTTGATAAAACAGAGATCTCTTTTAGCAAAGGTGTGCCACAATTGCTGCGACAACAGATTAAGGAGCTTTTTGGGGTTAATGAAGTTGAAAGGCATTCAAAATACCTTGGGTTCCCGACGATCATTGGAAGATCAAAGAAAGCCGTGTTTGCTTGTCTTAACGAGAGAATTTGGAAGAAAATTCAGGGGTGGAAGGAGCGGTTGTTATCCAGAGCGGGGAAAGAAGTCTTGATCAAGGTGGTGGTACAGGCCATCCCGACATATATGATGAGTATCTTTCGTATCTCAGATGGTATTCTTGACGACATCCATTCCATGATGGCTAGATTTTGGTGGGGTTCGTCCGACGATAACCGAAAAACTCATTGGCATAGCTGGGCTCAATTGTGTGTTCCAAAGAAACAAGGGGGTATGGGTTTTCGTGATCTGAAGTGCTTCAACCAAGCTTTATTAGCTAAGCAGAATTGGCGGTTGGTAGAGCATCCCCTCTCCTTATTGGGTGATGTTCTTAAGGCTCGTTACTTCAAGCACTCGGATGTTCTTGGGGCTAAAAAGGGGTTTGATCCTAGTTTTTCATGGAGGAGTTTGTGGGGTGCCAAAGCTCTTATTGTGGAAGGTTTGGGGTGGAGAGTTGGTAATGGAGCCTCCATTTGGTGCAAGTCTAACAAATGGCTGTTGAGTAATGGGAAGTTCATCGATCTTGTGTTAAAGTCTAATAATTCTCCTGATTATAGGGTTAGTGATCTCATTGACCATGACACTCGTCTATGGAAGGTGGAGCTTATCGATGATGTTTATGATCAAGCAACAAAGGAGATAATCCTCTCTATTCCCCTCACTCATATGGTCACGTGTGATACTGGTTTCTGGGGTTTGACTAAAGATGGCAAGTATACGGTTAAGTCGGGTTATTGGCTTGGGCGCTTGGGGTTTATGAACCAGCAGTTGGACAACCAGAACACAATGTGGGGCAAGGTGTGGTCTCTTGGGTCCTCCAAAGATAAGGCATTTCCTTTGGCGAGCTTGCAAAGGATCCCTTCCGGTTAATGCGCTTCGTTTTCAATGGCATATGTGTTCATCTCCTAAGTGCACTCGCTGTGATTATGTGGAAGAAACTCTCTGTCATGCCCTTTTAGACTGTGAGAACTCAAGGAATATGTGGCTCAGCTCTCCACTCCAGCCTCTTATTTCTGATGCACCTAGAGATTCCTTCATTAGCCTCTTTGCTTGGTTGGAATCGCATGCCTCAAGGGATGAATTCCCCATAATATATGCAGCTCTTTGGGCATGTTGGATAGGTCGAAATCAGCAAGTTATGGAGAACTCTCAATGTGATGTTTCGAGACTGTCAATTTCATTGTGTAGCTTGGCTCTGGACTATAGGCTGTATATGCAGAAACTCTCGATGTCTCCAAAGCCGACTGTGCAGCATTTCTCTTCATGGCAGCCTCCCAATGAGCATTATATCAAGATTAATTTCGATGCCCATATTAGCAATGGGTATATTCGTGGTTTAGGTGTGGTGTTTCGAGATGATCGCGGTGTTATCCTCCTCACAGGTACACGGAAAGTCTAAGCGAATTGGAGTGTGGAGATTTCAGAAGCAGCAACTGCTATGTATGTTCTGCTGGTGGCTCGAAGGATGGGGTACAGAAGAATTCATCTAGAAGGAGATGCCTTAAATGTTGTCACTGCTCTCAAGAATCGAGTGAAGGGCTTCTCTCCGATCCACCTAGTTTATGATTGTTGTTTTGACATTTTATCTTGTTTTGATTGCACTATGTTTAGTTTTGTCCGTAGAGCCGGAAATACTGTGGCTCATATGGTCGCTAGGTGGGATGTGGAGCTTAACTCGGAGAAAGTTTGTATGCCCCCGTTTCCTGAGTGCCTAAAACTCTGGAAAGGCTCGATTCGAGCTAGTTTGATATAATAGGTGATTTTCAAAAAAAGTATAGTCAAGTGAATTTTGTTTGATTTGTCTCCGTCCAAGAGTTATTGATAATTGATATCAATATTTTGTAATAATTATATACAATTAGATGTTATAATAAGGATTAAAATTATTTCTTGACAAGAATGAAAACAAAAATGTGATTTATAGCCTGAAAAAGTGCGTAGAGAGCAATATAATATTGTTAATAGCAATTTTAATGGGACATAATAAGTATACCTTTGATATAACTTCAATGAAATATTATGTACCACATTAAATAATGTATTTGTTTGTATATGTAATTTATTCACCTACCATCATTAAGTACACAAGAGCAATTTTTTGTGGCTAGTGTTTAAGAATTGAAAGGTGCATGTGCAAAGTATATTTATGATCCAAATTAAAATATGTATCAATGATATAGTATCATATGAAATGAAATCAATTACTCCCTCCATTTCGTATTGATGTTTCCATTGGGAATATTCACGGGATTAAGAAAAGTGGAATCTTTTAGACACTGGAGATATTATTTTATTAAATAATAAATTTGATGGAGGAAAAGTGGGGACCACAAATATTTAAAAAGTATTTAAAAAAAGTTAGTGGAAAAACTATGGAGACCACAACTAATTAAAAAGTGTTTTTATGAAGTTAGTGGGGAACATGTGGGGACCATAAGGAATATAAAAATGTTAAAATAGATTTAGTGGAAGATATGGGGACCATAATCATTATTAAAATATTAAAATGAGGATGGGTGAGGTTATTTTTGTCAAAAATTGTGATATAAATGAAAAGATTCCTTATGGGAACAACAATTGAAACACCTAAAATGGAAAGTGGGAACTTCTTTAAGGAACAGAGGGAGTAAATCATAAACAATTATGAAAATGAATTAATTTCGTAAAATTACAAACAATTACAATTTCATAATATATTGCTGTTTTTTGTTAAGTAATAAATGATTGATTTGGAAAAAAAAAATAAGAGTAAAAATAGGAAGAATATGAAGAAAATAATGATGAAATTACTCAAAATAAACCCTAGAAGAGAAGACAGAAATTTTAGAAGCTTCAAAGAAGTCATGATGAAAAATCTCATTTCAATGATGATGAAAACTAGGGATTACTACAAGAAAGAGTCAAATGACTGACAGAAACATAAGTAACTATGATAACTAGCGTTGAAATTCTCAAATATTTTATAAGTATATATTTAAGGAAAAATTCACATTAATAATCCAATCTTTTACTCATTCGCTACGAATAATTTCACCTTTTGATTATTTTCTAATAATCCAATTTTTGTGATAAATTTGCCTACAACATATCTTATTACTAATAATGAATAATAGGGTATGTTGCTAGCAAACTAAAATAAAGGTTGGATTATTCACAACGAATTAAAAGCAAACGTTGGATTATTAAAAAATAATCATAAAGTTTGATTATTCACAGCGGATGAACAAAACGTTGGATTATTAATATCAATTTTCCCTATATTTAAAGTACAAGTTTTGTATAAATTTACTCTACACTATAAATTGCACCTATTAATTAAAAATATGATAAATATTTTATAATGATTCTATTTTATTTTATTGTAAAAATATATTTACTTTTTTATAGTGCCTTTGAATATTAAGTTCTGGTAAGGACCACAGGAATTAAAAAAAATAATATTTTAGATAATTAAGATATTATTTTATTAATTATTATATTTGATGGAGTAAAAAAATAACCATAAATATTAAAAAAAATGTTATTGAAAAAAAAATGAGGACTATATAACTAAAAAAAATGTTTTTATTAATTTAATAGGAAACATAACGAGTATAAAAATGTTTAAATGAACTTAGTAGAATATATGTACGGACCATAAATATTATTAAAATATCAAAATGAAAATAAATAAGGTTATTTGTTTTCAAAATTTGTGATATAAATAAAATGATTATTTATGAAAATAACAAATAAAACGTCCAAAATGAAAAGTGGGAATTTCACTAAGAAGGAAAGAGGTATCTTTTAAAATTTGTGCACACTAAAATAATTGTAAACCAAATATATAGTACTTCATAAGACTTCTATGTATATATACTATAAATATAAATTCCAAAATTAAAAGTGGAAATTCGAGATTGATGAAATCATGAAATCCTTTCTCCAAAACACAAATTCTTACCTGAGACCGTCTATACAATAGACGTCTCAAATTTTGGGCTGACCTAATTTATAAATTAAAAAAAAACTAATTGATGGTTTTGTAAGTTAAAAGAGAGATATAGATTGGCTCTTAAGACACGTCTATACTATACCTACTCTCAAAAACTCTGTAAACCCACCAAAAAAACCCAAGCTTTTTCATCATTATACTAATCTGCATTCTACAAAATTCAAAACCCTTAATAATTACAAATCAAAGTCATCATTTTTGGTGTATCTGCTTATAGAAGCTAAGCTATGTATGAGGAGCAGTAAAAAGACGGCTTACGATACCTTCATCATTATAATACTCACTGTATTCTTCTTATATAATACTATAATCAGAGCCTAACAGGCAAAAAAGGTAATAACCCAAAATTATAGAGAAGAATGTAGTTAAAGAGAAAAATCCTAAAAAAAAATATGTATTCATAATTGAAAAGGAAAAACTGCCATGTTATCATGAAAAAAAATTGAGAATTAGAATTTAAGTTGGAGTTATCGTGAATGTCAGCATAGTAACGAGGAGACACGAGATGCACACATTTTATAAGCCCAAAACCATATGACAGCGGAAAGAAAGACTTCAATAACTTATAAAATATACCCACAACCTTTAATTTGTCGATGTGGGATAACTTATTTCAACATTCAATAAATTAAAGAGAAAGAGTAATAGACCATACCCCTTTGAAATGGAAGTGGAAAAAAGACAAATTCTTGATTATTTTGATGAGCTGGAAGGTGAGATTGAGGGGAATGAAGCCTGGTCCGAAGGCAATTTCGATGATGAATTAGAATGAAAATTAGTAGTCTTCGAGCCAGACAACATTCCCCTCAAAAATCAAGCTTCCTACTTTTCCTAATCTTGCAAATCAGAGTTTTTTTATGCTCAATTATTGGTAATTTGATAATTTAAGTACTAAAAAGTTTAGTGATTTTCATGGGATTTTGTGAGGGTAAACAGAGAACATCATGATGAGATTAATAATTTGAGAGAGAGAATTGGGGGCGAGTGAAGGAGAGATAAAGGTAGGGCTAAGAAGTTGTTTGGGTAAAACTTATACTCCCTCCCTAATTAAAAATATGCAAATAATTAACACAAAATCTTGCGTAAAACGGTTCTAGAATAAGACGAGCATTGGACCGGCCCAATTGCAGGCTTTGCCTCCAAATTTCCATTTTTTTTGGTTTTTTTCATTTTCTGTGCAATTTTCATTTTGGGCCTTAAAGGTATCAATTTTGACCTTAAACATTTCAATTTCAACCTGAAGTAATACTTAAACATATCAATTAACGTACAAATTTCAATTTGAACCTATATTTGATCAATTGTGGCATTAAACTGATCAATTTCTACCTAAATATGATTTTGTTCACAATTTGAGAACTAAGTTAAGGATGTATTTTAACCAACAAATGAATAGTCAATAACATAATCAATAATATCAGTTTACATATTAAAAGCATAAATATCAAAAACTAAAAAAATAGTAAAAAAAATTCAATACAAAAAACAAAATGTAACTGCAAGGGTTAAACTTAACAATATCAATTAATTACCAAACATGCATCAATTATGACCTTATCTTTGTTTCTGTTATGATGTCAACTATATCAATTATAAACAAAATAAATGAACTACTTAACAACATACAATTCATTACTTATCACTGTCAATTATTCCCAAACATGCATCAATTATGACCTTATCTTGTTTCTATTATGATGTTAACTATATCAATTATAAACAAAATAAATGAACTACATAACAGCGTACAATTCAATACTTATCACTGTCAATTATATTAGGTAAAAATTGATCACTTTAACGTTAAAATTGATCACTTATAGGTTCAAATTGAAATTTTTACTTTAATTGATATATTTAAGTACCACTTTACGTTGAAATTGATATCTTTAAGGTCAAAATTGATAACTCTAAGAGTAAAATTGAAAAATGCCCAGAGAAATGGAAAAAGTTGATTGGCTCCATATTGAATCGCGTCTTATTCTAAGACAGTCTTACCCAAGATCTGCTGATATATAATTATCATTATACAAGAATTAGAGTAATAAGTTTGATTAGTTAAGTGAGATTGCAAATGTCAACTAGGTTAGGCAATAAGTTGCTGTAAATTGATTTAAAAATTTGGATTATTTATTGCCCTTAATAAATTGTTATTATAGGAAAAAAAATATTTTTCAAAGCTTGGACTTTATTTAAGGTGCTTTTTGGTTTGAAAAAGGGGATAAGTGCGAAGGTGCATGCTAGGATTAGGAACTGGGCAAAGTTTTTTTCTTTTATACTATTAAGTAGGTCGAGAAAAAGAGAAGACTATATGAGAATCGAACTCTAGACCTTGTCTGCAAAATTAGTACATGTACCGAAACAAGATCCAATTCATGGGTAAATTTTAAAAAAATACTCCCTCCAATTCATTTGAGTTGTCTTATTTGGTTGGGCACAGATATTAAGAGTAGGATGGTGTCCACTAAAAAGGTGCTAATTGGGGTATTTTAATTGATTAAATCAATTGTAAAGGTAGTAGTTGAGGTATTATAAGTAGTAAAAGTGGGGGGTATATTGGTCATTACTTATGTGAACATGGGGTATTTAGGTAATAAAATCATTGACGAAAAAGGAAATGAGACAACTGAAGTGAATTGCCCATAAAAAGAAATGAGACAATTAAAATGAATTGAAGAGAGTATGAGATTAATTATAAGCCATATAATTGTCATGTTTATAACTACAATTAGAGGAATATTGCCCTTGCCTTCTTTCATTCAATTAGTGTAGATATACAAGTTTACATAAATTAGGGTAAAGGTTAAGCTAGTACTTTACAACTAATTAAAATTACATTAATTATATATTTTATTTCTCCCCCACAGTCAAAGCATGAGATTTACAAACACCGAAACTGGCATGAAAATCATTAAATAAAACGCAAGAAAGACTTTTGGTAAAAATGTCCGCAATTTGTGATCGTGATGGAACATGAAGTACACGAATTTCCCCTCGTTGAATCTTTTGTCATACAAAATGATTAAATGAATATCTAGCTCAATATGCTTAATGCATTGATGTTGAACAGGGTTGTCAGACAGATTGATTGCGCCCACATTATCACAGTAAATCAAAGTTGCTTTTTGAATAAACAACGATGTTCTGAAAGTAGATTGCGAAACCAACAAGATTCAAAGACAAACATACCGCACTATTCAGCCTCAGCACTAGACTTTGACACATTAGGTTGTCGTTTGAACACCAAGAAATAAGATTATCACCAAGAAAAACGCAGTAGCTAGGAGCAAATCTATGCATGTTGGGGTTGTTACCCCAGTCTGCATCTGCATCTGTATAAGATAGAATTGTAAAAGTAGAGGATTTGTACAACTACAAACCATATTCAATAATGCCTTTGATATACCAAAGAATACGATGAATTCGCTCCATATGATGAACACGTGGATCATGCATAAATAACAAATCTGTTGGACGGCTAAAGAAATATCAAGTCGAATGAAAGTTAAATATTAAGAAAGTTGCTAATGTACGATACATAGTGATCCGCACAAGTTTCGCTAGACTGAGCACTGAGTTTGCCTATAGATTACTAAATATTGATAAGTTATCACCTAAGTTTATTCAGGTGCTCTCTTGAGAGACAGTCTTTTGTAAAGACGACTCTCAAAAGTCCAGCCCAAATTTATATTTAGAGTTGTAACAATACATATTTAGAAATGGACTGGCCTTTTGAGAGTCGTTTTTACAAAAGACGGTCTCAAATAAGAATTTGTGAAGTTTATTTACTCTAGTGGAACGTAGTTAACATGTCACTCAAATAAGTAGAATACTAGAATAACAAAGCAACAATTGGTTCAATAATAAGTATTTCATTTGTTATTTTGAGTTTGCAACATATAACTCAAAACACAATCATAATTAAAAGTATATGATGCTTTTTTATAGGGACCGAGAGATTATATAACTAGAGATTTAGTCATTATTATGAACACAGTGGGTTTAGGAACTCCTCCATGTCTTGCTTGCTCTCAAATTATTTAGTCCATTAATTCAGATCGAACCAACTTGCAAAGAGTTTTGGTTATAAGAAAATAAAAATAGACATTAATTTTATATGTAATTGAAATATAAATTAAAAAATGTTGAGAGTGGGATTTGAACCCACGCCCTTTCGGACCAGAACCTTAATCTGGCGCCTTAGACCAACTCGGCCATCTCAACGCATTGATAAATTATTGTTGCCACATAATTAAATATTTTGCCAATTCCCTTACCCTTCTGAATTTATTCTTGTTGGGTTTCAAAGCAATGCAGCGATGCCAGAGGCCCAGAACCCAGTGGGCTTCACCTATGAAAATCTAGAAAAATTTGAACAAAATAAGCAAAAATGCTTTAAAATTTTCAAAAATAAGTATGGGAAACTTAATTCTCAAAATAAGTACGTAAATCTCTAAATTTAGGTTAGAATGTTGTTCGGTGTTACTAAGGTGACTGACTTTTTAACTCAGTTTAAGTAATCACATGCTGTTGATGTTAACAACAGCGGGCCATACACGAACAATAAATTTGATTAAGGTATATGGGAAACAGTTGCCCGCTGTTAGTAACAACGGACCATTACATATGCAAAAAGTCAACAGTCAAAAAAAGTCAACGCAATTCCCCTCTGTTAGTAAGAGTGGACGATTGCTTGGGCGACTTATTAGACTCTGTTTTAGTAATTGACCGCTGTTACTAACATCAAACGAACTCACCTTGGGAATGGGTTGGAGGTTCTTATTTTGGAAATATATTTTTCCCATGCTTGGTTTGAGAGTATTTTTAGAAGAAATGCTTATTTTGTTCAAATTTTCAAAATATAAAAGTTTAAAGTACAAACTACAAAAGGCGCAATTCAGTGCATAAGAAACCTTTGAACAAAAAAAAATAATAATACATAAATTGTTTTATGAGACCGTCTATTTTTGAAACACATTTTATATGAGTTAAATAGTCCAATCAATACCAAAGTATGGGTTATGATCTTGTTTTAAAATTGTCTTATCGAGAAACAGTCTCTTATAAGTGTAAATGATGATAAAAAACAAATTGTCAGCTATCAGCGTAAGTTTAAACTCTTAGTTGAGTTAATATAATATTAGAAGCTAATGTCACAACTCACAAGTTTAACTTTCAATCCCAGCTGAATAAAGATTAATGCCTACTTAGTGTATTCTTAATGCCTACTTATATTATCCTTGATGCTTATTTATCGTATCCTTATTTCATAGGAAAAATTACTAAGAATAATACAAAATTTTGCTTATTTACCATCAATAATACAAACTTTTGATTAACCATAAATAATACCAACTTAAAATGATGTTTTCCTAAAAAATCTGTAGCATCTTCAAAAACAAAACTATTAGGTGATTATGAAGCAAAAAAAATTTGATAAATTAGTTAATAAACTAAAATTAGTATTATTCTAGTCTAGGAAAACATCCCCTAAGATGGTATTGCCCATGGTCAATTAATAGTTCGTATTATTATGGTGAAAGTAACAAATTATTGTATTATTCAGGGTAATATTTCCTATTTTATAAAACATATAATGGATCTGCCAATTAGAGATGATCTATCAAAGATACCGTCTTTCACAAGAATTTATATAAGCTTACTTATCTGATCCTTAATGCATACTTTCTAGTAGTTTTTACAAAACAAAATAAGGCAACAAAGAGACCCACAAGCAAAATAAAAACGGAGCCAAGCCATAGATGTCCAATAACCCAAATGTTTAGTTTGAAATCATAAAACCAAAATTCCATCAAGGCAACAAAAATATCTCCGGACAAAAATAAGGCGCATAAATAGAGAAAATACGCCTTTATTAGAAAATAAATATGCTAACTAAACTGATAAATGCTCTAAGAGCCATAGTAAAACAGCTAGGTCCAAGCACCAACCCCATGGAAGCCACTGCCCGGCATCAGCTGCAAACAACTGATCGCTCTACTTAATCTTCTTCTTTGGCCTCAACTGCAAAACCATCAGCATAAACGCATCGTCAAAACCAAAACACCAAAATCGAGGGTTAAATGGCTCATAGTTTGTAAGACGATTTTGTAAGATTACCTGGTTGCTGTGGCCACATTTCTTCTTCCTACAGTTTACAGCACGAGGGTGCAAGCGTGCATAGCATCTACAAGATCACAACCCAACCAACAAGACATTGTTAGAGGCAATATAGGGGAAGGCAAAGAGCAAGGGGCGGGGAGGGAAAAAGAAAATTATGTCTCATATATACAAATATAAGAGGGAAGCAAGGGCAAAGTCATGTATTGCATGCTACGAAACAAAGTGTAACTCGAAGTACTCACTTGCGACAAATCATCTTGTCTTGATTGAACTTCCTAGCAAGGGCCATTAGAGAAGGCTCGATAATTCCACCACGGAGCCTCAGAACCAGATGAAGGGTCGACTCTGTAATTGTCCATACAAGATCATAAGTTTCCGAAACATGTTTATTGTTTAAAAAGTTAATGACATTTGTGTGTCATTGCAAAATGCAAACTTTAAAGGTTAAATTTTCAAGGATTGATGAATTATTATGAAAAAAAGTGAAATAGAAGATCAGAAAACAACCCTTTTGGATGTTGTAATCAGCAAGAGTGCGGCCATCTTCAAGCTGCTTTCCAGCAAAGATCAGCCTTTGCTGGTCAGGTGGAATGCCTATCAATACAAAACCCTCAATTTGTAATGATTCACAAATTACAAAACGTCAAAGATGAACAGTGGATCAAAGCTAAAAACGAATTACGGAATGCCTATCAATAAAAAAATGTAGATATACTTTCCCCCGTTTTTTTTCTTCCATCCAAACCAAACACTTTTTTACACGTTCAAATGTGTTTGTCAGATTGTTTTTATCTAGATTTATGCACGGCTTAAAAGTCATAAAAAATATGCGACCAAATACATAAAAAAATTCCCATCACCATACCCTATATCCTTCCCGAAAGGAGAGTCTAGGTGAGGCAAGGTGATGGACAATGCATACATGTACTCCTTTCACAGGAAAGAACAGAGGAAAGCAGTCGATTTTACCCTCATAAGTGAGAGCCCATACGACATTATATATAAAAAAAATCCCACAAGATTGTATTTTTTTTTGTATAATACGTAAAATACGATAAATGATGAAAAGTACAAAACTTGATTTTGGTGCAAGTAATGAACGAAGGAAGTACAATGTATCCATACCAATGCAACCATGGAAAATGTAAGACAAAACATTCACTTTGAAAACTAAACATACGTTTTCACAACACACAGTTTAAAACCAACACAAAAGTAACTTATTTCAACCAAGAAGTACATCAAATCCAGATAATTATACCTAATTCCCAGACTATGCAAACAATTACAATTATCATTCTTTGGAAGAACATCCAAGACAATCAAAATTTCTGAACCATAGTATAGAATTTCATCAAACAAGTACTAAAATCATGGGACGAGGTCGTAAATTGTCATGATTTCATCAAAAAATACAACTTTATACGTTCAGAAATTCCTAATCAATCACGTGATTTGTAAATTAAGATAAATTAAATTAAAAGATAAATTAAAATCACAAAACTCCGATTTGTGAACCGTTATTAATCAAAACCTATTCCTATTCAACCCATTAACATCAAAAGAATTTGGGTAAAATTCCATCAAATAAGTAATTCAAATCAAAATAATCAACAAGTAATTGAAATCAAATTTAGCAATACCTAATATCCCAAATTCAACAAACAATTTAAAATGCAATCCCTTTATTCATCATCAATTCAAATTCAACAGCCGATACATCAAATCGTCGGAGAAAAAAACAAAGCAATACAAAGAAATAAAAATTGAAAAAGTAAAAAACATGAATTACAAAAAGAATTATACCTTCCTTGTCTTGAATCTTAGTCTTGACATTGTCGATGGTGTCGCTAGATTCAACTTCAAGGGTGATGGTCTTCCCTGTTAAGGTTTTCACAAAGATCTGCATCTTGACAAACACCTTCTTCCTCACTCTTTCTTCTCTATTTGATTTTGTTGAAGGTAAAAAATGGGGCAGAAGGCGATGAATTTACTATGTTCTGCGATTGCTTTTAAATAGTTTGGTGATGGTTAGGGTTTAGGACTTCGTGGGCTTTTTCTAATGGGGCTGTTTGGTGATTTGGAAACCAAATTTTGGGGGAATAATTGAACAAACACGAGTTAGATCGTAAAACATCAAATGTCAATTCATGTGTCATAATTCAACTATGTTCTATTAGAAATTAGAACCATTGTGTTGCATTGAATAAAAGTACTTGTATTGTACAATGTTTTAACACTACGATTGATAGTGTTATTGACCATTCATTTGTTGTTTAAAATTCATCCATAGAATGATAAAATAATAATATTTTATTAACTTCGTTCTCAAATTGTGAAAAGAACCATATTTAGGTAGAAATAAATCAGTTTAACGCCACAATTGATCACTTATAGGTTCAAATTGGAATTTTTACTTTAATTGATATGTTTAATACTACTTTACGTTGAAATTGATATCTTTAAGGTCAAAATTGATACCTTTAAGGTTCAAGTTGAAAAATATTCAGAAAATGAAAAAAAAACGGAAATCAGAAGGGCAAAGCGCGCGCGTGTAATACACGCACCTAACAATGGCCGACCCAGATCTCGTCTTAGAATAGGACGGTCTCGTCCAAGTTTTTGTGATAAAATAAAATAAGAGTCACCCAGCTTATGTGAATATGGGTCATATTGAATAAGGTGAAACTTAGAAAATTTGAAATAAATAAGCTAAAGAGAATAAAAAATATCACATAATAGACAACTTTTGAAAATTATTCCTAAAATAAGTACTTTTTTCCGGTAGCACAGGTTCGCGTTTGTTCGCTATTAGTAACAGCAAACAAAGAAGCTTGGTCAAAATAAGATTTTGACCAAGCTTCTTTGTTCGTTGTTATTAACGGTGAACAATTACAAAGCTAAAATTTTAATTGCTATTTTTTGGGATCAAGGCTAATGTGTAGGCTTTTAATTATTAACTTCCATATTTTATTTCCTAAAAATTTGGGATGATCTAGAGTGTCTGATTATTTTAGTTAAACCTAAAATTAATTTCTCTATTTTATTTCCTAAAAAATTGAAAAATTTAATAATGATGGGATTAAAGGTGATTTTAATCAATTAGAGAAGATTGATAATTAATCATATAATAGGGAAGTTAAGAAAAAAAAGCCTATAAATTAGCTTGTAAAATGTTTTACGAAATAAAATTTAATAAAATGTTTTACGAAATTACCTTTAGTTCCATTATTATCAACTTTTCCGATTTTGTAGGAAATAAAATAGGAAAATTAATTTTAAATTTTAATTTAAATAACTAGACACCTTATATCACCCCAAATTTTTAGGAAATAAAATAAATTAATAATTAAAAGCCTACAAAATATCCTTGATTCCAAAAAAAAATAGCAATTAAAATTTCAGCTTTGTAATTGTTCGCTATTAATAATAGCGAACAACGAAGCTTGTCAAAAAATAGAAGATTTTGACCAAGCTTTTTTCTTCGATGTTTGTAACAGTGAACAAACCTGAACATGTGCTATGTGTAAAAAATGCTTACTTTGGGAATAATTTTCAAACGTTGCGTATTATACGACAGTTTTATATATTTTTTTTTTGCTTATTTGTTTCAAATTTTCTAAAACTTAACATGGGATTTAAATGGGATAGACATCGAAAGCTTAGTTCGGCCCAATCCGGCCCATTTTTATTACTAACAATTGTTTTACTTCCCATTTAACAATTTATAACAATTAAATTATTATTTATAATAATTAAATTGAAAAAATATTAATAATCCCATTGACATTGTCATTTATAAAATCATCATTATCATCTCCATACCCAGTGTATCCCGCTCATAGAAAGCTATGATCAGGGTCTGGGGAAGGAAGAAAGACGGCAACTCATACCCAGAAGTCTCTGTTCTATACTCTACATTTCTACGAATATGATACAATCTAACGACTTTCAACAAAAATTCCTTATTTTCAAATATCATACCGTTTTGAAACTCCCATTCGTCGGTGTAAGTGGTGTCATAAGCCCAAGGCCTCAAAGAGTTATTCTCAACATGTTCATCTAGAGGGGTAACTAAAGCATAAGGTGTAGCCGTGTAGGAGTAATGATTGTAGGAATGTTTCCTAGGGGTCATGACAGTAGCTAGGGCATCCTTATTCACATCTACATTTTCCTTAGAAGGATTATATACAAATTTATTACTCTCATTATAATCATCCTAAGGTTCCTTTGAAGGATTATATACAAATTTATTACTCTCATTATAATCATCCTAAGGTATCACGTCATTTCTTTCTACCAAGTTAACTCTTACGTCATTTGAAACTTACATTGGAAGGGGTTCAAGGACTACAAGATCGAGAAAGAACAAAGGAATTTTGACTTTCTGAGTTAACAAAGCCATATGTACAAGTGAAGGATTAGAAATTATATTCACCACTTAATTTCCTGAGGGTACCTCTTCTATATATAACTCCACAAAGGATATAGGGGTAGACTTTAAATGCTCCCACATAACCTCTAATGCCTCATTATCCTTGATAGGGTTAGAATTATCCACCCATGCCATATTTAAAACTCATATTTACAGTGCTTGTTGTCGAGTCAATTCCAATCTTAGAACATATATGAAGTCTAAATTCATTAAATCCATGTTCGAGTTGCATAAAAATAGTTTATGTCTTCCCCCAACATATTCAACATTCCTACTACTCAATTCGAATTAAACCATTCCTTAAACATAGCACGGTCACACGATATGATGCTATTTCTACAAGAATATATACAAAATCTACATTATCATCAAGTTTATAAAAAAACATGTACATTTTTAAAAAAATTGAAAATACTTCAATCAAGAACAACATTATGGAGATCATAACAAAAACAAGTATATTTACCATAAACATAAACTTTAGAAAACATTTACAAGTATTACAACTACATTCACTATCAACAAGCATACTCAAAAAATACACAAATAAGTAATAAAATTAATTGCCAAGTACCTTAATCAGCTAAGGATTAGCTAAAGGAGTCGTGATTTGAAAATGTGTAACCCGCATTTGTAAAAAGTCAAGAAAATTTAAAATATAAATGCATAAATCAAAGAAAATTTTTGTAACATTACTAAATTTTGGAAGTAAATTATTTTAAGATATATAACTTGGAGGAATAATAAAAACAATAATAATAAATTATAATAATATTTAATTGGATTAAATATTATAAGAATCAGATTATTGGGTTTAGTTGGTGAAACTAAACATTGGGCCTAACTATTTTACTATCTTTAGAAACCCACTAAGATAAAATTAAACCCTAACCCTAATTACTCAATATAAGTAACCCTAAACTTAACTAAATTTTTTTTTATATATATACATGAATTCTCTCATTCTCCATGCTCTTTCATTGACGGTTATTTCACAAAACATTATTAATTATATTTCTTTTCCTTGAAAACCAAGAACAAATTGTGATCTTGGCTCACGTGCTTCAACGCCATCAGTAAGTCATGAATAATTTTTATTTATTTTTTTATTATTGTTTTTTTTATTTATTTTATTCTTTTACTTTGATTATTTATTATTATTTTTCTTTTCTTCTTATATCCTTGGATTTTTCAATCCATTATGAGGAGCATTTTCTACTTTTAAATTTCATATACTAATCATGCCCTAATACTTTTATTTGATTGTCTTTGACCTAAATTGTTCTTTCATTAACCGTACTCCTTATTCACCTAATTACACTAGCATCATCTTGGGATATATAAATATACATATATAGGCATTTATCTTTTATTAGTTAGTTTAGTACTAAAATTCTTAGGCTATTTTGAGTCTATTAGGGGAGATGCAATAGGATGAATTTAATAAAGTCTAGGTCTTGTATGACGTTATGTATATCGATTCGGTTACAGTTAGTAATTGATATTATTGTCTGGTTCAGGAGACGACTTCGTAGAAGAACCCTTTTGTTAATCTTAGTAACTGTTGGTGACCGGCACCCGACAATTGAGTTACAAGTGAGTAGATAGTGCCTCTCTTTCAAAAAGAGATTGGCCAATCTAATCTTTCTAATTATCTGCAATATAATTAATACTGGAATTTTTGGACATGAAAATTACATATTTGATATTATGGATTGTTATGTGGAGTGATACTTAAAAGACCATGGGTCTATCCTCGATATGATTGTGAGGAGACATTTGGGTCTCTGCGATATTTTGAGGCGAATTGCCATTGAGAAATTGGCTAGCTTCACCCGAGAGAGACATAGTCCTAGAGCTATGGAGTATCCTCTCAACTAGATACGTAGTGCGCACGAAGGTCTAGGATTTTGTTTTAATATTATGTGTTATTCTCTTCTCCCTATTTGTGAAAGCATGTTTTATTGAAAACATAAAAATGTTTTACATGAGGTGTGTCTACTCGCTCAACCTTCCGTGGTTGACACTTTTTCGTTTTGATTTTTAGATTGCAGGTAAATTGCGAAAGTTGACGATTGATAAGGGGGATATCGCAGAGTGACATAATATATCATAGTATTTATTTCATGAATTCGTAGTAGCTTTAGTTTAGTATTAGATTTAATTACTAGTTGACCAATCATTTGATTTTAAGACAATGAATAAGGTTTAGTATTTGAGATCTATTCTTTAATGAGGTTGTAGGTACCTTTGAGTTTATTTATATTTGATTTTGAGTTCACATTAAATTATTTATTAAAGTGGAGTTTTACATTTATACTGCATTTTAGGGATTTGTTAAAGTATAAATTTGGAATACATTTAGTATCACCTTAGCCTAATCAGGTAGATATTAGGTGGGGTGTTACAATTTTACCTCACTTTAGTAGTGTTAATGTGGAAGAGGGAGGGATGAATTGAACGTTTGAATCTTTTTAATGCAGGAATTTGGAAGGGGAGTTTCGAAGGTTTTGAGTTTAGGGTTTGATGTTTGGGAGAAATAAGGAAGAGGGAGCACATGCTGAATTTAGGCTCGTATCCATTGGCTATAATTAACATCGAATAAAGACTTGATCTTAAAATTCAAAGTCTTTGTTCGTTGTAAGTAATACCGAAAAAAGATTTTGACTTTTTTTACCGAAGTTTTTGTTTGTTGTTTTAACGGCGAACAAACTTATTGACTTTTATTGATTTGCATGTTTGTTCTCGCTATTAGTAACATCGAACAAACATCATGCCTTAGAAATAGGTGGAGGTACTTATTTTGAAAATTACGTTTTTTTCAATCTTATTTTGGGAATTGTTTTTCCAAATTTAGCTTATTTTGTCCAATTTTTCATTTTGGGTTAGGAGAATAAAATCACTTCGTTTGACTCAATTATAGGAAATGTTAGGAGTTCATCAAGTTATTTTACACGTTTTTTTTAAACTAAGATCTTCAGCAATAAGGTTAAAAATAGGTTACTCAAAATGTAATGGAGACTAAGGTCTTATTTAGTCTATCTTAAAAAATTAGTTTTAGTAAGTGAAAATAAGTTATATTCTAAACTCAGTTATAGTTTAAAACTTAATAGATGTTTCAATCAATATAAATGAATTACAATTAGTAAAAATAAATATTAATTAATTAATAAAAACTAATTACAATAAGTTAAATCGATAAAATCAGTAAAAGTTTTAGGACTTAATTAAACAAGATCTAAATGAACAACTAATTCGTTGCTAATGTGTCACCTCCCCAACTATAAGTCCAATCCTATTTTGCCAAGTAAACCACACTGAGACGCACACAAACACGAACACACATATAAATCCAATGAGAAGGGTGTTGAAAATGAAAAAAAGATAAGAAAGACTCTACACCCTTGATTTCACTAAAATAAAAAAATTTATGGTCACGATTGAGCCAAAAACACATAATTGTAGAAGTAACTATGTTATACAGAAAAGTGACTATGACATAAATTTTTAGTAGTTTGTGATTTATAACATAGTATTCTTTTTTGTGTATATATATGCACGCACGTACACATATATGGACACAATTAAGATCAAGGGGTTCAAATCCAAATAAGTTAAGATGTAATGTTGATGAGAGATGTGTTATATAATCCTAAGACCGTTCTTAGCTTAGTATCGCCTGAGATAATGATCAACGACTGTAAAAGTAACACAAGTTAGGAGTATTATTTCCAATGCTCAACGGGGGCGGTTCTGGGACCGTGCGAGGTGTCCAACTGCACAGGGCCCCCGAATTTAAAGGGTCTCATATTAAAAAATTATTGTAGAATAGTATATTATTGTAGTAGAGTAGTTGGTAAGAGTTTTAGTTAGTGTATGAATGGTCAAATGTTCAAAACCTATTGATTACATTTCTCTCTCCTTTTTTATCTCTTTCCAAAACAACTCTTAAACTTCCAATAATTTTTCTTGCCTTATTTAATGTTTACACATTCATCAAATATCAATTATCACTAACTTTATATACAAAAATGATCAAATTTGTTTTTAATTTTTCAACCTTTCAAACTTTTACTCTTTTTATTATTAGTCATCAATTTATTACTATTTTTTTCTCTTTCATTTTAACATTAGAGAAGAAAGTTTAATCTTTAACAACTTAATTTATGTTTAAGAAATATAAATTGTATTGAATTTTTTATTTTGTTAAAAAAAATTTAATTATAAAGGGCCCCAATTTTAGAAATTTATAAGTAATAAACAGGGCCTCGAAATTATTTGCTCCGCCCCTGATGCTCAAGTTAGTATTTATATTAGTTGGAGGGCCTACATAGCGTGATTCCAAGTGCTCTAAGCTAGGAAAGATAGTAATGCGTACCTAATATTGATGAACATACATGTATATATAGCTAGGAATTAAGTTAGCGGTTTAAGTAACATGTTCCCATGTTTCTCCTTTTCGTTAGCAGGTATGTTACTTCTTGATCTTTTTAGGTGTTGACACTACTCACTCACCTGGTTTTAATCATGTTTGTAGCTAGTCAGTAAAACTTTTTCTTGTATAACACACAAGGTAGCTAACATGCTTTTATGAGGAACTATTAACATGTGTTCTCTTGAGAGACCGTCTTTTGTAAAGACGACTCTCAAAAGTCTAGTCCAAATCTATATATTTAGAGTTGAAACAATATATATTTATAATTAAACTGAGTTTTTTGGAGCCGTCTTCACAGAAAACGGTCTCAAGTAAGAATTTGTGCGCTATTAATACGTCTTGACGTTTTGGGCCTAGCCCACATATCGCATATTGAACTAGACGCATACAATTTTACCCCAAGACCCTAGAAATTGTGAAAGTGGTAAAGACCATAAGATGTGATTCGTCAATGAAGATTTATACAGGGTCACACGGAAGATATTAATCGTACACATCTACTATATCAAATTTCATTATATATGAAATATGAATCAAATCAAAAGATCACCTCGTTGAATGTTGTATCAAACAATAATGTGGAAGGAGTATATAATAACTAATAAGAGTCAAATTTCATCTATATAATTATCGTAGTTAATTTTTATGGTTTTAGAATGATCTATTTAATATCAATTACTATCATTTGTTTGTTGTTAATTATGATGTAGATGTCATTTGATTTTTTAGCAATATATTTAGGAAAAATTATCGTGAATGATAAAAACTTTGTTGATTTTTCTATAATAATACGAATTTTTGATTAACCATAATTTCATGAATAATACCAACTTATGGGTGTTTTTTCTAGTATAATAACATTTGTTTAACCATTAATTTACCTTTGTCCACTAGTATAATTAACGGCATTTGGTACTATACAAATGTGCTTATTTGCTGCTCAATTTGAAATTGCGACAAATAAAGGGGGCAAAAAATAACTAAAAGCTTTTGTTGTTACTTTAATAACCACAACAAATAAAATTATTATGTGCAAAGAGAACCAGAGTAAATAGAAGAACAACAATAAGATTTTTTTTATTTGATGTTAATGTTAAAAATAAAAAAATATTTTTTATTGTGAATTGTCAAAACAGTAACAATAATTACATTATTTGTTATGTTTGAGATTTAAGTAGATAATAAATAGCAGCAAATTAGATTTATTCTACTAGAGGTCTTTTGTCAAATAACCTACTATAAAAAAGTAAATATTATTCTAGCCAAACACCCCACCAATTGATATTATTCATGATTAACCAATTAAATTAATATTATTATAGAAAAATCAATAAAAATCTTTTGTATTATTCATACTAATTTTTTCATATACTTCTGAAATATTTTTTATTATTATTAGAAAGTTAGTATTTTCGGTTATCTCACCCAAAATACATGTCAAATCCAACCCATTACCCATTAATTTAGGTGCACTTCGTCTCTGCCAATGACTTACCAATGCAACAAGAAAACAACAATCCAACCTAATTAGTAATTACAGACATGCACATGCGTGATATTAGCAGGAAAAGAACTCAAGGAAACGTACAATTTTCATTTTTATTGTTAGCTTTTAATTTGTAACAAATCAAACACTAACCCGTACGCAATTGTATATGTTTATGATAAGTATATATTTTACCTACCTCTACTTAAATTTTGTCCCTTCTATCCTAGTTGTATCATTTAACATGTCGAAGCCTCACAGGGTCGAGTAAAATTGAAAAATTCTTTAAGATTCTGTATGATTTTAAATACTATGATACTTTTTATAATAATTTTGTATCTTTAAACACTTAACATATAGTAATACATAATTTATTATTAAGATCTTCAATTTTTCGGAGCTCTGTGCGGTCAAACATGTTAAACATGCTCAAACCCTCTTCGGGATTGTCGCAATAACTAGTCTAGATGTCCATCTCAATATCGAGAATGTACATGACGAACACATACCTGGCCATGGGCTACTTTTTTCCGTACAAAATGAATGTCCATCTCAATATGCTTGGTTCGTTGAAGATGTACTGGATTACGCGACAGGTAAATAGCACTAACGTTGTCGCATTAAACTAGTGTAGCTTGTTGAATCGGACAATGTAACTCCAAAAGAAAATTTCGTAACCAACATGATTCAGATACTACATTTGCTAGGCCCCTATTCGACTTCCGCAATAGTTCGTGGATTATGCATATATATGTACATAGACTTGTTGAACAACATAACAAATATATGGTCGGGTGAATGTAAGATAATGCAGAGACCCAACTAGGCTCCTAAATAAAGTGGGATCCTCATAGTAAATACTACTAGAAGTTGCACTAACCTTCTTCTTGGTGTCAACAGGAGTAGAAGATGACTTGCAAGACGACATTCCTAACGTGCTCAATTATTTTATCAGTATACTTGCGTTGTAATGCTTAGAAAATAATTTAAAGGACCGAAATCCTTCATAGCAAACTCTGACCTATCAAAATTCACCTAGACAGTTTAGAGAGTATTAGAAGATGTAGTATTAACATAAAGCAAAATATATGCTATATTAAGTCCCTTGCGATAAATAAAGACCAAATTATCACACTTGCTATTAGAAAAACAAAGTGAAATTACGTAAATCGTCAATGTTTTATACCAAGTCCGGAGTGCCTGTTTGAGGCCATACAATAATTTACATAACAAGTCTACAGAACTGAATAGGCTAATAGTTGATGCATATACACTGTTTTTTGTAGCTCACCATGAAGAAGGGCTTTTTTAATATCGAACTTATGAATAGGCTATGCTTTGGACAAAGAAAGAGAAAGAACGCTGCGAATGGTAGCCGGTTTGACCACCAGACTAAATGTCTCGCCACAATCAATGTCCACGTGCTGAGTTTTTCCATTGCCTAGAAGATGGGCTTTATGCCTCTTAAAAACACCATTAGAGTTTTTTTTATAAACAAAAATCCACATAGAACGAACCAACTTCGAATTCGGAATGCTATTGTCAAATTATATGCCTACATCTTAGGGATTGCAAACAATCATTGGCATTTTGGTTTAATATAAGGAGGTAAGTAATACAGTAGGAAAATAGAATGTTGAATATAATAAAATAAATATGAGAATAAAATAAAGATATTATTTTAGAATATTATGTTTTATTAAGTTATAATATTTAGGATATTAAGACTATTTTGTTTCCTATTATTTAGGTTTAGGTTAATATTTTGTTTCATTATTTTAGTCCTAGTCTCTTGTATAAATAGAGGTATTACCCTTATTATTAATTAATACAAACCAAGTATTCAAAATCCAAATCAATCTCTATTCCCGTATTATGATTTTCTACATGGTATCAGCGCCGTAAGGTTTTTCTGGACGGAAAAACTTAATCGGTATTTTATCATTGATCATAATCAACCAAAGTTGATCCAAAATAATGCCAAATTAAAACAAAACCAATCAAACCAAATCAAATCAAAAACAAAACGCCAAAACCAAAACTATGATTTCTATGGCTCAAATGGAACAACATTTGTTCCAACTTATCCAAAAATACAACAAAAAAATTCATACTTGACCAGAGATTTCTGAAAAATTAAATTTCAAAAATTACACCAAGTGGTGTAAATAAATTCAAATTGAAATTGATGATCAGGGGCGACTCGATCATATCATTGTCGCCCCTACTACCACTAAAGATCAACAATGGATCCAAAGTGATAAATTGGTTATGTCTTAGATCCTTGTAAGTCTTGAACTCATTATTATTGATGTTGTTCTTGACCATACTACTAGCTAGTGCCTTTGACTTGTGGACATGGATCCACACTTTTCATGGGCCAATTACGTTATCTTCCCTAAATGACCCCATTGAGCTTGAGGTAGCGAGGGGGAGAAATATAGGAGACACCAACGACAAGATAAACTTGAGCGTTTTTGTAGCAATTTCGGCAACCACCGAGACAGTGATCAACGAAGCTTACAATGACAGTCCATTTAAAATAATAAAGGAAAGTGAGATAAGGCAACATGCCATAAAGAAGAAGAAAATGCGTCTTCAATTCAGCCGAGAAAGGAGCAAAAAAATATGGCAAATTTTGGTTCAAAAGGGAGAGAAAGAAAGAATTTAACATAGGAAAATTTGCCAAAAATAATCTCAACTATCACCCGTTGGCCAAAAATAATTTCTACTATTAATTATTTTTTAATAATCCCAACTATTCTCATAATTTGTTGAAAACATACCCACCTCTCTTTTAACTGGCTACAACAGGTAACGTTTCCACTTTTTTCTTTATTTTTTGATTGATAGATGAACGGGAAGTGTTAATTTTGAACAATTAAGTAAAAAAAAGTGGAAAAGTGACCTATTCCATCCGGTAACAAGGGGTGGGTATGTTTTCAACAAATTATGAGAATAGTTGTGATTATTAATAAATAAATGATAGTTGAGATTATTTTTAACCAACGGGTGATAGTTGGAATTATTTTGAGCAAATTTTCTTTTAGCATATAGGAAAAGGGTGATGATTATTTCTAAAACTAATTTATTTTCTTATAATAAGAAGCAAAACCTACATCTTTTCAATTCCCACTGTTCATTTACCAAATTACCCAAAAATAAGCTTAACCCATTTTCGTTGGCTTTTTTTATCCAAACTCCAAAAATTGAAAATTAATTATGAAAACTTTGACGAAGAAATTAACAATGTCTCCTTTGTAAGATCAAAAGATCAACTAGCAGATTTTCTGTTAAAGACAATTGGATTCGAAGACTTGAAAATTATTGTGCAAGTTCGGTTCGGTGATTCCAAGACCTAACTTGAGCGGGGAGTGTAGGAAAAAAGAATGCAGAATAAAATAAATATGAGAATAAAATAAAGATATTATTTTAGAATATAATGTTTTAAGAAGTTAAGATCTTCTTTAATATTTAGGATATTAAGATTATTTTGTTTCCTATTATTTAGGTTTAGGTTAATATTTTGTTTCCTTATTTTAGTCCTAGTCTCTTATATAAATAGAGGTGTTACCCCTCATTATTAATTAATACAAACCAAGTATTCAAAACCAAAATCAATCTTTATTTCCGCAATATGATTTTTTCCTAACTAATATATACTCCCTCCAATTCATTTTAAATGTCCACTTTGGATTTGGCACGCAAATTAAGAAAAATGGTAGTGGAGTATTTTAAGTGATTATAATAATTGAAAAGGTGGTAGGTGGAGTATTTAAGTGATTATAATAATTAAAAAGGTGGTAGGTGAGGTATTTTAAATAATATAAGTTGGGGTAGTTGGGGGTATTTAGGTAAAAAATCTTTGCCAAAAATAGAAAGTGGACAATTAGAATGACTTTACTAAATAAGGAAAGTGGACATTTAAAATGAATTGGAGGGAGTATATAACAAATATAAAATATATTATTTACAAATAATAGTACATTTATTAAGATATATATAGAGGAAACTATACTCACTTAGATGACTTCATTCAGGTCATCGGCTTCACTTTGGGTTAGATATTTCGAATCGGTTCAAAATCAGATTTTATGTCAATTTTGGGTTTTACATAATAATTAGGAAAAACTATAAGAAACTACCTAATCTATATACCTTTTTTAAAAAAACTACCTTATATAAAAAATTTTGCAAAAAACTACTTTATATAATAAAATTATTTGCAAAACACTACCTTTTACTGATTTTCGTCAGTTGATTGTTAACATTAACGTTGACCTGCACATAATTGTATTATATAAGGTAGTGTTTTGCAAAGAATTGTATTAAATAAGGTAGTTTTTTGTGCAGGTCAATGTTAATGTTAACAGTCAACTGACGAAAATAAGTAAAAGGTAGTATTTTGCAAAGAATTGTATTATATAAGGTAGTTTTTTGCAAGTTTTTTTTTTATATAAGGTAGCTTTTTATAAAAAGGTGTATAGATTAGGTAGTTTCTTATAATTTTTCCTAATAATAAATACATTTTAAAAGTCATGTCAAATTGAATTAGTTTACGATATCGTATAAATTTCGGATCATCATATCTTTTTTTAACACTTTTCTCCTCGCCTAATTCACATAAGACAATATAGTACTCTCTCTAATTCTCCCTAAGTGTTCCATTGGACCTTTCGCTATTTTTTAGGTGGTTAAATGGGACCACATGTGTAAGAGAAAAATGTACAATTTTAAAATTTTTATAGGTGTAATGTAGAGTTAGTAAGTATAAAGGTGTAAAAGAAAGTTAAGTTTAGTAGGAATAAATTAGTAAAGTTAACATACTCAAAACAGAAATGTAACATATAGGGCGACTTCACCCTATACGGAAATGAGAAACTAAGGAAGTTGTGGTGCCTTGAGACATTACTCATTGGTTTTGGGCCATAAAACTTGAGTGACCAACATTTTCCCCACTTCTTACAAGATCTCCACTTCCTTCCAAACCTCTCATTTATGTCCATACTCTCTCTTGTTCTTCAAACAAAGTCAATATTTTGATTTCAATCTAAACAATGCTCCTTGAAATGGAAGATTATGTAATAAACATAATAATAGGAGCAATAATTTCATGGACTACCCTATTTTTATTGATAAGAAAAGTCCTCCCAAATAACTCCTTTGAGTTCTGCAATAGGCTTGTCTCTACAATTCATGCCATTTTAGCTTTAACATTAGCTTGTCTTACTGTTCAAGATTGGAGTTGTCCTGTTTGTCCTTTGAACTCAAATTCCTCCCCCAAACAGGTATTTATAAAACATAAGTTTTTTTAATCATACATTTCTTATTCAGGTAAGGTTGCACATGATGTTTGCTATTATGGGTCAAATTCAATCGGAAAAAACCTCTTTGTTAATGTTATCAGTGACAAGGATAAGGTTACTTACATCTGACAAACCTCATCCTACTGGAAGCCACTTAATATTAGGCCGTGATAATTCGTCATATAATGTCACCGTTGCCCACTTGTGTGGACACGGGAAACCCGTGGGCTTGGGCCCACAAACCCACGGGTTAAGAGCGTTGACTTGCACATACACTTGGTGAGTTTCATTATTTTCCAAAACCATATGGTAGTAGGAAGAGTATCTCACCAATTATATATGCAAGTTAACAACCCACTATTTTGTCGATGTGGGATCTTGTCTCACATGTGAAGTATTTCCAACATTTAATTGTCAAGAAATCAACTCAATCAAAAGTTTAAGCTGATGGTTGTGATCACATAATATGTAATATACTCTATCACGCCCTTTCATGGGCGGATCTATGTATATGCCTCCTGGGGCACGTGCCCCGGGAAATTTTTTTTTGACTTTTTTTGTTCTAATCTTAATCTTATCCTCTATGTTCAAAATTTTAATTTTTTTTAGTTGTTTTCACTCTTAATCTTAATTTTTAATTTTTTATGTTATAATCTTTAATCATAATCTTAAATTCTTGTTGTTATAATCTTTATTCTTAATCTTGATTCTTATTGCATATAAGTGTTTTTTGATATCTGATAATAATGCCGTCTAAATTTGATTGAAGTTAGAATTGAGAAACCACTGTGTCTCAGAACCTAATGTTCATTCAGGCTATATGTTAGCACACCAAGTACACAAATTCACAATAGAGGATGATTCTTTAGAAATTAGAAGTGGGAGTAGCAGATTATGTTTTTAGGTATTTGACTATTTGGTTAGAATCTCACGTGAATTACTGTGAAGCTAGAATGCAAATCTAAAGTCGCGAGTCTTGGTTAATTCATTTTATGAATGCTATGTTTTAGGTGAAGTCGAGATTCAGGTTGACTGAATAACAAAACACTATGGTTGACTTTTTCAATTGATCAATATGAATCTCAAGTGATTTGTTGACTACCCTTCCAGCTTGCTCTTCTCTATTTTGTTGGGGAATTGATTGTTATAAAACTTTTTTCCTAGTTTAAGAGATTGTTTCGTAAAGATACTATATCCGGCTCACATTAGCTAATTTCATCCATTCGTTGGTGCCCCAGGGAACTCTAAATCCTAGATCCGCCACTGCGCCCCTTTCCTTTAAGAAAAGTAGATGCAGCATATACCCTCCTCATATCTGATGTGAAATAATCCTTTATCACGCTCATTTTTGATACCATATTAAGAAATTAACCCAAAATATTATAAGTTTTGTCTAATACATTAATTTTTGGAGTTTTTTTTAATTGATATGTAGATGAAAACATTGGCAGTAACAGTGGGATACTTAATATATGATCTGATTTGCTCTCATTTTGACAAAAGATCAAGTGTTGACAACACTATTCATCATTTAGTCAGCATTGTGGGGCTTGGAGCTGGCCTTGCCTATCAAAAGGTTCTACTTTACTTTTACTACTTCCCTCCTATTATTTTTACTTGTCCCATTTGATTTTGGCATATTTGTCAATGCACATTTTCAATCTTAAATCTCTCTATTTTGCTTGAGTAAAAATTATAAAAAGTTAATTTTAATAAACTTTACTAAAAGACGAATCAAACAAGATCCCACATGACTATGTTGTAACTTATAAATTAAGAACAAATCACATAATAAGAGTGATTGATGATTAGTGTTGAAAAACCAAATGGGACAAGTAAAGCGAATAGGAGGGAGTATTTTTTAGTACTTAATTAATTATATGAAAATGATTTCAACTTTCACTAGTTTTTTTGATTAATTCCTACTTTCTGACTAATTTGGAATAGTTCCATATTTTTAAAGCTTCTTCTCAAAATAATCCTAATTTTATTTTATTTATTTTAATTTTAGATATATTATATAATATATTTTATAGAATATTTAATTTGATGGGTTTAGTATGAAAATTGCAGTGTGGAACAGAGATGGTAGCAACATTGTTTATAACAGAGATATCAAGCCCATTTCTACACCTAAGAGAGTTTCTCAAAGAACTTGGATACAAAGAAACAGATCTAAATTTGGCTGCTGATGTGAGTTTTTCAGCCTTTTGCTAGTATTTTTAGTTTATAGTTATATATACATTGGCGGATTCAAGGTCAAATTAAACTCGCACAATAAAGAAAAAAGAGTAATATAAAGGGCGTGTTTGGTATATAAAGTGGAAAGAGAATTCTTATAAAGGGGTAAAAATAATGATAAGGGTTATTGTTGTTAGTTTGGTATAATTATATAAGGGAAACATTTTTTTACAAAAAGTATTACCTAAGCTTTGAGAGTGGAAACAAATTGGAGGAATCAATTGCCAAAATGATACGAAAATGGTTACCTAAATATTTTTAACAAACACTAAGTAATGGATTTGCTTATCCGTTTTCCTTACTTGATCCTAAAAAATACATACCTAAAAAATGCATATCAAGCACACATTGCACGCGCAGAATTTGTGCACGAAGACTTCAATGCAGTAGGTCTAGGCTCAAATCCTACGAACTCTAAATTTTTTTAATAAAATTTCAGTGGCCTTATGTGCAGGCGCGAACGCCAATTCGATCGTCCCTGTTTATATAAACATTTGTTCATCGCACAACTAAAGATAATCTACACTGATGATATAGTAGTTATTCACAAATTATTGCTATAGACAGTCTATGGCATAGACGGGTGTAGTAGTCCAATTCATTTTTACACTTTCCAAAAAAAAAACAACTGAAATTTCCATTGGGCTGGGCTGCTGAGAGTGTCGTCTATGCCATAAACGGTCTCTCAGGAGACCTTTTGTTAGTTAATAAGTTTGGAAATTAGATCTCCTTAAATAATGTTGTTTAAATTTTCATGTGAAAAGCTACTATGATGCCTAAACTTTGAGCAATTGAGTAATGCCTCTTAACATGCCTAAATTCAGCAATTTATTAGGCAATGTTGTAGAAAGAATTTAACTAGTATGTATTGCTTAACGATGGTTATTTAGGAAAGTAGTAAATCACGCTTATGTGTCCCTATTTATAGAAAGACTTTTGAGATTTTTATTTTATCTTTTTCTTATTTTGTTTATTATAATAATATTTATTTTATCCTTTTATGGTTATTTGTAAATAACCGTTATTGTTTAGGATTTTCTAAGAATTTAAGTACTTGCTCCATCTCAAGGATTTTTTAATATTATTTTTAAAGACTATCTTATGAATTTTGCTATATTTTACTTTTAGCAATAACTCTCATTCTTGTTTTAAATCTCATTCACGGTTTATTTATCTTTTCATCTTATACGCAAATTTTTCTTGATTTTTCACAAAATTTTGTATTCCTCCACTGTCTTGGTTAAACCGCAAACAATATAATTGTAGAAAATATTATGGGATAAAGAGAGTAACTCATTAATAACCCTAAGATCTAGTCAATTTGCATCCTTTTTTTTATTTAAGAATGATTTCTCTTTTTTTAATCACATATATAAAAAATTTCATTCTACATCTTTACCTTTTCCCCTTATATGTAAGAATTCCGTAGCATATTCCAAACATAAAAATAAATAAATAAATACATAAAAATAAATAAATAAATAATTACGGAAATTTTTTTATCAAAAACTACCTAACAAATAAAAGTGATTGTTTTAGGTAGAGATACCAATATTTATTGGTCAAAAAATACCTAAAATCATATTTATTGTCAAAAAGCACCTAATAATGTTCGCATTCCAAACTTCTATTAGTTTGTATCATGTAGAACTCATGTATTCTTTAATTAACTCATTCAAAATCAAAATTCCTTTCATTTTTCACCAAAATGAATACATTTCCTATTCGTTTAAGTCTTACTATTTATTCTATTGGAATGAGTGACTTGAGTGCACCATGATGAGTGCATCTTGGTGTAAGGGTACATGGGCCGTGTGTAGAATGAGGAGGCAACAATAGACATAATATAGTAATAGTCTGAAGTGAAGTGCTCAAACGAGCAGCATTAGTGCTCGAACGGGCAATTTGTCAAGGATAGGTCTCTGTTATTTTTTGCGGTTGGTCTCTTACTAGGTGACATGTTATTTTGTATTGTAGGCTTTTGTTGTTAATTATTTGCAATCATCTCCTACTGTATACTTCCTCCGTTCTATAATTCTTGCTACTGAGTGTGACATATTATGTGGGAAAATGTCACTATCAGTAGCAAGTATTATAGAACGGAGGAAGTATATAAGATCATTACACTAACCTAGAATTATTCCATTCTAACACTAAAACCTAAACACATGACCTACTTTCTAAACAAAATTATTTTAAATTTTACTGGCTAGAAGCCCTTTAGGACAATATTTATTATTAACCAATAAAATTGTTTTAAATTGACGTTAAATATATATACTCTTATACCAATATTGATTTCCTATTTTTTGTGGCAGATACTTTTTGCAACCACATTCTCGGTTGCAAGGATGATTGGCGGTCCCTATTTATGCTATGTTACTTTACCTGCCAATAACCCACTCCTAATTAAGGTAGTGAATTTTTATTATTATACTCCGGTCTTTTAAATTCTTCCACCTTATTATAATACGTAGTTCTAAAAGTTCTTTCACTTTAAAATACTTTCTATTTTTAAAAAGTTTTCATCTCACTTTTACCCCTTAAAACCCCACTTCCTTACTTCACACTAATATTTAATTATTTTCTCTCTTATACTTCCAATACAATTTAATTATAATAATACTCATTATAACCAAAAGATTCTATCTATCTTAATATTTATGAAAAACCCAAAGTGAAAGAACAAATAAGATCGGAGGGAGTATCATATGTCCTCTTTGTTATATTGAGATTATAATATTATGTAAAGTTTAAAGATAATATTATATTTTAAAGAGTCTGAAAAAGTACTTAATTTTTGAAAAAATTAACATTAATGATCTAATATTTTACCCATTCATTATAAATGATTTATTTTTGAATTATTTTCTAATAATTTAATTTTTGTCATATATTTGCCCACAAGGCCACAACATACCATATTATTAATAATAGGCAATAATAAAGTATGCTACCAATAAATTATAAGAAATAAATAATTATTTCAGTGAACTAATGGCAAATATTAAATTTTTAAAGAATAATTTAAAAGTAGAATTATTCTCAATGGACAAACAAAAATCGGATTATTAATTTTAATTTTTTTATAATTTTATATACAAATCCTAACGTCACCTTATAATTATGATACAGGCGATGGCATTGGGATTACAGCTTGTTAGTGCATTTTGGTTCTACAAAATCTTGAATATGGTCAAATACAAAATTACTAAACGAACTACATTCAAAAAAGTCACACAATAACCTTGTTTTAGTCTGATTTAGAACTTGAATTGTAATGGATGAGTTAGCTCAATATAATGGAAAAATTTTTAATTGTATATTGTCTTAAATTCTCATCTCATATTAGTTTCTTTTTCTATGAATTTGTAAAAATTAAGAGTAATTAAAAAAACATTTGCTTATATGCTTTTTTTGCCACAATATACAACTATGTTTTTTCCCGATTGTGTGTTTTGGTTTGTTCAATGAAAAAAAACATTTGTTTACTAAAATTCGTAAATTTTGTTTGAGAATAACATATGAATATGGAGAGAGTATGTTAGTATTATTTAAGATTATCTTTTATGGTGTTTGGTTCTTAGATTTTCGATTGGCTTTTGCTTTTAGCTTGTTGGTTGGCCAAATAGCCAAAAAAGGGTTGGGTAAATGACTTTTAAAGCAGTTGAAAAGCTGTATTTTAAGCCAAAATGAAAAAGTTGTTGCAACTAGCTTTTTTGTTTGGCTTTTGGCTTGTTAGCCCACTTTTTTTCTAATAATACAGTAAATGTGATTTGACGCAAAAAATAAAAAATAAAAACAATTAATAAGATAATAATATGCTCAAAATAAGAGATAGAAAGTCAAAGATCATAATAAGGATGACATCATCATTTAAGTTTAAAGGAAAATTTTTTAATAAAGATACGACACGTAAGCAATTTTAAAAGGTGATCATGTAAGCCGTGTTTATTTTTAGTAATAGTTATAGATAGATAGATCGGTCCATACAAGCTATCCATATCTATCTATTAAATAAGTGTTGTTTTGGTCCGTCCATATACTAAAATAAGTTAGTTCAAAGTTTACAATTTCACATCAAATTCATGTTAGGATTTGGTAGGTTCAACCAATTTTCAGTGGCTATAAATGTTAGGTTGGAGTACATGCGAAAAACTAAAACCTTCCCAAGATCTAATTATTGACATGAAATGAAACAAATAAATATCGGAACAAAAATTATACCTTTGTAGCGTGAATCCATTTGCAAAATATAACCACGAGACAAGAACCGCAAATGAAGTTGCTCTAGTGTAGTCCACCCACAACGTCTTGCGAGATCTCGTATACTAATACGATGTTTAAAAACAATTCTTAAACTAATTTGTGTGTATACAACTCTTGTATTATTTCTCACAATTGCTCTCAATTTTTCTAAGAGAAAATAATACTCACGGCACACTTGCTCTACAATTTTTCTAAAACTTACTTAGCACTATCTATGTATATCCAACTTATCAATGTGAAAGAATATATGTAATCTCTCCTTTAAGACTTTGCAATTACCATCATACGATTACACTTACGATTACACTTGCATATTTACACCTAATTATAATACTAATTGATTATTAGATTTAATAGGGTGTTTTGAAGAGACTCATAAAACACTAATGTTTAATACTAGAGAGTTACAAAATAATTTATTTACTTAATATAACCTATTATGTTAAATAGTGAGATTATAAATAATATCTAGTCCAACTAGATAAAACATATGAACCTAGACTAATATCGGTCCAAACACACAAAATGGTCTCACACGTTGATCTAGTGTGACCCAATAGGTTTAGTGACATTAAGCTCGTTCCATTATCAAATAACGGTTTAGTGACGTTTATTGGTCTCTAGTAAGACATAAACGTTACTCAATGTAGACTAAATTAACGTCTCGTTATATACTGACTTAATCACGTTAAACGACTTATAAAATATTCACTTCAACATTTCTAACAATAAATTCATATATAGGTACATTTACTGGTTAGTGACCCTAATAAGCTAGCTGAAAGTTCTGAAATAGATTAGTTGAATAATAATGCATTTTCTAGTTATGAGAATAATTGGACCACTTTGCTACATTAATATGAAGTCAGTTATAGAATTTATTGGGTACATCATCATTTAATTAAAGCTAATTGATCAATTAGGTTTATACCTAAACCCTGAAAGCAAGTTTTAAAGCGCTAACGGCCCGTTTGGTTAGTGGTACTAAAATAGTGGTAATGAGAATGAATTATAGTGTAAAATTTCATGAAAACTTTCATGTCATTCCCATGATAATGAAATTTTGATCAAAAAAGGCTTTTTTGTTCGCAAATTACCATTACCACTTAATACCACCTCTCCCACTAGTAATGCATTGGAATGAATTTTATGAACAAAATGAGATGATTGAAGGTTGTCAACCATGGCCATCAAAGTAGCAAAGAATTTTTCAACCAAAATTACACTAGTTTTTCATTCCCATCAACGCGGTTTATTAGCACCTACGAAATAGGCCGTAATTGTATGTTGCTTGTTCAAGCTTTGATAATCAATCAGAGAGATCTTTGAGTGTGTGAGGTGATCGACCACACAAGACTTTTTCTTTCTCTTGCAAATTAAAAGTTAATAAAAAAAGAAATATGTTAAGTTTATTAATAAAATAAATATATTTACTTAATAAGGTGCAAAATAAAAGTTTTAAAGTCAATCCTATAGGATTCTCCGTTGTCCAGGATGTTAGGTTTTCATATAGTCGCTTCAAGTTCTAGAGCATACTTTAACGGCTTAATTGGTATGTGGTACTAACGGTGAAAATGAGAATTGGTGGAAAATGCTACCTTGATGATCATGTTTGTCAAAGTTCAATATTCGCATTTTCTTCATAAAATACATTCCAATGTATTATCATTGGGAAATGTATAATATTAGGTGTTAATGAAAATTTGTAATAAAAAAAAATTGTGTTAATCAAAATTTTATCACCCTGATAATGACATGGACTTTTGGTGAAATTTTTTACACTATTAAACAATGTCGTTACCATTATTTAATACCACTGACCAAACAAGTCACGATTGTTCAAGATTGGTCATTAATAGTAGTAAGTAGTAACCACTTTTGGAAAGGGGGAGTTCATTGTAATAAATAAACTCAACAACACTACATGATCTCTCGAGAGTGTGCCATTAATGTGAGCAGTTAGAAGTAGTGAACTGTTTCAAGACTCAAATAAAAAGGTTGGAGATCTGTAGTCCCAATTATTAAAACGACGGTGGATCATTTTGGTAATTAGTATCATATCATCATCCTACCTAGGGATGACAATTCAGTCCGAATCCGACCCTAGTCCGATTCGATCCGAGGAAAATAATTCGATTCGAGTCCGAGGAAAAAGGCATCTGACTCCGATTCCGACTTTACGATCCGAGTCCGAGTTAGAGACGGACAGAAGTTGGACCGTATTAAAAATCCGAGACTCCGACCCTGAAGGACATCCGACTTTGAATTTGACTTTTACACTAATATTTTGTTTCCTTTAAAACGCTAGATGTGACTAATTCAAGTTCTCTCTTATACTAATTGTAATTTTCGATTTTAAAAAAGTACTTGGTATTTTTATTTAGATTAATGAATCAAAATAACACAAATGAAATCAAGATAAGTAAAATACGCCAAATCAAAATACGAGAAAATTTTGTTAAATTTTAGTATTAGTATTATTTCTGTTGTTAAAATTGAATTCAAATTAAAGTACATATTTATTTGTTAAATTGTATATGAAAAATATATTTTGTTAATTTTGTATGCTTTAAAATCATTAGTACAATATCACAACGATACTGTTTGATAATAATCCGACTCTGCATCCGACTTTGTTGGAGATCCGAGAGTCTGAGTCGGAGCAAACTTGGAGTATGCATTATCCGACTCCGAGTGGAGGTTGACTGAAAACAAAAGTCCGACTATTATCCGGAGCAAAGTTGGAGCATATATAATCCGAGCCGAGTCCGACCCATTGCAATCCCTAATCCTACCCGGTGTATCCCGCTCATAGAAAACTATGAGCAGGGTCCGGAGAGGAAAAGACGGCGCATCTAATACCCATAAAAGAGAGCGTGACCAATAAGAGTCCCACAGCTCAAGAAATATAAAAAAAATAAAAATAAGTAGATGATAGAAATCACTCCGTATATATTTATATATGAGATTAAAAAGAGTAGAGTGGAGTCATTGTTATAAAAAGAAAAGAGTTCAAAATTTCAAGGATAAATTAAAAATCGAAAATTGTGCAAATTGAAAGGGTTAAAGAAAATAATCATCATAGTTGTCTTTTCTACTACCTATGCCCATTCATAAGTGGACGTTTTGTTGAATTGGAATTTATGATAATCATTAATTAATTCTTTGATTTAGGAAGGTGTGGAACTTCAAATAAAGTTATAGGAAATTGATTATTCAAATAATTACGGGATTATTTATATGTTCTCATAAAAAAAATAACAATAATAATAATAATAATAATAATAATAATAATAATAATAATGAGAAGAAGGAGAAGAACAAAAACAAGAAGAACAAATAATTTTGAATAATTCAATCTTTTAATGATTTCCTACAATAATTTTAACTTTTGATTAAATATGAATAACCCCAACTATAAGGGGTTGTTGTTAAGAATGCACCAATGTACTTTACCTATACAATATTCAAAAGTAAATACAAAATTAAATTATAAAAAAATTTAAAAAGAAAAATAAAGTGATCAGTTTTTTATTTTAACTTTAAATTTTTTACAAATAAATTGTGAAATAGCGTCGGAAAACAGCGACCGAATTGAATTTATCGCCATTGGCGACGACCTAACGACGAGGCAAATAGACGTCAGGATTGTCAACGGTCAAAAAAATGGTAGCTAGTAGCTGGCGGCGGAATTTGTGGTAGTTGGTTGGTCGCCAGCTTTATAGTATTTTTTTATTTTTTTTTTAAATCATGGCGACAGGAAAAAATGTTAGCCAGTTGGTCGCCACTTTTGTCCGTTTTTATGAAATTTGAATTTGAATTTGGCGAGGATGTGTTATGGTCGCCGTGTCGTCGCCATGATTTGTATTAATAAACGTCTCTTTGTTACAGCATTTTGTATTTGTGAAACGATTGAAAGCATTAAGAGAACAAGTATTGAAAACATTACGAGAGTTTAGTTATATATATATATATATATATATATATATATATATATATATATATATATATATATATATATATATATATATATATATATATATATATATATATATATATATATATATATATATATATATATATATATATAAATGGTTGGTCGCCAGCTTTAGAGTATTTTTTTTGTGTTTTTTTAATCTTGGCGACAGGAAAAATGGTAGCCAGTTGGTCGCCACTTTTGTCTATTTTTTTGAAATATGAATTTGAATTTGGCGAGAATGTGTTATGGTTGTCGTGTCGTCGCCATAATTTGTATTAATAAACGTCTCTTTGTTACGGCATTTTGTATTTGTGAAACGATTGAAAGCATTAAGAGAGCAAGTATTGAAAACATTACGAGAGGTTAGTTTTTTTTTATTTTTTTATTTTTTTTATTATGTATTACATAATTTCTTTCTTTTTTATGTTTACTTGAATTGTTTTATTTATTTATATTAAATTTTAATTGTCATCAATTTGTTTTAATATTATTATTTAGTACTCCCTCCGTTCCTAAATGATTTTCCTATTTGGGAAAATCACACATATTAAGGAAAAGAGAATCTTGGGGGTGAGTGGGTATTATTTTAATTAAAAAGTAGTGGGAAGTAATGATGTTATTGGAATTATGAGAGAGAAAATAATTGAAGATATAATAAAATAATCAAAAAAAAATCTGATTTTATTAAGAGAGAGAAATACATTGGAGGGAAACTTAACAACTTTCCAAATTGGGAAAGTTGCCATATTTAGCACCGAAATTTCTGGAGGGAAAAAATACCCCTCTTTTGATCATCTTCATTAATACATCAATCCATACTCAAAAAAAATTTGGCCTTGCATTGGCCAATTTAACATTACATGGATTACAACCTTCAATCATTACAAGTTTAATCAAACTAAATTGACTATAGAAATTCCTAATTAGGCTATTAAAGGAGGAAAATTAGAACACTAGAATCAAACCGAAAAATCAGCACAGTAGCTTCCAAACCAGAACAATCTCAGCAGTACTCCAAACCAGAACAATCTCAAACCAAAAAAAAATCAGAACAGTAGTCCCAATACCACAACAGTAGCAACAGTAGTCCCAAACAGTAGTCCCAAGCAAACCGAAAATTAGAACAGTAGCAACAAAAATCAGCACAGTAGCTTCCAAACCAGAACAGTAGTCTCAAACCCAAAAAAATCACCAATAACAATAGCATCATTAGCCAATGGCTTCAGACAACGAGGAAGAAATACAGGGGGCTTGGTATTTCGGTTCTAACCAATACGATCCACAATCCAGCTCTGAGTCGGAGGAGGAACCACAAGAAAACGATGCAGCCTTACCACAATTGCCTCAACGTAAGCCAAGGCTTACAAACGAATTGAGGCATCTCATATTACAAGAAATGTTGTCACTCAAAGTGAATGACAACCTTCCTCATGGTACCTTTGTGAAAATGGCAAACAAGTACGGTTACACACCAAGAACAATACGCAACTTATGGAAGCGAGCAATCGAAAGTAAAGAAGAAAACAAGCCATATGTTGTCGATGCCAAGTTTAGAAATTGTGGAAGAAAAAGAGTTGAAGTTCAACCCAATGTACTTGAATCAAAGCCAATGGGTGAACGTACTTGCATAAGAGACGTTGCAACATGTCTTGATTTGGCACTAACAACGGTTTGGCGACTTATTCAAAGGGGGGAAATAAAGGCACACTCAAATCCACTCCACCCTTCATTGACCGATGCAAACAAGGCTATAAGGGTTGAGTGGATTTTAAGTCTAATTCAAGAAGACACCATTCATCATCATCCGATGTATAAAGCCATGTATGACTTTATACATATAGATGAAAAGTGGTTTTACTTAACCAAAAAAACACAACGCGTTTATTTATCAAACAAGGAAAAAATACCATATAGAGCGGGAAAATCATCCAAATTCATACCAAAAGCAATGTTTTTAGGGGCAGTTGCGAGGCCAAAATGGAATCAACATGGCCAATGCATTTTCGATGGGAAAATTGGTATTTTCCCTTTCATAAATAGAGTTGCGGCACAAAGAAACTCAATCAATCGTGCAAGGGGGTCTATAGAAATTAAACCAACCGAGTCGGTGACTCAAGAGGTTTATAGGACCATGTTAATCGAACAATTAATTCCTTCAATACTTAGGAAGTGGCCAAGTGATGGTGCCACAACTATTTTCATTCAACAAGACAATGCAAGGGTACACATCACTAATGATGACCCGATTTGGCAACAAAACAATAGGCGGGGGGGTTTAACTTTCATTTTAACGCAACAACCACCGAATAGTCCCGATTGTAACATTCTAGATTTAGGGTTTTTTAGGAGCATACAATCACTAATGCACAAGAAAATGCCTAAGAACATGGATGAGCTAATTAAGGCCGTGGAAGATGCATTCGAGGAGTTACACCCAAAAACATTAACAAACGTTTGGATTTCATTACAACATCATTTGAATGAAATCCTCAAGGTTAAGGGGTCAAACGATTATATTCAACCTCATTTTGGGAAGAAGGTCCAAGAAGACAATGGAAGACTAAGACTACAAGTGCGAGTACCAAGCCAATTGGTTAGGGAGTGTGTTCGATTTCTAAACCCAAACACAACTTCAATCAATCAACAAACAGAGAATGAAGAGGCTGCTCAAAACAATCAACAACTTTTGGAAGCATATGATGAAGCAATGGAAGAAACACAAAGTTAATGTCAAAAACAGCCCCTCAGTTTATGCTTTTTCATCATTAAAATTTATTTGTAAGACATTTAGGAGCAACTAAATTGTGAAACAAACATCAAAAAACAGTAGCCTAGTTCATGTTCATGTAATTACTTCATTATGTAATGAAAATTTCAGTTATTTTGCCCCCTGATTCATCATTGAGGTATGAAACCTCTCAGTTTATCATAAATCAACAAGTAATGAAGATAATCACAAAACAATGACTAAACTTCAATTTATTGAGTTCATTAAACACAAATGCTGCTCTACCAAATTGTACATACATTATTTTTAGAAATGTTAAAGCAATTAAACAGTTGCATACATCACAGGGGTTTTAACATTTTTAAATGCTGCTCTACCAAATTGTACATACATTATTTTTCAGAAATTAATTTAGATCCGAAAATCGATCAGAACATCAAAATCCAAACCGATCGAACATCAAAAATTAGGGTTCATCGAATTATACAAAACTCCTAATTTAGATCCGAAAAATCGATCAGAACATCAAATAAAACATTCAAACATCAAAACCAAGAAACACATTCCAAACCAGCAACATCAAAATCCAGATCAGTAATTTACAAAAAAAAAAAATTATGAGTACAAGTAAAACCTTACAATCATCACTTGCGTTTTTTAGGGTTTTTTCCAACCCTTGATGCAATAATTTCCTCGAGTATCGGGACAACCAAATTTTCAATGTCTCTTCAGATTTACTGTGAGGTTTTTGGTTTTCTTCGATATATAGGGAGAATCTTTAAAATATTCAAGAACATATGATGGTAGTTCTTCTTCAGGAGTAGTAGAAGGTAGAATATCACGAAATCTTGAAATAGCATCATCCTCAATTGCCTTTTGGTATGAAAGAAGATCTTTTTTGGTCCAACGTAAGATTTCACCGGAATAAGAATGGGATCTACCATTATACGAACAAGAACAACACTTACCATTGAGACATAAACCTTCATAAAGATAGGATGGTATGGTAGAATCACTGTGTGATTCATCGTTTTCCATTTGCAATAAATCAAGGAAGAACACCAACAATGGAGGACGAGTAAACAGAATCGAAAAACAGAGGGCCAATATTTCGAACTCAACCAAATCAAACAAAACGCACCTCAAAATGTTAAGGAGAACCAGATCTACATTTTAATGGAGTTAAAATGGAGAAATAATGGTGAATAAACAGGGGGGAGTCAATTAAAAAGCCATGGAAGGTTTTTAAGGTAGAGAGAGAAATGACCGGTTAGTTTTCTTGGAGAAGACAGAAGGAGATGCAGGTCATAATGACCAAGGTAGAGAAACGATGCAATTAAACGGAATCTAAATGAATCCGTTTTTTTTTAAGTTTAAATGGGGTTTTGGGGGGTATAAAGGTAAAAAAAACTTTCCATTTTAGGAAAGTGGAAGAACAAATGGAACTACCCGTTTTAGTAATGTGGAAAAACAAAAAGGAACGGAGGGAGTACATATTATGCTTCTATTGTTATTTACATAAGTTTATATATATATTTATATATATATATATATATATATATATATATATATATATATATATATTATATATATATATGTGTGTGTGTGTGTGTGTGTGTTAAAAATGAATGTTAGGGAAGAAAGAAGCTGGATGTACAACCGGCGAAAAAAAGTAAAGTTTAGTTTAAGATTTATGAGAGGTTTGGAAGAATTTTTAGATTTTGCTCGTGAGATTAGATTTCCTTGTAAAAAATGTAAGAATTGTTGTTATAAGGAACCAAATGAGATAAGAGAACATTTGATGAGAAAGGGGTTCGTTGAAAATTACTATGAGTGGGAATATCATCAAAACACACAAGTAGGAACAACATCAAATGTTGTAGCGGTAGTAGGAGAGCAATCGTCAAACAACCAAAATCCTTACTCACAGATGGTGTATGATGCAGTAGCTAGTATATTTCCAGACAATTACCATCAGTTTCTTCCCCCCAGTTTGATGTTGTACCGGTACATAATGAACCACCGGTACACGTTGACGAATATCCAAACCCTCAGTGTAGACAGGTCTTTGAAATGTTAAATGCTGTGAATAGTCCTCTATTTGAAAGTTGTAAAACTCACACCAAGATGTTTATTATTGCTCGAGTTACAAACCTGAAGACAGACCATCGTCTTACTGAGAGGTGTTACGACGAGTTTTGTGCTATTGTGAATGAAGTGATACCAGATGAGAATACGATGGTAAACAACTTCTACGACACCAAAAAACAAATAGTTGCCCTTGGATTACCCGTGGAAAAGATCGATTGTTGTCCTAACGGGTGTATGATATACTGGGGGAATAATGCAAATGCAACTTGCTGTCATGCTTGTGAAACTTCTAGATGGAGAAGAAACAGTAAGGGTGATAAGGTTTCGCGAAAACAATTTCATTATTTTCCTCTGGGCCCCAGATTACAAAGATTGTATGCTTCAAAGGCAACAGCTAGGCATATGAGGTGGCACGCAGAGCACCGCACTGAAGAAGGAGAGATGATACATCCGTCAGATGCTGAAGCGTGGTTGACATTCAACAACATACATCCAGATTTTGCATTGGAGACTCGAAACGTGCGGCTTGGTTTATGTACTGATGGTTTTAACCCCTTTGGAAGTTCGGGTCAACAGTATTCGTCGTGGCCTTTGATTGTCACACCATACAATCTTCCGCCATAGATGTGCATGAAGAAGCCCTATATGTTCTTGACCGTTATTGTCCCTGGGCCTAGTAATCCTAAGCACAACATTGACTTATATCTTCAACCGCTGATACAAGAGTTGAATATGTTGTGGGAGGAGGGGATTTGTACATATGATGTCTCAAGAAAGGAGAATTTCCCATTGCGAGCAGCTTTAATGTGGACAATCAATGACTTTTCAGCTTATTCGATGTTGTCTGGGTGGAGTACTGCGGGGCGATATGCTTGCCCTTACTGCATGGATGATTCACAAGCCTTCTATCTTACACATAGCTAGAAAATGTGTTGGTTTGAATATCATAGAAGGTTTTTAGATAGAAGTCATCCATATAGGAGAAATAGAACAAATTTCAGATCGGGCGTTGTTGAGAAAAAAGATCCACCTTTTAATTCTTTGATTCCCACTGCATATAATTTTATATCTTGTCATTTAGTTGGTTACAGTAAACTAAGGGTAAATGTTAGATTATTAGAAAATAATTTAAAGGTTAGATTATTCACAGAGGACGAGTAAAAGGTCGCATAATTAATTTCAATTTTTCCTATTATATAATTTTCAAATTACACATGTTTTCAATGCAAATACATAGCTTAATTAGAAAAGATTTCCTTAAATACGACATTTTCAATCATATTTTTTTGGTTTGCTATCGTTGTCCCATATTAAGATCTTAAAACTTTTATTTTCCCCTTCACTTGTTAATTTAAATAGAAATTTTTAAAGTTTATAATGGCTGGAATAGTGGTGGTGGAAGACGGTTTACCAAGTAGTACTTAATTGCTCATCTAGGGTTTTGTCATTTTAGTACAATTGATTTAAAAGTATACTTCAAAAATTGTATTACGATTTACCTTTGCTTATTCTCAGCTTTTTCTGTAACGCTTAAAAAGGCAGGAATATGGCTTTGTGGGGGGAGTGTTTTAGTACTCACTCGTAGGGGTGCACACAGTCCGGTTTGGTCTGGTCTGACACTGGTTTACGACTTTTATTTTTATATTTTTTTCCAAATTAATATATGTTCTATAAAAATGTTTCGCACTTACAAACACTAAATAAATATAATTTGTAATTAGTGGACTGCATCAACATTATTCATGTATATATTACTATATAAAAATAATAATATCTCAAAATATCTAGGTAGAAACCCGTTTTTTATAAATAAAAAAAAAGGTTTTTGGTCAAAGTACGGTTTACGGTTTGGTATGGTCTGAAAAATTAAAAAACTGAGACCAGGCCGTAAACCGTAATTTTTGGTCCTGGTCTGGTCTGAAAATTTAAACGATTTGGTCTGGTCTGAAAATTTTCTAGACCAGACCGGACCGTTTAGACCAAACTTTGTTCAGCCCTACTCACTCGTTTAATAGCATTACAAGCATGTTGATAGCATGGTAATTCTTGTTCTTTGCTCAGATGATGACATGCTCTATGTTAACCAATCACCTTCTTTAGTGAGCTCTGTTCTCAATCCCCTTTTATATTTAGAGACACTTCTTCTATCTATGATTTTCACCTTCTTGGATGCAGAACTATCTCCCAAATTTTATAGGTCCTGAGTAAGATATAAATTATTAGCTAGTTTTGGGTGAGACCGTCTCAAATTGAGACAAGATTAGGTCGGCCCAATTCGCGTGCCTTACATGCTTTTTTTATTTTTTTCATTTTCAAGGTATTTTTCAATTTTAATCTTAAATGTATCAATTTTGACCTTAAAGATATCAATTTCAATGTAAAGTAGTACTTAAACATCAATTAAAGTAAAAATTTCAATTTGAACTTATAAGTGATCAATTTTAACGTTAAAGTGATCAATTTCTACCTAATATATGGTTCTGCTTCACAATTTTAGAACGAAGTTATATAAAATGGTATTATTCCATCATTCTATGGATAAATTTCAAACAAGAAATGAATGGTCAATAAAACTATCAATAATTAAATTTGAACTAAATGTGTTATACAATATATCTATACAATTTGAATACTTATTTTTAAAGCGATAATTGAAGATTAGAAGTTTAAAATTGAGTTAGATTATAAAATATCATTGTCAAATTATATGTCATAATTTAAGTATTGATTTATTTAATTTGAACTAAAACCTATACAATATCTTCATAGACTTTGAAATACTTATTTTGAAAGTGAAAGTTGAAATTGAGTTAGATCATAAAACATCAAATACTTAGGTAGAAATTGATCAGTTTAACGCCACAATTGATCACTTTTAGGTTCAAATTGAAAATTTTTACTTTAATTAATATGTTTAAGTACTACTTTACGTTGAAATTGATATCTTTAAGATCAAAATTGATACCTATAAGGTCCAAATTGAAACATTCCCAGAAAAATGAAAAAAACAAAAAAACGAAATCTGGAGGGCAAAGTGCACGCGTGTAGTACACGTGCCTAACAATGGGCCGACCCAGATCTCGTCTTAGAGTAGGACAGTCTCGTCCAAGTTTTTGTGATAAATTATTGACCCCTAAAATCTTAAATTATGTTCTAATATATTTTGGTATTTCTAAATTTGTTTATTAATACTTTAATTAGTACAATTATTTTTTTATTAATATATTAAAATATTGATAAACTTTATAATTACATGAAATAAAACCAACAACTATTAATCGTAAATTTCAAAAAGCCATTTCTTTTAAGTTTAGAGTTTAAACTAACATCATCACTTATTTTAATTGAACTAATAATAATAGTAAATTAAAAATTATCAAGAGAGATTATATAATTAGAATAAAATAATAATATTAATAATATATTACTGACCCAAAATAATTTATACTAGTATATCCTAATTCCTAATCATTCAATACAAGCTGATAATACAAATTTATTAATTAATAAATTTGTGTTATCAGCTTGTATTAAATGATTAGGATTACTATACAAATTTTTTTTGTTGCTAAAAACATTATTGGAATTGCAACGACATTTCTTTTGCAAAAATAAAAGTATAAAACTTGTTGCAAAAAAGTGCAACCTTTTGCAACTACCAAAGTCGTTGCTAAAACCTTTAGCTACGACTGTACTTGCAACAACAGAAGTCGTAGCAAAAAACGTTATTAGCAACAAAATTTGGTTTTTAGCAACGACTTTTATTGTTGCTAAAAACAACTTTTCTTGTAGTGACCAATTTATCTATTTTTAAAAAATAGATTGAATATGAATTCACATTAAATATTAATATTCTCCCCATTTATTTAATTTTACTAGAGCTATTCAAAAGTGACCCGATCCGAAAACCCAAACCGAAACTGAAAGTAAATCGACCCGAAAATGTGTTCCTTTTTTAGGTTTTTCGAACCGACAATACCCGAACCGAAGTTGTACTCGAACTGGTTGACAACCGAAAGTGGGAAACCTGAACCCGAACTGTAACCGATTTTCATAACCGACACATAACCGTCAATCGAGATTACCCGACCATAAAAATGACTGACCCGAATCATGCTCGGAACCGAACTCGATCCGGCTAAAACAGACTTAACTAGAACAAATTTAAGATCAAATTGTTTTAAACTTGAAGCAATTTTTAACATAGAAGTATGATAGAATCATATTCTATCATCTTATTAGTTAATCTAATAAAGTGATAGATATTTTGATAAATTTAATTTTATAAATAGATGATTTCATATTTAGAGTTAACAATAAATGGTCAATATTTATTTAACTACTTTTAATCGTATTAGAAGAAAATTGATAGAACTTTATAATTTTAATTTCCGATCAAACAAGTAAAAATAACAAAGCAATAATGATCACTAATTGATTTGCATTTTAACTATTTTGTTTTATGTAAAGGGAATCTTGTCATCAATTAAAAACGACTAACAACTTAATTTGATATTGACTCGATCCTAACAACTTAATTTGATATTAAATCGATCGATAGTAATTAGTAAAACATAGCCGAATTCTGTATTAAAAACCCGAACCTGATCTGTACCCGACAAAACCGAATCAATTATTAACCGATGACAACTGACACCGATTAACACTCGACACTAATTTCAATTGGCACCGAACCGATGCTAACCCGATAGCTGGAATAACCGATGTTCAACCGAACCGTGACTAACCGACTCGACCCGATTGTGAACCGGCGCAACACGCAACCGAAAAATAACCGATCTGAGATAAAACCGAACCGAATGACACCCGTTCGAAACCGACCCGATCACCCGAATGAACACCTCTAAATTTTACTATATAATACACAAAAACCCTCATTTTAATTTTGATAATGAATATCGGACAACGATCAATCAACATTCAACAACTACAAATAAAAGGTATGACATGTTGGACCAAAGTCCAACGTTGGGCTTATATGTAAATATTTATATGTCCTTATAATTAATTAAAATCGTATGTATGTGCTACTTAAAGTGATCTAATTAAAGTTAAAAGGTTTTGGCTTTAAATTTATCATAGGTTGTGGGCCTTAAATGTGTAGAAATTCGTTTTATGACTGGGTTCAATTATGGGCCGAATACCAGTCAAAAGTTATTATATATACTTCCTTTGTTCCGTTTTAGTTGCACCATTTGGTTTGGCACATTTTTTAAGGGCCGTCAAATCAGTATAGTAAAAGTAGGGATGATGTATGATTGATAATGATATGTGGGGCAGAAATAAATTTTTTTTTATTAAAAGTAGATAGTGGTTGTGACTTATGGGTATATTAAATAATTAATGGAATGATGTATGATTGATGGTGATAGTGAGGTAGGAATAAAGTGAGGATAAAATAAGTAGATTATTTTTGCCAAAAATAGTAATGTTGCAAGTAATATGAAACTTCAAAAAACGGTAAGTGTTGCAATAAAAATAGTGAGGTAGGAATAAAACTTTCAAGTATCACATGTTTATACAGAAAGTATCACATAATAATTAAGAAAGCATCACACCCCTTCTTATTTGATCCTAAACCTATATATATATATATATATATTTATATATATATATATATATATATATATATATATATATATATATATATATATAGGGGAGGGATCCAATGAGAAGGGTGTTGAAAATAAGAAGGGTAAGAAGGATTCTACACCCTTGATTTCACTAAAATAAAAAAAACTATGATCACGATTGAGCCAAAAACACATAACTGTAAAAGTGTAGATTCTGGTGCAACTACTCACATCAATGTATCTTTGCATGGTTGTCTAAGTTGCCGAAAACCAAATGATGGCGAAAGATACATTAATGTGGGAGACGACAATACGATTAAAGTAACTGCAATTGGAAAGTTTAGATTATTGTTAAAGACTGAATTTTATTTGGATCAACATTTAATGTTTCGTCTTTTCCATAAAATTTGACTTCAATTTCTACTTTGGACAAATTTGGTTTTTCTTGTTCATTTCGAAATTGAATTTTCGGTTTTGTTTTATGATTCAAAGTTGGCTAGTTCTGGTTCATTATTGTTAAATGATGATCTATATACAATTGTATCTATTGCTTCATATAATGAAACCTTGCAATTATCTTCGCGAGTAATAAAAAGAAAGGCAACTAAAGAAAATTCAGCATCATTATGACACAAGAGATTAGGCCATATCTCCCAAAGGAGAATGTAAAGGCTTGTGTCTGATGGAATTTTAGGACCTTTGATTTTCACACACATGGATGTGTGTGTTGAATGTATTAAAGGAAAATAAACAATCAAAGGAGTATAGTAAGAAGCATGCTTAGTTATTCTACCTTACCAGAGTCACTCTGGGGAGAAGCACTTCAGACTGCAACTTATATTCTTATTAGAGTACCAACAAAAACGACTAATAATAAGACCCCATATGAACTATGGACCGGAAAAAAGTCGATTCTAAATCATTTTAATATTTGGGGATGTCCAATTGCGCATGGCCTTACAGGCCTAATGAAAAGAAATTGAATTCCAAAACTGTTGAACCGTTAGTTGTTATTTTGTTGGATACTCTAAAAAGTCAAGAGGGTTTAAGTTTTATGATCCTGAAGCTAAATCTTTTTTTAGACGAGTATTGCTACATTTCTTGAGGATGTCGATTTTGTGGAGACAGATACAGTTAGAAACATTGTTTTTGAAGAATAGAATATTATTCCTTCAGATGTCATTGGTATTGAATCAATTCTCACATCGGACATTACTTATGACGTAGTTTAAAACAATGTTGATGGAGAACCTCTTAGAGAACAAACTCTCGCTCCTCAAGAAGTTGTGCCATTATAAAGGTCCACTAGAGAGAGAAGAAGTGCATTGTCAGATGACTACATTGCATATCTTTACGAACATGAAAGTTCTACCTCTCCAGAATGGATAGATGCCGAAAAGGTGAGTTTGAACACATTGTAATGGAAGATGACCTAGTCAACTTTCATCAAGCTATGGAAAGTGCATATTTTCAGCAACGGATATTTAAAACCTATTCCACGAAGGACAATGATGTTTGGAATCTTATCGCATTGCCATAAGGTATAAAACCTATTGGTAATAAATGAATATTTAAAACCAATAAGGATTCAAATGGCAATGTGGAGAGATTTAAATCTCGTCTGGTAGTGCAAGGTTTTACACAAAAGGAAGGCATTGATTACATAGAGACTTTTTCTTCGAAAGTTCTTTGAGGATAATAATGGCATTGGTAGCACATTTTGATCTTGAGTTACATCAGATGGATGTAAAGACAACGTTTCTCAGTGCTAATATTGATGAGACAATTTATATGAAACAACCGGAAAACTTTGCGGTGCGTGACCCAAAGAAGATGGTTTGTAAGGTTAAGAAATCCATCTATGGACTCAAGCAGGCGTCTCGTCAATGGTATTTGAAGTTTCATCAAGTGATTCTCTCATTTGGTTTCGAGATGAATTTATTTGATGAATGCATTTACCACAAGTTTAGTGGAAGGAAAAACTTTTTTTTGTATGTTGATGACATATTGCTTGCCAGGAACAATATAAGCTTTTTGCGTGAAACTAAGAATTTTTTTATCAAAGAATTTTGAGATGAAAGATCTTGGTGACGCCTCTTTTGTTTTAGGTATTAAAATACATCGAGATCGTTCTCGAGGTATTATTAAGTTATCACAAGAGAGTTACATCGTAAATGTGTTAAAAGGGTATGACATGCAAAACTGCGAATCAGGAAATACCCCTGTGGCTAAGGGAGACAAATTCAGTCTTGATCAGTACCCCAAGAATGAGTTTGAGAAAAAAGAAAATGGAAAATATTATTTATGCTTCACCAGTAGAGAGTTTAATGTATGCTCGAATTTGCACTCGTTCCAGATATAACATACATAACAGGGATGTTGGGACGATATTATTTAAGTAATTCAGGATTAGAACATTGGAGGGCAGTCAAAAGGTGTCTCACAATAAATATATAGGACAAAGAAATATATGCTCACATATTGTAACACCCCTGAATTTTCAACCCCTTAAACGAAACCAAAAATCGCAAAGAACGGGAGGAAATTCGGGTGTTACATAAAAAGAACAAGAAAAAGAATTTTGATAAACGTTAAAAATTAACTTTAAAGAGGTGAGTGAAAATTTCGGCAGCGTCTCTGCTAAAACTCAAACATGTGGTCGAGGAGTTAGCACAGTAAAAACATTAAACTAATCTAAGACATCATTGCCTTTAAAATCTCATACCACGGCGGAATGTTTTTATATTAAAATTAAAGGAAAAATAAGAAATGGAACTGATGGTCCGACCCACCCCACCCAAGAGTTGGAACCGCCTCATGAACCACCAAGGAACTATTGGAACCACCCAGAACCAGAAACGTTCAAGTCAGGTTCCAGTTGGAGCTGGAATCGACCCAACCCGGACCGTGGCCATCACTAGCCGAAGGTAGTTTATGTCCGAGATGCAACACTGTTAAGATGGATACATGGGGAGATCACGTAGTTTATTATTCTAGTGAGGTTGGCGTGAAGTTTCGATACAATTTGGTCGGGGACATGTTCGTGGATATCTGTTGCAGAGTTGGGATCTCGATCCGAAAGGAGGCATTGGTGGGGTTCTCTTCGGAGGCAGGAAAGGATGTTAGGCCAACGAATCTCTTTCTCTTTCTGCAATTTGGTTCGGAACATGTTCGTGGATATTTTGTACTTATGACACTTCCATGAATCACAAATCCGTGTATTTGATTAATCAAAAATATTTATTGAGAAATCTAAGTAGGATTAGCAAGTATTAACCACTTTTAACCACCTATACAAACAAAATGTCAAAATCTCCCAATCATTATACATACAACCAATTCACTACAGTCTTATACATATCATTATTATACAAGTCATAGATGCTAACAATCTCTCTACATACTAGACCTCCATTGATCCTTTCTCTTTCTCCACTTCCTTCCAGAGAATCGTTCAAATTCAAAATTGCAGAAATTTTCAGGAAAAAAGAGAGATTGGAGAAGAAGATTGAAACGGAAGAAAAATTCCAATATTTTATCACCTAATCTTCTTCTTCTCCATCTCGATCAATTAAAATTTCCGCCATTTTTGTGCCTTTTTTTATTTCCTCCGATGCTTAACAGCGTCCCATCGAGCTTATATAGCAATATTGGTGGGCTTTTCCTCTTCTTAAGCGGTGGTGCAACCCAAAATGGCGGCGGCTCGGCTGTAGCTGTTGCTATTACTGCCGTTGCTGGTCTCGCCGTTGTCGCTGCCGTTGTTTATACTCGTAGGTAAAATTTGAAAATCTCTCCTTTTTCTGGTTTGATATTGCGTAATTTGATTACTGTAAACCCTAGATTAAGGTTGTGGTTGCGTTTTTTGGTTGGATCTTATTGAAATTTCTAGGGGAGGGTTAGGGTTATCTATAGGATTAGGATTTTTTTAATTTGATTACTTTAGATGAAAGCTTTAAGAAGAAGTCATACTTGTTCCTCATCATCTTCTTCATCGAAATCATCTCCATCATCATCCAATTCGAAAAAACATCATCGTTAATCATCATCGTCATCGTCACCATCACAATTATCTGCATCATGGGTTCATTTGCGATTGGCTTTATTCGTTGTTGCTTCTTCCTCACCGGTGTCTTCTTCTTCCCATCGGTGAGTTTCCAATTCCATGAACACTTCCATTTTCTCTCGTTTGATCACAACCCTCAATTTCTTGCTTAATTTGAGAACTCCATTTCTCTTTTCTTTGCAAAATCATGATACAGTAGCAATGATAGATTAAAGATAGCTGAAATTGTAGATATGTAGTTACGACTGAGAAAGCCGTTGCCTGTGGTATACTCCTATTAATTATTTATGATTGAAATTGGGACTTAAAGTGCTAAAAGATGACTCCATTTTAATCTTGATTCTCATAAAGTGTAATAATGCTGTTTGCTTAACTCAAAGATTGGGACATTTTTGGCTACTTTGTTAAGGCATTTGTTATGGTAATTTGGGAGAAAATGAAGATTTTGATTGGTTTGCCCCGGTTAAGCAATGTGCATATTAATTAATTAGATTGTTTTATGGAATGCGATATTGGATTCTCTTGTGCATTATAATGGTTATTACAAGTCCAGAATTTTCATTGCTGTACATATGCATTGTACTCCTACTTTGTGGGAGTTTTCTGTGATTTTGGGGGTATGTTTTTTCTTATTTGTTACTTGAGTGGAAACAAATATTGAAATGTGTAGCTTAAGTCAAAGAGTGATTTTGTATACTAGTCTTAAGCTGGAATTTGGGATTGTGTTATCAGGAATGTGACGACATGTTTTAGTAATTGGAAGTTTGAACAGTTGAGGGAACTTCATGTGCTACATAGTTTTTATCAAATTGTACCCTTGACCTAGTTTGCATATCTAGAGCGCAATTTTTTTCTTCATTTTTTTAGGAGTGGGGGATCGGGGTTATTCATTTATGTAGACCCAAATTTTGTTCGCTACAAAGGTCACCGTGGTTTCAATGCTTCAACTTTGCCATGTTTCCTTTGCAATTCATTTCACTTTGCATGTTCTGCATACTGATATTCCCTCCATGGAGAAGTGACTTAATCTGTAGAGTCAAGAGTGTATGTAAGGTAAACATGATTTTCCCTCCCAATTTTTGCAATTTTGTTTCATATAGAAAGGCTCAGACATGGGAAAGGCCAAGATAAGTTTAATTGTTTAGTTTTGCTCAATCGCTAACAATCGTTTTGTTATTTCAACGTTAAGTTTGTGCGTGTCCGAGCCAAGGTGATAGTGCCTAATCGGAAACAATTTTGTAATGTTCTAGTGTTGTGGTGATCGAAAGAGAGCAGGTAGAACTATTGTTTCAGTATATGAATTTTGGTGATTGGTACTTCCTCAGTCCCTTTCAATTTGTACCAGTTTTCATTTTAATTTACTCCATTGATTTTGCACTCTTCGTTTTTTTTTTGTAATGGACCTACTCTCCTTTTAGTCTCATCCACAAACTTATACTCTCTGTCCATCTTAACCATTTATTAATATCATCCACTTTTATTTTTGTCTTATTCTCCAACTCAGTTCCCTTTTTCACTAAATTTCACCATTTTGCAACTTCTGCAAAACGAGAGGAATCGAGGGAATATCTTATAATGTTAGCGAGTTCAATGGGTTTTGTTTTGTTGAGTCTTAAAGAGAAAGTTATGTTGTGTTTTATATATTAGTATTGGATGCAAAGCATTGTTACCTGGAACTAGGGGTGTTCAAAAATACCCGACCCGCCTCATAAATGGCGGGTCAAAAAATAAAAAATTTTAAAAGCCCGGGTCGAGTCATGGGCTGATTTTTAAAAGATCCGAGTACCCGTTTATGGCCCGCTTAGTTACTATATATACTTCTTTTTATTTAGGGTTTTCTGATTTCAAAAACTAATCTAATTACTCAATAGTTCAATACTTAATTTACTCACTATGCATATGCATCTTCTTCCTAATCCCAGTGTCCAGAATTCTCTGATTGTTTTGCATATTATTCCTAATCCCACTCTACCTCATTCTCCACAATTTTGCATCTTCTTCCTAATCTCAGATTTCAGAAAATAATATGTTAGTTTCGGATTGAGTGCTGCTCCCCAGAATTTTGTAATAAAAGCTATTAATTAAATAAGTAAAAATAATCAAAAAAATAAAAACTGGGTACCCAGTGTCTCGACCCGTCTTATCCGGGTACCCGAAAACCGGGTACCCGCATTAAATGGGCCGGGACACGGGCCGTTAAAAAAGGTACCCGACTAACCGGGTACCCGGCTTTCCGGGCACCCAAAATGCCGGGTATCTGCTAATGAACACCCTTACCTGGAACGACATTCGGTTTAGAACGGGGAACGAGAACACGGAACTCAACCTAGATTGACTCGGGAACTATTGGCTTCGAGATACATTATGTATAAAGTATATATTGGAAAACCAAATTAAACAAAAATGATTAATTTTCTTTAAGAAATTATTTTCATGTGGAATATTTTTTTAGATTTCTTGGTTTCATCTCATTGTTTTATCCCTTCTTTTTCTTTAATTTGTAAATGAAGGCCAAAATACCTTTGAAAAAATGTCTTCTACACCGGGACGTCACTTTGAGCAATTTGGGTCGCGTTTCGTGGTGATTTGGGACGAACGTCCCCGGATCGCGGAATGTGGCTACGTTCCACGTTCCATGTAACTATGTGCAGAAGACCTAATGTTTAGTCTTTTGCACATGAGCGGTGGGTCTTGATTTTGAATGGAATAGTAAGAGGTATTAAATACAATTAGTATTTTTTCAAAGGTTTTAGTTTCTTTGATTGATGTTGTTTATATTCGTATTGCCAGTGGTAATCTTAAGTCACCATGGAGTCGGAAAAGAATAAAAAACGCCCTTACTCCCGAGCAGTGGAGAAATTCATTTCGACCAGATGGAAAACTTCATGATGGTGGAATAAAGCTTTTGAAAAAAGTTCGAAGTGGAGTAAGTTACTTTATATATGACTTTATTGTTTGTTTGCACTTCATACGAGTTATAAAATAATTTTTGCTTCCCAAGGTTCTTAAGACTTTTCTCTACGGTTGTGTTCATGTTCACTTGTTTGTTTGCTCCTTGACTTCTTTCTTCATATTGGTTGTAGTCCTGCTCTTGGAATTTATTTTCCTTAGATTTGATTGATGCTTTGTCTCTTGTAATTCATGATACTTTTGACAACTTCTTAAATTTTGTTTTCATGTTCTATCTACTTAAATGAGTTTTTGGATATTTTGTGGCCAATTGCGATATTATTGTTACTTGTATCGGATTTGTGTGTAGAGCAATTCCTTGCCTTTATTTCTTTTTCCTTAATTCTTAATGTGTTTGGATCGTTCATTGCAGGGTATTGATCCCAGTGTCAGAGCAGAGGTTTGGCCTTTTCTTCTTGGCGTGTAAGTTTGTAGGGCATACATGTCTCATCCACCTCTTTACTGCCTGGAGCATATGCGCTATTGATGATGCCTAATAGTGATTTTGCAAACTCATTTGTGTCCATCACAATTATGATTGAGCAAGGATTCTATGATTTGCTTCCATGTACCCTAATCTGATATTGTTGCTTCCTTTTGATGTTCTTGATTTATATGACTAGTTTTTCCCTCACCAAAAATTATGTTCAAACAGAGCAACGATGTTTGGTTCTGTTTGTGTATTTGGATTTTGGACCCTGCACAATTTTTTTACAATTCGAAAATGCTTTCAACATGACATACTGTTTTTCCTTCTACTCTTTGTTCTAGTTTGATTTGGTGTGTCTGCATGGGTTCTCATGGTTTATTAATCTTCTTTTGTACTTTGATTAATATTGTCTGTGTCATCTCCAGGCATCTGTTACGTATGTGATTTGTTTATTTTTTTGTCTTGCTTCTATAAATGCTAAATCAATATTTGTAGTTGAGGTGAACTTTTGGAGAAGTTTGCTGATGTCACAGCTTCATGCTTTGACCTATTTGGGTGATTTATCGGCTAGCTAATTGTGGTGGATGTGGGTCTAATGTGCTTGCTGCAATTCACTTGTGGCACATTTCGTTGTCAGTATTAAATAGTGGGAATTATAATGGAAAGTTAGTGTAATTTTGGTAGGAAAATTCCTTGACAAGTTTAATGGTCATGTATGTTCTACTTCATTTATCTCATTTTCTTTACAAAACTCATTCCCATGCATTACTATTTGGAGAGGTCGTATTAGGCGTCAATGAAAAATTATGAAGAATACAACTTTTTTTATGATCCAAGTTTCATCACCAGGGAATGACATGGTACATTTCATGAAAATTCCCATTACTACCATTTAGTACCAACAATTAAATGGGCCGTAGATGTACAAGTAGGCTTTTCTCAGTCGATAGTTGACATATTGGCAATTGAGGAATCCAGGTTATCTTATTGTGGATTTCCTTTAATTTAGCTGTGTGCCATCTTATTTCAGAATTTGTAGGGCTTGCTCTTATCTGATTGATGCATTTTTCTCAAACCTTTTTATTAACTTCATTGTTGCTGTTTAACAGGTATGATCTTGATAGCACCGAAGAAGAAAGAGAAGCTGTCAGAAATAGAAACAGGTTATTTGGATGTATTTGAAAGTTTTTTATTAACTCGTAATAAATTTTCTGTTAATTTTTTTTATGTTCCTGCATAAACTCTTATTTTGCTCTTGTTCTGCAGAAAGGAGTATGAAAAACTCAGAAGACAGAGCCGACGACTACTAAGACAAACTGATGAGAATTTGAAGCCGAATAGCAATGCGAACATTGAGAATGCAGTGCCAAGTTCACCTACTTCAGAAGTGGTTAATGCTCTTGAGTCCCTCTCTAGTGAAAGCGGAAGTTCAGATCTTGAGTTCTCTGAAAATCATTCTAGTTCGGTATTGGATAGGACTAGTAGCTCTCAACGAATCACGAGTTCTACTCCTGTAGTGTATGATTCATCTGACGTGGGATCATCAGAAGATGAGCAATTTGATGAAAACTCCCCTCTGGTAGAGCATGAAAATGAGCATGATGTGTCTCTAAAGGGAGATGTTCCCGCGTCAAAGACAAATATGCAGTCTAATGTTTTTCGATCTGAAGATTTTGCTACCTGGCAACGGATAATCCGTCTTGATGCTGTCCGGGCCAATGCAGAATGGATTGCTTATTCCCCTTCTCAGGCTGCAACATCAGAAGACCGGGCACGACGCTGTGCTGAGGCAGTAGGACTTAAAGATTATGATCACCTTGAACCGTGCAGGGTTTTCCATGCTGCTCGATTGGTAGCAATACTCGAAGCCTATGCTATTTATGACTCTGAAATTGGTTACTGCCAAGGTATGAGCGATCTACTTTCCCCAATAATATCAGTAATTGAGGAGGACCATATGGCATTTTGGTGTTTTGTTGGTTTTATGAAGAAGGCTCGTCATAACTTCAGGCTAGATGAAGTGGGAATTCGTCGACAACTTAATATTGTGGCCAAAATTATAAAATACAAAGACTCCCACCTTTACAGACACTTGGTAAAGCTTCAGGCAGAGGATTGTTTTTTTGTGTACCGAATGGTGGTTGTCCTGTTTAGGCGTGAGCTGAATTTCGAGCAGACTCTCTGTCTGTGGGAAGTGATGTGGGCTGATCAGGCTGCACTCAGGTGTGGAGTGGGCAAGACAGCTTGGAGCAGAATAAGACAACGGGCTCCTCCCACCGAAGATCTGCTGTTGTATGCCATTGCTGCTTCTGTTTTGCAGAGAAGAAAACAATTCATAGAAAAGTACAATAGCATGGATGAGATCTTGAGGGAATGCAATAACATGGCTGGACAACTTGATGTCTGGAAACTCTTAGATGATGCTCATCATCTGGTAATGACTCTTCATGATAAAATTGATGCAACCGTTTAAACTTTAAAGGCCTTAGCTCTTCTTTTGTAGCACATGATACGGGGCCATGTTAAAAAACATTCGATGTTGAGCAAACTTTCAGAAGGCCTAATCTTGTTCATTCTGGTGTTTGATTCTTCATAATATCTCGTGATGCAGCAACAATATGTTCAAATTATCAAATCAAGAAATTTTTTTCCATTTCACTTGTACTAAACACACACATGAAGTCAAGAGGGTAAAATTGGGAAGAACGTGAAAGCTGTCGCTTGTATTTGGTTGAAAATTTTTGCTTGTTCGGGTGCGAAAATCCACAGAAATATGTAATGAGGAAAATGATCAAAGTAGATGTCGGCTGTGCAATCAAAGAGAATTTGAGCAACCATGTGAATCAAACTGCTATTTAGAACTGAATTGTCACAGGTTCTTACTGGAAATTGCAGAAGTAATCTTCAATTAGTGATGGTTAGACCGATACATGGTGGTGGAAAGATGGGTTAAAATGGCCCATAATATGAATATGATCCAACCCAACTTTTAAAATAAAATTTGTGTTGAATTAATATAAAGTCGTTACATAACTCGACAATGATACGACCACCAATCACACCTTTGGCCCGACAATTCGAATGTGCATCTCTATTCATGAATAGATGTTGTTAAATAATGTATGAAGGCATTCTGATCTTGGTGCTATTGCTTTTTATAAGCAAAAAGGACCCAAATTTTATAGACGATCTTTTTGCTATTGCTTTATCTAACCGAATCAATAGGCGAGTTACCCATATCGTCCTAAAGGTTTGAATCAGGTTAAAGTAACCCGTTAGCACGCTCATCAACCAAATCCATCTTAAGAGAAGTGCTCTACCACGCAGTCATCAGATTGAATGCTCAAGACAAGGATCAAATGTTCTTAGTCTCGGAGGGGATGGGAGGGCATCATTCCCATTTCTCACATGTATTACTTCCATTCTGAAATACTTGCAACTGGAAGTGACATGTTATGTGGGAAATTGTCACTATCAGTTGCAAGTATAATGGAACAAAGGAAGTAATTGAGAAGGTTGATAAAAGCGAATGATCTAACAAAGAACTTATCTAACAAAATACAAGTAGGAACATTAACACAATGTTCAAATTCTTAACGAAGGTTTGCCCGAGAAAATTAGCCGATGAGCACCAAAACAATAGGATGTCCGAACCACAACAATACAGCATATGACTTAAGAGCTAGGACTAAACTCTCAAACACCACATGACGAATAAGGAATAGAACTGATCATTTCTCCGACGTCTCAGACTTCTCAATAGCTAAATTGAATTCGAAGGAAATACATGATTATCTAATCCTCCTTCTTGGTATATTGTCGCACGACAAAAGCAAGCCCCAAAATGAGAAGTGGTAGCACGAACTGTAAGATCTTGATTATAAACTCTGGTGTCTTGTCCTGATTGTAATGTGCTTGTTGCGGTGGAGCATATGTCCGCTTTAGAGGGACAGTTGATACGTCAACTTCGCCTATGTAGTATTTGTCCATCATTTCTCTGGCAGAATCACTGTGTCCAACGTCTTCGAAGTCATTTGTTGCATCTTTTCCTACAAATTCAACACGGAACAGTTATGTCAATTGTCATGTAAAAGTTGAATCGTAAGCCTCTCAAGGTTAAAGTGAAAACAAGATAATAAAGAAACAAACCGGTTGCGGATAGAAGAACTTCATCACCACCGGGATGCTCATCCATGAATGGAGTTACATCATATACCTGTATACATCAATCAAATAAGTCTCGAATATATTTGCAACACTATTCCAACGATTCATGATCAAGCATAAGTTATAATAATGAGCACTATACACTATGTAGACCGTTATCGCTTTCTCCTCATAAGTTAACCTCAGGAGCATCCAATTATATAAAGAAAACATGGATAATCTTAGAACAAAAGATTCTTTCAGGACGCCAAGCAGAGTCTTCTTATGGCTACAATCATCAACACACAAAAGTGATAATAATATGTACTCCATAACATTCGTATACGAGAAATGTGTTTAGAGTTGTGTTTAGCATGTGTTTGATATGAAAAGCTATGGTGTGACACGAACTTGCCGTTACATTAAGAAAGTTATTTCGTGACTATCCCATGTGTAAATAGACGGGACTTCCTAAGGTTAACTCACCCACCAAAAGCAATATACACTCACTATTTGAACTGTGTGGAGCAAATACCACTCTTACACAAGTGAATAAAGAAGAAAAATGAGAAACTGAAAATCGTGTCTCTCCAAAAGGATGAAATACGCACTATATATAGACACTTCCGATTGACCATATTTCAATCTTATGAAGCTAAGTCAAAGAGCATAAATGTGATTTTCTAATATTTGTTGAAAGCTTTAATATAGAATCAATTGATTAATGGCAAACAAATAAAGTCCCATCAGTAACCACGAGGAGTTCCTAACCTATAAAGGTCCAATTATCTAACAACTTTTATAAAGAAATACCTAGTAAAAATGCACTATCGGACAACTCTAAAGGCTATGACATCGAAAATAAAGAGTGAATGTCATAACGGACACACCGTATTACATAGAGTAAGACAGTTACTTGAGCATATATGGATTGTGCAGTGAACAAAGGTACTTCAATCTGGCTACAATCCGAGAAAGCATACCAAACCGGTGTTCACTACTAAGTAGTGCTACTTGAAAAATAAAGGAAGAATTCCAATTCAGGGATCATGATAGCCAATTGTCAAAGAACTTGGCAGTGCAAATTATGTATCAATGCCATATCTAAACCGAGTCTTCGAGGGAAAATTTCACTCTAACTATAAACTTTACAAGAATGATCGATTTTTCTTAAATATCACACAATTATCCCTTCATTTACAAATCAGCTAGAAAGTGGATTCCATATACAATCCCCTAATTTCTGCCATAATTATACTAAGTCCTCTCAATTTAACTCATAACAAAGCAATATACTCCCACTTCTAGAAAATAGTTGTCACATTGATATCCTAGTGTCCTCTCCCAATCAATACTTCTCCGTTTTCTACGTATTCACATTAAAATCAATTTACACATTTACATTTTTATTGCATATTCATTTTAAGTTATACTACATTTATTATAATCAGTGCAACATATTCGCTAGTTACTTCGCCTTTTGATTTCACGGTTCGTTCGAAATAATAGCCTAAACGCTTTTTTCAATTCGCGATTTGCAAAGCAATTAGCAAATCATGTGACGCTGATTATAATATCCTACATAATGAGTTGACAAGTCATCATTAGGACTCAAAACTTACCCCACTTTAAGCGTCAGTTTTACTTGTCAAGACTGCATACAAAACTTATTATTTACCCCACTTCAACAATGCCACACTCTTGTGAACAAGACTAGGTTGTGCCACCTTAACTTTGCGTCGTACCTTCGAGTTTGCTACATTTTCTTAAATGGCCCCACATCATCCCAACATTTAAATTATAGGGTAAGCATACTATACTCAATGGCAAAAACACTATTTTAAGAAAAAGTAACCCTTTCCTTCAACATCCTAATCAGAGCATCAACAACCATATGTTCAGGGGGAGGGGGGAGGAGGGGAGGTTTTGAGCATTTTCAACATACTCAACCGCACAGGGCTTCGAAATATTGGCCCATTCATAATTTTTAAAATTTGCACTCCACCTTCAAAGAATTTAGCAAATTTTGCTCTGCCTCTCTACATATGTTTCAATTGTAACTCATCAAAATACACTCTTCTACAAAACAAACAAAATCATCAGCAGTCCCTAATCAAATTAATAAGCATTCTACTGATCACAAATTAACAGTTTCATCATAGCACACATCAAATTCAAATTCAATTTCCAAAAAATAAAAACAATCTGGAAACTACCCATTACCCATTAGAGAAAATCATATAAGAACAAAAATATGTACCACCCAATAGTAAAATAAAGCAAATTCAAAGAAGAAAAAAAGATCTGACCTTTCCTGAGATAATCAACCAGCAATCCTTAGTAATATTGTGCTTAGAAACTTCTTCAAAGGTGTGAACTTTACCATCTGAAGCCATTTTAATAACCCTTTCTTTGATTCTGCAAAAGAAAACAGAATTATAAATCAAAAGCTTAAATTTAAAAGGCAAAATTAGAAAGAAAAATAATATTCCCAGATCAAGATTCAAGATCAGGTTTCGTTACTTACAAGGAGTAGAGACAAAGAGAAAGAGAAAGAGAAAGAGAAAAGGGTTGTTGATGGGTGTATAAGTATAATACTAGCTCACCAACAACGTTTTCAAATGTTCAATGAAGTAATGGAGTGGGAAAGAAATTGTATAGAAAAAAGGGTTCTTTTATTTAGTGGTCAGCAAAATTAATCCCGATATTTTTAAAATTTTATTGGTTTTCGTGTGTACAATTAATTACACAAGTCGTTTTTGACTTTTTTGCTTGCACCACGAGCACACATGATTAGACCTTAACAATTGCTTTGTCCTTTTTCGTAATACTTGCTACTGATTATGATATTTTCCCACACAATGACACAATATGTCATACTCGGTAACAAGTATTATGGAACGGAGGAAGTAGAAAAAAGTTGACATAAATATTTTAATCTTTCAATCATCCATTATGAACAATCTCATTTTTGAATTATGTTTTAATAATTCAACCTTTGTGATAAATTTGTCCACAACATACCGTATTACTAATAATAGGTAATAATAGGGTTGTTTCTAGCAAACTAAAACAAAGGTTAGATTATTCACAGCGAACTAAGGGCAAACGTCGGGTTATCAGAAAATAATCAAAAGATTGGATTATTCACCGCGGATGAGCAAAAATTTGGATTATTAATGTCAATTTTTCCTAAAAATTATAGATTTTGTTTTTTTTTTCTTCTAATTTGCTTTTATATTTATTCTAAATGGAAAGAATATTAGAAAACGAGGTAGAAAGAGTAAAGGAGGTAAAAGATGTCTTTGAGTGGACAATTTCAAATAAAAAATTTATTTTTATTTAGTTTATGTTTTGTTCAATCCAAATTATGTGTAAAATTCAAAATATTACACTATTCACTCATCATCTTTAATTTGTGATTATTTTTAATCTATAAGTTAAAATATAGTCAAGTAGGATCTTATTTGATTTCTTTTAATGCAAAGATCATTAATATCAAATTTTTTATAATTCTTGATTATACATCATTAGAGATATTAAGAATTGAATTAGTGCATTAAACTATAATGTAACAAATATTTTAAAACAAGGAAAGTATGAGATGTACTATTTAATTTATATATGAGGTGCGTCTTTTGATGAGACCATCTCTGATAACAATTTATAAAAAAAAGTTAAATACCTATCAAATATTTCATATCATTTTTTCAAACTCTTATAAGAGACAGTCTTTTTGAGAGACCATCTCTAATCGAACTGATCTATTATATATTTTTTAAAATATTGTACGTAAACATTAAGAATAGAGAAGGACTTGTGTGGACTTGGTCCACAATAATATTAGTGCGGATCAAGTCTTATACTTCAACTTACTACACTCGAGTCCACTTTACTCCCCTCCCCACTCTTCACTTCACACTTCGACTCTCAGTGGCGGATCCAGGGTCCGGAGTCCCAAGGAGCACCAACTAATAGACGAGATTTCGACAGAGTTTTATTTGCAAAATTAACAACTATGTGCTCTTATTTGCTAAAATTTTAAATACGATATACCACAAAAAGAAATGGAACAAATTAAATCAACTGACCTAATTAAGAAAATGAGATAAAATAAATAAATAAGACAAAATTACTAAAATGAGGGAGTATTTATCATCAAAAAACTTCAATATTAATTTTACACTTTTACTCTTACCAATAGAAAAGTCTACGTTAAATATTTTAAAAAAAAAAACGCCTAGGGGCACGTGACCCCGGGTGCTCTAACGTGGCTCCGCCATTGTCCACTCTATTTCACTCTACTCTTGTACTTAAAAAAAATTTAAAAAAAATAAATAAAAACAAAAAAATTTAAAAATTTAAAGTTAAAATTTTAAAATTAAAAATTAAAATACTAAAAATAAAATTTAAAAATTTTAAATTTTTTTTAAAAAGTTTTAATTTTAAAAAACTAAAAAAAATAAAAAATTTTAAAAAAATTAAAAATTAAAATTATAAAACATTTATGGACATTAATGAATTAAATGGTGAATTAAATAATAAAATTGTGAATAAAACGTCAAAATGGTGAATTAAACAAAAACTAGATTCTATCATGTGGAAAAAACTTACAAAATGATGAATTAAACGAAATTTAACAAGAAATTAACGGAAAATGCTACGGCAATTAGATAATGCATAAACTGGATGCTGCCATGTGGAATTTTTTTGAAAGAGTGCTACCATTGACATTTTATCAAAACTGGAGACTTAACTCGATTTCTACGCAGAAACATTTGACGCCGTCTGTGGGGACAGAGACAAGCACCTTCCTTTTCACCCACCAACACTCACAAGCCATGAACTCCAAAAGAAACACAAGATCTGGATGACTTTGCCAAAAAAAACACTCACAAGCTAATACTAGGCAGTCAGAACACCATTCTGCCAACTCCGTCCATGACCAAGATCCCAACGATGGGATTCAGCCACCTAACTTTGTCACCAGACAAGATCTGGATGACTTTGCCGCAACCATCACCTCCCGTTTCCAAGAGTCAATCCAGCAGGCAGTCAGAACCCTGCCAGCCATTTTTCAACCGCAAGAACAAAGCATCCTTCACTCCGCCCGTCGACATACAGAACAGGTCCTACCCTTCAAAGGGAGGCCCCCGACTTCTAGGTAGAGGACATTGCAGAGAGTCAGGAGTCACCCTTGCGACAGGAACAAGATCCCAACCAGATGATGCAGCCAACTTGGGGTATGCCGAATTCGGCGCTACGTCATAACCAAATACCCCCTGAACATAGTCGACAGGCTCCTAGCCGGATGCCTGAACAGGCCCCTAACCGGATGTCTGAGCAGTCGGGAAGTTCAAGGTTTGATGCTTGAAAAATTATTAATCGGAGGAGGAAGGAACAAGATGCTAGAACATACCTAACTTCAAAGAGGGAAGGAAAGAACCAGGCGGAAGATTCCTATCATAGCCCGATATACCAGGAAAGGTATGAGAGGGACGATTATGCCCGAGAAGACTACGTTAGAGATGGTTCTGATTCGGCCCCTACCATCTTCAAGACCCCTTTATCAGCCCGAATATTAGCCGTTCCTAACCGGAACAAAGTGAAGGTACCTGCTATAAAGCCTTTCGACGGATCGGAAGATCCCACCGAACACATCGCTTCTTATCGCGCCCATATGGCGGTAAGCACTACTTGTGAGGCCATGCTTTGTAAGTTCTTTCCTACCACATTATCAGGGCTGGCACTTAATTGGTACACGTCCCTACCTCCTGGGAGTGTAGACAGTTTTGACACTTAATTGGTACACTTTGTCGCCTCCAAACGGCAAAAGAAGTCCAACCTACACCTGATGTCCGTAATCTAGAGGGAAGGAGAGTCCGTTACCTCCTACATCCAAAGATTTCATGAAGAAGTTCTGTCGATCTCGGGGACCACCGATGCCACCACAGTCCCTACCCTTATCAACGACATAAGAACGGCGAAATTGAAATGGAAGCTGCTAGAGCATGACATCGCAACTTATTCTGAGGCCATGGATGTCGTACAGAGGTTCATTCGGGCTTCGGACATATGTACACCTTTGGATCATAGGAAAAAGAAAGAAAAAGTCGGCAGATCACAAGAAGCGACGCCTAACCGGCGGAACTCGGACAGTTTTGGGAGGGAGAGATTCAGATCGCCTATGGGACCTCCCAGAGAAGAAGGTCGTAGACAGGCCCAAGCATACCCGACGTTGGAAGCAAAAGACGCTACTGAATCGCGTTTTAATCGTATCTAGAAGGATATCTTCTACTCGGTCAGAGATCAGTTGCCGGTACCCCCAAGGATATCGACGTCACAGAATAGGAGGAACATGGATTATTGGTGCGAGTACCATAAAGAACATGGTCACACCTTGTCACAATGTCGTGAATTGAAGAAAGTTTTGGACAAGTTGGCCGATGAAGGCCAGTTAAATAGGTTTCTAAAACGCAGTGATAGTCGACTTAGAGGTCGAAGAGACAATCAGAGACAGGAGAGGCGCTCGGAAGGGCATGAACAGTCCGAGGCCACGCAAGGGGTCATTCACATGATTTCAGGAGGCTTTTCTGAATTCTATCCAAGCATCCGGTCCGTCAGAGATAGTGTCCACACTTTGAATACTATGGTAGCCGAATCCAAAAAAGCTATGGATGGACCAAGGATGATCTTCGGTGAAGGGGGTCAAGCGATACAACATCCGCATTTTGACCCCGTCGTCCTCACTCTCAAGGTAGGGATGATGAACGTTAGAAGAGTCCTAGTCGACACCGGCAGCACTGCTGATCTGATAACGATGGACTGTTTAAAACAATTGAAGTATGGTCCGGAACATTTAGAAAAACTCGACCGGCCCCTGGTTGGTTTTGGGGGGAGTCGAGTACGCCCTTCCGGCACAATTGTTCTCCCAGTTCGATTCGGAGAAAAAGGTAATGGCCGAACCTTGCCGGTTCGTTTCACCGTAGTCGACATTCAATTCCCATATAACATAATCATGGGTCTGCCACTAATCAACAAGATCAAGGCCGTCATCTCCACGCACCAATTGCTTGTCCAATATGAGAAGGATGACGGTAAGGTTGGGGTCTTGCATGGAGATCAAAAAAGCGCCAGGGAATGTCAAGTAAACACGCTCAAGATGAGAGCTAGAAGTAGCGCGGAGCAAAGCAAGAAAAAAAAAAACAACGGAGGTAGAGTCGGTCCTGCATGTGACCGATGAGGACACCCGGAAAACATCTCAACCACAGCCTCTTGAAGGCTATGAAGAAGTCGCCCTTTGGGGCAATGAAAAAATTCGTTTAGGAAGAAACCTAGCCGGACCTCTCAGAGAGAACATCATTGAAACTATTCGACAATACAGGGAGGTGTTCGCATATCGGGTTGAAGAAATTCCCAGAATACCGGCCGAAGTCGCCTCACACGATCTGGATATTAAACCCGGCTATAAACCGGTGAAACAAAAGTTAAGGCATCAGGGCGCGAAGAGAGCAAAAGCGGCAAAAGAAGAGATCGATAAACTCCTCAAGGCCGGATTCATTAGAGAATGCAAGTATTCTGACTGGCTCGCTAATGTCGTCCTCGTGAAGAAGCCATCAGGGAAGTGGCGCATGTGTGTAGACTTCACGGACCTTAATAAAGCCTGCCCCAAGGATGACTACCCCCTTCCCAAGATTGATAAGCTTGTTGATTCTACAGCCGGACATGCCCTACTCAGCTTTGTGGAGGCCAATGCAGGGTATCATCAAATTCCACTAGCCGTGGAAGATAGACCCCATACAACCTTCATTACCCCTTCGGGAGTTTTTTGCTATATGGTGATGCCCTTCGGACTGAAAAATGCAGGGGCCACGTATCAACGCATGATAAACAAGGTGTTCAAGGAACATATTGGCCGAAACCTAGAGGTATATGTGGATGATATGATCGCCAAGATCGAAAAGGCTGAAGATCACGCCAAACACCTAAAGGAGACGTTTGAAACGTTGCGCGTCAACCAAATGCGCCTCAATCTAGAAAAGTGTGTCTTCAGCGTGACTAGGGGCAAATGTCTCGGCTTCCTAGTGGACGAGAGGGGAATCGAAGCAAACCCTGACAATATTCAAGCAATAATGTCAATGAGATCACCGAAAATAGTCAAAGAGGTACAGCGCCTAACCGGCTGTATTGCCGCCTTAAGCCGCTTTATGTCGAAATCGGCAGATAGATGTTCGTCCTTTTTCAAGGCCTTGAAGCAACAAAAGTTTATCTGGGATGAGGAGGCCGAAAAGGTCTTTCTCGATTTAAAATGTTACCTGGCCAAGCTACCAAAGTTGGTATCACCCTTGCCGGGTGAAATGTTATACTTATATGTCTCCGTCTCTGACTATTCCATTAGCGCAATACTAGTGGCCGAACGGGAGAAACACCAATTACTAGTGTACTACATTAGCCACGTCTTCCGCGACTCCGAAGCACGGTACTCCGCCATAGAAAAACTCATCTTCGCACTGGTTATGGCAAGCCGCAAACTGAAGCCATATTTTCAATCCTATCCCGTTGTGGTTCGAACCTCTCAGCCTATGAGGAAAGTATTAGAAGGTAAAAATCAATCGTCCCGGGTAGCGGACTGGGCGAACCAGCTAGCTGATTATGGAGTTGAATTCGAACCTAGAACGGCTATCAAAGCACTAGCCCTCGCATATTTCATTTCGGAAGTAACAGGATTGTCGGAAGAAATACCTTTGGCAGAAAATTGGAAATTGTATGTAGATGGATCCTCAACCCGGAGCTGCTCGGGTGCCGGACTTCTGATAATATCACCTCATGGAGCAAGACTTGAGCATGCGGTCAGATTTAGTTTCGCGGCCACCAATAACGAAGCCGAGTACGAAGCGTTGTTACTCGGACTAGGTATATGTTTAGCTTCTGGCGCTAAGAAGGTCGTTGCTCACACAGACTCACAACTAATAGCCAGTCAAGTAAATGGGGAATTTGAAGCAAAAGACGACAACATGAAGATGTACCTGACGAAGGTAAGGGAAGCGGTGGCCAAATTTGATTCGGTCACTGTGAGTCATATTCCTAGATCTGAGAATGCACAGGCCGACACCCTTTCTAGATTGGCAAGTTCGGCCATCAGTAATGAGTCACGGAATATTGTTTGGGAAGTTCTGCCCTGCCCGAGCGTTAACGCCTTTATGGGAGGGGTCAATCGGACCGACTCATGGATGGACCCCTACATATCGCTCCTCCGAGACAGAGAAATGCCTGAAGACCCAGATCTGGGTCCGATTATACTAAAGAAGGCCAAATGGTTCGAATGGTATGAAGGGACTTTATACAAGAAATCTTACACCCATTCGCTTCTCAAATGCGTCACCCCAACCGAAGGTGATTACATCCTAAGGGAAATCCATGAAGGGCCATGTGGAATTCACCAGGGCATCCGGACTCTTGTAGGAAAGGTCTTGAGAAATGGCTACTATTGGCCAAGTATGAAAACAGACGCGGAAAAGCTTGTCAAGACTTGCGAGAAATGCCAGTTCTTCGGGGAAGTGCCTCGCCGGCCGTCTAACTATTTGACTCCCATGCAAGACCTCCTACCCTTTGACAGGTGGGGAATCGATCTACTGGGACCATTCCCCTCGGCCAGTGGGCAACGGAAATTCGTTCTTGTAGCCATAGACTACTTCACGAAATACGTTGAGGCCGAGGCTCTAAGCTCTATAATAGACAAACAAGTTTGTAAATTTCTTTGGAAGAACATCATCACCTGCTACGGGGTACCACAAGTTATCATTTCTGACAACGGCAAGCAATTCAATAGCACAGCAACGAGAGATTATTGCAGCCGTTTCAATATCCAAACGAGGTTCTCTTCAGTTTCCCGCCCTCAAACCAACGGGCAAGTGGAGTCTGAAAATAAAACTATTTTGAACGGAATCAAGAAAAAACTCAAGGGGAGCCGTGGTAATTAGACGAACTACCAGGCGTATTGTGGGCTAGTCGAACCACTATTAAAGAATTCACGGGGCATACCCTCTTCTCGCTTGTATTCGGCACGGAAACTGTCCTCCCCGTGGAAGTTGGGATGCCCTCCACCAGAGTCACATACTATGATCAACATAAGAATGACACTGACAAACTCATCAACCTAGACCTGCTGCCAGAAACAAGGGGAAATGCCTTTCTGAAAGCCATCGCCCAAAAACAAAAAATGTCTAGACAATTCAACAAGCTTGTAAAGCCAAGGCAATTCCAAGTGGGAGACCTCGTCTTGAGAAAAGTAGAAGCAACGGGCAAGCTAGTTGAGAAGGGGAAGCTTGGCAAGAATTGGGATGGACCATTCAAAGTCACTCGCGTAATAAGACCAGGGACATATGAACTTGAGGAAAATGGCAAACCACTACCAAGACCATGGAACTCGGACCATCTGAAGAAGTTCTATGTATGAAAGATGCCGAACCCAAAACAAACTGGGGCAGACGGCATGGCATGTAACTTTGTTTTTCTTTCAAAAAGTTTGTATTGTATTCGGCTAATGGGAAATTGAAATTTATAAAAATATGTTGGCCTACCTAACCGATAAGCAGTGCCCATGCTCATGTCTAATTAAAACCTAGGTCTTAGCATATTCGGCCTATATGCATGGGGAAAGTAACCGGATACCCAAAAGTGTCACATCTGCGAACGGCTAATAACCAAGTATCGATCATCTTGGAAAATATATAATTAGCAAACAGATGTAAAATAAATTAACGTAGCCAAATAATTCAGATTACAAAGGCCGTAGCCTGAATGTTTTGAAACTTAAATCTAAAGATACAAAAGGACTGTAAGTCCACAAATCAAAAACATCATCAGCAGTCATCATCAGCAAAAAGTTCGTCCATGGAGAACAAGGGGTCACGATCCTCGGTAGGGGCTGACTCCTCACCTCATAAAATCGTCGGCGAAGCCGGAGCAGGCAAGGGCCTAGGGAGCAGGGGAATGGCGCCCACGGGAGAAGAGATAGGGGTCGGCGGCCTAGAAGGAATAGAGATATCGTAATGGGCAAAGTCGACATCTCTAAATCTAGCTTCCACCTCCCCCGGCAGCACCTTCTCCCACTCCTCTCTATCAGCAGCGTCATCAGCATCAGACCCTGTGCTCTCCAACTCTTTCATTTCTTCCTCGGCCTGATGAACCGCCCTCTCATATTCGGCAGCTGCAGAAAAATCCTCCCAAATGGGCTCGAGCTTCAGCTTCTCGTATGCATATTCGTCCATCAGCTCGCGGACCCGCATGCCTTGGCTGATAGTGTCGGCCCCCAAACGAGCTATGAATTGCCTACCCTCATCGGTCTTCAGCCACTCTTTCACTATCCTCTTCTTAAGAGAGAGTTGTTTCTCACGAACCAACACGGCCTCCTTCAAGAATCGGCATTTCTCGCGCATTTGCTCCAACGAGTGATGAAGAGCCTTGTTCTCTCGGGTCAAAGTCATTACTTGATCATTTTTCATGATCAATTTCCCGTTCAGCTCGTTGACCATCTTCTTGGCTTCCTGAAGATCAGCATTCACCACTTCGGAACCCAAGGCAGTAGTAATCTCGTACTGCATCCTGATGTTCATCTGCAAAAACAACCGAAAATCGTCAGTCCTAATAAGATTCGGAACAAGCTAAGCCAAAAGAAAGTTAAGTACCTCAGCTTGAAGGGCAAGCAATTCGTTGACCCTTGTCTTGGCAGGGACAGAGGCGAGTTGAATCAAGTCTTTGTTGCCTACCAGCTGGCCCATAGCCTTCCTCTAACGCACTCGTAGCTCTTTGGGAGAAAGATCAGAGAAGGCCTGATCAGAGCCGTAGACCACACCCGAATCTCTACGGGTTATCTCATAGTCGGACACCTCTATAGGCATCTCCGTCTCTTTATCCCCTGACCCACCAACGACCTTACCTTTGCCTTTGTCTACCTTTGGAGGTAGTGTCTTTTGTCTCTTCGGTGGCTGGGTCGATGGGGAACCCGTTTCGGCAGCCTCACTAGACGCCGACTCAGGGCCTTCCTCGGGCAATCTCTTATTTTTTGAATTCTGTAAAGAAACTCGGATCATTATGAGAATCAAAGTTCGGACAACACAAATTCAGGCGAAATACCTTAGGAGGTGAAGGGAGAGTCGTTTTCCCGGTTTGCGCCTTCTTCCTACGTGATTCTGCCATCATCTGGGCAAAATTAAAGGCGTCCATGACTTCTGGGTATTTCTTTTCTAACTCTTCAAAAGCTACAACTGCAAAAACCAAATGGAAGTCAGGAACTGAATATGGGACGAGCAAATATTCCAAAACACTGAACTCACCCCTATGGTACTTCGGACTAAGGCCTAGGGCAGATAAAAGTAACTCGTTTTGGAGATGGGCCCGGGTTACAACAAAATTTCGTTGTACAAAAGTGGGTTTGAAACTCCCTAATTCTACATCCTTAGTTGCATGCTCTATGATTAAAAATTCGTCAAAATTGCACTGAGGCACATTGTTATTCATATGGAGGTTCGGATCCTCGTCATGACTTGTCTTGACGGGCCACGGTTCGGTACTGTACGAAAAAACGAAGGCGTTTCTAAAACACTTCATGCTGTCCTTCAGCTTATCTACCATTAAAAAATCGGACTGATGCTGGAAGGACATCCAGCCGAGCCCTTGTTTCGCCGAACACCTTCTTAGTCTAAATATATACCTAAAAGCAGTTAAAGATGTTTCTTCTCCTATGGCTGTACAAATCATAATAAAAGCAACTATACATCCCCATCCATTGGGGTATAATTCGGACACCGCGAGGTTATATGCATTTAACACTTCCACCGCAAAAGGGTGAAGGGGGAACCTCAACCCCGTTTCCATTGAGTCCTTATATATCGCAATGCACCCTTCGGGCACATCTTTAACACAATCTCTCTTCCTCGGCTTTACCAGTGAATACTTGTCCAGTAACGCCCAGCTCTTTTTGATGAAGGACAACTCGTTATCTAAGGATGAATCCCAGGAAGGCCTTATGAAATAATTAGCCGGGCCCCTGCCTGCAGTGTGTTTCGGCCCCTGGTAGTGCGGGTTCTGACCCAGGTCAACACTCTTCCCCGTGGATGTAGGAGCCATGTCAAGTGCAGCGGATGGATACGGCCTGTAGAATGGGGGAACGACCGTTATACCTTCTAAATGGGATACATCAACATCAAATTTGCCGGGGGCAAAAGCAACCGTGGGTTCCCAAGGAAAAGGGCGTAGGGTCTCCGGATAGCGTATAGGGGACTCCATACAAGACTCATTTATGTCGTTTTCAGTTACATAATTATACTTGGTCAAAAAATCAATTTCTATGTCACTATCGTCAAAATTAAAGCAAGAAAAAGTGTAATCGGCCATTATTTTTATACAAGACCGAAAGAGAAGACGTACCTGAGAACTCTAAAGAACTTGATGGGAAAGCACGAAAGTTTTTGAGAGAATTCTTGAGAATCTTGGAAAAGCTCTGAGAAAATAGAATGCAAAGTGAAGCAAATGAATCCACAAGTCTTGTATTTATAAGAAATGGGGTGAAACAGTACCTTTGGCACAATTATCAATGCAATATTCCTGGTTTCGAGGAAGGGATATGACGTTTTGCATACTCAGTCTCCATAAGGATAGACCCCTTAAAAGTCCAAACTGAGCCTCCACTTGAGTTTCAACTTGGGGCTCAGTGGCCCAAGTATCAGCAGGGCTTGATTAGCCCCTGAAGGGTAGCCGGACTCCTCAGGACGAGGGTGGCACCCCCTATTCGGCACTCGCCTTACCTGGCAAGTACGAGTAGTATTCGGCCCCTATAAGGATGGACTCCTTAGAAGTCCGAATTGAGTTTCTATTTAAGTTTCAACTTGGGGCTCAGTGGCCCAAGTATCAGCAGGGCTTGATTAGCCCCTGAAGGGTAGCCGGACTCCTCAGGACGAGGGTGGCACCCCCTATTCGGCACTCGCCTTACCTGGAAAGTACGAGTAGTATTCGGCCCCTATAAGGATGGACTCCTTAGAAGTCCGAATCGAGTTTCTATTTAAGTTTCAACTTGGGGCTCATTAGCCTAAGTATCAGCTGGGCTAGACTAGTCCAAGGAAGGGGAGTGTCCCTATTCGGCCCTTCCAGTATTCGGACACCCCAAGGAAGGGGAGTGTCCCTATTCGGCCCTTCAAGTATTCGGACACCCCAAGGAAGGGGAGTGTCCCTATTCGGCCCTTCTGGCATTCGGACACCCCAAGGAAGGGGAGTGTCCCTATTCGGCCCTTCTGGCATTCGGACACCCTGGGGAGAGGATATTTGGTATTTTCAATCGACACCAACAAATATTTGGTTCTCTTAAACCTTTCTTCACAATTCTATTCGCTTTTTTTCTCTTGCTTCTTTCCTTTATTTATCCTTCAATCTGGTATCATCTCCTAAATTCAATTCCATTTGTGTTACTAGGTTTAAATTTTCTGAAACAAGTAGTAATTCCTAGGTGAAAAATTACTGAAAAAATATTAAAAACTCCTAATATTTCTGGGTTTTGGATAATACATATGGGAAATCGAGAAAATGGCACAAAGTTTCTTCAGGAACTGGTGTTGTATGCAGCAAGTGCTGCTCTTAGTTGTTTGGTATTATTTGCAGGGCTTAAACACTTAGACCCAAATCGTGAAGCGTCTAAGAAAGCCCTTGAAATGAAAAAAGATATTTCTAAGCGTTTGGGTAGACCTCTTATTCATACTAACCCTTATGAGGTAGTTCCTTTCCTTTTTAATTTAAAGTTCTCATTTTTTTTTTGGTTTTACAGATAAAAGTTTGATCCTTTTTGATATGGGTGGTTTTAATATGGTTGTGTTGTTGTTGTTGATGATGAATTAGGGTTTTTGGGTTAGGGTTTTTTGTTGGGGAAGATTATGATTTCTGTTCCTTTGTTGTTTTATGTTATGCTTATGAATTGGGATATTTGGGTAAAGGTTTTAATTTAAATTTCTATTTTTGCATTGCTATTGATGTCAAAGTGAGTTTTTGATGATTATGTTTTGATTATGAGGATGGGTTTATTAGACCATTGTTTTTGATTTTAGAATAGGTTCAATCATGTTTTTGATGATTTTACATGAAGTTCTGGTTTACATGGCATGGTTGATTGAAAATCAGAAACAATTAGCATAAGTTTAATAAAGGATGAGGATATATTTAAAGTTTGTTGTGCTTTAAGGTAATTGGATTATTAGGGGTGAAGGAATATCTTTGAGCTATAGGTTCCATTGGTTTCCATGGATATATTTGGGCCTTACTACTTTCCTCTCAAATTCCTATTTGATGCATAATAATGCTAAAGAACCTAAGAATAAACTTTGGATGCTGTTTTCAGAAATGGATTCTAAATGCATCCTTTACTTGGAATGGTTATTTGTTGTCAAACACTTGTCGCAACCTCCTTTGCTAAGTGTATGGGACCGTCTCTTTGCGGTAGTGGTCCTTATATATCATATTACCAATTAAAATATGGTCGGAAAAAAAATCTTGATTTAATGGGGCTTTCTTCCTATACCTATGAATTCCATTGGACCTAGAGATGATACATTGAAAAAATCCTTCAGGTATTTATCAATAGGCTGATTGCTTTGCTACAATCTATCTTCCAAAAGCAAGAGGAACCTTATCGAAAAAAGAGGGTTTCTAGATGTAGGATATCTAATAAAATCGTTGCCGGAATTGAGATCTCATTCAAAGAGAAAGTTATCAAATATTTGGAGTTTTCTTTTGTATAAAATATGGATGATTGATCCACAAGGATCACGATTGGGAATTGTTTGATTGTCTTTCTCTGAGGAAGAGGCGAAATATAATTAACTTGTATTCAAGACATCTTTTCAAATTTGTAGTGAAGAATTGGATTTGTTATCTCATGTTTGCTTTTTGTGAAAATATACCAATTGCAATGGAGAGTTTTCTTCAAAGAACAAGGGACCGGCCGACTGGGTCAACAAGTCAATCAAATGATATTGAGCATGTTTCTCATCACTTCTTGAGAAACAAGTTGGCTATTCTTTGCAAAATTGTGCTCAGTTTCATATGTGGCAATTGCACCAAGATTTTTTCGACGAATCCGTACGAAGTGTATGACTGTAAATCTGTGATCATAGCTTCTATATGATGATGGTTACTTGTTGTCATTGAAAGTCTAGTTTCTTGTCACATGTTAGCATAACATTGATTTAGTTTTGATAATAAGACCTTGATACCTTATTGGAACTTCATTTGTCTGATTTTGACCCGAGTGCAATTTGAAAGTTTAAACATTTGGATTATGGAAGTCATAGTGTAAAAGTATTTGGGGATTGAAAATTTTCTTCTTGTTGGATTTCTGTTCAAATTAGAGAAGCCATTTAACTATGTGATTACTTACTGTTTGTTCATTTAGTTCTACTTTTCTTCAGGATGTTATTGCATGCGATGTCATAAATCCTGACCACATAGATTGCCAGTTTGACTCAATTGGGGGCTTAGAGAGCATTAAACAGGCGCTATATGAGCTGGTCATTCTTCCACTACGGAGACCAGAGCTATTTACTTATGGGAAACTGCTTGGTCCCCAAAAAGGAGTCTTACTTTATGGCCCTCCAGGAACGGGAAAAACTATGCTAGCAAAAGCTATTGCTAAGGAGTCTGGCGCAGTTTTTATTAATGTGAGGATAGCAAATTTGATGAGCAAATGGTTTGGTGATGCACAAAAACTTGGTATGTTTAAAGATCAATTGTAAGATATCACTACATGGCCTAGTTGATTATTGTTGATTCATATTTTTATGTTCAAGAATTCATTTTTTTTCTTTTTCTTCTGTATTTACGAAATCAATTTTTGATGGTTGGTTGTTGAACGGTGGGGAAAATGTAAACTTACGGAGGAGCATGTTTATTGTTTATGCAACGGTCATTAAATTTCTGTATTTGAGACTTCATTTCTTTTTGAACTATTAAACCGGAAATAACTTTCAGGAAAACGAAATCAACGGCCCGTTTGGTTAGTGGTACTAGATGGTGATAATGTGAATGTTTTATAGTGTAAAATTTCATCAAGAGTTACATGTCATTCCCTTGGTTATGAAACTTTGATTGCAAAATAGTTTTTTCTTTACAAATTTCCATTACCACATAATACTACCTCTCCCAATAGTAATGCATTGGAATGAAATTTACGAAGAAAATGAGATGATTGAAGTTGGGACAATCATGGCCATCAAGGTAGCAAGCGATTTTTCAACCAAAATTACACTAGTTTTCAATCTCATTACCATCGTTTAATGCCGTCTACTAAACGAGCCATAAGTGATCTACATAAGTCTTCTTTCGAAGATTCATTTGATTTGCTAAAGTTCATGATTCATCATATTATATATAAGCTAATCTTCTCTTCAAATTTCTGCAGTTGTCGCTGTATTTAGCTTGGCCTACAAATTACAGCCTGCAATTATATTCATTGATGAGGTAGATAGCTTTTTAGGACAACGCAAAAACTCTGATCATGAAGCACTGATGAACATGAAAACAGAGTTCATGTCTTTGTGGGATGGCTTTACAACTGATCGTAAGTCAACTTCTATTCTTAGCCAATTTAGTTTTTGATTTTGGGATATTGTTTCTTCATATTGAATCTATCCCTTCTACTTAAGCTTACGCTAATATAATCTTATTCATGTAGAGAATGCTAGAGTAATGGTCCTTGCTGCTACACATCGTCCATCAGAACTTGATGAGGCTATTCTTCGTCGTTTTTCTCAGGCCTTTGAAATCGGAATGCCTAGTCGCAAGGAGAGGGCAGAGATATTAAAAGTTATTCTGAAAGGCGAAAGAGTAGAAGAAAACATCAACTTTGATTATCTAGCTAGTTTGTGTGAAGGATGTACGGGTTCCGATCTGGTTGATCTTTGTAAAAAGGCTGCTTATCTTCCAATCAGGGAGCTTCTAGATGATGAGAAGAGCGGGAAACCACTTCATGTAAGCAACTTTCTTTGTTCATCATTTCTTATTAATATTTTTCTTAAGAATAATTTGCGAATTACAGCTTTAAAGTTTGACACTTTTGCGAATTACAACCTTTATGTTTATTTTTTTCGAATTACAACCAAAATATCATGGTTTGCAGGTTTAGGCCAAAAACACAGAACTCCGACCACTTAACCTAAAATTCCGACCACCAAAATGGTTGGAACTCTGTGTTTTGGCGTTAACCTGTAAATTTTGATACTTTGGTGGCTGTAATTCGCAAAAAATAAACATTGAAGTTGTAATTAACAAGAGCACTAAATAGTAAAGCTGTAATTCGCAAATTATACTTTTTTTTTAAAGAATCCTTTGTTGGTTATGGATTTTGTCAACCAAGTGGATGCTGTGATTTATATTGTCGGGCTGATTCATGAAAATGTTTATGCCTTCTGTCTAATACTACTATGATTCAGTTAGTTTAAAAATTCATTTACACTATGTTCGGATAGCAAATTAGGAGAGAAAATAAAGGAAGGGAAGGGAAGGGAAGGGAAGGAAGGGGAGGGAAAGAGAAGGAAAAGACTTAATTGTTTTGTTTTGTATCGGAAGGAAGGAACGGAAAAGAAAGGAATTTCATTGTCCTCCAAATCTTTTCTCTTATGGAGAGATTTGAATGTTAACAAAATGAAGGGACTTAATCTCTCAGATTCCTTCCCTCCAAATTCTCTTCCTTTCTTTTTGCTATTCAAACAAGGGGATCTCTATCCCTCCAAATTCTTTCCTTTTTTTTTCCTCTATTTCCCTCCATTCAAACAAGACCTTAGTAAGCAAGCAGCAAATTTTATGCTAGTAAACTCGCAGGTAACCATTGTGCTAGAAAATTTCAACCCTTGACGGACGGGTGTTTCGTAAAATTTTAGGATCCACGACCGCTGACACAAATTGATTTAGAGAAAGTCCTCACCACGTCTAAAAAAACAAATGTAGCTGCACATGAATACTCGAGGCTAATGTCGAGATCATCTTCCTGGGCGTCACAGAGAGACGGAGAAGATGTACCTGTCCAAAACATGATCAACGAGCTCTCGAAGCTTGTCTTGGCACAAATGTTGAACTTGCAGAATGATAACCAAGACGGTTGAGCTGCAATATATATCAAAAACATCAGTTGCTAACCAAAGTTGAATACAAAAGTTTTGTCTAGGATCATGATGGTATCTATACTTGGTTTGTTATGCATATCATTGTTAGATGCAAATGATTTGATATTCATTTATTGTTCATGTACTTAAATAAATTACTCTTACTTTTTAACTATTCCCCTCTTGCATCTATTTTTACATTTTAGATTAAGGTTTCATTTCTATTTTGGGTAATTCCACTATAAGTGTCTCATTCCCCTAATTAGAAAGTCATTTGTTGGTTATTAGTACTCCCTCCAATTTTTTTTAGTTTGCGTCATTAGTTTTGGCACACTATCCAATGCATTAATTTAATTTTAAATATCTCTAATTGTGCATAATTAAAAATTATAAATATTTTTAATAAAATTTACATTGAGACGAATCAAATAAGATCTCACTTATCAATATTTTAACGTTTAGTTTAAGAATAAAGAACAAATTAAAAGTGATCAATATAGTGTTAAAAAAACTAAATGGGACAACTTAAAAGAACTTGTTAGAATTTGTGCTAAAGAATAAAAGAAGAGATGAAGAAAAGAATTATTTCATTAATTGAATCAAGAAAATCTGTTTACAACCACAGTAGAGAACCTATATATATAGGCAGAAATACAAGGACAACTAAGCACTCCTAATTAACTATAAATCCTGATATAGAACAATATTGACCCTAGATATAAGAGGCTTAAACACCGTTGATTAGAAGGAGCACGGATCATGACATATTACTGCTGAAGCTGCTGACTGCCTTGAACATGCTACTGCTGCTACACCATAAGAGAACATCTTCCGAATACTGGAGTTGAATACTTCTGGCCTGCAGAATAAGCAACTATATTCTTAACATCCCCCCTCAAACTAGGGAGTAGTAATGCCTAGTTTGTGAAAAAGATGTTTAGAGTGTATAGAAGGAAGAACTTTTGTAAAGACATCTGCTAACTGATTTCTAGTAGGCAAATAAGATAAGTTTAATAATCCTTCAAGAACCTTTTCTCTGGTAAAGTGACAGTCAATATCGATATGTTTAGTTCTCTCATGAAACACTGAATTTTTTCCAATGAATATAGCTGACTGATTGTCACAAAACAATGTAACTGGTTTGTGTATGTGAACATCTAGTTCTTGAAGCAATCTTACTAGCCAAGTAACTTCAGAGGCTGCAGTTGCCATAACTCTATACTCGGCCTCTGAACTTGATTTAGAAACAATTTGCTGCTTCCAATTTATGGGAGAATTTCCCAGCATCATAACATAACCTGTGATGGATTTTCTTGTATAAACACAAGCTCCCCAATCAGAATCTGAATAGGCTTGAAGAATAAGTTTGTCTTGTCCTTGAAGTTTAATACCTTGTCCACACGTAGCAAAAACATAATTAAGGGGGTGTAACAAAGCTTCCCAGTGTGAACTCCTAGGTTTTTGCATAAACTGACTAAGACTCTGTGTGGTATAAGATAGATCAGGCCTTGTATTAGTCAAAAAATTGAGCTTTCCAACTAAGCTTCTATATATAGAAGGATCTTCGAGAAGAGTTCCTTCTTCTGCAGATAGTTTGGAATTCAAGGGTAAAGGAGTGACAACATGCTTGAATTCTTTAACTTGATTAGCTGCCAAAAGCTCCTTAGTGAACTTAGTTTGAGTGAGCACTATCCCATCATCTTGATAACTCACTTCAATGCCTAGGAAGAAATGTAATTCTCCTAAATCTTTAATAGTGAAAAATTTATCAAGATGTGCTTTTAAAAAACAAATTTCTTTATCATCATCACCAGTAACTATGATGTCATCAACATAAAATGCACATATGGTAATTTTTTGATTTTGTTTCTTTATGAATAAAGAGTAATCATTTTTAGACTAATTGTAGCCTAACGACTTCAATTCATCCAGCAACTTAATGTGCCATTGTCTTGAGGCTTGCTTCAGACCATAAAGAGATTTTTTGAGAAGACAAGCTTGATTGGATTTGCATGGTAGTCCTTCGGGAACTTTCATATATACCTCCTCATGTAAATCCCCATGTAAGAAAGCATTGTTGATATCTAGCTGGTGGACTTTCCATTTTGAACTTGCTGCTATAGCTAAAATACATCTTACAGTAGACATTTTAATAACTGGAGAAAAAGTCTCTTCATAGTCTACTCCATGTTGTTGACTATAGCCTTTGGCAACTAAACGAGCTTTGAATCTTTCTAGACTTCTATCAGCCTTTAGCTTGACTTTATATACCCATTTACTTCCTATGGCTTTCTTGCCTTTAGGAAGTTCTACAATCTCCCAAGTATTATTCTTGGCTAAAGCATCTAACTCTTTATTCATGGCAACAACCCATTCTTGGTTTAGAGAAGCTTCTTTATATGTGCTTGGTTCTATGTACTGATTATGGAGAGATATGATATTATGATGAGAGCTAGACAAATCTCTATGTTTGACAACATTACACCAAGATTGATTCTTGCTTATGCAAACATAGTTTTGCAAGTATTTTGGTTTATGTGACACCCTTATGGTTTTCCTTTGTATTTCTGGGGAAATTTCTTCACAGTTCTCTTTAGGCATAGACATAGTTTTTCTTAATGTGTTTTCTTCATAATTGTTACAAGGTAAACTTTCCTTATGAGTGTTGTTGCTATCATGAGGTAAGAAGAATTGTTGGATAGCTTCTTGTTCTAATTTTAAGTGATGAAAAGGAAAGAATTTCTCATAGAACTTAACGTCTATGGACGTATAGACCATTTTCGTGTTTATGTTATACAACTTGTATGCCTTTTGCTTTTGAGAATAACCAATAAAAATATTTGGTTGAGCTCTAGGCTCAAATTTACTTCTATCCTTCTTTGAGGTAGAAGAATAACAAAGACACCCAAATGCTTTTAACATTTTGTATGAGGGTTTTTTGTTATGAAGTTTCTCATAAGGAGTAAGATTATTCAGAATGCTCAGGGGCATTTTGTTGATGATATGTACTGCTGTTTCAACACAATCTCCCCAAAAAATGATAGGGAGTTTTGATTGAAAAAACAATGCTCTAGACACTTCAATGAGATGTCTATGCTTTCTTTCAACCACCCCATTTTGTTGGGGTGTGTTGATGCAACTTGATTGGTGGCTTATGCCTTTGCTATTATAGAAACTCAACGTTTCTCCTTGGGATAATTCCTTTGCATTATCCGTTCTAACAATTTTGATTTGTTTCCCGAATTGGGTTTCAACATATGCACAAAATTTTTTAAAGAAAGCCAAAAAATCACTCTTGTGTGCAATTAAGAAAATCTATGTATACCTAGAGAAGTCATCTACAATGGTTATGAACATATTACATTTAGTCCTTGATGGATGTTTCAAGGGTCCCCAAATATCCACATGTATGAGTTGAAAAGCATCACTAGTTTGTATAGTGCTTTTATTAAAAGTGGTCCTAGTTTGCTTTGCTAAAGGACACACTGTATAGAAGAATTTGCTATCAAAATTGTGTGTATTTAAGTTGGGGAACAACACTTTTAGTTTGTTGGATGGCAAGTGTCCCATTCTTAGATGCCACATCTTGATAGAGTTCATGCTATTGTCATTGATTTGTGAGTCTGCATACTCAGTTGTATTTGCTGCGTACTTTATTGCTTCATGTAATTCGTCTTGTTTTATGGCAGTGTAGGTAATACAGCCCTTTGTGACTCTTACCAAGAGGCAAAGGCCTCTTCAATAGCTCCTGCACAAAACAATGATTAGTATCAAAGATAACTTTGCACTTTGATTAAGCAACAAGTCTATGTACAGATATCAAATTGAAGTGGAAATCAGGAACAAACAAAACTTCCACTATATTCAACCTTTATCTTTCTCCCATTAGGCACAATGACATTATGAAGTTTATTGAGAGGTCTCACAAAGTCAAAACAACTCATTTGATAGCACATATGGTCAGTAGCTCCAGAATCAATGATCCAATTCAAATTATTGTGCCCAAAAGAAGACTTACCTGTCAACTGAGCAGCATTTGAAGTGTGAGACAATTCTTGGACATCAGCTATGGTACATTGCTGTTTGTTGAGCATAGCCATCAGCTGTGCATATTGTGCTTGGGTAATGTTAGTTTCAGAAGACTTGTTGTTATGTGCAACCTGCTCTGCAGTAGCTACATTAGATCTTGTAGCTTGTTCTTCTTCCCTTTTCCACGTGTGATTCTTGAATTTGGGTGGATACCCATGAATTTTCCAGCATTTTTTAATACTATGACCTTGTATTTTGCAATGGTCACAATACAAGGCTTGCCTCTTATATGCTGAATTTTTGTTTCTGAGATCAGAATACTTCCTCTTTTCAACCTTATGTGCCATGACATTTTCTTGTATGTTAGAGTCATCATCACCAATATTTTGGTGCACTTGCTCCTGGACAAGAATACCATATATTTATGATAAAGAGGGAAGTTCCTTCATCATAATGAGACTAGATCTTGTTTGTTTGTACTTTGGATCCAATTTCATCAAGAATTGGATTACCCTATTCCTTTGTTGACTCTTTTGAGTCTTTTGTGTGAGTTGACAATCACAACCTGTGCAAGTGCAAGATGCAATTGGATCAAGTGCATCCAATTCATCGCACAACCCTTTGATCTTAGTGAAGTAGTCCTCAATGGACATATCAGAAGATTGAAACGTTTTACGTAAAGATTCTTGTATAGTAAAGAATTGGGCACTTGATGATTGTCCAAATCTTTGTTCCAACTCTTCCCAAATTTCTTTTACTGTGTTGAGCCATATGATAGTCTTTGATATCCTTTCATCAACTGCATTCAAGAGCCACCCAATAACCACATCATTCACCCTATCCCATGCCTTTGCAAGTTCTTGATTATGAACAACCCTCTTCACATTACCATTAACAAAACCTACTTTGTTTTTCCCTGATAATGCAATGGTAGACAGATTTAGCACAATAAATTCTCTGATACCATGTTAGAATTTGTGCTAAAGAATAAAAGAAGAGATGAAGAAAAGAATTATTTCATTAATTGAATCAAGAAAATCTGTTTACAAGCACAGCAGAGAACCTATATATATATAGGCAGAAATACAAGGACAGCTAAGCACTCCTAACTAACTATAAAGTTTGTTATAACAAACTGATTACATCATTTCTAATCCTGATATAAAACAATATTGACCCTAGATATAAGAGACTTAAACACCGTTGATTAAAAAGAGCACGAATCATGACATATTGCTGCTGAAGCTGCTGACTGCCTTGAACATGCTACTGCTGCTACACCATAAGAGAACATCTTCTGAATACTGGAGTTGAATACTTCTGGTCTGCAGAATAAGCAACTATATTCTTAACAGAACTGGAAGAAGTATTTGTTTGTGTTTCACCAGATTCTCCAACTGTAATTTTTATTCATCGACTTATCATAAAGAAGGGTATTTTATTTTTTTTCCCACTCAAATTATCATTTTATTTATGGAAAAGTTGTCGATAAATAATCCGTACTTTTAACGTTTTCCTGTGAATAAACCCCTACTTTTGATTATTCATAAATAATCCGAACTTTACACTATTTTTGCTCACAACACCCCCTCCTCAATACTGACCGATTGTAGCAAGTTAAGAGCTGCGAAATGACTTGTATTCTTCTTATATCTGCTGCTGCCATCTTCATCCTCAATGTCTCAACCATTCCTCTATTGAAGAGAAGCAATTTCGCACATAAATCATGAAGAACATTAATACACACAGCATTTTCGCACACAAAATCCAAATGTGAAGTACAGAAATTCGAAGATAAGCATAATTCAGCAATCGCACAAACTCCAGACAGCAATTTCGCACCATATTTGGCACAATTTCGCACTAGACAACATGCAACAAGGTGTATTTATTATCTATACATTAAAAGGACATTTGACATTGTCAATTTGTAAATTCCATCAAGCAAAGTAATCAAACAAAATTTTTTTTATTCAACACATGACTTATGCGGATTAACAAATTTACTAGTAATTACAAAACCCAACAACTTTACCCCTCTCCCTTTGAAGACCTTTCTCGAGTCGAAGGATTCTTTAACCACACTCTTCTCTATGAATAAGCAACCGTCGTTCTTTCCTCACCAAATCATAAATATAGTTTTCTATAAGCGAAATACACTCGTGTGATGACGAAGAACAACTTTGCCCTACTTATTGTTACACTCGTATTCGTGTTCTAACAAGCAAACAAAGAATGATTCATGGTTTATATACAAGAAATCAGAAACCAACCAAAAAAGTCACTCATTTTTTCTTTTTTTAGAATATACAATCCCAAAATTTTATACAACCACCAATCGATTCCATTCAACGTCCAACCATTTTTTACCACGTGGCAAGACCGGCACAACCGCCAACTGCGTTGACTCACTAACACGGTTGTCCGCCACCCGAGTCGACTCAGTCCCCTGAAACATTACCAATCTCTTATTCTTTCTCTTCTCTTTAACACACTTAAAATCTTTCTCAACTTCATCAATCAATTCCCAAATCCCATCATTTTTTTTATTCAAGAACATCAAGAACAATTTCTGTCGACAATTCTTTAATCTTTTTAAATCACCCATTAAATCTTCTAACAAATCATCATTTAAATCCTCGATAATTCTCTTATTATTCCCGAATTGATTAATCTTGTTAGTAATTTCTCGCATAATCATCCTATAATCTTCTCCGATTAACTTCATTACTTCATAAATCAACCCTAATTTCTGATAATACAATGAATCAGGGGATTTACAAATAATCTCCACCATACCCACTAACCAATTCAATCTCTCTCCTCTATTTCGCGAAATACTATAAACCAGTACATCGGCGTACCACCGTACCCAATCAGATAACTCCCACGTGTCACGATCAGATTCGTCCCTGAAATTCGACATATCAAAGATGGGCCCATTAGAGTACGACATGATTTGGTCTTTCAGTGCAGGTTTACTGTTGTTGAGGAGGTGGTGGAGGGTGAGTAGACATTTGAGCGCCACGTAAGCATTGTGGGTCCCATGAAGACGGCGAAGTAACGCGTGGATGATGACTCCGGTGGAAGGACGGTGGTTATGAGCAAGAGCCAAGACGGCGTCGATAGGCGGCGGGTCGGAAGGGTTGTGATACGTGGTGGCGCGTAGAACCGCCACGTTGAAGAATTTGGTTGGTTTAGAGGATATTACTAAGGAAGCTTTAAGGATTGAGACTTTATCTTTGAGAATTCCTAACATGTTTTTTAGTCTTTCTGGTTTTTTCATTGGAAAAAACAGGAAAATGGAATATTTATAATGAAAAATTATTTGGAAATGAGATAAATATAATGAAAAGTTGATTAAATTGAAATGTGGGATCTGGAAAATGGAAATAATTGAGGAATTTTCTGGTGGGAAATTTGGAGGAAAGGAGGAAAAAGAAGTTGGGATGGAGAAGGCGTTGAATGGTCGTTAATGAATAATGAGTATTACTCGGGTTTTTTTTATGATTTTGTGAGTTGATAAAATTGTTTATTGTTAATAATAAATTAATAAGTGTTGTTAGCGTGTTTTTCGAGAAAGGTTTTTGGGTCGTCAATGGATTGTGGTTTTACCGACAAGGACAACGGGAATATAGCTAGCCGTTTTAGTTGCTTTTCAGTACAATTATTTTTTTCTTTTTCTTTTTCTTTTTCTTTTTCTTTTTCCCCATGATCTTCTGATGAGGGAAAGTTAATAAAACTCCTGCTCTTTAATGTCGTTATCTTTTTTTGTGTTGTCTTGTTTGATGAAATTACTCCAATGTCCCTCTTTCACTTTTTGTTGTGAAAACACTCACAATACTCTATTATAGTTAGAGGCGGGGTGTTCAAAATCGAGTACCTGCTTTTTCGGGTACCTAAAATTGCGATTCAGTTCCGACCCGCTTTAAATCGGGTATCCGAAATCCGGATACCCGATTTAAACTGGGTCGAAAACCGGATATCAGGTTATATTAGAATTTTTTTTTGTCGTTTTGTCCTTTAACCATACGTTTGTTTATCTCTATTTTCACTTAAAATAATTTTTTATATAAAATTCAAATACACACTCTCTAAAAACCTTTAACTTAATTAGTCATAAAAGATTAATTAAGAAAATAAGATAATAATATTATTGTTTATGGGTTTAAGTAAGAGCAATTATAAAATTCAAATACTAACTCTTCAAAAATTTTCAATCCAAGGTTAGCTTAAGAGATATCATGATCATTTTATTTACGAAAAAAAAGTAAAAAAAAATAAAATAAAGAATACCGGATACCCGGTTTTCAAAAATTTGTGACCCGGATCCGGTATCCGGTTTTAAAACCGGGTATCCGATCCGGATTATCCTGTTTGCGAAAACCGGTTAAATTATTAGAGGTGTTTATTCGGGTGATCGGATGGGTGTCATTCAGTTCGGTTGTATTTTGGAACGATTAATTTTTAGATGCGTGTTCTGACGGGTCACACTTGGGTCGGGTCGGTTAGTCACAGTTCGGTTGAAAATCGGTTATTCGAGCTGTCGGGTTAGCATCAGTTCGGTGTCGGTTGAAGTTCGTGTCCTGATTCAATCGATCTCGAGTTGTCATCGGTTAATAATTGGTTCGGTTTTACCGGGTACAGATCGAGTTTGGGTATTTTTTCAAGTAGAATTCGACTACGAATTACTAATTACTATCGATCGAGTCAATATCAGATTAAGTTGTTAATCTTTTTTTTATTGATGATAAGGTTTCCGTTACTTAAAGCAAAATAAAAATAGTTCAAATACAAATCAATTAGTGATCAATATTACATTGTTACTTTTACTTGTTTGACCGAAAATTAAATATATGAAACCATGTATTTATAAAATTTATTTTATAAAATATTTATCAAATATTTATCACTTTATTAGAATAAATAATAAGATGATTGAATATGAGTCGATCATACTTCTATGTTAAAAACTAGTTCAGGTTTACACAAGTTCGATCTAATTATCTAAACACTTTCGGGTTAAGTCGGTTTTGGACTGATCGAGTTCGATTTCGAGCATGATTCAGGTCGGATATGACTCGGGTAATCTCGGTTAACGATTATGTGTCGATTAAAAAAATCGATTACAGCTCGGGTTCGGTTTTCCCATTTTCGGTTGTCAACCGGTTCAGATATAACTTCGGGTCGGGCAATGTCGGTTCGATAAACCTAAAAAAGGAGCACATTTTCGGGTCGGTTTACTTTCGGTTTCGGTTCGGATTTTCGGGTCGGGTCACTTTTGAACAGCTCTAATTATAGTCTACTCTTTCAAGAATTCGTTAAAAATGAAAGTTCGTGATTGTGTTGTCACTTTTTATATATTTAATTTTCAATTTGTTCTTGATTTATTTTCAAAACTTCAGTTTTTAACGTCCCTCTATAAAGATTCACCAAACATTCACTGAATTAAAACAAGCTAAAACTGAAAATCGAATTACAATGGCCAACGAAAATGAACATCGAATTCAAAGAAAAAAAGGTTGTGTTGAAATTCGATACAAAGCTATAACTTTTGATAGAAAAATCATATAATTGTAATGTTTGCGGTATTAGAACCTAGACTTCATGATCTTTCCAATAACATATTATATGCTCAATTCCGATAACCGAGCGAGAAATGACGACCGTTTAAAGTTTATACAGAAATCAAATTAATGTGAGGTTCGCGGCATTAGAAATTAGACCTCAAGAGCTTCCCAAAGATATATTGTATGTCCGATTTCGAGAATCGAGCGAGAAATAACGATCATTTAAAGTTTGCATATAATATATCATTGGAAAGATCTTAAAGTCAGGTTCTAATGCCGCAAACATTGCAATAATGCAATTTTTCTAGCAAAAGATTTGGCGATCATGTATCAAATTTCAACACAAAACATGTGACTAGGTTTGTTTTTAAATTTTAAAAAATTGTTTTCTTCTTAAAATTATTATTTTTAATTTTAATTTAATTATCATTAATAAATTTAGTTTAGTAATTACAATGGGTGATTTTATAATTAAAAATAGATTTATGGGTATTTTAGTCATTCATTAAAAAGGTGACGACACAATGAAAATGATGGCGACTTTCAAGGATTGAGTAAATTCACATCAAAGCTTAGGAATAATGAATTTCAATAAAATAACCGGTTGAACGTTTTGTGCGACAACACACTTATTTTTTTATTTTAAATGTTATATTTTTTTGGCAAATAAAGATTTTATTATTCACTAAATCAAACAAGATACAACTGGAGGAGCAAACAAGTGACAGAAACGTTATATTTTTTTTTGGTAAATAAAAATTTTTCATTCACCAGAAAAAAACATAAAACAACAAGGCAAAGGAAACTCAATTCTCCTTATTTGTATCAGTGTGAAACGTTATTTTTTTTAACTAAATTTAATCGAAAAAGAAATTTAGTTAGAGAATGAGATAAAAAATAAGAGATGATAGAAATAAACGACTGGTTAAATGGAAAGAAGGAATACGTTTGTGGATGACATTATAAGAATGAGAGTGAGACCACAAGCATTGGGTTGTGAGAGGATTTAAGCAATATTAAATGTGTACTCAGCACAAGCTAATAATGTGATTTTGTTCTTTGAACCTATCCTGGTGGGGGACATATTTTGAGAAGGTTGAGATTGATGAAGTCAACGGCAATTGAAACCGTAAAGATTAGGAATCAACAAAGTAATCTCAACCAATCATATAAAAAAATGTAAGTAAAACATCTTTATTCAAAATCATTTTAGTACTTATTTTGGGATTATTGGAGAAAAGATTCCACCATACGAGGTGATGTGATTTCTATATGGTTGGCGCAATTGACACTGGTTGGTTGTTATTTTGAAATGTTGGTTTTGAATTTGCAGGATGACTTTAAGTTAAAATGAAAAATTTTGTCAAATTTTTGGTTTATCCGATTTACAAACGGAACTCTGCCGAATTTTCCAGTAGAAATTTGTATACTTTAAATCATTTCAAATGATTCTTATAATGTAATTTATTTACATCTTTCAAAGTTTGTAAACTCTTTTTTTAATTCTTAATAGATGTCTAGTGGATGATATAATCAGTTGAGTGATTGATCATATTATCAACGTAATAGCCCGATAAAAGTGTTCAGCTTCCGCATTAGTTTAAATTAATCTTGTTTAATCAGCTGGTTGGTTTCGGGTTGTTACACTAAATTAGTGGAACAAATTAACATGAAAAACATTTCAAAAAAATTAACATAAAAAATAGTGCAAAATGAGATGAACAAATGGAGTATTTAATATTCTTATATTTAATAAGCATATACTTCCTCCAATTCACTACTAATGTCCCATTTACTTTATGCACTCAATACAATGCACTTATTCAATTTTTAATATTTCTAATTGTACATAATTAAAAATTATATAAAGTTGATATAAATAATCTTTATATTGAGACGAATCAAACAAGATCTCACTTCACTATGTATTAACTTATAGATTAATAATAAAATGCAAATTAAGAGTAAGAGATGAATAATATCCAAAAAGCAAATGAGATATTAACAGTGAATTGGAGGGGGTAGTTACTATTTTTAATAAGTAATTAATAATTTTTGTATTATTAATTAATTAATAATTACTATAGTTAATTTTTCAATTTTATGTTAATTAATAATTAGTTAGTCATTTATTTTTTTTTAAATTATGAAGTAATATGGTCAATAATCCTGGTAGAGACAATGGTTTCTTTAAAGATTTATTATTTGGCTATACGCCTCTAGACCTATGCTTTTTAGAGGGAACCCTTAAGAGAAGGGTGTTATGGGGTCTTCTAGTTCTTTTAGTCTAATATAGGCAGTAAAAAAGTTAGGCCTAGAGGTCTAGCACATTAGAACATGTGCTTACGTCACATATAGATGATCCAATCGACACACATAGTTTCTCGGGGTCTAGTGTTGAGGAGTGGAGATATAGTGAAGACGAAACAACTAGTTGATTGGACGATTGCATGGGGATAGAGGCAAGTAATTTGTGTGCACATAAACTGGGCCTAGTAGTTCTAATGATCTTGATGCCCTATGAGTGAGCCTAGGGGAATATTTATCTCTCCAAGCTAGGAGGCATAGATAGGTAACCAACCAGAATTGGGTAATTAGTACACCCAGCCAAGTGGGCCTACAAATATTAGGTTGTTGCGTAGCTATGGATGGAACATAGCTACGGTTATATAGGGGGGTGAGTGTACAATTCTAATTCTAGAGTGTCGTACTAGGAAGAAGACGATGAAGGTCATCATCAGACTTTAAGATATATTTACTAAGTCGTAAGGAGAGTTTCTTGGTACTTCTTCGAAATAATTGTCATGCATCAACACATTAATGCTTTAGTTTCATCTTTTGTTGAGACACCTTTCACATTTTTTGGGGGAGATAACCATTATGTTGCATGACGTACAACGAATACTTGAAGTGCGAATTGGTGGTAACCTTGCTCGAAGAAACTTTAGAGGAGGCATATACACTTACTCTTGGAGGCCTATTTGGGAGCTAATGAGCGAGTTGGATAATATAAGGACGTTGATTAATTAGTGGGAGCATCAACATTAGTAACCTTCTCATCCACATGACTCAATCTTTACAGTGTTGTCTATAGCCTACTACATGGCTATTGTGGGGTTGACACTTGTTGGCATTGATAATGATTATAGTACTGCAGTCCCATTGCTACTGATAAGGAAGACGAATCTGAGGATGAAGCCAATATGAGCTCATCTGGTAATCTGATAGGTACATTATGCCTTGTTTCTGAAATTTTATTGAATCATTAGATAATTGACAATGGTGCAACCGATCATATGTGCATCACTGTAAAGATGTTCAAGACTCTTAGAGATATAGATGACAGTAAACATAAAATAACAATCCCTGATGGCAGTAAGTTGAAGGTCACTAAGATGGGAGATGTACAACTCATTGACAAAATAACTCTCAAGAATGTGTTGTTTGTACCTGAAATTTTCTTCAATCTCATTTCGGTACAAAAACTTTGTTGTGATAACAATATCTTGCTCACTTTTTCCCCCTTTGATTGTTGGTTCTGGGACCACTCCAAGAAAAAGCTCTCTCATCTTGGTAAACTCAAGCATGGGCTTTATTATACACAAGACAAAAGCACTCTTGTTCCAATAAAGCTACACATATTCCTAGACTATTAAACTTTACTACTAGACATGATATGACAAAAGAAATAAAGTTATTGCACTTGAGGCATGATCACATCCCTTTCCCAATATTAAAGTTACTTTACCCAGATCTTGCTACTTCCAATATCAAAGACCCCTTGGTTTGTACAATTTGTCGTCTCGCACGCCAAGGTCGGTTGCTTTTTACACATAGTGAGATCCACAAAGCCTTATGAATTGTTGCATCTAGATTTGTGGGGTCCCTATCTAAAGGCTACTTACATTGGATGTAATATGTTTTTGACTATTGTGGATGATTTAACTAGAACAACTTGGTTGTATCTTTTGAAATATAAAATCCAATGTGTGACTTTTCTACAAAGTTTCTTGTTGTATTTGGAAATTCAAATTCATGTTCATGTGATAATTGTTCGTAGTGACAATGCTAAGGAATTATTCGAAGGTGATATGTTACAATTGTTCCTTGCCAAAGGTATTCATCATCAATAGAGTTGTACCCAAACGCCCCAACAAACGGGGTGGTTGAGCACAAGCAAAAACACCTTCTTGAGGAGGCTTGAGCCTTATCTTTTTAATCCAATTTACCCATCACTTTTTGAGGCGAAGCCGTTCAATGTGCCACACATTTGATTAATCGTATGCCTTTGAAATCCCTAGGCAACTTACCACCCTATGAGAAACTTTATAATACTAAGCCTGATAATATCTTTTAAAAGCTTATGGTTGTTTATGCGTTGTGTCTACTTTAAAGCAAGGAAGAAATAGGTTTCAAATAAGGGCTAATCCTTGCATTTTCGTTGGCCTCTTTACCAGTTGGACGTTAAGAATGCCTTTTTGCACGACGATCTATATGAAGAAGTTTATATGAAACTTCCAGAAGGTCTTCAAGCTGAACCTGGTCTCGTATGTAAACTCAAGAAATCTATTTTTGACCTCAATCAATCATGTCGTTAGTGGTTTGCAAAACTTACTACTAAGTTGACACATCGAGGATTTATCCAATCATAGAACGATTATTCTCTATACATTAAACGTAGTGTCACTTCAATCACTATAGCCGCGGTATATATTGTCGGCAATACAATCTTGACTGGCGATGATATTTCTTGTATTTAGAGGTTGAAAGCTCATTTGCAACGAGTCTTTAGCATTAAAGATCTTGGCCACCTAACATTCTTTTTTGGTATGGAAGTCTCTTATGTTTCACATGGCATTGTAGATTCTAGTTTGTCTTTGCCAAAAAGGGTTGTCACACCCCTTCCTGTACATCTCAAGCTTCAAAGTGGTAATTCTCCATTATATTCGAATCCCACTCTTTATCGCATTCTAGTTGGGAAGTTAAATTTCCTCATGCATACTCGTCCCGATTTATGCTATGTTGTTTAAGTGCTCATCCAGTTCATGCAAAATCCCACTGATCACCTATAAGTTAAAAGTCCAAAAAACAGCCCACGGTCTCCAAGTCGTCTTTTGAAGTTGAATATAGGGCTTTATCCGCAGCTGCCTCTAAAATTACATGGCTTGTTCGTTTTTTAGATGAACTGGGTGTATCTAATCTCAAGCCTATCACTTTATTTTGTGATAATAAGTCAACCATCCAGATTGCTCATAATCCAGTTCTCCATGATCGAACCAAACATATTGCTATTGATTATCATTTTATGCGTGAAAAGGTCCTTGAAGGTCTACTCTGAATTTTCTATGTGCCTACCTCTGAGCAGCTTGTTGATTTGTTTACTAAGATACTTCCATCTACAGTATCTAAATAATTGCTCTCCAAATTTGGACTTGTTGAAACTCGTCCAAGTTTACGGTAGGTGTTGACGTTATTGGTGATGATATAGTACTGCAGTCCCATATATTACTGCTCTTACACACCTTGTCCCATTACATGAAGAATATATTTCTTATTTTCCGTTTTCTAAAAATAGTTAATTAGTACTCTTGGCTAGCTCATATAGTTTGTTATTTTCTTTTCAGTTTGTTACACTATTTTGTATATATAGTCTTTTAAAGCTTTATTCATTTTGTACTTTTTGGTCATTATTTTCCATCTTCACAGTAATAATACAAAGCTCCTTCATAAGCTCCTTTCATGGCTACTTTTCTTTTCTTCTTCCTTTAACAACACTACTGGTTCACAAGACGCGGACTGGGATGAGGCCTCACCTTATTTTTATTTGGATAAGGAATTGGATGAGATTTCTTGGGGGATAATTACTTTGGCATTTATCATCAGCTGGGTATTGCGAGTATGTGTGGTTGCAAAGTCATTATTGGATGTCTGACACTATTACGTGCATGAATTACTTCTTGTCCTCATCCTAGTCATCGTTATTATATGTTCAATACAATTAGAAGGCTGATTTGTGTACATCGATGAAGATATCATGTGACGTATCCAGACTAGCATCCTGTAGGAGTATTTTGGACACTATGTTTAAAGACTCAAATAAGGTTATAGATATGTAATTTCATTGTTTTTCCTACTTTAAATGATGTTATCAGTAGTATTATATGAAGATATAATAAGGTTATAGATTTATTGATGGTTTTGAAGCTATTGATAAAGCTTCTGGGTTAGAGTGGAGAAACGAACATTTAATGTGATGAGAATCAAAACGGCTTATAGGTCTGGTGACGTCAATGGTAATTTGAGCGACTCCTTCAACCTCTTTGCTTTGGGAAATCAAAGGGTATTTTAAAAATAATTCACCTAAATCTAGTGACTTGGCTGCAATAATGTTTAATTTGTTAAATTGAAGGCTTAATTTGTAAAAATAAAATTTCAAAGTTGTAATTTGTAAAAGTCTTAAATTAAAGGGTATAATTTGCAAATGATTGTTATTATAAAAATATTTAATAAAATAACAATTAAAACATAGTAAACAATGCATTTTTTTGAAATCGGCGACGAATCAGCCAAGGCTTTGGATCGTCCCTAATCTTTTTTCCTGAAATCTACCGAAAGATGACGATGAGATGTGTTGTTATCTGGGCTGTCGCATATTTGGGTGACGAGCTTGCGTGGCGTTTTATTTAGCATCCACTTAAATGACAACCAGCAAAAGGCTGTCGCTCGGTTGTCACTAAAGCCTAGGCGATGCCATGTGTTGTCGCTATTTGTACGTATTTTTGCATTGCTATTAAAATTTTTTCAATTAGGCTAGTAAAATCCTATCAACATTATGATTCTACATATGAATTAATCAGATTGATGATATATATTTTCATTGTAAACTCATAGAAACATATATCAGAATTGCGATTTTAACAAAAATATACCCATAGATTTTAGAAGATAAAATTCATTCCCTTGTCAATCTACCAAAATTTAACTTAATTCAAAAGAAGGACATTATCTTTTTTGGCATAGTAGGAGAGTAGTGTTCTTCTTATGCTTCATATTTACAAACTTAAACACATATCCTTAAGCTAGTGATTTCATCAATTCACTCATTCTCTTCTATAATAGGCTCTAGCTTTTGCAAGTGATTTGATAACAAACCACTCGATTTATAGGGCTTCTTGTCGATCTTCATGATCATTGTTTCGACTCTCATATTATGATTCGACAAGAGTTGTCGAAATTGTTGTTTGGTTAGAACAACTTTGATCCTTACACCTTCATTTTTCGATTTTGAAATAAAATCAGATGAAGATAAAAATGAAGAAGAACAAAGAACATCTCCTAATACAATCGCAGGCTCATGCAAGACTTTTTTTTTGGACACTAATAAGCCACCAAAAATGCACGAAGCATATAAGTTTCTCATTATTTTCTTTGTATTAAAAGAAATGGTGAAGTTGTATTAGTTGAAAAAACAAGAAGGAAAAAAGCAAGATTTATATCATAGAAGAAGTGTGGGTATGTTTTGGGGTTAACCTAAAAAATCGGATTGCTTTGTGTGATTTATTAGGTTGGTTTTATTTGGTGTTTTTTTAAGTCAAATTCCTTGAGAAAGGTGTGAATACGGTGATGAGTTGAAGTACTAGAAGGTGGGTAGGGAAATATATATAGAAACACAAATTCTTAGACTATACGAGAGACCATCTTTAATTGGGTTGGCCCATTAGGAAAAATGTAGAGTAAATATAGGCAATAAGCTTTAATGGATTGGACCTGAGAGACGTCTCTCAGAAAGACGGTCTCTCAGAAGATCAACTGATATAGAAAATATAAAATAGTAGTGTTATACTTCATCCATTTTAAATTACTTGATATTATTTAATAATAATAATAATTCATTTACAATATAAACTTAATCATTAAATTTGTGTATTAATAGTATAATTATCAAAGCGCAAAAATAATTTATAATTGTATGAAAACATATTTGTGAAAAATAGACAAATTAAAACTTACCATCAATCAATGAATTTTATGAAATTGATTATCGTTAATATTGGTGAAATTATAGAACCCAAGTTAAGAAATGTCCCTTGATAGTTTTTATTAAATTTTAATTACTATAATTTTAATATGTATGCAATAAAATACTTTGTTTATTATAAAAAAAATCATTCTTTCTAATTTTTATGATCCTATCATTGAAAGATTTTATATTTTCCATCAATATATTAAATTTTAATTTAATTTGTAGTAATTTATAAAAATATTCAAGGAATCATTAAATATACAAAAAGAATATAACATGATATAAATTTTCAGTTTAAGACTTAAGATTTGAAATAAAAGTATAGATTTATATAACGATATATATATATATATATATATATATATATATATATATATATATATATATATATATATATATATATATATATATATATATATATATATATATATATATATATATATATATATATATATATATATATATATATATATATATATATATATATTAGATCACATATATTTATAATTAATCAAAAAATATTAAATGCTTTAAAACTAATATGGAACAGAGAAAGTATATTTTATTGATTATTGATTATTGATTTATTGATTTATTGATTGCACTATTTTTTTACAACCCTAAATTTATAAACTATAACATAGTCACGTAAAATCTTGTTTGATTTGTCTTAATGTAAAAATTTATTAATATTATGAGTTTTTTTTTTAAAAAAAAATATTATACATAATTAAATATATTAAAATTTTAATTTTTGCATATTGGACTATATAAAAAGTCAAATATTGTAATGCATTGTACATTTAAAATAAAAAATGTATATAATTCTTAAATTAAAGTCGAAAAAATAACTATAATTGAACTATAGTTAAAGTCAGACTCGCATTTATTATGTCGCAAAATTAAAGTGAGAAATGAGTATATCATTGCATTTGGATGCTTCAAGTATGATATTTCGGTCCAATTGAAGGTTCTAATACGTAAATTTTGAATCAAAGTAAAGTTGGACGCTCTTTTTACACTTTAAAATTTTCTATAATTTCACTGACACTATATGTCTTTGCCATTTGTCTCTAAACGTATATTACTAAATCATCTTCATAATTAATTGTTTTATTGTTATGAGTTTATTTTTAGTGATTCAAGTATTCGCTTATTTAAATTCTAATTATTGAACAAAGAAAAGAAAATTCAATTGAAAGATATAAAACAAACCTTTATCATTCAATTGTCGATGATAAGCTTAATTTTCGATTTTTGTCCATTTCTCCTAATCGCTTTATTTTTTTTTTATTTTTCAGTTTTTAAATGATAATTTCACTCCTAATTTGATACTCCATTATTACTTAGAAAATTTATTTTTTATTTTATTTCAGTTATTCATTCTCTTCTTTTAATTGTGCCGTTTTTATTTGTTGGCCTAAAATTTTTAAAAATATAAAATATCTATATGTATGTAAATATATTCACTTAAATTTAATTATTATATTGATATTATTTTCTCTTTGAAGGTATATATTGGATTTCGACTACGATTAATCATGTCAATTTTTGAGATCTCTATTGATTTGTCAAACACGCATGCAATGCAAATTGCAATAGGCCGGGTATTGGCTATTTCTGGAATTACTTTAGGGTTTGAATATTCGATTCATATTATAGGAGCTAAATTATTTAGACGCTATGAGTCAATTGGTTGTAATTTTTGCATAATTCTAATAAATTATTTTATGTCACTTTGAATTTTATTGTGCACTGTATCTACGATCATACAATTCTATAATTTTGCTGTTAAATGACAAATGACAATCTCATAGTCATCTGTCAAATGCAGGAGGATTATTGATCCTTCAATAGTAAAACAATTTATTTCAAAAAGTAGATTAATTCTAAAAAATACATCACTTTTAGAAATTATTTTACATTAATATAATATTTATAACATCACACATTAAAATACCGAAATGGAAAAATAAGAAACCTTCCAAAAAAAAGAAATTATTACTATTTTCCTTTATTACTGCATTTACAAGCAAATTCAATAGTTGTAAGAAAATACTATACATCACAAATAATAACAGTCAAAAACAATTAATTTTTAGAATAAAACAGCACAAGATCACAATACTTTTCTTTTATATACTAAATACAATATAATTTTAAAAGTTACATTTCAAATAAAAAAATCCATTCTATAAAACTCCGTGCGATTCACGAGTTTTATACTAGTAATGAATAATTATCGATGTTTCATTAATCTAAAGTCATGAAATGACTCCGATTTAAAGTGATACTTTATTGATGGGCAAAATATATGCTAGCCTAACGTAAATGAAAAATATACATATATAATGAGTTATTTCAAGTGGTCGAATGTTTATAGAAAGGAATAAAAATATCTTCAGTATTTGGTAGTGATGGCCACAGGACGGGTTACCAGGAACAAAAAGCCGCCAAAGAACCATTTTGGCATTGGATTAGTCTGCGGCAGGTTTTAAACCAGTCCAAACCGCATACTGTAGGGTTCCGAAAAAATTCTAACCACCACATGAAAGCGGTAGGCGGGAATTGCTCCCGTTGTCATAAATTGGTTCCCGCCCACCGCTTCCATGGAATTGCTCTGGAACCGCAAACTACAAACCAGAATCGGATGCTTTATCCCATAGAACGATTCCATAAAATCGCGAACCGAAACGGGCCGGTTCATCCGGCCCCATGGTTTAGTGAAACCGTTTAGAAAATATGGGCCAATTGATTTCACTCACAATTTTCTCATTTATTATTCACTCTACTTACTAACTTAATTACACATAATTACTCCTTAAATTATATTAAAAAAATTACCCCTTAAATTTATTAATTATTTGTTTATTTTAATTTTATTTTATCATCCTGTTGTTACTTTTCAAACAGCCTCTAAACAGTTACTAAAATGACAAAATCATTTAGAGGATCTAGCTCCAATTCCAAAAGAAAGTACACTTCTACTCCAACACGTTGGAGTTTGACCCATGATCTTTTAAAAACGACCGTTAAATATTATGTTGTTATAGCACAGCTACACAATGAATGTACGATAAAGGTATTAGCAACGTAGTAGGGACGAATGCTAATTAGTGACATGGATCAGGAGAGAATGCTAATTAGTGACATGGATCAGGAGAGACGAGAATTAGAGACGGTGTGTTGTAACTATATCGAGAGAGTAATACTATCTCTGTCCCTTTGAATTTGCATTCTAAGACTTAAAAGTTTTTTTACATATTTGAGTTTTAAAATGCAAACTCAAAGTAAAAGGGTCGTTTCCAAAAATTTCGGTAGCCCGGGGCGAAGACATAAATTGGGGCCATAATTCACATATAATATTTTACAATAAAATAAAAATTAGTTAGGCAAAAAAATACATATTTTATGACGCATAATAATCTTTAGAAATATTAAATTTCATATAGATAAAACATTAAAATCAAAGCCTAAACGTTCATATGAAAATATTTCTACGAGCCTTTCTAGATGCAAAGTCACTAATAATTAGGGGTGTTCAAAATCGGGTACCGGGTCGACCCGGATCCGGAAATCCGGGTACCCGCTTTTTCGGGTACCTAAAATTGCGATTTGGTTCCGACCCGGTTTTATTAGAATGTTTTTTTTATTTTTTTATTTTTTATTTTTTATTTTTTTGTCGTTTTGTCGTTCAACCATACGTTTGTTTATCTCTATTTTCACTTAAAATATTTTTTTTATATAAAACTCAAATACAAACTCTCTAAAAAATCTTTAACTTAATTAGTCATAAAAGATTATTTAAGAAAATGAAAGACTAATATTATTGTTCATGGTTTAAGTAAGAACAATTATAAAATTCAAATACTAATTCTCCAAAAATATTCAATCCAAGGTTAGTTTAAGAGATATCATGATCATTTTATTTACGAAAAAAAGTAAAAAAATAATTAATTAAAGAAAACCGGATACCCGGTTTTCGAAACCCGGATCCGAATCCGGTATTCGGTTTTAAAACCGGGTACCTGACCCGGATTATCCGGTTTACGAACGGGTACCGGATAAATGGGGTCGGATTTTGCCGGATCGGGTTATCATGAACACCCCTACTAATAATAGTTTCTACAATAATATGTTCTAACATATTTTTCTCAATACATAAAGTAGCGAGACCATTTAACCTTAGCAATTTAGCATTTCTCCCAAAACTCAATCGAAAGAAAAGATTTGATGAATAAAGTAGAATATACAAAGAGGATTATATATAATTAGATGAATTCCCATTGATAATTGAAGGATAAAATTACTGTTTATCATAATCACGAAGGAGAAGGAATTAATCTGCCTAAAAATTGAATTGAGATACATTTTGAAGAACAAAATCACCGATAAAAGGTGATAGAATTGAAATAATGACAGTTTTTTGGGGTTAATCAAATTTCACTTAAGAAAGTGAATATTTTGGGAGAAAAAATAGGAAGGAAGAAGGTTGAATAGTGGTGTTTGAAATTCTTCTGTAACTCCTTTTGATAATTGCTTGATACGATTTATCCTTTTTTTTTTCTTTTATTTTTTTGTTATTTTGTTCATAAATAATTATTTTGGGAATTTAACGCTTTTATTAAATTTGTACTCCATTAGGGAAGGTGAAATATCTCACCTCAAAGGTATTTAAAATAGGATAATGAGGAAATGGGGACGTAAGGTTGAACTTGGTGATAGGATCCTTTATTTTGAATAGTAAGTCTCATGGGAGACGGTCTATTCTATAGACGTATACCACAAAGTCCAGCCCAACCAAAAATAGCATATTAAAAGTATCAAAATACAAAATTGGGCTGGTCCAATTCAATGGTCTATCCTATAGACCGTCTCTTGTGAGATTTTGTGTATTTTGAAATGAGATTCGGCTTTTTATGTGGTTTTTGAGAGTTTGGGCTTGACGGACTTTTTTTTGGGCTTCTTAAGGTAGCAAATGTGATAGCTAATGTGGTCATTACTCATTTGTTTCCATAAGGAGATGACAAATTCTTCGATAACATTGTCTCATTGTGAGACTGGTTTATATGAATTGGCTTAATATTTAATTTTTTTAAAAAGTTATTAAATATGCCATGTTCAATTATATTTCAATTTACAACTGGTTTTGGACGTGACTGTCTCAATATGAGACGGATAACCCAATCAACTAAAAAATAGTTGATACCTTTAAGGTCAAAATTAATTTTTTAATTGATCATTTTTAGATCAAAATTAAAATTTTCAATAACAAAACAGTCATAAACTTTTGACCATTTTAAAAAGCATTCAGTTAATGGATTATTTTGAGGTCTGAATTGATCATTATTAGATCAAAATTAAAAATTTTATAACAAAAGCTGCCATGAGTTTTTGATCATTTCCAAGAGAATTCATCGAATAATTTGGCAAAACATAATCAAGATCGAGACTTCCTCCGCTTTCACATCAAGGATAAGCAAACACTACACTTTCATCTTTAATTCCAAGTCCATTATGAACAGAAACTGTTGAGGAAAGTGTAATATCACTACTATTTATGGATGATTAAGAGTACAAGTTATGTTCTATTAGATACATCTCGTTGCATTGAATAAGGATACTTGTATTGTGCAATATTTTTAACACTGTTATTGATAGTTTTCATCATCATGATGATGATGATGATTAATAGTTTTATTGACAACTCATTTTTAATTTGAAATTCATCCATAGAATGATACAATAATACCATTTTATTAAACTTCGTTTTGAAATTGTGAAAACCGAACCATATTTAGCCAGAAATTGATCAATTTAACGTCAAAATTGATCACTTATAGGTTGAAATTAATTTTTTTTTATTTTAATTGATCTGTTTAAGTTTTACTTTAAGTTGAATTGATATCTTTAAGGTCAAAATTGATAAATACCCATAAAGTGAAAAAATGAAGGAAAGCATGTGCGACTATTACATGCACGAATTGGAGGCCCGAATTGACGGTTTCATAATGAAACTTTTTCTCCCATTTTTTGTGTTCAATTTAGTTAATTAATATTTTTTTAAAACATCATTAAATACGCTGCTTGTATGGGTCCTATTATAAGTTCATAAATTTTTTAAAGAAAATAGTTTCTTGTAATAAAGTACCAATATAACGCTTTTAAAAATTAAAATAACAACAAAGAAATATTGACTATAAATGCATAAATAGACAAGAAACATACTTCCTCCGTTCTCTATTGATGTTCCCATAGGGAATGTTCACGGGAATTAAGGAAAGTAGAATCTTTTAGATAGTGAAGATATTATTTTATTGAATAATAAATTTGATGGAGGAAAAGTGGGGACCCCAAATATTAAAAAAAGTATTTAAAGAATATTAGTGGAAAAATGTTTTTATGAAGTTAGTGGGAAACATGTGGGGACCATAAGGAATATAAAAATGTTAAAATGGAGTTAGTGGAAGAAATGTGAGCCCATAATCATTATTAAAATATTAAAATGAGGATGGATAAGGTTATTTTTGTCTAAAATTTGTGATATAAATGGAAAGATTCTTTATGGGAACAACAATTGAAACACCTAAAAATGAAAAATGGAAACTTCTTTAAGGAACGGAGAGAGTAGTTGATTTAAATTAAAAATAATGGAGAAATTGAAAAGCTGGCAAAATTTACAAAAATGGTCAAGTTTGGGCTATGTCAAGTTTCACACAATTGTTTTCGGTATTGTCAAGTTGGATCATTTTGGATCACGGGTTAAAATTTTGTATCACGATCCAATAACTTTTAATTAAATTTCGAATTAATTTCGAGTTGAATAAAATTTTAACATGTCTAGACTCTAGACAAGTGACCACTACTAGTCAATATTATGCATTTGGTCCATATTAATAGGATCTAGCTAGCTTCACTAGAGATGACTACACTGTATCATAGTCCCAAAATCTTAGGTTTTATATAAAATAAATTTAGACCATTGCCAATTTGCCGTCATATATTCTGGTGTATGTATAGATTAAGAAAATACTTTCTACGTTCCACTATACTTGCTATATTTGACTTTTTACGCAATTCAATATGTTATTTTAATAATTTATATATTGAATTATACACGTCTAAAAATTATAAAAAATTAATATTTTGAAAGTATGCGATTAGACGATTCAAACAAGATCCCACTTTAATTATATTTTTTCTTACATATATAATAGAAATGTAGCGAGTATCTCAGAATAGGGAAAAGAGAGAAAATAACAAAAATAAAAGATATTTTTATCCAAATCATTTAGCATTTGCATGGTGGGTGTCAGTATCGGACCAAAACCTAAAAAAGTAAAAAATGAACCAAGTTAAGGTGTGCATGTTTGTGCTTGTCTTTATCAAAATCAGTTAGTAATTTTATGCTCTGAACCAATTTACATGTCCCATTTATTTGGGCACGGATATTAAGGGTGGTGTAGGGTCTATTAAAAAAGTGGTAGTTGGTATTTTAATTGATTAAATTAATTGTAAAGGTGGTAGTTGGGGTATTGTAAGTAGTAAAAGTTGAGGTATTTTGGTCATTATTTGTGTGAACATGGGGTATTTAGGTAAAAAAAAGTTTGATAAAAAAGAAAATGGGACAATTTATAGGAATTTGCCAAATAAGAAAATGAAACAACTAAATTGGTTCGGATGGAGTATAATCTACAATGCAAACTGCGAGTGTTCTCCTGAGAGAGCTAGTAAAATATCTTGATTTTTTGAGGAAAAATATCTTCGATTAGATTATGAAATTGGAATTTAATATGATGAGCTTAACAATAAGTGGCACGGACACATTATACTTGTAGAAACAACATAAAAAATTATTGGTACGATAAATGATTAATTAAGCGAAATAGAAAAATTGGATTTTATTTAAGCTAAAAAGCAATTAATTATCACTTTTCAAAATAGATTTTTTGTGATAAATTTACGTGGAAAGCTTCTTCTATGGTTGCGATGTCGTGCCATCCACCCACCACCGCCCACTGCAACCTCCACCAGACCACTACCTTTTTCAATTGACTATTTGGCTTCAATTTCAGTTTTGTTTTTGAGAATCTCAAAAATTAGAATTTCTTAATTTGAAACTTCAAATCTATTTACAAGTTAAATTTTACTAATTTACAAGTTGTTAATTGTTATACTCCTTCCGAATCTTTTTAGTTGTCCCATTTCCTTATTTGACAAATTCATATCAATTGTCCTATTTTCTTTTTTGTCTTTTTTTTTACCTAAATACCCCCACTTTTACTACTCTCAATACTCAACTACCACCTTTACAATTAATTTAATCAATTAAAATACCCAACTATCACCTTTTTAATGGACTACACACCACCCTTAATAACCGTGAAAACCCAAATGAGACATCTAAAATGATTCGAAGGGAGTATTACTTATCATCTTGGGATGCATTTCAAACTTCAATTCTAATTGCAAGCTACAGTTAATTTTTAGCTAGAATTTAAAATAATGATGAGAAAATAAGAAAATCTTGTTTTTCGAGTGACAAATCTTTATTATTATCGAATTGAAGTATTTTACAGTGTAATTGATCTTACATGACTTTTGAGATTTATTCAGTGAGAGAATCAAAAATTTAGTTATTTGTGTAAGTCGTTTAAATCCTAGTAATGGAATCTGCTATTAATACAAAAAATAATAAATTGCTAAATTTTAACCAAATGAGTTTTCAAATGAATAAGTGTTTTGGCACATGTGCAAAATAAAATGCGGTTCTTAGGGTGAAATAATGGAACCAAAAACTTACAATATATTAGTATATAGAAAAAATAAAAGCAACACTAAATAATGTGTTGTTCAGTTGGTTAAGGAGTCTCCATTCAATGAAGTTTCATGTTCAAATTAAAGGATATACATTTTGCCTTCTTCCTTGGTCCCTATAGCATTGAACCATTTGAAAAGGTTGGAAAGTCAGCTTCTGATCATCTGAGTTGAGTCGTCAGCTTACCTGGTTTACTTATTTGTAGTTCTTTGCTGAATAGAATCTCATATCGGTAATTTACTCGGTGTGAGTATCACCATTAAAAAAATTAAAAATTGAAAAGTAAAGCAACAAATGTTAGCCTAAACCTATATTACCATAATTATGCAAATATCCCCGAAAGAAAGATTTATAGGACCCACAAATTGGTGCATAAAGTAGCAAAATATGTGCTAAAATATGTTGTGTCACTCTATCTGTTCTTGTTGTAAAAAGCTTCTAGTTAACCTAATCCATGTTGTTTTAGTTAATTAGGTCAATTAGCTGCCACTTAACAACATAACCCATAAAATATAATTGTTGACTCAATAACTTTAATGTATAAAATATTATTCACTCATAACCCAACCATGCTTATTCAGCTCTTGGTATCATTAGGGCTGAACAAAGTTTAGTCTAAATCGTAAACCAAATCGGAATTTTAGTATTTGGTCTGGTATACGGTTTAAATGGTCTGGTCTGGTTTTTTCAAATTAAATTACGGTTTACGGTTTGGTCTCGGTTTTTTTATTTTTCAGACCAAACCGGACCGCAAACCGTAATATGGTCGAAAATCATAATTTTGTACTTAAAAAATTAAGTTGCTACCTAGATATTTTAAGATGTATCAACTAATTATAAATTATTAAATTTATTAATTGTAGGTGTGAAATATTTGTATAAATACATGTATTAATTTGAAGTAAATAAAAAAATAAAAACCGTAGACCAGACCGAACTGTTCTAAAACAGTTTGGTCCGGTTCGATCTGGTGATCTAAACGGTCCGGTTCGGTCTGGAAAAATTTTCAAACCGGAATTTCTGGTTTGGTCTGATTTTAGTGTTAAACCAGACCAAACCAACCCGTATTCACCCCTAGGTATCATTTCTATTTATTGTGGCAACAGTACAGTAAATAATTGCTCAATAATCTTACTTAATTAAATATTTAAACTGATAATAAAAATATTATTTTTATATTCTATCATTATATTCTCTTATACGAGAGTCTATTGAATATTGCTGTGAACAATTCAAAATGGTCTCCCTTCATATATGTTGCAAAATATTCACGTGAAATGAAGGATATATAATATTATATCCCATAATCTTTATATCACCTTGACTTTTGATACCATGTCATGAACAAAAGCGATCACAAGAAGATAAATTTTACTCCGTCTGTTTTCATTTGTTGATCTTTCCGTTCACTTTTCTTCGTGGATCTCAATGCACACACTTAATAAACAAATGATTTTAGTTGTGAGTTTTTAAGAATTCTAAAAAATTGATATTTAAAAATATATATTGAGACGAATCCATCAAAATTTCACATAGATCGATAAGAAATCATGCATAGTCAAAATTTAGTCATTAAAATTCGTAAATTCTATTTGAAAAAAACATATAAAAATGAAGAGAGTATTTTAGTAGGCAGTTTTAGAGCAAACCCATTGTAATTATTGGGAGCTAAACTACTTTGATTATCATAACTATTAATTTTGTCTGAATTAAAAGCATTTAATTAGCTTAATTGCGTGTTGTAACCTAACATTTCGATTTAAAGGAAGATTAACAGATTTAGAGTCATACATCACATATTCAAATGTGAATAGAATTAAGTTGAGAGTAGCCAATTTCACAAGGAAAGAATTCATCATTGTGCTGTGTACTACTCGATAACGTCGTCCTTCTTTACTTGTTAGATGTAAGAATATAAGATAATGGACAAATACCCTTTAAATTTGAAGATTTAAACTTGTGGATAAATACTTTAAATTTGAAATTCAAGGTTTGTATAACTAACAATATTTAATTGAAAAAATTATCAGAAATAATACAATCTTTTGCTTATTTCCTTACAATAATACCAACTTTTAATTAACCATGAATAATATCAACTTACGGGGGTGTTTCCCTAGAATATACCTAATATGTTAAAAATCAAACTATAGGTAATTATATGACCAAAAAAAAGTAGTAAATTAGTTAATAAACTAAAGTTGGTATTATTCTAGGAAAAAACACCCCAAAGTTGTTATTATTTATTGTTAATCAAAAAAGTTGGGTCATTGCCAAAAAATAGTGCAAAATGAGTGGGAGAAACAAAAAAAAAAAGGTGCAAATTGGAGTATATTATAATTACAATATTTTCTTTATTTAACCTATAGTAATTTTTTTGCAAAACATGACAATGTAGTTGTCTAATAACTACATTTTTATTTTGAATCAAAATTTGATTATTATTCTAGGAAATTTTAACTAATACTATGAAAGTCACTCAAAAATTTCCAACTATTTTATCATAAATAGAAAATTTCCAACAAAAATGTACAAGCTAACAGAAAAGGCTAATTAAGTGATCATGTGGGAGTATTTCGTTACAAGGAGCTAATTAACTAGCTAATTATATTTTTCCCCCTTTACTTCTTTTTCCCACTATATATACTTATTACTTATTAGTAAGTATAGAGTGTTGATCAATTTTTTATAAGCAAATACACTAAATACAATGATGATATGAAAGTGCTCGTCAGTATATATTTTCTAATTACTATTTATTACTTATTTAACTAATATACATCACTAAAATATCGACAAATTATAAGTTTCATTTTGTGTGAGTGCTTTTAACTAGAAATTTAGCAATCTGACTGAAACGAAGAAATTATATCACCTTCTTCAGGAATAGACGCTAGTTTAGGAAACCGAATGAAAGAAGTAGAAGAAGAAGAACCCTCGAACCTCGAAAACTTGTTATTACTAGGGATTACTCCTAGGAGTAATTCCTCAACTCCACCTTGTTTTTTCAAAATTTGTTGAAGTTGTTCTTTTGTTATAACCACTTTTATCGTTGTCGTTGTCGTTGTCGATGTCATAGTCTTTTCTCTTTGATGATCATTCATTTCTCTTGTTTTTGCATTTTGTACAATATCATGACTACTAGTATGATGAAGTGAAGGCAAAAGGTAATAAATGTTACCAATCTTTAACTTATGATCAAGAGGTAAAGGTTGTGTTGCTTCCTTAAACATACCCACATAATAATTAGGATGATTAACCAATAAATCTCTTACAATTAAAGGATTTGTGAACTCTAATATCTTCCCATCAACCTTAATTATTTGTAAAATCCTGTTTTTCTTCATTAAGCCCTGTTTGGATTGTATATCACTAGCAATACATACAGTTAAATAATTTCCCATAGTTAAGATATAAGAAGAAGCTTGAAGAAGAGAAGATTGAATAGATGTTGGTGATAAATGAAGAGATTTGTAAATGGAGTAATGTAGGAAGTTTGGTAATGTGTTGCCGAATAAAAATGTATATATATAAAGGGGAAGTTGTATAGAAGAACACAAATTCTTACTTGAAATCGTTTATATAATAGGCGTCTTAAGATTTGTGGCTGGTCCAACTTATAAATTAAAAAAAAATTAATTGGTGATTTTATAAGTTAAAAGGGAGATATGAGTTGGGTTTTTGAAAAACGTCTATACTATATACGGTCTCTCAAGAGAGGGTGGTCTGATAAAAAATGATGGTTTAGTGAACACGCATGCAAATGGGTCGGTTAGTGGAACATGGAATATCTACCGTTTCTCACCTCTTCTTTGTTTTTGGTTTTTGTCGCTTAACATAAAAAAAAAATACATATTAAATTTTATGTTAAGATCAATTTTTATTGGATTAAATTATATATATTTCGTCTATTCAAGTGATTATTTACACTTTTACAGTAATTAATTAGAGAAATTGATTAAATAAAGACAAATACTTGTGAGAGATTGTCTCTTTGAGAGACCGTCTCTAATTAGGCCGGCTTATTATTTATTTTTTAAATATTGTACATAGACATTATGAATGGTGTAAGTAGGCATTAAAAATAGGATAAATAAGCATTAAAGATAATATAAGTAGAGATTAAAAATACGATAAATAGACATTAATTATTAATGGGCTAGACTTAAAATGCGTCTCTTAAAGAAACAGTCTCTCAAAAAAGTAACTGATAAATAAATGAGTCTATAATTATGAGACCTTATACAAGATGAGCTGATTCGAGGATTGGGATTGTGTGCCTATAGTAGGCCGTTTGGTATATAAAGTGCATTATGCATAAATAATGGGATATATATATAAATACTTAAAAAGAGAAAATTGATAAGTTTAAGTTAGTTTTTGGAGTATTATTTGTTTTAAATAAGTATAAATAAGAATTTATACATTTTGATTTTTTTTTTATTTGTTTGATATGAGAGGAGAGAGTCAAGTGATTAGGGGTGCACACGGTCCGATTTGGTCTGGTCTAACACTAAAATCAGACCAAACTAAAAATTTTGGTTTGGTAAATTTCCAGACCGGACCGAACCGTTTAAAATGTCAGACCAGACCGGACCAAACCGTTCTACATCGGTTTGGTCTGGTCTGGTTTACGATTTTTATTTTATATTTTTTCCCAAATTAATATATGTTCTATGAAAATATTTCGCACTTACAAACACTAAATAACATAATTTGTAATTAGTTGATTGCATCAATATTATTCAAGTATTATATTACTATATAAAAATAATAACATCTCAAAATATCTAAGTAGAAACCCGTTTTTTATAAAAAAAAATTATGGTTTTTGGTCAAAGTATGATTTACGGTCTGGTCTGGTCTGAAAAATTAAAAAACCGGGACCAGATCGTAAACCGTAATTTTATTTTAAAAAATCAAACCAGACCAAATACTCAAATTACGGTTTGGTCCGATTTAGTTTACGATTTAGACTAAACTTTGTTCAGCCTACAAGTGATAGGGAAAAATGAGTGCTAGAGTAATGGTATTTGTTGGGTAGGGGATTAAATTATTTTTTGTCAAATTAAACAAGGGTTAACACTTTTTAGTGTAACAAATTCATGATCAAGACGGCAAAAGGCATTACCAAACACTTGCTAGTTGTCGCCAATAAAGTTTCAGGAACATATTAATTATACTCCCTTCAAAAGTGTTAATAATTCTTAAGCTTATTATGCTATTGAATCATAGTCTTAAGTATCGTTACCGATCAAATAAATAAACCCATAATTAATTTAGTCAAATCATAAATCGCCTACCTTAATCGAATAACTTCTTAAAATAACTACCTACTATTTACCGTAACCTATCACTATCATCCATCATACCCATAATGTCCCTTATTTTTGGTAAATGACTCTCATTCTACTTATAAAAATACTTGTATCATTCATGTTAAAAAAAACGAAGCTTTGATATTCTTACCATACTCCACAAAAAATACACCGCCCTCCTACTTATAATTTATACTTTAAACAAATATCCTTTAATTGATCTGAACTCATCCTACAATCCGCTATCTTGTTTTCATTAATTATCATATATTCATTACTTTCGGTTTTCCTTGAAACACCCCGGGCAAGTCTAATGTTGTATTGCAGGATTTGAGGTTTCATCATCGGAAGGATCAAGCATATTAACAATCGTCTCCGATTACACCTATCTCCAGGTATTTTAAGTGTCTTTTGCACTTTCTCATTTCATTATCGAAACAGTTTGGCGCCATCTGTGAGGATGCGGATATAAAAGTCATGTCTATCCTAAAAAAAATATCGTCCAAAATTACAGACTACTCTCTTTCTGGGTTTCCATAAAATTTCAAAAGTACTCCATAGTCCATCTCCTTCGTACCGACAAACTCGGTTTAAGCCAAAAGTACTCCATAGTAATTTGATCGCCATTTATATTGAAATTCAAAGATGTATTGTTCTCCAAGTAAGGTTTGCATACTCTGCATTTGTCTCTCCTTGGATCTCCAAAAGTACCACAAATTGAAGGATTAATTTCATGTTTTGCAGCCTTTGACTGCCAATTTCAATTACAATTACAATTACAATTGCTCATCTCTAATTTAGATCTCCAAATCCTATGTTAATTTGGTTTTTCTTTTTTGAGCGGATTTCTTAGATTGAATTTATATGTGATTAGAATGATTTCTCATTTTCTCAACTGTTGAAACATGATTGATTGATTCCATTGAAGGTCGGTTTGATGCAACTTCTCTAAAGGTTATTAGATCCGTAGAATGTTTCCAAACCAAATTCAACTAACTAATAAATTCAGTCTCAATATTGAAGATCGGTTGATGCACTAATGGATTAGATGACCCATAGAACGTTTTCAAACTAACTGCAATTAAGTGGTTTCGGTCTAAACTATCAGTTTAGATATTGCCCAATTCAATGTATTTGCTGGAACCATGTATGATCTGATAGTGGATCAAACTATCTATATCGGATCCCCGGAAAACACCTACTGTGACGACTGTATTGGCTGGCAGTGGTTCAAACTCTCTATATCGGATCCCCAGAAAACAACCTACAGTGACGACTGTATTGGTTGGATCCATGTATGATCTAACAATGGTTCAAACCATCCACCCACCCGTGAAAGAACAATCTTATGTGACTCGATACGGCTATTCTACATAAAGGATGCAAATCTTTTACTAATATTGCCAAGTGGAGAATATATTGTATCAATCTGATGATCATACGACTATTCTTGCTTTTATTCATCAACGTATATCGGGTGTTTCGTATTTGTGGTATTCATGGGTCAACATGAAACGTGATAAACTATGATATTGGCACATATTAAACGAATCGTTTATTATATTTACGTGGGAATTCAATACTTCACCATTAATATTCTTATTATATTGGGTCTTACTTATATGTGGTTTCAATGATAAAGGTATAAAGTCATCTGAGCTTTCACCTAGTATGAAAGCCATATTATTATTCAAATCCCAAAACTTGGGCGTTATTATTCATATTATGAAGCCATCTGAGCTTTCAACAAGTATGAAAGTTATCATTATTGTTGAAGTCACAAAACGTTGGCTTTATTTGTCAAATTATGGAATTTCAAAGCTTTCACTTAATTTGAAAGTCATATTATTATTTAAGTCCCAAAATGATTGATTTTGGGCGATATTTTCTTAGTATTCATTTTAATTATCAAACTTCCACCTTGTTTGAAAGTGGGATCCTTGCGAGTGTTACCTAGTTTGATAACTCGGACTCTTATTTAGCACCAAAACAAGTGATTTTGGGCATTAATTTGTCAAAGTATTCATTGCAAGTATCACCTAGCTTGATAACTCGATCACTTATTAATTAAACGGACCTATGTCTGATCCTTATTCATCAATGCGGACCTATGTAAACAATCTCTGCTTTCCCATCATGTCCGTCCGGTTCTGATCTGTAAACAATCTAAAAATATGGAAACATCAGAGGGTCAGATTAAACTGAATGAAGAGTAACAATCCAAAACAACAAAACATAGTAATTCAAAACATAGGTTTAAAACAACATCCTTTCCCTAGATCTATGTGCGCACAGGGAGTCTAGTTGAGAGGAACACCCATAGCTCTAAGGCTATGTCACTCTCGGGTGAGGCTAGTCAATATTTGAATGACAATTCACCTCAAATATAGGGAGTAAGGGAGGTTTTCCCTCTACTCCGTCAATGACCAGCTCGTGAGCTCGATCCATTGACCATATCATAATCATTCATAACCAGTTCATCATCAATAATTATCAATTCAAAGCAGCTTTATATATAAAACAAATTATTTTCGAAACAGTAGTCTGGCCAGACCCTTTTTAGGGACTGTTACTACTCACCAGGGGTGCTTTAAGAAGTTAAAGCCGTGTCGCCGCGATCGTTAGAAGGATTCCTCGATGATGTCGTCTCCTGATGCATAACAACCATAATGTCACACACGACCTTCGATACTACCATCTAGGTTTACATGAGTCATTGTATCTTCTCCTAAGACTGTGACTTAGTTCAAGCTTTTATTCTAGTATATCAAATTTTCAAAGAATTACGCAAGTTAAACTCTACCCCCAAATATCATCAATTATAATAACCAAGTTCTGTACTAGTTTATCTTCCTATAAGGATCGTATGACTCCACAACTCCCTTAGCATCTTCCAATCCAAACAATTCTTTATTCATCTAAACTAAAATCCAAGAATCTTTAAAAGACTCCAATATGACCAAAACAACAATAACGAATTCACTCAATCATTTTATCATCATACCAAACCAAGAGTACTCCTAACCAATGTTGTCAAAATCGCGATTCAAATCGTAGAATCGTACGATTTTACGATTCAAATACACAATAACGATTTAAATCGTCACTAAAATCGGAATCAATTAGAATCGCAAGTAGAATCGTTAGAATCGTATAGAATCGTAGAATCGTAACTAGAATCGTACGATTCTTGCGATTCTATACGATTCTAATACTTCACAAAAATGCTAAATTGAGTTTTAGCCCACCCAATCAACTATATCCGTGAACCATAATTGCTAATTTTTTTGCTTTTTAATGATTAAATTGAGACTACTGACCATAATATCTCAGTTTTATGAACAAAACACGTAGGAGTTGGGACTCTTAGTTTTTGTAAGAAAATTTTTGCTACCTTCGAGCTATTTTTTTATTTAAATTGTCATAAGAGACTTGGTTTCATTTGGTGTTACCAACTTATTGATAATTGAATTGGTGTCGAAATTGATAATATTTGCATTATTAATTGTGAAAATTATTTAGTTATTTCAGTTGGTGTTATGAAATTATAAGGACTTGTAAAAACTATTATATGATCAGATCTCTCTAATTAGTGATGCTTAATCTTTTAAGGATCATTCTTAATGTATCTATTTGGTGTTAAGATTCTATTAAAATATTAATTATATAATTAGTGTATATATCTTACCATGTTTATCAATTCATTTATATAAGGGGAAAAGGCAACAAATAAGATGTATATATGTATTTATTTGAATGAAAACAATTTATTTAAAATATTAAATGAATTTTAATTGTTATTTTATAATAAAAATTACAAAACAATATAAATTAGCAATCACATTTTCTTATTTTTGCAAAATTGTAGAATCATACGATTCTACGATTCGATTTTACGATCCGATTCTACAGGTCGTCTCCGATTCAAGTTAGAATCGCGATTTTAACAACCTTGCTCCTAACTCATACCAAGGATTCCAGTTATTTACAATCTCTATAATTCTCATAATCCAACATAATCATCACTAACCTAATAAAACCAAGATATTACAATAATCTACTACTAAAATTATAAAGAATATAAAATTCTCATCATCACATATTTACTAATATCACGATTTCCCTAATTTTACAATAAGACTCATAAACTAATCTATATGAATTTTTCAAGATTCCACCAAGACTCATAATTAGGATTTAATACATGTTTTTAAGAATATACTAATGAGAATCATAAAATAAGAGCATAATTTTAAGGAAAATAAAAGGCACAAGAAGGATTTACCTTCTTGTTTGATGATAGCCAAGAAACGCCACAATACAGTGTTCAAAAGAAACGATATCCGTCTTAACTTCAATGCTCAAATGCACAAGACCGAACTACACTCAATCCTTCCCCATTTTCGGCAGAATTTAGGTCAGGGGAAAGGTATTTTCGGTTGGCTCTACACACATAGCGGTTTGAAAACAAAGAAGAGTGAAAAGAAAGAACAATTAACCCTAACTTATACAAACAATCAAGATTAGAGAAGAATTGGTCATTTACCTTGGACAATCCTTCAAAAATGAAAAGAAGATAATGGTAGTCGTTTGCCCTGACTTTCGAATGCAGGAGCAAGAGACTCTAATCCCTAATTTCAGAGAAAAACCGAAAGGAAGAGGAAATGAAGTGGATTAGGTTTAGCCTTGTTCGAACTAAAATGGCGGGATCAAATTGTTGTTCGAAGATGTTGAAGGAAGAAGGAAAATGGTAGCCTTCTTCTTGAGGTTTCACGAAGGAGAAGGGAAATAAAAGTGGTATTGGGTTTGGGGTTCTTGGTTTGTGCTTGTGGGTTTTGTTTTTTTTTTTTTGTTTTATTATTTTTTTTCTTTTTCCTTTTTTTTATTATTATTATTATTATTATTATTATTATTGTTATTATTATTATTATTATTATTCATCAACCTATGTAAAGGTCCACACTCCACGTGTCATTATCAAATTTATTTAAATTATTTTATTTACTTTAAATTTCCGATTAAATTTCTCGGATGTTACACTAAGAGCTATTGGCTTGCAAAGAAGAGGGAGATCGGGAAGCCAGGAAAACAAGTTATAAAGAGGCCAAACGGGTAGCGAAGAAAGCACTAGTTGTGGCAAAAAGTAGAGCTTACGAAGATTTTTATAAGAAATTAGACACAAAAGATGGAGAGAAACATATCTTCAAGCTTGCAAAGGCCAGATCCCGTAAGAAGCAAGATGTTGGGATAGTCAGATACATTAAAGATGAGAATGGACAAGTTTTGCTGACACAGGAAGAAATCAAATCAAGATGGTATCAGTATTTCTCTCAATTGCTAAATGAATCTAGGGGGCCAGAGGACAGACCCCTCATGCTCCAAGCCAACACGAAGATAGGACAATCAAGGACATAACCACATGTGAAGTTAGGGAAGCTCTCAAATATATGGGGAATGGCAAAGCAGTCGGCCCAGACAACATTTCGATTGAGGTATGGAGGTGCTTAGAAGAAGAAGGCATCCGATGGCTGACTAACATTTTCAATGTTTTGGAGGTCACACAGCATGCCCGAAGAATGGAGGAGGAGCACACTTATCCCGTTATATAAAAACAAAGGGGACGCACAAGCTTGTGGAAACTATAGAGGAATTAAGCTTCTCAGCCACACAATGAAATTATGGGAAAGAGTGATAGAGAAGAGAACCAGACAAGAGGCGGTGATTAGGGAACATCAATTTGGCTTTATGCCAGGGAGATCAACCACTGAGGCTATACATGTGCTTAGAAGAATTATGGAAAAATATAGGGAGAAGAAAAAGGATTTACACATGGTATTTATAGATCTGGAGAAGGCTTATGATAGCATACCGCGTTGTGTTATCTGGGAGAGCTTAGAGAAAAAGGGAGTCTCACGGATGTATATTGATGTTATACGAGATATGTATGAGGGAACAACGACGAATATACAGACACCTATCGGGTTTACAAGGTGCTTTCCTGTTAAAGTAGGTTTACATCAGGGATACGCACTAAGCCCCTTCCTTTTTGCAGTTATCATAGATGAGCTTTCCAAGGGTATTTGGGAAACTGTGCCATGGTGCATGTTATTCGCCGACGATATAGTGTTGGTCGCAGAATCTAGGGAGGAGGCTAACACCAAACTAGATGAGTGGAGGGCAGTATTAGAAAGTAAAGGGCTCCGTATTAGTCGGACAAAAACAGAATATCTGAGATGCAATTTTAGTGGCAGGGAGAAAGATAACAGCCAAGAAGTGACCATTGAAGGAGATGTAGTCACTAAGACGACCAAGTTCAAATATTTAGGATCTGTAATCCAGAGTAATGGGGAGATTGATGAAGATGTAACACACCGTATACGAGCGGGTTGGCTTAAGTGGCGAGCAGCCACCGGAGTGCTGTGTGATAAGAAGTTCCTGACTAGACTAAAAGGCAAGTTCTACAAAGTTGCCATTAGGCCAGCATTGTTGTATGGATCAGAGTGTTGGCCTGTAAAGAAGATCCACGAACAAAAGATGGAAGTAGCAGAGATGCGAATGCTGAGGTGGATGTGCGGTAAAACGATGATGGACAAGATCAAAAATCAGGAGTTCGGAGAGAAGCTAGGGGTTGCTCCTCTATCTGCTAAGATGCGCGAAAATAGACTAAGATGGTTTGGACATGTGCAAAGAAAGCCTTTAGAGGCTCCCGTCAGAAGGATAGAGACCTTTATTGTGGAGGGTAAAAGGAGCCGAGGAAGACCAAAGAAAACGTGGGTTGAGCAGATTAAGGACGACTTGCGTGAACTGCACCTCTTCGAAGACCTGACTAGGGACAGGAACAGTTGGAGACGCTAGATCCACATCACAGACTAGTTTTTGTCCCTTTAGTTGTCTTTCTTGCCCTGACGCCTAGTCGGTATCTTTTCCTACCCCTTTTGTTGTTTTTGCTTTTCGGGTCTTTCATGCTTTCTCTATCGTTGTTTTAGCTTTTGTATTTCTTCTGCAGGTAGTATTTGGCCTTCAAGCAACAGTGTTAACCCTAACCTTTTCCTCTCTATGCAGGGCTCTTTCCTTTGGGGGTAAAATTGACCGCTTTCCTCTAGTATTCCCTTCCAAGGGAGTACGGGTATGGATTGTCCGTCACATTCCCTCACCCAGACCCTGTTTTCGAGCGGGATATTGGATTGATGATGATGATGATGATGATGATGTTTGCCTAGTAAGTCGTCAAAACAACACTATTAAAAATCAAGATAATAAAAATATAAACACATACTAAAAATTTAATGTGTTGTTATGAAAGACAATGAGTAATGACTATATGAAAGACAACGATTAATGACATCATCATTATCATCATCAACGAAATATCCCGCTCGAAAACAGGGTCTGGGTGAGGAAAGCAGTCAATTTTACCCCCAGAAGGTGATAACCCTGCATATAGAGGATTTAATTAGCACTGTTACTTGGAGATCAAAAACTACTTGTAGAAAAACTACAATAGCTAAACAAAGATTGGATGACATAAAAGACCCAAATGGGTGGGTAGGTAAGTAAACAGCTAGGCATCAGGGCAAGAAAGACAACTAAAGAGACTTTTATTAGTTTAGAATGTGAATCTGATATGGCGTCTCCAACTATTCATATCCATAGTTAGGTCCTCGGAGAGATGCAGTTCACTCAAGTCGTCCTTAATCTGCTTGACCCACGATTTCTTAGGTTTTCCTCGACTCCTCTTACCCTCCACTATAATATAAATTTATTAATCTATAAAAAACTAATAGTTTAAATTATAGTTTGATCCCTTAACCTTATATTACAAATGTGTTACTCTAACCATTAGGGTTTAGTAATTTTTGTTATATTTTTGCACTCTTTAAACTATATATCATATTAATAAGAAGAGTCAAAGCTAAAAACACAAAAATCACATTTTCTTTAATTTGAATACTCCATTTATTATATACTTGGGAAGTTTGGAATATATATGATTGAAATGATGGAATTTTAAATTGGCTTAATAAGTATTTTAAGAGCTTTTATTTTAAAAATAAGCACATTCCTTTAATCATTACTCCTATCTAGGATTCAAGTTGGTCCATAATGAAATTATTAATATTATGAAAAAATATTCGGCCGTCATTAGTCAAACAAATTATGTTAACATAAATAAAAGCAAGGGAGTTGAATAAATACACCAATAATTGAGCTCAACTATTCAATACCTGCTGAATGGATAAGCATAAGATAGTAAAAATTAGGGCATATTCCACCACGGAAAACCATTATTTTATAAAAGGACCCCCGTAATTCACATGCATGTTGCGTCATCAATAATAACATGTTATTTTACTTTACTGTCATCAAAATCTGATTAGATGACTACAATATTTGTTTATTTTGATTTATAGTGGTCATAATCCATAAATAAGCGACTATATTATTTTATAAAAGTTTCAAACTATATGTGGTTGTTTTTGTTTTATAGTGGTTACAAACTTGAGCTTCAACTCATGCTCTAGGATTTACATTATATTTCCAAAGATGTTTTTAAAGTATATTGGAGCTATTTTTTCCTCTTCCTACCATGCAACATAAATAATATGACACATATTGAGTTAAGAATTGTTCACATGTGACCCAATTCAAAAATTTAATTGAAACTAATAATTACCCAAATTAAAAATGTGTTTTGTTTATATTTATTGATGACCCGAATTAAGTTGCAATCGAACCTTCTAGGACAAGGCTGATGCTTCTGACTTCTTCTCAACATCATGCTCGTTCAAGGCACATATGGTTCTTCACACGCCTTGTTCGAGCACTTAATGCAGCAGCAACATAACTGATATTCTTAACTCATAAATCCATTATTCATCAACCAAATTAAGTCATACTTTAATTTTTCATAACTTCATTAATTAAAACACACATTAAGTCATCAACTTAAACACCCACATTCAACACACTTAGGATTCCATCCCAAGAGTCTCCACATGAATGCACACATCAATATGCACTCAAGTCTCATTGATTAACAATTAAATTATGATTAACAATTAGTTTGAATTTGATTTAGCATACATTGTAAGTCTCATTGTCCATATTGTAGCCAATCAGACCAATTCTTGCACCTTAATTTTACTCCATTATCACACTACAACAAATTTAGCTTTTTGCGACATTGGATTTAGTGGCATTAAAAAAATGCCACTAATTCATATTTTTAGTGTAATAATTATTAGATTTTATTTTAAGTTCCAACATAAAGTGATTTAGCGACACTTAATTTGGTCTTTAGTGGCATATGTAATTGTCACTATAGTCTATAGTGACATTTGTGAGAAATGTCACTAGATCCTATGTCGCTAAAAGATTTAGTGTGATTTTTTAATATGCCGCTAAAGGTTATAATAAATGTCACTAAATCCTCTATATACACTATAAGAAATTTGAAATAGCGACATTTAAATTAAATGTCGCTAAATATATCCCACTAAAACCAAATTATGTTGTAGTGTCATCAGGGCCGTCGATTAGCAAGGGCAAAGCGGGCTACCGCCCAGGGCCCCGAATTTTTTAGGGCCCAAAAAAAAGTTATTTTTGTGTAAATAAGTGACAATTGATAATTTGAATTAAATTTATAGTCCCTCCGGTCCAGTTTACTAGTCCCATTTCCTTTTTTGGCAATTCCTCTTTACTTGTCCCATTTCCTTTTTTGGATATCTTTTTTTACCTAAATACCCCCACTTTTCCAATTCCCAATACCCAACTACTACCTTTACAATTAATTTAATCAATTAAAATACCCAACTACCACCTTTTACATGGACCCCACTACTATCTTAAAATCCGTGCCCAGTCAAATGGGACTAGTAAACTGGACCGGAGGGAGTATATAACTAACATTTTTTGCTAAATAATGTGAGTTCTTAGTGCTTTTTATATAAAGTAGTTTAAATATTAACAATAAAAACAAAAAGTGTATTATATTAGTCGTTACGCCTTAAGTTTTTAGGGGCTCTTTTTTTCTTTTGCTCTAGGGCCCAAAAATGAACGAGACGCATCATCATACCCCGTGTCTGACTAAAATAAACTATATATAGGATCTGAAAAGAATGGAAGACGACAACTCCTACCCATAAATGAGCACATAATCAAATCAATTAATAAATATTAGTATTAATATAAAAATTTTGATTGAAAACTGTGCATAATACGAGTATAATCCTAGGTTTTTTTTAAAAAAGTAGCACATAATCAAATCGAGACAACTTCAGTATTATAGATGTAGTCTTTTTTTTTTTTTTGAAGATATAGAAGCAGTATTTTGATAAGTGAAGAAAGAAAACTTATATTCAAGGTGTAAAAATTCTAGAAGAATAAAGTAAAGAAAGAGACACGGTTAATTTTTTCTAATTTCATTTTGTCTTCTTTTTAGTTCATTAATTTTTTTATGAAATGAAATTAATTAACAACTTAACAAGCTATAGATGGTGAAAATTTGTGAGTAATATTTTTGGATAACACCCTTTAAAGCTGGAATTACTTATATCAATCAAAATTTGAAATTATTGTATGAAAATTGGTAAAATATGAGATCATTAGAATTAAATTATTGTATTAAATAGTTTCCTTCAATTGAAATAAATTCTATTCTCAATATACTATTGTGGGATACAATGAAGGCCAAAGATTGAGGTGAGACTATAAAGAACCGAATCGAAAATAGGTGTTTTCATTTGTTATTTTGAGTTGTTTTATTTATTGTTCCAATAAATTATCTTTCTATTTATATCATAAATATTAGACAAATTAACTTTGTTCATACTCATTATTTAATATTTTAATAGTTATATTTATAGTCCTCATATATCTTCCACTACTTTTAATTTAATATTGTTATATTGTTTATGGTCTTCACATGCTTTTCCACAAAATAGTTGTAGTCTCTATATATTTTCTACTAATGTTTTTTAAAAAATTTTAATATTTATGTTTCTAACTTTTCTTCTATCAAATAATCATATTTTTATGCAATAAAATAATACTTCCTTTGGTTTTTAATAGTTCCTACATTTCTGTTTTTCATGCTACTCAATGCACGATTTTAATCTTTAATATCTTTAATTTCATATGATGAAAAATTCTAAAAAGTTAATATTAAGAAAATATACACATTAAGACAAATCAAACAAGATCTCACTTGACTATGTTTTACATTATACATAGAGAACTATATATCAAATAAGATCAATTGGTGAACAATAGTTACTACATGAACTGTAGCAACTAATAAAATCCGAAGGAAGTATATTACTCATAAAATTTTTTTATTTTTCTTACTTCTCATAAATATTATTGGAAAAATTATTCAGAATAATCTCACCTATTGTTCATTTATTATGAATAATCCCTACTATTAATTATTTCAAAATAATCCAACTTTTGTATATTATTTTGCTGACAACACCTTTTTTCACATTTTTAACCGACTACTATAGGTACCTAGTATCAGTTACACTCACTTCTATTTCTCCCTTATGCTTCTTCGTTTGTCTAACCCTACTCCTCTTTGATGATAGGTTTCTACAATAACCGGTTAAAATATAAAAAAAGAAGCTGTCAACAAATAATGTATAAAGGTTGAATTATTTAAAAGTAATTAATAGTAGAAATTATTAACAGAACATAGGCAATAAATGAGATTATTTTAACAAATTTTCCAATATTTTTGTATGCAAACTTCTTTAAAAAAAAACCGAAAGAAAAATATAATCATTCAAATGGGGACAAATTGGTATTTATAGGATTAGCATTTTGAAAGGTGAAGAAAGAGACAATTACTAGTATATGTGTTTTGTTTGCTTGGTCCATACGCCGTTACGCCTACTTTATTTGAACGCCACTACTTACTTTACCTTTTTGTTTCGAAATCCTTTTTCTATCCTCGTCTTAACATCAACAATCACTTTCATTCCTCTATTTAAAACCCTCCTTTTTCCCTTCTTCTTCTCCAAGTCATCCCAACAGAAATAATTCTTTCCCCAATTTTCCAGCAAACAATCTTCAAATTAATCAATCTTTTTCCAAAATGATGTCAATCTTTAGTTCTTTCGATCTATTTTGTGCTGAATCGAACGGCTGGAAACTCGTTAATCTCTCTCCGCTCAAAGCTTCTTCTTCAGCATCAACATCTTCTTCCAGTAATTCTTCTATTGTTGATGGATTGAGCAAAGAAAATTGCAATACTAATCGTTTACCGGCGAAAAATGTAAGTGGAAATTCACAGCATAAGTTGAAAAAGAATCCTCGCTTTGCTCTGGAATTGGATGGTGTTCATTGTTTCGAGACTATTGTTCCTAACTAGTTTTTACTCTTATGAATTATGATGATTTTTAGCTAATCAATTCGTTATTCATAAATTCTAATTCTATTTATTGGTCTAATTGTTGTGTGTATATGACGTTATACGATTATTAACAGAAAATTTATGTAGTTTTTTTACCTATGATTTTATTTTTGTTTAATTTTTGAGTTTCTTTTTCTTGTTTTATGTCGATTCAGGCGCAAGTTTACATTAGTGCGAATTTCCTTGGTTGCTCATCCAAGAAGCAACCACCGAATCGAATCTTTATAATTATGGAGTATTTGTTAGTGAAGAACCGAAAAAGAGTAATTTAATGCTTCATATTAATATCAATTTGATTTGAATTATGTGATGAGGAGTAAGAATATTCCAAAGCTTGAATATAAGAATATGCTAAGCTAATCTTAGGGGTCGCTTTTTCTTATTTATAAAAAACTAGTGCATATACCCGTGAAATGCACGGATGTATTAATGTGTTGATAAATATAATTATAATTTCTAAGTAATGACAATGCAAATATATATTATCGTTATAAAATTATTTAGTTTGAATAAAATGTATAATAGAAATAACTATCAATTATTTAATAACAACGTGTGATTGTGATAAATTCTAAAACAAAATTGAAAAAGATCCGCCATTCTAGAGAAGAGAAAAATTTAAAAGAAAAAGTGTAAATAAAATCGATTTATATGGGAAAAAAATTATTTTTAGTAAAATTTACTTTATGAAAAGGTAAAGGTAGCCTAAAACTAATACTCCCTCCTATTCTTTCAATTAGTCCCATTTGACTTTTCACCAATTTTTAGGTGGGTCAAATGGGACCACTTAAAAAGGAGAGATAAAGGATAGTAAGTGAATTGTTAGTGGTTTTTCATTAGATTTATTATAATAAGGTAGTGTGACTAAGGGTAATAAAGTCAAAAATACATACTATAAATAGAAATGAGACTAATAGAGTGACTTAACTCTATTTAGAAATGGGACTAATAGGGAAAATAGGAGGGAGTATTAAATTAAGCTTGTAAGAAAAACTTTATTTTCATTAATAATTTAGACACGTAAATGAATAATCAAGAAAATAAATAAAAATGTTTTATATTTTTATAGCTTGTAGAGAAATTTGGGTTAAAGAAAAGATCTTTTAGTTGTTACATTTTTTTGGTTGAGATATTGTACAACTACAACACATGAAAAAATTAATTAAAAAAAAATAATGTACATGAATTAATTATAAATCCAATTCTAAATCAATAAAAATTAAAAATGATGAGAAAATCTTTAGAAAAGCTTAGAAAATAGAAAAAAATTAGTATATTATAAATTTTAATAATGAGAAATATATTCAATCATGAAATATTCTCTTATTTTAAAGATAATTCAAATTAAACTTGCAAGGGAAGTTTTTTAGAGAGAAAACTTATTAAATAGTCATAAATTGATTGACATTCATTAAAACACCTCATCAATAAGTAACTAATAGTTTTTTGCCAAATCATCATTTAATGTAAGATTGTCACTTGGATTTTTTCCAAGACTTTTAGTATGATATGAAGTATGATGATTGATGTGAGAGAATTAGGGAGGATAATAGGTTGGACTTGGCTTAGATTATTTATTTTTTACATTAATTTTTAAATAAGACAGTCTCACGGTGAGACCATCTCTATTGAGTTGGCCCAATACACACATTCTCTCTTAAAGTGATCACTTATAACGTTAAAGTGATCACTTACAATTTTAAAATAATTATTTTTTATTGTTTTAGAGTGATTATTTATAATCTTAGAACAATTACTTACGATCTTAAAGTAATCAATTAAAGAAATGAGCTAATATATAGGCATGTCTCATGGTGAGATAGTTTCATACAAGTCGAGCTGTTATTTTTATTGTTATATACTATTGATTTAAAAGCATAAAAAATTAATAGAGTAGTTTTCATGTACAACTTAACAAAGAAAATATATCCTAAAAAAGATAGTCCTAGAATTACAATTAAACAAAATAGTTCTTTAAATACAACTTAGCAAAGAAAAGCATCTTACTCAAAGAAGACTTACACAAATTCGTCTCATAAACACAAACACAAAGAAAAAAAGAAGCGCCGAGAAAGAGCATGTTTAGCTTGTCTTTGATGCCTAGTGGGTGATGGCTAGCCGAGGGATGCTGGTGGTGGCTGAAGCAACATGATTTTCTCGTTTCAAGTGATTAGTGTGCATTGACAAGGATGAGAGGGTGGCGATATTGAGGAAAGTCTGATTCTAGGATTTAGTTTTGTGATTACCCAAGAAAGACTAACCAACCTGTTTTAGAACGACAAGTAATAGAGTATGTTTCCCAATCAGAATCACACCAACCAAACAAAAACAAGTCACAATTAGAGCTAAGAAGAACTCCTTTACCAGGACAACCTTTAAGGTAACGGACAACACGAACAACAGCATCTCAATGGTCATGTCGAAGAGCACAAAGAAATTGAGACAACACATGCACTGAATATGTCAAATTAGGTTGAGTGAATGATAAATAGATTAAATGACCAACCAACCGAAGATATTACTCAACATTCTCAAGAAGAGGACTAGTGGATCGCGCAAGCCTATGGTTAGGCTCCATTAGAACTCATGCAGGTTTGGAACCAAGATTACCCGTTTCAGCAGTGATGTCCAAATCGTATTTATGTTGGCATAGGTAAATTCTCTCTGAAATTCTAGCAACTTCATGCCCATAATATACTTTAAGATCGCAAGCAAGAACATAAGTATTGTTTAAAGCTCAGAAGAGGAGCGAAATTATTACCAGAAAGAATAAGACCATCCACATAGATAAGAACATTCAATTGACACAACAACAAATTTACCTTTTTGCGACATTGGATTTAGTGGCATTAAAAAAATGCCACTCATTCATATTTTTAGTGTAGTAATTATTGGTTTTTATTTTAAGTTCCACCATAAAGTGATTTAGCGACACTTAATTTGGTCTTTAGTGGCATATGTAATTGTCACTATAGTCTATATTGACATTTGTGAGAAATGACACTAAATCCTATGTCGCTAAAAGCTTTAGTGTGACTTTTTAATATGCTGCTAAAGAGTCTAATAAATGTCACTAAATCCTCTATATACACTACAAGAAATTTGAAATAGCGACATTTAAATTAAATGTCACTAAATATATCCCACTAAAAGCAAATTATGTTGTAGTGTGAGTTGCAACCTTCTGATATGTAAATAGATAATAGTCTGAGTAAGACAGACGAAACCCATACTCTCGAAGAGAGTTGGCTAACATGGAAAACCAACATCGGGGTGCTTATTTGAGACTATATAGAGATTTTTGTAGACGACAAACCTTACCAGAATGTGCACCTTGAAACCCCCGAGGTAACCTCATATACACCTCTTTAGATAGATCACCAGGGAAAAAGGCATTATGAATATCCATTTGGTGCAACTCTCAATTTTTAGCAGCTACCACAGAAAGAAAAGCTCGAATCGTGGTCATCTTGGCCATTAGAGCAAACATATCAGTGTAGTCAATTCCTGCGATATGATGATTACCAAATACAACTAAGCGAGCTTTGAGACTTCAACAATACTGTTTGAGTTGTACTTTATTTTCTAGACCCACTAACTACCAAGAGCTTTCTTACCAGGATGAAGAGTAGTAGTAGACCAAGTATCATTTTCTTCTAGAGCTTGGATCTCCTTTTTCATAGTATAGCTTGCCACCCAGGATCCTTCATAGCTTCTTAAAAAGACTGAGGCTCCAAGTTGCTAGAAACAGTTACACGATATTTTCTATGGCCTGTTGAAAAACGGTCACAATAAACAAAGTGTGCTATAGGATATGACGTACTTGAGGACTGACCATAACTAGGTGATGGAGAAGAAGGAGGACTAACTTTCCGTATAGTGTTGGTGACATAACCTGGTAGCTTTGTGAAAGGATACCGAATGCGTTTGTCTTTTCCTTTATCATCAGAATCTAGAAAAATAGGAGTGGCCACAACCTCCTCCCTCAAAACAGGATTAGAAGAAGTAGTAGTTTTCAAACCATCCAAAATAATGTCATTGTGGCTCAAATTATGCATTGGTATAGTGGGTGAGTGAACCCTTTACCTGCATAATAGTAAAATCATTAGAAATCTCATTCGTATAATTGAGCCTCGTCTCCCTAGAAGTTTCAATCACATTTGGCCCAACTGAAGAAGCTATGGCCTCGTCACTAGGCGTTAAACCAGTAACTGTAGATGACTCTATGTTGGGTGACCTAATGAACACATCATGACAAGAATCAATTATGTCATGATAAGAAAGGTCTTCAAAATTTGAGGCAACAATATGTGTAGGGGTAGAGTTGCTAAAATCGCGATTCTACTAAGAATCGTTTAGAGAGGTAGAATCGAATCAGTAAAATCGAATAGTAAAATCGTACGATTCTACATATAAACTTAAATATATTAAAAATATCTAGTTTCTTATCATTGTTATCCAACTCAAAATTTTAATTTTATGAATTAAAGTTTCTTTGACTTTATTTTTAAGAATATAACGAAAACTTTTAAATAATTAGTTTATATCTTTATTCCGAATTACCGATTAAGAAATTTGTTTTTTAAAAGTTCATGATGGAAAATTTGAAATTTATGTGTATATGTGAAAGCGATTAGTAAAAGATGGTACATAAGAAAAATTAAAAATAATTCATACTATTTTAATAGAATCGAATCGTTAAATCGTAGAATCGTAGATTCGTGTTATGATTCCAGCAAGAATCGTAAGATTTTACAAATTTAAGATTCTACCTGCGATTCAAATCGTTCGCTTATTTTTTGATTGTAAAATCGTAGAATCGTAGATTAGAATTGCGATTTTAACAACAATCGGGCAATAGAAGAAGGATGAGCAAAAGGAAATTCATGTTCATAAAAATGGACATCTTTAGAAACAAAGTAATCCTCAGTCTTAAGATCATATAATTTTTAATCCTTTTTACCTTGAGGGTACCCAACAAAAATACATTTTCGACTCCTACTAGAAAATTTGTCTCGTTTTGAACTATGATCATGAGCGTAACATAAACACCCAAAAACACGCATGTCATCAAAAGAAGTAGGATTGCCAAATAAAGTTCCATACGAAGTTTTTAAAATGAAGCACCGAGGATCAAGTTCGACAAATTTTGTAACTAGCAACCAAAACACAATCACCCCAAAAATGTAGAGGTAAATTAGCTCGAAAACGCAAAGCGCGAGCAACATTCAATATATGACGGTGCTTGCGTTAAACCCTCCTATTTTGTTGTGGTGTGTCTACACACGAAGTTTGAAATAAAATGTCATTGTATGAAAAACAAAACTCATGCATACCATTAAAATCTGTACCAATATCACAACACACCACTTTAACTTTGGCATTATATTGCCTGTCAGCCATAAATTATAATGACTTAAACATCATAGTAAAAACTGTTTTGTCAAAAGGGAGATAAACCCAAACGGCTCTAGAATAATCATCCACTAAAGTGAGAAAATAAGACGCACCATAGGAAGAAGGAGTATAATATTTTCTCCATAAATCTTAATGTATAATCTCAAACTGTGAAGTAGCTTTACTTTCACTTATAAGAAAGGGGGATATAGAATGTTTGCTTGATGACAAATATCACAAGCTTTTTTAATAGTAGTAGTAAATTTAACAAAAAAAGGAAGAGGAGGCACTACTTTATCTGAAGGATGCCCAAGTCGCTGATGCCTCAAATCAAAAGTACTTCTAGTAGTAGGCAATGCACGTATTTGAGGTATGTCACGGATGTAGTACAATTCATCTCTTCGATAACCTTGTCCAATCAAAGTCCTTAAGTGTTGGTCCTAAATGACACACTATCATCATCATCATCATACCTAGTATATCCCGCTCATAGAAACTATGCTCAAGGTCTGGGGAGGGAAGAACGACGATATTTCATACCCATAAGGAGAGTGCGATCAAAGAGTCCCCCGGCTCGAGAAAGGCCTTCCAAGAGAGCGAAACCTGCAACTTACAAATACGTTAAATATAGTACATAGAAATAACCAAAAATAAGGGTAAAAGTACAAAAGAAGGTAAGGAGCAATAAAAAAAACGCACTGAACAAAAACAAGCAAAGGGCGAAAGGGACATGTTTAGTAGTCTAGGACGTGGATAAGGCTCCGCCAACTACCCTTATCCCTGGTCAGGTCATTGGAGAGGTGAAGCTCCTGTATGTCCCATTTAATCTGCACCTCCCACGTTCTCCTAGGTCTTCCCCGACTTCTGTTACCCTATACTATGATGCATTCGATCCTTCTTACTGGGTCGTCATGTGTCTTTCTCTGCACATGCCCAAACCATCTCACATGTTCTCTCGCATCTTTGCGGAGATCGGTGCAACCCCTAACTTATCCCTGAAGTTTGGGTTTGTTATCCTATCCATCATGGTATTACCACACATCCACCTCAACATACGCATCTCTGTTACTTCCATCCTTTATTCGAAAACCTTCTTTACGGGCCAATATTCTGTCCCATATAACAACGTCGGCCTAATTGCAGTTCAGTACAATTTGCCTTTTAATCTCCTTGAGAACTTCTTATCACAGAGCACCTCGGATGCTACTCGCCACTTAAGTCAGCCCGCTTGTATACAATTAGTAACGCCTCCATCAATCTCCCCGTCACTCTGAATCACCGATCCCAAGTATTTGAACTTGGACGTACATGCAACAACTTCTCCCCCTATAGTCACCTCCGGCTCCCTTATCGATGTTGTCCCACTGAAATTACATTGCAAGTATTCGGTCTTCTTAGGACTTATGTGTAACCCCTTACTCTCCAAGGCTTCCCTCCACTCTTCCAATTTATTATTAGCCTCCACTTTGGTCTCTGTGGCTAAAACTATATCATCGGCGAACAGAATGCACCAAGGTATGGTTTCCCAGATTGACTTAGAAATTTCTTCCCTAACGACCATAAAAATGAAAGGACTTAGTGCAGATCCCTGATGTAGTCCCACTTTAATTGGAAAAGACTCTTTCATACCCACCAGTGTATGTATGTTAGTTGTCACTCTATCATACATGTCTTGTATTACCTCAATGTACCTTCGTGAAATACCTTTATTCTTGAGGCTATCCCAAACGATGCTTCGTGGTATGCTATCGTATGCTTTCTCCATATCAATGAACACTAGATACAAATTTCTCTTTCGCTCCCTATACTTTTCCATCAGTCTCCTCAGAATGTGAATTGCTTTGGTGGTTGATCTTCTCGGCATAAATCCGAATTGGTTCTCTCTAATTACCGTTTTTTGTCTTATTCTTTTCTCGATCACTCTCTCCCACAGTTTCATAGTGTGGCTTAGAAGCTTACTTCCTCTATTGTTCCCGCAAACTTGTGCATCACCCTTGTTTTTAAACAGTGAGATAAGTGTGCTAACCCTCCATTCTTCTGGCATCTTACTAGACCTCAAGATGACATTAAAGAGGTTAATAATCCATTGAATTCCCTCATCTCCTAAACCTCTTCACACCTTAATCGGAATGTTATCAGGTCCAACTGCCTTTGATATCCCCATTTTTTTGAGAGCTTCTCTTACTTCCACCGTAGTGATGTCAGTAATCGACCCTTGATCTTGAGTCCTTTGGAAATCTGAAGTCTGTTGAAGTCCCTCCTTTAGACCCCTAGTGTCATTGAGCAATTGGAAAAAATATTGATGTCATCTCATCTTGATGTTTTCTTGTCTAAGGAGTACTCGTCCACCTTCATTCTTAATGAACTTCACTGCCCCTAAGTCCTCCTTCCTCCTAGATCTTGCTTTTGCTAATTTATAAATATATATTTTCCCCCTTCTCTGGTCATAAGCTTTTGATAGAAGGCTTCAAACACATGATCTTTTGCCCCTGCTACTGTTTTCTTAGCCGTTCGCTTTGCTTCTTTATACCTCTCCTTCTTATGTGTCCTTTCCTCCTCTGTGTAAGCCATAAACTCCTTGAATCTCTTGATTTTGTCCTTTATCTTGCTTTGCACTTCTTTGTTCCACCACCACGTCTCATTGTATATCTTACTTTTACCCGTAAACATTCCTAAAGTCTCCTTTGCCACCTTTCGA